>CM076573.1:587797546-588997546 GCA_034641835.2 Pinus albicaulis | reverse complement strand
ATTCATCGATGTTTTGGCTATGCACCTTCTCTGGTTTCGCGATCAAAGAAACACAATATTCCATCGATTTTGTAGAGGTTCTTCACCCAAAACCCGATCTGCTTCACTTTTCCTGTGGCTATGTGATGAAGGAAAGCCTTTCCTTTGTTAAATATCACATCGGAGCCATGGTCTTCCAACATAGAAACTTAAGCTAAATTCCTCTTCAGACCCGAAACATACATGAAATATTTTAATGTGAGAGGAGAACTAGTCTCCCTTTTAAAAGTAACAGTATCGATGCCATTTGCGCTATACCTACCATCATCTCCCATCTCGATGTGCATCTAGAGGCCCTTCTCCTCCAAGTCGCTGAAATTTTTTTTGTTTCCGGTCATATGGAATGAGGATCCACTATCCAAATATCACACACTACCCATCACCGATGTCACCATGCATGCAATGAGGGTGAAATACAACTTGAATTGTGAAGCAAGAGATTCACCTGGCACTCCTCCTGAAGGATTCTTGTCGGCCTTATTGTGTGGACACTTCGTGGCATAATGTCCCAACTCATGAAAGTGAAAAAATGTAATCTTAGAAAAGTCCTTCTTTCCATCCTAACTAGAATATCCTTTGGATTGGGATTTCTTCCTTTTCCCTTTCGTTGACTTTCCATCCAAGGCACAATTCTCCTCATCATCATGCTTGGATGAGGTTCCATCTATGGAATTCTGCCTGATATCTTCTTGCACCAAGTCAGACCACAAATGCTCCCACTCTGGTAGCTACTCCCTCCCATTTACCGAATCCTAGTAGCTGTGCAGCTCTTGAGAATTCCTAAAAGTGTTAGGATGAATAGATAATTGATCTGTATATGAAATTTCTTGAGAATTTGTAAAGCTTTGCAAGAATAAATTAGGGTGTTAAGCCTATTATGTCAAATTCTTAAACACATAAACATAAATTAAAAGTTCAATTTTTGCAGAAAATATGAGATAACATCACCATAACAGTAAACACAAAACAAAAAATGATGATGGAGTTCACCCCTCCCGGGCTACATCTCCTCTTTTATCTTCCAATCGCCGGGCCTCTTTCAATATGCTAAAAAAATGTTGTTTACATCAAGTTACAATGCACAAATAACTTCAGCAATAGCTCTGATGGCTTTAGAACTGTCACAAACACCTTTCTAGCCTCTTTCTTCTCCCAAAAAGGCCAAAAACTAAAAAATATATGAGCCCCCAAAATTTCTCTACTATTCGTTCTGCAATTTGCCCATTTTCTAGCCCTAGGTGAAAAATTGCACCTTTTCTGGCCACGTGGGGAGACATTTTGGCCCTGTGCCAACGTGATTCCCACCGGCAAGGAGGCAAAATTTTGCCTCCTTAATCGCACCAGTTAGGCTCGTACCCAACTAAATTCACGTCATGTCACTTAATCCTCATTGTTTATTTCACAAGTTCCTGCCGATGGAATAACCTTGGTTGCTGATAGGTGAACTGTTGTAGATGTTGGGTTGGGTTAGCGGAACCCTGCCCCCGGCAAGTTCGACTATCCTACGGTGGTTCGACATCAGTGGTTACATATAATTCCACTGCATGTGAACATTTCGCATCTGCCAACCAGACTATTTCTACATCAGCCGGAGTTAACACACTGTAGCATCTAATGACAATCGCCATGAAACCATCAGTTTAATGGTTCGCCGAGTTATAACATAAGTTTTAACTTTGAGCTTTGGGTTGTGTGGGTTCATGTATTAAATTTTGGTTTGATGTAGTCTCTACCATAGAATGTTTGGCCAAAACTTTGATAAAGAAACCATAATACATAGCCAATAATTAATGGGTTGGGGTTAGCCCCTAATCCTGTTATGTGGATCACAGTCGAGTGTTAACCCCCTGTTACACAACAATTTGTCACCGTCCTTGCAATCCCTCGCCCCGCATATTGGAGGGTATTTCCCGTGACCTGTGAGCAGTGTCATACCCTGCAAATACTTTCTTTGCATCCTTCTGCATAAGGACATGATTTCTCCTGTTGAACATTTCCTCAGAAAGCACCCAAAAACCCATGTTTTGGCATTGGCGTGGGTAGCCAGTTCATCCCTCACGCTAATGGGGAAAATATACACTAGAGGTCGCGCCAGCTAGCGCTCTGTCCATGTGTTGTACCCACTCCAACCTGTTTTGGAATGTTTTTTAACAAATTAGAAGTGGAAGTTTCCTTTAACCACCTCGGGAATGACTCATTGCAAGTGGTTAAAATCGATAAACCATGGATCTCTACCTTTAGGAAATGGTTGATGGAACATTCTAAGAGGATAGGACTCCCCCCACGATTATAGGGATCCTAACTTCTCCTTCTCTCTCTATATAAACAAGACTTCTCCCTTTACATCAGCTAGCTGAAACAATAACTGAACATATAGATAAGAAGCTGAGCTTGGAGGAGAGACATTATAGTTGAGTAATCATTATAGAGAAGGTCGAATCAAGGAGGATCCCGTAGAGAGAGCCTCGTCTGAATTCCTGGTGAGCTTGTGAGACATGCTCCGCTGGAACCCTGTTGGAGGAGATCGCAACGTCGAAGCACCGGTTGTACTCTTCCTTCTTTAAATTAATATACTCGACTATGATATTATTGCCATCTCTGTGTTATGTTTATTTAATGCATGTGATTTAGTCTTCTTCGACTGACTGATAGTTAGGATTGTGAAATAGTATGTTGTGTATTGTCTTTGTCTCTTGTGTATGTGTAGGTATCTGCGCATGAGAACGAGCAGGTCGTGACCTGCTGAATCGGGAGTGGGAGGCAGCTATTCTTCCAGACGACACAATAATGCAGGACCTAAGGTAGGTGATCTGTCGAGTCTTTGTCCATTCTTAGCTAGGAATTGATGTCATAGCATGTTTCGTTTGTGGCTAGACCCACCCTAGGGCTAGTGGGATCGCCTCTGTCCGCAGAGTGGATTTACCTCACCAACAAATTGGCGACTTCGCTGGGGATTAGTGCGAGCTTGTATTTTGTCTATTATATCTTCTTCTTGGTCTTTGCTTGCGTAGCTTGCCTTTCTGGATTGTTTTGTTGAGTCTCAGGCCTCTGTTCAGCCCCAGAGGATCAGTTTTTGACCTCTGTTTTTCCAAATTTTCATCTTCTTATAGTTGGCTTGATTGGCGTGGTTTCTAGCTTGACAGTCGCGCCCACTGGCACGAGTTTCCAGTTTATCACCCACGCCATCCCCTGTCTAGCGCTGATTACAACGAGACAATCGCACCAATTCTTGTAGGTGCTAGGGTTTCCCTTGTTTTGGAGTTTTTTTTCCATCTTGGTGTCTCTAGGTGTTTTCTTGACTTGTTTTGAGTGCTTTGGGTTTGTTTGTGACTATGAGCAACCTTCTCCCTTTAGTTGTTCATCCATTTCTTTCAGCATCTTGGCTTTATAGTTTTCCAGTGCTTTGGTATGCTGAGCCTCCTGTTGGAGTTCGGGTCTCTTGTTTCATGGTCACTTTCATTAGTTTCTTGATTACATTCAGCTCCTTGGATCCGTTTTGAGTGGTTTCTTTTGGTGAAATGAGTCTTGAGTGAGTCTTGTCTCTTTCATTCAGTTTCGCTTCCTATCACTCCAAGCATAGCTCGCATTGCTTGTATGGGTCTATTTTGACATATTTCTTTGTTTTGAGAGATTGTAACATTGGTTTGAGTTTTTGTCTTATTTGCTTTTGAGTTGCTTGAATTGCTTTGTTTCGACTCTTGCATTGGCATTCTCGAACTAGTGTGAAGATTCGTTTTCCATGTTATTTAGTGCACTATTTTCTCTATTACATTGAAAAACCAAAAAATTATATTTTGTGCTTGCATTTGTTTTGTTTGCATTGTATAATTGAGAAATCTTTTGCATAACTAGCACTCGACATTCTAGGAAAGGTTTTTTGTTCTCATTAGTTTGCATCAGGTTCTGTAGTGAATACTTCTATGTGTCTTCATTGTTTGCTATCACTTGAAATTCCTAACCTTCTCATAGATATCTCTTCATTGAACGAAATGGTATTTTATGGCATGTAGCTTGCATTCAGGGATTTGTGAGATCCAACATTCGGTAGGACCTTGGAATTGAAACATAAATACAAGATCAACTTAAAATTTATTCAATTAACCTAAGGCAACATTGAAACTTAATGAAACACTTAGTGGTATAAGTTAGAGACGTATTCCAGTGTCTTAAAACCTAGCAGCTGTCGCTTGCCATATAGCTTCAGACAATGCTAGTACGGACCTGTGCTCCCCATACCGTCGAGTATATAAAGGCAGACCCCTATAGGTTGCAATAATTTTATCCGTAGGAAGCCGAGTCTTCCACCTTGTAACCGTGATACACTGAACACAGCATTTAGGGAGACTACCTGCACGTACGTCAAGTCCTTGGTTGATTCTTCTTTCATTTTATAGCCAAGTTGTATATGGCAGTTCACGGGAACCTGGTACACCCTTTTACCTAGACTACCTGAGTAGTCATTTTTTATCTTTGCTGACTCCATAAACTTGAAAAGATCATCGAGCACTTGTCCTTTCATGCTTGTTTCCAACCTGAAAGTGATAGAGTCACCTTTTTCCTGTTTCTCGACTCTTAAAATATGAAACAATAGAATATTGTTTCAATGTCTTAAAAATTAACTACCTATGGAATATTCCTGGTTAAAGTTAGCTTCCTTAGGGTATTGTTTTAAAATTTGTTTATGATGGCAACGTTTCTAGAGTTCACTAACCCAGGAATCCCTTTTGAAGGGAATCCTGGTCCTTTTCCTGCTTTTAGGAATGTTGGTGCTCCTTATATGGCAACGTTGTCCCTGCCTGGTTTAACTGTTGGATTGCCTGTATGGTTATTTTCAACCTCGGTGGTCCTGAGTGTTTCATCCACTGTACAACCATCTCCTCCACCTGAACAACATCATGTTGCTTCTAAGGTGGACCTCTCCCCTTCTTCGCCTATCTCTTCATCCTCCTCTTCTAATTCGCCTAGTGAAAGTCTGGACTCCAGTAACCAGGTGGCTAAGAAGAAGAAGAAGAAGAAGAAAAAGAAGAAGAAGTCAGATAAGAGAGAGGCTAACACTGCGCCTATTTCGCTCAAGAAGCTTTCCCTTGCAGAACCATCCACGCTTCCACAGAAATTCGAATTCCCTTGCATGCTCTGCAAAGGTAACCATTTGCTTCGAGACTGCCCTAGTATTCCCAAGGTACTTGAAGCATGGTCCGACAACCGCCCACCATTGCCTTTGGCTTCTGGAAGTCATATTATTGGCACATCTTTGACTGGCTCTGATAAGGCTCATAAAAAATAGGGTAAGATTACCAATCCCTGTAAGTTGTGTGAAGGGCATCATCCCATTCACCTTTTTCCGTACATGGATGAAGCCAAGAGAATGTTGGAAAACCCCACTGTTTCTGCACCCTGCCTTCCAACTGGTTATCAGAAGCTTTCTTCGAGTCCTCCGCTAGTTGATTCCACGATTGGTCAAGCGTCATCCTTGTTCGATCCTGCTCCCCTGGAAATTCAAGTTGAGGAATCCATTCCCAACCAACCATTGGTCGAGTAATCGATCGATATGATCCCACCTACTGTTCATCAGGTCTTTTCCGTCAAGAGTGGATCTCATCCCCCCCATGTTCTTCTTGTTTCATTAGATTCTTCGGACTTGGAGAAAGATTCTTCCGTCCCTATAGTTCAAGAAGCTGCTCCTCCTACTCCCATGATGGACGTCTCGGAGGATGCTCCTCTTGCTCCGGTAACACTGGGGGAAGACCATCTCAGTTCGATGGTACCCCCTCCAAGTAGTCTGGTTGCTTCCTTTGATTGGAATTGATTTTCCGGATACCTCCTTCCGTCTTATGTGCCTTTTGAGATAACGATATAGAACTTTGATCTGATCGTACCCAGAACTATTATAGATGAAGGCGCGTCTGTTAGTATTTTTTCTTCCACTACTTGGCAAGCTTTTGGTTCTCCACTGCTTATGCCTGTTACCCAGAATCTGTTGGCTTTTAACAGAGGAACCAGTCAACCGTTAGGGATCCTTCTGAAGTTGCCTGTTACTTTGGGAGGGAAAACCATCCATATAGATGTGACGGTTTTTCTAGGCCCCTTGGATTTAAATTTTCTCTTGGGGAGGAGCTATACTTATGTCATGGGGGAAGTTGTCTCCTCCCTCTTTCATGTGATTTATTTCCCACACAAAGGTTGGATCATGAACATTGTTCAACTTTCATTCTTTGGTCCCGACGTGACATCTGGTCCACCATCATCCCTTCCGAGTCTTTATCCCCCGATTGTGTATTCCCCGTCGTGAGTTAATTATGTGGCTACCTGTCCCATGCCCGCATTTAGTGATAGTGCCGTGGTGCATCATGTGTTGGGGGCATTGGGTCTTGATTTCCAAGATGTTGTTCTCCCATGCGGTGTGGACCTCTTGGAAGCCATGACTTCTTATTCATCATGATGAGTTGTCTTCAGAGCACAGTTTGTTTTCTTGTGTCAAGCTCCTTAAAAAATGAAACAAGCTGATTGGATCACAGTTCGTTTTCTTGTGTCAAGCTCCTTAAAAAATGAAATAAGCTGATCGGAGCACAATTCATTTTCTTGTGTCAATATCCTTAAAAAATGAAACAAGCTAATCGGAGCATATTTTTTTTCTTGTGTCAAGCTCCTTAAAAAATGAAACCGGGTCCTCGGAGCAGAGTTCATTTTCTTGTGTCAAGATCCTTTAAAAATGAAACAAGGTATTATGAGGATAGTTATTTTAATGTGTCAACCTCGTTAAAACAATGAAACACGTTCCTGTTCAATTCGAGTCTTTGATTAAGATCTCGTAAAATCCCAGTCGAGTCTTTCTCTTGATCTCATAATTTGAACCTTCACTCCATCTGCCTTTCATATGAACTGAAGCTTGGGGGGCATGTCCTCGAATTGAGTCACCATGCTTGGGGCATGCTTATTGTTTCAAGCATAGTTTGTTTCTGTTTCAAGCTTGTGTAAAAATTAAACCAACTTCAAGCAGAGTTTCCTGATTTCAAGCTTGTGTAAAAATGAAACCATTCCCATTTTACCTCTTTTGATTGCCATTTTATCAGCCTGTTTTTGCCAGATGAGCCTTGGTTTTCTCACTCCATCGTCACTATCTGCTTGGCCGATCATATGCATTCACTTGGTTGTTTTGCTCATTCCTGAGGAACCGCTACAATGAGTAGTCTTGTTAGCCAGCCTCTTGAACTTTACTTGTTCTGAGCAGTTCCACCATTACCGGAACTAGTAGCTACCCTTAATACCACTCATTCCTCCAGGAGAAGTCATTTTTCAGCTCTTTTCTGACTCTCGAAAATTGAAAGGATTGCCGAGAATCTTGTCTTTTTGAACTCATTAAATTGGCTACGAAACGATATCTACCTAGTATACGTTTACCCCATTTTCGGGCTGGGATAGATTATTTACAAAAAAAGAATACCCTAGCCTATCACGACAAAGAGGTTTTCTCAGACACATTTTTCTACCTTTTCGGATCTGAGGGACTATTTACGAAAAGGGACTGCTGGAGTTTTCTTTTCTGCCTTCTTTTCAAACTCTCTAAATATGAAAAGATGTCAAGTTCTTCCTTTGTCAGACTCATTAAAAACTGATGACATCAGACTCTGTCACAATGACGTTACTCGAGTTCCTCCTTCCTAGGGCTCGTAAAATGTACTAGGTTGGATTTGTCCGAAGGAAAATCTTACATTGCAAGCACATGATATCCCCTTCAAGCTTGTTTTCAAAAATAATTGGGGTACTCACGAGAAATGGTGGGGTAAAATGGAACCAAGATTGTAGCCGTGTTGGCAGTATGTTGCTCTTGAACATGACACTTGTCTGCATTCGTGTCGGGTTGGGGACATCTCATCTCATTATCTGATTGCTTCCATGGGTTTGGGTAATCTCTTTTGACCACTCATATTCTCTTTGCCGCGTCACCATGACCTCAGATCCCTTGATGTCAAATACTGCCAAATCCAGTGTTGTACCACCAATATGTTCAAGAGAAGTTGGCCTCTGCAGTTTTCAACCTCCCTCTGATTCTCTGTTAGTCTTGATTCGCAAACATCATATCCCTCCATCTCGTGTCGATGATGTGGGAAACATTATGACCCACCTTCAATCAAGGTCCCTTCCTGTCGACTCCAGCTCATTATCTAGGAAGTTGATCTAGAGACTCCCTTCAGGTACCTTGGAGCCTGCATGCCTCAATGGTAGGTTCTTCACACTCGACGTAAGGTCCACATCATTGGCCTTCGATCGATTGACTCTGTGGGTTTTCGACGTCAGATCACTGTTCACATGCCGTGGATTGTACCTTTTGTACCTTGAGAGCCATTTTTATTATTGGTGGTTTCTCTCGCGTCTATTAACAACTTTCATCATTGGATGGTAATCAAACGAAGTTATTACATGTTCGACTTCAAATCACATATTCACATGCTTGAATTTCTACTATGTTCGGGTTGAGATGGAGCGCAAGACCCTGGGTTTTGTCTAATGAAATCCAAGCTGCAGATTCTTTGTGGATTATTATGACTCATTATGACTCCTTTTATTAGATGGTTGTGACCATACATGAGTCTATTTATTGATCCCTACTGTTGGACAACTGTGTCCATACCTCGGATCTCATTATTTCTATACTCTTTTATGGATGGCTGTGCCCATACAACATGTCATGTATCAAATATATCAGTTGTATTCGTACTTGCAGATTTTCCAATGAAAGTGTTTTGTTTGAACGCGTTCTCATAAAGAATTTCACCCCTCCCTCTCTCTCGGACCTTATGCTTTAGGGGGCATCTGTTACATAGTAATTTGTCACCGTCCCTGCAATCCATCGCCCCGCATATTGGAGGGTCTTTCCCGTGACTTGTGAGCAGTGTCATACCCTGCAAATACTTTCTTTACATCCTTCTGCATATGGACATGACTTCTCCTATTGAACATTTCCTCAGAAAGCACCCAAAAACCCATGTTTTGGCATTGGCGTGGGTAGCCAGTTCATCCCTTGCGCCAATGGGGAAATATACACTAGAGGTCTTGCCAGCTGGCGCTTTGTCCCTGTGTTGTACCCGCGGAAACCTGTTTTGGAATGTTTTTTAACAAATTGGATGCAGAAGTTTCCTTTAACCACCTCGGGAATGACTCATTGCAAGTGGTTAAACTCGATAAACCACGGATCTCTACCTTTAGGAAATGGTTGATGGAACATTCTAAGCGGATAGGACTCCCCCCACGATTATAGGGATTCTAACTTCTCCTCCTCCCTCTATATAAACAGGCCTTCTCCCTTTACATCAGGTAGCTGAAACAATAGCTGAACATATAGCCAAGAAGCTGAGCTTGGAGGAGAGACATTATAGCTGAGTAATCGTTATAGAGAAGGTCGAACCAAGGAGGATCTCATAGAGAGATCCCCATATGAATTCCTGACGAGCTTGTGAGACGTGCTCCGCTAGAACCCTGTTGGAGGAGATCGCAACGTCGAAGCGCCGGTTGTACTCTTCCTTCTTTAAATTAATATACTCGACTATGATATTGTTTCCATCTCTGTGTTATGTTTATTTAATGCATGTGATTTAGTATTATTTGACTGAATGATAGTTAGGAATGTGAAATAGTATGTCGTGTATCATATTCATCTCTTGTGTATGTGTAGGTATCTAGGCATGAGAACGAGCGGGTCGTGATCTGCCGAATCAGAAGCGGGAGGCAGCTATTCTTCCGGATGACACAACAGTGCAGGACCTAAGGTAGGTGATCTGCCAAGTCTTTGTCCATTCTTAGCTAGGAATTGATGTCATAGTGTGTTTGGTTTGTGGCTTGACCCACCCTAGGGCTAGTGGGATCTCCTCTATCCGCAGAGGGGATTTACCTCACCAACACCCCTGTACCAACCCCCACACGTATTTACAATAAACTTCATATATAAGTTAAGGACCATAAGGTTAAGAACCAAAGGTAAAGCAGACAATATGAGGCTTGTATAGTATGATGGAGGTCACACGTTCAATTCCCGGGGCTGTCGCTTGACCTTAAGAAAAAATTAGTGGCCACCAGGAGGCCACATAGCAGCCTCTAGTTGGCCCACGTGGTTCTGCATTTGATACACCTAACCAAAATTATTAACCAATGAAAATCGACCACATATGCACCAATACCAACCTACAAGGTGTCGAACAAGGATTGGTCGAAGAAGAACAGTCAGCCTATACAGTCAGGGTCCAGTCAACAATAGAAACTACTGACTGTGTAGCCTTGCACACCCAAAGACTCAAATTTTTTGTTATTTCCTTAAATGAAGAGAACACGATTATAGGAGAATGTGGTGCCAGTTTTTAGCGAAATGAGTTGCGTCAGATTCAGAATGACGAGATCTACACAGTCGTTCTAGTTTCGATCCATTCCAATAACTTTTAATTTTCAACATAAAATTGATCCACTAGATCATTCCTCCCGACTAGAAGCTTTTGGACCTCCGAAATATATTTATCCATCAATAAATAGATGATGGTTCATATCCCTCACCCTTCTACTCTTAATCCACTAAAATTTTCGTAAATGTGACATTTTGAGCTTTTTATGAAAACTAATCATTTTCCCTGATTTTGGAGACCTTGATTTCTTGTTATAGATACCATCTTGCTGCAATTTCCCAGAAAATGTAGAACAAAAAACTGTCCTTGAAGGAATAAAAAAATTCCCTCCTCGGTCGTTAATAAAAGGAAATTTAAATAACTTCAGATTTTTCTCACCTTGAACACTGTCGACATGACAATGTCTAGTCTTGTGCTTGGCTCAATCGCCATCGCCATGAAACATCCTATTTCAAAGAAAACACATTGTGAAACCCACAAGAATAAATTTTGGAACATATGCCCTCTTTGTCAAATTTCTTTGGCACTTTCTCTTTGAATTTTTCACTCTCTAGCACTGGCATCTTGTTCACATCACTGTCCAACAATGATGTATGCTGCTGGATATTTGTCTCATATTGTTTACCTCTTTTAGGAGGAACCATGTTAGAATCCGGAAACATCTTATCATACCCACTAAAATCATCTATGAAAATAGATTTTCCATTTGATGCATATTTTTTAAAGGTCTCATTCACATCATCTTTATGCTTGAACATTAACAAAGAAAAATTCTGACTAGCATTCACAATTCTCTTCATTTTTCTTGCATTCATAAGATACAAACTCATATTATTACTATGTGATCTAATAATGTACTCAATCCCATTCTTGAACAAGTGATAATTATTCTCACGACGATGAAATATTTCTCTCCTATCATAAATACGGTGGGCTTCCCAAAACTATACCACAAATATCAAGTGTAATTACATCAAGTTCAACTTCATTAAGAAAGTTTGTAGTGATTGAAAATCTAAGGATGCACCCCCTTTTAACCTGCAAATTTTCATTCTCACATACCCAACCTAAAGGATAGGGTCTAGGAGGTGGAATGGTCTCTAAATTTAACTTCTTGACAATGTCCTCTAAAATAAGATTTGTTTGTGAACCACTATCAAACAATGTGTCTATCTTGGTATGTTTTGAAGCAAATATAATATGGAAAAGGTCAATTCTTGTTTCTTCGTCTTGAGTATCATTTACATAGCTTGAAGAAATAGTACTTGCAATGTTCTTACTTTTCCAACCCATCGATTCGATCTTTGTTTCATCTCCGGAATCAGAACCTAAATCATGTTGTATTGTTGTAGTTGTCTTGTCCTTCTCCTTGTTTTTCAACTTCTTGGGTCTCATCTCTGGATGAAGTTTCCAGTAATGATCTTCATCATGTCCATCTTTAGAACAATGTTTTCATGTGAGTTTATCTTTCTCCAACTTGATATATGCATTCTTCTTTCCTTTACCCTTGAACTTACCCTTTCCTTTCTCTCCAGACTCAAAGGTATTCTCACTTGTCTCATCTGAAACATGTTTCCCTCTTGCCTCTAGATATGTGGCATGTACAAAAAATTCATATAAAATTGTAGGGTTAAACATGAAAATTGTATGTCTTAGGTAACTATGCAAACATCCAATGTATTTCAACAAATTTTCTTGAGATTTCAAATCTACACCCAATATTAGTGCTCTTCTCCAAAATTCTTGAGTATAGATCTACACACTTTGTCCATTTCCTTGCCTAAAGTTTTTCCAATCCATGATATCTTTTTGCATGTATGCTAATGGATAGAATTGTCTTCTCAAGGAAGAAACAAAATCATTCCAAGAGGTTAATACCTTACCATGTTTCTTCATGTCCTCTTGAGTTTTGGCTTCCCACCAAATAAGAGATTCACTTTCCAATCTTAATGAAGCAAGATGAATCTTGGTGTTATCATCCTTGATCCTTTGTATCCTGCAATACACTTCAATCTAACGAACCCAATTATCTAACCTATGAAAATTTACTTCTCCATTATATATAGGAAAATCAAACATTATGTCAGGTTTCAGAAATGGAGTTTTACCATGACCTTTTGGAGAAAGTGGAGGTGTTTGTGAAGGGATTTTTGTGGAAGAAGATGATGGTGAATATGGTGGTGAGGATGGAGGTGAAGCGAATCGTGGCTTCAAAGGTAGTTTGTCACCAATCCATCCATTACCTTTTGGAGTCTTGTCCCCATCTCCTCCATATCCTTTTGATGACCTATATCCCTTTGGAGTATTGGAGCTCTCACCTTGCAACCTTGTGTTTCTCTCCTCATAGAGAAATTTCACCATTTCTGTCATATCAAAGAATTCTTTTCTGAAAGCCTTCTCATCCTCTAACATATTTTCAAGATATCCTTCATGTGAAATGCTTGTTGAAGCTTCAACTACAATTTGAGGTGAAAATTTTGGTGGATATTGTGGCAAATTTCTCTCCTTGTCCTTGACCTAACTTGAGGACTTGCATCTAATGGGCACCATCATTAGCTACATTTTAAGGGGTTAATTGTGATCTTTTTAGCCTAATTATTCTCTCTTTATCACATTTAATTGCATTATTTTCATATGTTTCTTAGTGAATATGGTGTATTAAGGATATTTATACTTTTAAGCCTAATGTGGTTTGAATGCAAGAAAACCAGGAGAATATTCCATTTTTTGAGGAAGATTGCGCAATAACAGCTCGGAGTAGACAACAAGAAGTGATTGTAGGAGATTTTACCACCTCCTTAACTCCTAAAGACATCCAATATCTCCTCTAGATTCTCCTCCGACAACTCGAAATTAGAGACAACCAAGAAAGTGGAAGATCAAGGGGATCCAAGCTCCACTTCTCTCGAGTCCCAAGGGGACAAACACCTAATTTTTAGGGAGCTGTTGGTAGCTACCATATAGGATAAATAGTTTAGAGAAAGAGCTCACTGGGATTCAATTTTTGGATGTATCTAGAGCAATTTTAGCTCTTTTATTAGACATTTCGGACTTTCATATGCTATGTACAAGACTAGTTATGAAATAAAATGAGAATTTGGTTTCTTCTCCACTGAGTTAGTTTCAGGGAGTTAAGCTTGTGGGTTAGGACCCAATCCATTGGCCTCAGTCTCTCTTATGTACTTTTATTTCTTTCATGTTGCAGTAGTTATTATCTTTCCATTTTATGCTCATTAGCTTAGAAAATATCAAAATTGTGTGCTAAAGCCTCCCTCTCTCACCTCTTCCATGGGAGATTGAGGAGGAAAGATATTCAACACAGAAATTTTTTTATTTTAATTTTATGATTTCTTGGAAAATTTATATAGGTTTCTTTTCTTATCATGGACATGTTGTATATGCAAAGGTATATATTTGTTTCAATTACATAGATAGGTTTATTTAAATTCAACTCATCTTTTCCACCATTGTTATGATATATTTGTCAATAATGAATGCATGAACAGGTAGTTTGCTTACAGGTTTGAATACAGTAGCAGAGGAAGACTTCCCAAAAAATATTAGCTTTAGTCTCCACCCTTCATCAACCAATTTCCATCCAAGTCACATTCAACCATGTTTTTGGAAATCTCCACCAAAACACTAAGAGCCACCTTGGAGGTGAAAGACATGATTTGTGAAGAGTTCTGAGCTTAACCAAGGGGTTGAATACACTTTATTTACTGAGACCACCTTCATTCCACCTCTCCTAACCCTTTCTTCACCATTTCTGGCCTCAAACTACCCTCGGTCTGTTTCCTGTAGCATTTCAAGACATCCTATAGCACTACAGGAAATCCTGTAGCAGATCATGTGGCAGCACCAAACACTCAATCCTTCAACCCAAAACCACTCTTTCACCTCATCTAAGCTTAACCAAGCCCCAACACACCTTCAAATCTGAAACCTTGAGTCAGGGACCCTCTTAGGTCACCTCAACGCCCCCTTCTTTTGCTGCAAAACAGAGTCATTTAAAAGTGTATTAGCTAATTGATAGATGCATTTTTAGGCACAATAGTTAAGCATAAGGTAAATAGAACTCAATCAATCATTTGGTTCAGCATGTGTTCCTAGATTAGTTTCCCTTTCTGCAATTTCAATTCAACAATTTAAATTATGAATGCCACTTAGTTTAATTTACTTTCTTGCATTAGCTTAAGTGTGGATTTATATTTCTTGCAAATTTATAAATGAATCATCATGATCTAGAGTAGTTTATTTTCTAGTTCATAGAGTAATGGTCATAATATATTTACAGTATTAGATTTCATTCAGAAGTGTGATAGACTTCCTTTTCCTAGAAGTAACCCTAACAGTAACACCTCATTGTAGAACTGAGAAGAGGATGGCATGAGCAAAACTCATCTTCTATGCATACAGCATTGTCACCTCCAAGTTTTTATGAACCCTAGGTTAATAAATTAAAGTTGAGTAGCCTCTAAGAGTGTCATCACTTTTGGTGCAATACCAGGGCTCACTACTTTTTGGCGTAATTTTTGGGGAGGTGTCTAAGTATATGTTTTGATTCTACTTTAAAATTATTTTATTCTTTTCTTTTACATTCAGTTCCAAAATATTGAAAAATACAAAAACATTTTGACTTTCATGTCTTGTAGGAGTAGCGATAACCAAGGCAAATTCTTACCGAAAACCCCCACATCCCCACATAGTCACCCTTCACTCTTCTTCACTGACTGTGAGGTTGAGCACACCATAGGTGAACCACTGGAAAATTTGAAGAACCTATTGGAGAAGAAGATGAACTTGATTCACTTGAGGAGCCTACTTCACCAATTCAAGCCATGGCTAAAACTAGGATCCAAGGAGTCTTTCCTATTAGAGAAACAAATGGAGAAAGTAGAATGAACATTAGTCCCTCATCCCTTCCACATTTCCACAGCCTTACTTCTGAGGATCTTGACACCTTCATGTTCAAGTTTGTTGTTGTCTGCATGACCTATGAATATGCCTCAGATGACTACAAGCTAAAACTATTCCCATCCACCATCAATGATGTAGCCTTGCATTGGTTCATGGGTTTGCCTGGGAATAACATCACTACCTGGGAACAGATGGAAGAATCCTTTAATAATAAATATAGAGACAATTGCAGATCCAAAGAAATGAAAGAGGAGATATTTAGGATGAATTTGGGATCTCATGAATCCCTGGAGGATTATGAAGAAATATTCCAGCTAAATTATAAAATAACCAACTGCACCCTTGATCCTAAATTACTCAAATTGGCACTTCTCTGAGGGATCAGGGAATAGGTGATAGAAACCCTTAATATGATGTCTAGAGGAGACATCTACTAGCTACCTTATGAGGGCATCAAAAATATCTTTAGAAACCACTCTAGACTAGATAGGAAGAAAGGTAGAGCTATCCAAATCATGACCAACACCCCTTCCTCTTCCACCTCCATCAAGCATGAGATTGGAAATATGTTTGAGGACTTAAAAAGTAGGATGTTGCACACCTTTTCTTTGCGAATGGACACAATGCAGATCAAGAGGAATAAAGAGGAAGCAGAGAGGGCCTTGGCTATCTTCTACCCTAGATGTACCAGAAAACACCCTCGAAATTAATGTCCACTAAATGTCATATAGGTTTTCTTAGTCTGTGAAGAGAATCATGCCACAGATAAGTGTCCCTCCTTATCGAAGCTCAAAGTTGTATATCAAGGTGGGGAAGGAGGGCCCGAACAACTTTGTTTCTTAAATTAAAGGAGGCCTCAAGGGCCTCGGTCATATCAGCAAGGCATGCGAGGTACACCTTACTCCTACTATCATACAAACCAGAAGGCACCTATGTAGTCTTGCTACACATCCACTCCTCCATCATGGCTTAAAACTCCTACTTGGCCTTACACCCCTCCATATCACTCTCAACCTGTGAACCAACCATTCCAACAGTATGTTCCTCAACCACCTCAGTGGAGAAACCCATCACAAGGGTGGAGGCCCCAACACAACCAACCACTTGCTTTACGACCTCCACCCCAACCTCAACCTCAACTCACCCACTCTACCCCACTTAGGTTGCCTTAGATTCTCACCCAACCCAATCCGAATCTGAACAAAAAGCAGGCACAAAAAGTTTACAGTGGGGAAACATACTATCCAGATTATGTTGTGGAGAGAAATGAGATTGATCTCAGGACTGGAAGAGTAATCCTAAATAATATTCCTCAATATCGACCTGTAAAGGTTGAGGAGGAAAAGGAAGAGAGCAATAATCATACCAATCAACCTCCTTTTCCTGGGCGCCTAATCAACTCTAGTCAGCACACCCCAGAAGAGACTGAACTTCTGGGAGAACTGAAAAATATGTGTGTGACAATACCCTTTCTCCAGGCCATTAAGGATGTCCCTATTTATAATAGGCTCATCAAAGAAAATTTGTTTAAGAAACAAGGGAGAATGAAGAAAGACACCCCCACCATCAATGTTGTTGGACAACTTTCCGACTTAATGTTGGGAAGGGTGATATTCCAAAAGTACCTAGACCTTGGAAGTCTAGTAGTAGATGTACACATCGATGGTGTCCTAGTCCCCCACACTCTGATTGATCTCAGGGTTGCCATCAATGTGATGACCAAGGAAACTATGCTTAAACTCAACCTCCAAGGAGCATTGAGAAATATCGCCACTGTTGAAACTTGCAGACATATCCATAGTAGCTCTAGAAGGAATTGTTGAGGATGTTATGGTCTCCATCAAATCTTGGGAGAAACCCACAGATTTCCTGGTCCTCCAACCAAAAACCAAGTTTAATGTATATCCTCTCATCTTAAGGAGACCTTGGTTGGCCAATGTCGATGCTTATATTAGTTTCACAGTCGGAAACATGAATATAAAGAATGGGCCCTTATCTAAACAATTGGTAATATATCCTCCTTCCCCAGCCTTCCATTGGCCATGACCTACCCTTGTGGTTGGAGGATGAAAGAGAAGAAGATGAAGTGTACAATACCACACCCTACTCCATTTGTACCATAGATACTGTTCTTAGAGGGGGGCAACCTGATGAGGATGATCTCATTGACCACAACATTCAAAGGCATGCCCCCACTTCCATTCCACTCGATGACCTAGTGAGAGAATATGAAATCCAACCTTAGATTGAGTTGTACTCGGTTGATTCAACCTATGAAGCCACCAATTCTATGGAATTCGGCCCATCAAAATCCCTAAAGATTAACTCATCCTTCTCAGGCAAAGAAGAAGAGAAACTATGCCAGCTCTTGAAGGAAAAACTAGATGATTTTTCTTGGAACTACAAAGACATGAAAGGGGTGCATCCCTCAGTGTGCACACATCATATTTATATTAAAGAGGGATGCAATCTTGTGTGCCATCCCCAAAGGAGGATCAACCTAGCTATAAAGGACATAGTGAAGGATGAACTCCAAAAGTTTCTAGATGCAGGTTTCATCCACCCCATATCAGAGAGTGAGTGGGTGTCTCTTCTTGTTCTAGTCCCAAAGAAAAATGGAAAGTGGAAAATTTGTGTTGACTACCAAGAATTAAACAAATCCACTAAGAAGGACCATTTCCTCTTTCCCTTCATAAATAAAGTCCTAGATTGTCTTGCAGGAAAGAAGTTTTTATCTTTCCCAAATAGGTTCAGTGGGTATAACCAGATCCAAATCAGCCTCGAAGACTAAGACAAGACCACTTTTGCATGTCCCTGGGGAACTTTCGCTTGCAGAGTCCTTCCCTTTGTGTTGTGTAATTCCCTTGCTACTTTCTAGAGAGAAGTCCTGAGTATTTTTCTGAACTAGTCCATGACTCTTTAGAAATATACATGGACGATTTCACACCTAATGGGTATTATTTCTGGGAGGCTCTCTCCAATATGGGATAAGTATTGAGAAATTGCACTGAAATGCATCTCTCCTTAAGTCCGGAAAGGTCTGAATTTCTAAAAAGGGTAGGGATAGTCCTAGGTCACTCAATATCACAAGGAGGAATACAGGTAGACCCAAAAAAATCACCATCATAAAAAGGGTTCCTATTCCTCAAAAGTAGAGAGACGTCAGAATTTTTCTAGTTTTGGCTTGCTACTATAGGAGGTTCGTTAAGGAATTCAACAAAGTGGCTTCACCATTATTCAAATTTTTGGCCAAAGATTCAAAGTTTTTATGCTCTATGTAATATTCCCAAATGGGGAAGCAGAAATATATCACATAAACATGGAAAGTAGCAGTGAATACATCAATACACCAATATGTGAGACAAATTTGCAGCCGTATTATTAAATATATCAGCAAATAACAGGCACAAGATGTTGAGGATCAAGTCACTCAAGCAATACCATACAAGCCTCTAATAAGCAAATATGCAATCACATGAAAAATAACTGCTATACAAATGCCTTGAGCTAAGACAATGCATTTTTAGGGCATAAACTGCTGCATAAAGATAAATCAATACATATTTGTTGTTATATAAGTCAAAAAATGATAGGAGTGAAGAACTAGACTCCTAAACACTTTTCTAAGAGAATTCGGGAAGGGTTTCCAGAAATACCCAAAGTACCAAAATGCCAGAATGCAACCCTAGGGATGAATAGTAGCCGCAACTGAATAAGTGGATGGAGATGGATTAAAATGATATTTAAATGAATATATCTCCTCTATTATATCCTTCAAGTGAAAGGCTGATCACAACACTGAAGATATCACCCTCAAAACAAGCACTGAAGCCTCCATTGAAAATTCTCACTGAAATAACGTAGTCAAAGAGGGAATCTACGCTGTAGATGATGGGAATAGGTTGGCCTAGTGCCAATATGTGAAATAAAGCATAAGAAACTCCTTTGGTGATCTCCTAATGAGAATAATGCTTCCTCCCCTGAAAAACTAGCTCAGAAAGTGGGTTTCTCAACCCTCCACTCCAACACCCTGCAACAAAACACAAATATGAACAGACAATATGCTGTAGTTGAAGACTGAAGCTTGGAAAAAATGCCAGAATGTGGAAATGATAGTACAATACTCTTCCTAGAGGCTACCTCAAGGGAAGAGGTGGGATTCCCACTCGGGAACACCCTGTGCTAAACAACACTTCAAGCTCAACTAAACAATTGAAGAATGCAAGAAGTCATGCAAACCACAAAATCAATAATCAATAATATAATCCTCTATGGATACCTTGCTATCCTTATAAACAATGTGAGCCTTCTCACCTTGGGTCCCACTCATTAGGGTTTCCACTATCATAGAGACTTCCTCCCATTCACACTGCATTGTCTCTTATTGATGATCCACTCTCTCCATACCAGCGTTGTTGACTTGGTCAAACTTGACCTTATTCATATCCATTGGTCCCTGTTCACACACGAGGGTGATTTATCCAACTATGAAGATGATCCCTTTTCATATTAAGAGGGATTTTATTCCTACTAAATAGATTTATGGGCCTCCCTACCCATTTATTCATCTAACTAAATGACAAGAGAAAAATCAATATTCCAATTAGCTGCATGCTAATTTAGGAATATTACAGTCCTCCCCTCCCAAATGTTGCTTGTCCTCAAGCAACTGCAAGTATATAACTGAAGAGCCTCCTCTCCTCCTCCTATAGCATCCTCATATGATAAACTCCCCCAAGGAACAAGATGTTATCTCATCAATAAATATCCAAGTTGCCCCTCCCAAGTATGCAAGTTAGCTTTTGGTGACCATCCCAAATAGCTATCATCATGAAGAAGTAAAATAACTATGGAGGAAACAATGTGCTATATAGAGGCCTTCTTTGAGGCATGGAATCTGAAATATATTGGGAACTATCATTCCCATGTGAAGCCTCCATCCCCAAGCTATCATCCATACAAAATAAGTCACCCTCCAACATCGCAACTCATGAAAGATCTCCTCCACCTTAAGCTTTTGCAAGGTAGGTGGGCTGCATAGCTAAACATGATGGATCAAATTGTCCACCCCACGGTCTATTTATCTCCACTTATGATAAGTGTAGAGCTACTGTAGAATTTGGGTTGCAATGATGTTGCCTTCATGAAGTATAAAGGCATTTGGATCCTCAAAGATCCACTCTTTGGTTCTTGCCCATACCATCCCATATAAAGTTAATATGAAATTATCATCATATGGAATCCAAATGAGAGAGGTAATGAAGGTTTTGTATAGTGCTAGAAGGTACCAATAGTTTCCCAAGTGGTCACAGCGCAATTTTTCTAACTACTGTTTCAGAAGATAACATGGCAAGCTGTCTCCCAACAAGTTGCTAGTTGTGCATGCCATTTCATCTACTAGAAAATATTAAATGGAATTGTTTATCAACTAAGCATACAAATAATAGTACAACACATTCCCCAAGCCATCTATTCCCATCACTGATGTGGATCCCAAAATGACCATGAAGCCTAAATAGAGGCTTGCCCTCTTGTGGAGCAACGCACTGTATAGAGATGGTAAGAGAATGCAAATACTGTGTTATATAATCAATAAGTGCAAAAACACAATTCTTACCATGTAATGAGAGGAGGTTGATAATAAGATCCATGAATGATCCCTCCATAGTGGTATGACATATCTCCATGAAAAGGAATGAACTATGTGCTGCATGCAAAAACTTCTCCTTATGCTTGGAGATCCAAGTCAAGAAGATCATATCATGGTAATAGATGTCTCCATCCACTACTCCATCACTATCATCTCTTACTTGTCCATCAAGTGCATCATATATGAAGTGATCCTGGGAAAAATCCATCAACAAACCCAAGCTCCCAAGTGACAATGCTATTGGCCTTTGTAATAAGGCTCATGTCATCTCATAGCTCCATTATTTGACATGCCAAATGTCAAATTCATCTACCATAGTGATGCTATATATGGGAGATTACTTCCAAAGTGGAAGTACCTCCTGATCCTCCAAGGCTAAGGAGTAGCCCCTTTGCACGATGATGGTGCCATCACCTACTCCTGCAACATCATGCAAAGTATGGGAGAAATTCAGCCCATACTCTCCCAAGAGTTTCCAAAGCAACATCAACTCTTGTTTCCTTGTCACACCATCATCATACAAGTCATGGAGTAACATCCTGATGATTGACTTGTAGAATGACCCATACAACCAAATCTTCTGCTGCCATAACATATGGGTGCCATGCAATGCCTCAAACCATAACATACCTTTTGACAAAGGATATGTCACGTGATGTCCAAAATCTTTCAAGAGTAGCCAACACAGCCATGCCTCCTATTTCCCTATGTTAGCCACCTGTGAAATTTGTTATACCAAAAGGTGGCTAAATCATTTTTGGAGCCTTCAAGGAACAAATTTTATTGCAAAAAGTGTTGGCTCTTGAAGACTCTTGAAGGCCTAATGCCTCTGTCCAAAATATTCCCTATTGTGCCCATTTTACACTTTGGAGTTCTGCTAATTTCATGAGAAGAAATTGTTGCAAAATCACCATTTTCCCCTCCTTTCACTTCGAAACTAACCTCATTTTATACCTCTTTCATTCTCATCTAAATCCTTCATTTTCATATTTTTCTCCTTCCCCTCCATCAAAACCCATTTGATAAGGTTTAACACTCTCTCTTTTCCTTATCGAAACCCCCAAAATCCATTGAAGACTTGAAAAAATTCATTAAAGATAAGTTTTGTTTACCACAGACTTAAGCCCCCTTGGGCTAAGTCTTAAGCCATTTCCCCTCCACGTGCCCACATCCTAGAACCAGGTGCTAAACCCACAAAGCACTTATCGCATCGCAAATTCTGAGCACATAAGTCTATTTGTTGTGTTTAAAACTCCGATGCCGTTTAGCCCTGTATATTATAGCCCCTGATCATATTGCACTCCATATAGACCATGGCCCCACATATGGGTGCCAAACCATATTATAAATGTATATTCCACCCCAAAGCCATGAAACCTTTGTTTTTATTAATTTTTTGTGTTTTTGCAGGGTATGAAAAGTTTTCCGCTGGTGCAAAGCTTAAATCACTCTTTGCCGTCGATCTAATCCGCAGATCGATGGCCCAAAAATCAATCGCCCCGGTGGTCCCCATGGTCAATCACTGTACAAAACCAGTTGTTTGCATCACACTGCTTTTGTGGGGTAAGCGGTATTTCCGATTTCAGCGTGATCAATGCCACAGGTCGACATGTGGCCTTGAGCGGTTTGGAGATACCACCCTCATCACGCATTAAAAATCGACTATGGGCTCTGCGCAATATTGATGTGCATCGTCTGATCTGAGACCGGCTCATCGGATGGTGATCACACTTAAAAGAAGCTCGGGGGATAAATCGAGGTATGACACATTCATTAAAAAAAATTCATCGTCGATCTGATCTAAAGATCGACAGCCCAGGATTAGTCGCTCTGGTCCCCACATCCACGGCAACAATCAGTGGTCCCATAGAATCGGTGGTCCCAAACACCTAGTCAGCATCCATGCGGCATCAATGGATTGGAGCGGGTCTTCATTGGTTCCTCGCACAGTCAGCAAATCTGGACCTGAGGAGCATTATAAAGCAGATTTGAAAGAAATTTCGGGTCACACTTGAACCGACATCAGTAGGCCCCAAAACAGACCCGATAAGCTCCATAAGGCAGATTTTATAAAAATTTCGGGTCACAAACACCCTGACGTCAACAAACACCTTTTGTGACCCGAAATGGTTATACACCTTGGTTTAATCAAAAGTTTTGAAGTTTGTGTATGTTATTTGATAAAGGGTGATTATATGTTTTTTATATTGTGCCAAATAAAAAGGCCGAAGGCTGGGGTTTAATTCTTGCGCCTTCGATTTATTAAAGGAAGCCATCCCTGGTTTCAAATTTTTGCGCCTCGTCAAAAATCCAAAGGCATTGATGCCTCCCAAGCCATGTGCAGCACTGCACACTAACATAATGCAGCAAATGAATAAAAAATCGAAAAGTATCAGTGTTGAAGACAGAACGCACCAGAATGGAAGATTGAAGACAGATCTGGGGGATTACGGCTAAGATTGATTATCAAAATCCTAATCCTCCCAATTAAGACACAATTAAAAGAAAATCCTAAGTGTTTATCAGAAAGAAAGGCCTCCACCGCCACATCCGAGGCAAATTGATTCCTCCCGGCTACCACAGTGCCACCTGTGCCTCAAAGCATTCAAACAGAGGTCGAAGTTATTGATCAAGTTCAGATATTTTCCTCAACACAGCCAGTGAATTAACTCTACAAATAAACTTAATGACAAAATATCAGCGGAGTTACTTTGACATAACAGAGAGCCTCAAAAGTAAAAAAGAGCTCCCACCGAGCTTACATCTTAATGTAAATTATTTAATACAGAGGACACCTATGTAAGCTTCTTCATCAAGCCCCCCAAAGGCTGAGAAGACATTAAGTCTGTATTAATTATATTTGGAGATATTTTATCAGATCTCACCTCCTCATTCTTCTATAAATACTACTGGAGAAGATGAGAGAGGGGTTGGTTGAGTTAGTTGCTGAACTTTGAAATGTAATTGAGCTTGAGACTTCTACCTGTAAATAGTGTTCAGTGGCTCTTAGAGCTCTGCTTGTGATAGATAAGTTATTCTGGGAAGTGTAGATGATTGCTAAACTAAAGCATTGGACTTAAAGCTGTAACTGGTTTGGAGCATCAATACAAGATGATTTATGGGATCCTGGTCTATGTTGACGGTGATGTTATTTCTTATTGTGAATTGTTGTTTTATTTCTGTTTTCATTGTGTTCATATTCTCTTATAAAGAAAAACATGCATAGAGTTAGGACCTACTATATATCAGTACCCTTCTCTGACTGAAAATATTTATCTGAATGTTTTCTTCCAATTTTTGTTATTTAGGAATGATTTAATTCAGTTCAAGCATAGGAATGCTGGTGTTCCCTCATCCTAATTTCTGAGCTAATTGTTATTCTTGAAATTTATTTTCATTTAATGTTAAGTAGAGATGAACTTAAGAAGATATGGTGTGCCCTGGTCCTAGTTTTATCCCAAAAGTCTGTCTGGAAGTTTCCCTTGGAATGTGTTAAAAGTTGGCTAGTGTAAAAGTACTTATCAGATCTTAGGAAATTCTGTGTTATCTTTGTGTTTGTCTTGAAAGTAACCAAGTAGAGTAGAGCTAGGAGAGGATTTGTGGTGAGCCCGGCCCACTGGTTTCTACTCTAACAGTTGCCTTCAAGTTTCCCTCTGTTTTTATTACGTTTTCTATTGAAAGTGGATCAAAGGCTAGCTAGTTTCAAAGTACTTACCAGATCCTGGATTGCTTTTATGTATTTCTTAAGTGTTTGTCAAAGGTTGGCTAGTTTCAAAGTACTTACCAGATCCTAGGCTACTCTTTGTTCTTCATCTGTTTAATTCCCCTTCTTCATGTATCATTTCATTCCATAAATCAGACTTTGAAGAGATCCTTAGACATATATGACTTGCCCCATGGACCACTCTTGAACCTGATTGTTTCAATTAAACCCTATTATGACTCCATATCCCAATGGACTAAAACCTGCAATTATCTATCTTTCTGGCCAAAGCTTGTTCTATTTTCTTGCAACTTCACACCTTTGAAACTCTTTGCACTTAAAACTTTCCACCTCAAACAGTAATCATGCTCAACCATCCAAAAACAAAACAAACCCTCGGCCTTCATAACTAGCCTAATATCATTACCCAAAACCTCAAAGAAAAATCCATCTTTGCACTTATTGGAGAGATCCCTCTCCGGATTCAGGAGGGCTAGATCCTAGAATCCCAAAGTGGTTGAAATAATTTTCTCCCTGCAGTTGGACTTTTTCCAATCTTGCTAATTACAGGGTGCTAACATCTCTGGTGACTCTGCTGGGGAACGAACCCAGAATCTATGGTTCCCTTTAAACTTTCATGCGAACATTGTTTAGTGAGTAAGAAGTAGACTTTTCAAGCACTACCAAGTAACGGTAATTATGATGAAACTTGTTTGAATCAGTGAAAAAATAGGTAAACCCTAGGATTCTCATAAGAGTTTGTCTAACCTTGAAAAACCAGTTGGCTTAGTCATAAGAGTAGACTGTCTTTGTCTCATAACCGTAGCTAAGTTTTGAAACGGAGTTAGGACATTCTTAGGAACCACACAACTGAAAAATAACTCAGAAAATCTAAAAATATTTCAGATTGGTATTCAATAAACATGGTGGTGGACCATAAAACCTTTTACCTCCTTAGGAGCTAAAAAATTCCACTTGGCGACTCCACAATCCTGAACAGACCTTAAGACTCCACTGGGAAGAACCCTTATCATTGTAATATCATTCAAACTTAGTTAGAGGACTTTATGATTAAAATTTGTGTAAACAAATTAGTTGACCATTTAAAGACTGTCATACCTGGTTGAACTTTTCTTGTTTATTTGGGTCTGAAAAACACGGCATAGTGGCTCCTAGAAAGATTCACACTAGAGCCTATCCTAACCCTGATCCACCTGAGATAGTTGATAACCCATAAAGTATCCTTAGGAAGTCTCCTAGGATTAAATTATCAATTGTTTTCAAATCACCCTTGAGAGCTAATTCAGTTCCTGAAAATCTTTCAGCTCTACAACAATCACAAGCAGATCTAATAAATCCCTTTAGGACTAGGTCTCTTGATGATTTAGATCAGTCACATTCTGAGTCTTCACTTTCATCTTCTAAAACAAGTGAACATCCTGGTAGTAGAGAATCAACACCTCCCGATTTACATTTCCTTCACAACTTAGGTGTCTCTCATCCAAGATCAGCTCAGCAATATACTACTGGTCCATCCACTTCTTCTCAGCCTTCATCCACTATTCAAACCACTCTATTCCAGCCCACTTTCCCTCTTGTTCATCCACCTCTTGTAAATCCACCTCCACCTCCTGCCATGGCTACATGGTATGCTCCCTTAGTCCTTCCTGTACCATTAGTAAATCTTCCACAGGACTATCAGTCCAAAATTCCATTATATGATGCTAGTAATGCTGCAACTGCATCACAACATGTGGATAAGATGAATGACTACTTTGACAAAAATGAAATTGATGATGATTCTGTCAAGCTTAGATTATTTGCTCAGAGTCTGGGGGCAGAAGTAAGAAAATGGTTTAAAGGTTTAACCCCCCATAGTATCAATGATCTCCAAGCCTTCCATCAGACATTCTTAAACAAATGGGAAGTAAAGAAGAATCCTCTCCAAGTCCTTTTTGATTACAAGAACCTCCATAGAAACACCGGGGAAAGTGTACAAGCTTATTGTACCAGATTTAACAGTGTATATGATGCACTTTCCCTAGATATAAAACCTCCACAAGGCTCAAATTTAAATAATTTTCCTGAAGGGTTTTAACCTGAGATGGCCTATCAACTGAGGGAAAGAGATCTTGCAACTCTTGAAGAGATGCAAAAAGGTGCTCTTTCTGTGGAAGTCAACTTGATGGAGAAGAGAGCAAGAATGAAGAATGAAAAGAGAGTGTCCTTTAGAGAGGAATCTACACCCTCTACTTCCAACTCAAATATAGAGAGAATGATGGAAGAGATGATAAAGAAAATGAGCATCCTTGAGAGAGCACAAGCCAGTCAAAACCAAACTACTCCTCAAAACCAAAACCAGAACCAAAATCATAATTTTAGAAGGAACCAACCTCCAAACAAACCTAGGGAATATGATCAACAAATCACTCCTCCCTTTCATCAAAACTATGTAAGTGAGGTTGTGGAAACAAATGAGATAATAGAGGAAGATGATATCAACATGCTGGGGGTAGATAATGATGACTTTGAGATCCATTACGATAGAAAGCAAGGTCTTTATACACCTTATGATGACAAAAGAGATGATGATGAAAGTTATTATCAAGACATGGAAAATGTCATCATAGAGTCTCAAAGAGAATATGATCTTAGAAGCAAAAGCAGTCAAAAAACCCCCAAGAACAAAACCTCTGAAAAATATTCACAAAGCAGCACTATAACCAAGCCTAAAGTTGTCAAACAAAAGGAGAAAACAATGGCTGTTAATTCTGATAAAGGTAAAGAGAAAGGCACTCAAAACAATGAAAAACAGAGTGCAGACCTTAGTAGTACTAACACTTTAGCTAGTACTCCTGTTAAGACCATTTTGTCAAATGTAAATAGAACAAATCAACAAGATGATGTTGCTGATAGACTAGCAGCTAGTAAGGCTGAGACAAGTTCTTCAAAGAATCAAATCCCTTTCAACCTAGAGCAGGAAATTTCAAAGATCAAAATCTCTGTTCCCTTGACTGAGTTAGCTGCCCAGAATGTATATAGGACCCAAATTTTGAAGGCTTTAAATATTGAGGATAATAATGACACAGTCAATCTTAATGATGACCAGCTAGAGCTCATTTTTGGTCCTAAGATTGAAGGTAGATATCAAGAGGGACCTGTTCCTCCCTTTTATATAAGTTTAAATGTTCATGACAAAATTTTGCACAATGTTATGCATGATTTCGGGGCTTCTTATAATTTAATGCCTAAAGCTGTCATGGAGAGCCTAGGCCTTGAAATCACCAGACCTTACAAAGACATTTACTCCTTTGACTCAAGCAGAATGAAATGTTTAGGATTAATGAAAGACCTCTGTGTTAACTTAGCCCAGATTCCAGCGAAATGTTTAGTCATGGATATTGTTGTGGCTAATGTGCCCCCAAAGTATGGAATGTTATTGTCAAGATCCTGGGGGGCTAAGTTACAAGGGACTATGCAAATGGACATGACCTATGCGACTATCCCTGTTTTCAATCAGACTAGAAGACTTTACAGGGAGTCTCATATGCAATACACAGTTACAAGCCAAGACATACCACAAAAATCTCCTCTGTATTATGTAAATATAGGCCTTGATTCCTTTATTATGTTTAACGATGAAACACTTAGTGAACAATTCACTTTAACATGATTAATGGCCGATAGGGAGGAAGAGGAACACAACGCAGGAGTGTTAAAATAGTTTGCTACATTTGAAAACATTAGCCAACCAAAAACAGGTCTTGAGCTACAAATCATGTGTCCTTTGCTTTTAAAAATTGAGAGTCAAGAAAGAAACCCTCAACACAGTGAAAAAATTGAGGAAATAAAACGAATTCAACTAAGTGTCGATACTCAAGAACAATTGAAAAGCACAGTAGTTGAAGAGGACAATCACCAAACAGATGAAACCAAAAATAATCCTCTATGGAGTATGTATTTTGATGGGTCTTGAACTAAGACCAACGCTGGTGCAGGTTTCTGGATCTACAACATTGAAAACAACCACACAGAAAGAATTTCCTGCAGATTAAACTTCCAGTGTTCCAATAACATAGTGGAATATGAGTCCCTGCTTCTAGGCTTGCGTTTGTTGAAAAAGTTAAGAGCCAAAAAAATCAAAGCATATGGGGATTCAGAGTTAGTCATTAGGCAAGTCAATGGGGAGTATAATGCAAATCACCCAAGACTTAGGGGCTATCGAAACGATGTCATGGACCTTTTAATTTTTTTTGAGGAATACCAGATAATTTTTGTCTCAAGGAAAAGAAATATTGTGGCCCACAATTTAGCCTTTGCAGCTAGAACATTCTTAATGCCATATGAAACCAAAGACTGTACAACTCAAATAAAATTCAGACCAGTCGTGCCTGATAATGAAAAGTATTGGCAGGTGTTTGATGGAGACAAACAAATAGAAGACTTCATGCAATTCAGAAATGAATTCGAACTAAACAGTTCAGACTCAGATTATGATACAGACTATAGTGAAGAAAATTTCCTTGGTGAAGAAGAACCGTCTCCTGAACTTGTTAATATTAATCTATTGTCAAGCAAATTTCAAAACAAAACAGAATTGACTGCAGAATTAGAAACAGAAGAGTTAGAAACCCTGCAGTTTAAAGATCAAAGTCTGCCTAACGGTCTGGCACCTTTAGAAGAGTTGTTTGATTTTAACGATGTGGCCAAGAAGCCAAAACTGGAACCTGTAGAGACTGAAGTGGAAGAGTGAAATATAGGCAGTGAACTTAAACCGAAAATGATCAAACTGTCTAAAACTCTACCAGCGCACATTAAATTCAAATACATAGCATTGTTTAAAGAGTTTTCTGATGTTTTTGTGTGGAGTTACGAAGATCTTAAATCCTATGACACTGAAATAATACAGCACAAAATCCCTCTCAAGGAAAACCAAAAACCATTCAAACGAGAAGCGCGAGAATAAATGCACAATACGACTCCCTTTGGTTGAGATGGAGATAAAAAAAATGTATGAAGCTGGTATTATTGTCCCTATTTCTCGATGAGGGTGCTAGGTGTCTAATGCGAGGTGTCAGTTAGGAAGAAATCTGGAGATATCAAACTTTGTATATACTTTAGAGACTTAAACAAAGCTTCATTAAAAGACAACTACCCTTTACCTAAGATGGATCATATTTTACAAAGGGTGGTAGGGTCTAGAAGAATTTCTTTGCTTGATGGCTACTCAGGGTATAATCAGATCTTAGTTCACCCTGCTGATCAATTAAAGACAACCTTTACTACACCATGGGGCACTTTCATGTATGTGAAAATGCCCTTTGGTCTAATGAATGCTGGAGCAACTTTTCAGAGAGCCATGGACATAGCTTTCCCAGAAGAACTAGGTTTCTTCATCATTATATACCTTGATGATGTTACCGTGTTTTCGAAAACAGATGAAGAGCACTTAGCACATTTAAGAACAGTCTTCGGGAGATACAGAAAGTTTGGGATATATTTAAACCCTAAGAAAACACTATTCGGTCTCCAAGAAGGTAAAATTCTTGGGCACATTATTTCTGAGGAGGGTATTAACATAGATCCAGAGAGGATTGAGGCCATATTACAAATCTCTCATCCTCAAAACATCAAGGAGTTGCAATCTTTCATTGGAAAGATTAACTTTTTGAGAAGGTTCATCCCCAACTTAGCTGAGCTCCTTAGGAATATCACAAACATGTTGAAGGAGCAAGGGGTAAAATGGACCTTGAAAGCAAAGAAGTCCTTTGAGCTGGTGAAACAAGCGTTAACCAAGACACCGGTTCTAATAAGTTCTGATTTTTCAAAAGATTTTTATATTTTTTCATTTGCATCAGAACATACCATAGCTGCTGTCCTTTTACAGAAAAATCCACAAGGACAAGAGTAGCCTATTTCATTATTTAGAAAGGCATTGAAGGATGCCCCTCTGAAGTATAACATTATGGAGAAGCAAGCTTTTGCTTTGGTTAAAGCTTTGAAAGAATTCAAAGTATACATCTTGCACTCACACATCATTGCCTTTGTCCCAAATTCAGTTGTGAAAGACATTCTAACACAGGACTCAGATGGTAAGAGAGGTAAGTGGATTGCTGTTATCCTTGAATATGATTTAGAGATAAAACCGACTAAGCTGATCAAAGGCCAAGGTCTTGCTATATTAATGGCTGAAGCAAATTTTGAAGTACTTGATATAAATATGATTAATGCTTTATATGATCAAGAAGAAACCTCAACTCCCATTGTTGAAGACCATTTTATGAATTCCTCTTGGTATGCTGATATTATTTATGTTTTGCTTAATTTAAATACACCTCTTGGTTTGACAAAAACAAAGGCAAGGTTCCTAAAGTTAAAAGCTGTAAACTATTGCATTATAGATAGATGTCTTTATTGGAAAAATGCAAGTGGTGTACTGCTTAAATGTTTGCCTGAGTTTGATGCAGAGAAGGTTAAGCACGAGTTCCATGAAGGAGAGTGTGGAGGTCATTTGTACTGGAAGACAATAGCCAACAAAATTCTGAGGGCTGGTTTCTATTGGCCTACTCTTTTTCCTAATATACACAAGATGATCATTGCTTGTCATAAATGTCAACTTTTTGAAGGCAAAAGAAAACTGCTACCCCTACCTCTGCATCCGATCACTGTTGAAGCCCCTTTTCAACAGTGGGGACTTGAATTCATAGGAGAAATCCATCCACCATATTCTTCTCAGCATAGATGAATTCTCACTGCCACAGACTATTTCACTAAGTGGATAGAATCCATTCCTTGTAGGCAAGCCAATGACTCTGTTATTATAAAATTCATGGAGACTAACATTCTATCCATATTTCGCTGTCCCACCAAGATCATCACTGATAATGCAGTAGCATTTGGATCAAAGAAGATGGTTGAATTCTGTCACAGATATCAGATAACATTGGGGCATTCCACGGCCTATTACCCTCAAGGTAATGGACTTGCAGAATCCTCAAACAAGAGTTTAGTGAACATAATCAAGAAACTGTTGGAGGACAACAAAAATTCTTGGCACACAAAGCTAGTTCATGCACTTTGGGCCGACAGATTGACTTTGAAGAAATCTATTGGTATGTCACCTTTCTAGCTTATGTATGGTACTGATGCAATTTTTCCAACCAGCCTTGGTGTACCAGTCATGAATTTAATTCAAGAGTTGAAAACTGAAGATAATGACATGATCAGAAGAATAAATCAGACCATTCATCTTCAACAAACCAGAGAGGAGGTTTATAACAAAACATTACAGAAACAGGACAGCATTAAAAAGCTTTTTGACAGAAGAACCAAGGCCAACAATTTCAACATTAGGGACAAAGTTTTGAAGTGGGACTTTTTGTGGATCATATTTGCATATCCTTTTCAATTTTTATTTTGAATGTCAAAAATACAAAAAAAATTAGAAAATCAGAAAAGCATATGTTATAGTATAAGGTTTTTATACTGTATCATAAAAAAGAAGCATTTCAAAGCTCGATGATTATTAAAATTTATTGAAATATATGTTTTGTTTTGAGCTTAAAGTTCGAGCGACTTCCCGAGCGGAAGTAGTAATCGTCAAAGAACATTGTCAGGTGATCAAGTGTGGGGGTATGAAGTGCTCATATATTATCCAATTCGGCACCCCCGCAGTTGATTGGTCAGATCGCGGGTGAACCGTGATCGGCGATTGAGAATATGTGCGGGGGGTGCCGGTCGAAGTTCACCGCCGTACTCCAGGACCCCCTGCGGTGACGTCATCAGGCGAGGCGGAAGAGATGGAGGAAAACTGTCATCCCATTTTAATGGCTTTACCACGTTAGGTCGGCATTTATTGCCCGTTTTTTGCAGCTGTTAAAGAGTTATTTTATTCCATTCTCGTCCATTCTCGTTTGTTTTTCCTTTTGAATCCTGTTCTCGCCACCCTTGCATTGTCTGCTACCCCACAAATTGTTTCTATCCTCTGTCATCCATGGCGAAGCGAGACTCTCTGTCTAGTATTTCAAACCTCAATTCCCTCCTGGACAATGAAAAAGACGTCCACGACACCTTGTCCTTTGTCATTCATCCCATTTTACATCACCAAGGTCATACAAACACTGGAAAATGAAGTGAAGGCAAATAAGCAGAGATTTCACAATGCTGAGGTTGAGATTAAGGAGCTTAAAGAGAAGTTAAAAGGTAATATTTCCCTGATAAAAGCTAAAGACATCATTTGGGGTGAGATTATTTCAGAGATGAAATCAAATTGGAATTCCTTGAATATAGTTGCCCAAAAGAAAAGCCTCATCTCAGAGCATGAAAAGGAGATATTATCTGAAAAGCAGACGGCCATTAAAAGAGCAAATTGGGCTAAGAAGTTTATGAATTTTATCAATTCCAAATCAGACCAAGAATTGGAAGATATTGGTATACAAGACAGATATTTTTATGCTGAGGAAATTAATAAGATGATAATTAAGAATGATCTTCGGGAAGTTACAGAGAAAAGGTTATTGGGAATTAAAGAGGCAGTAAAGAAGTTTGATATATCGTTTGAAAAATTGACCAGAACAGGTTTGCCTACATGCTGGAATGAGAAAGGAGATATTATGCCATGGAAGTTTTATGAAGATCAGTTAACATTTGCAAAAAGTAGGGCAGATAATAGGCACGAAAAGACACAGATCTTGAAAGGAGAAACTGTGTTTGAATTTCTGCATAGACACTTAAATATGCTATGGATGGTGAAGACCCACTTTACAGGAAATCCTACATACAGTCAGGTTGTGGCATTCAGAATAGAGTATCAAAGTTTTAAAAATTCCCCAACAACTCAAAATGAATTATGGAAGAATTGCAAGAAATTTTCAGTAGACTCAACAAAAGAGCAACCAAAAGCAGCCGTTGGTTCAACAACCTCTTCAGGACCAGCTGTCCTCATAGACTAGAAGTGTTCAAATTCTTATTATGTTATTTTTCAAAATTATGTAAATGTAATAGGATTTTCCGAGGCATGTGCCTCCATATCAGTTAGTAGTTTAAGCAGTTAGAGTTAGTTGGAGCAGCTAGAATCAGTTTCATTACTGGAAACAGTCTTGTGACACTGTATAAAAAGATAATTTCAAGAAGGATGAAGGTCCGAGTTTTTGAACCTTGAAGCAAAATTTTGTACTCCAGGATGGAAAATTAATGAAAAGTATGCAAGTTTCTAGCATTTGTTTATGTTGAAAAGTTTATCCAGTTTACATATTGTTCTCATGTCTGTGAATGAAATAGAGTGATTTGAGCTGTGGGTCTCTTTCATACTTGTGTATATAAGATTTAAACACACCTTAATGTGTGCTCCCCTATTTTAACCTTATCTTAGCATAATTCTTCTGAGTTTTAAAGTGTTAGATTCTATTTTAGACAGCATATCAGTTTGAAATTCCCTTCTCATTTTCTTCCATTCAGTCATTTCAGCATAAGTGGAATATAGCATTGCATAACATGTATGGGTTTGCTGTTTAAGGGGTTATACAATCATGTTTTAAGAGTTTTTAATACAGAGACAATATATATATATTTGTGACAAGATTACATAATGTCTCAAGCACTGATTTCTTTACACAGCAAGAAATTGTTTCTTGAGGAACAACATTAATTGGCGCCGTTGCTTGGGACGAAGATTCAAAGATTTTCCCTGGGTTTTTGTTGATATTTCCTCTGGTTGTTTAGAGAGGAGGAAATAATAAGCTGTGTTTGTTTGAAAATCGCTCTGGCTCCCAAGAAACCTCATACGAGGTCAGATACCTCTCAGCAAAGAGTTCCTGTTCTATCTGATCCTGAGAAGCTTGTTTCAAAGAAGAGTCAGAAACCAAAAATATTAGATACACTAGAAGCTACACTGCTTGCACTAGGCAGCAGTTCATGCACGTTCTCATCCAAGAAATCTTCCAAGAAACTCATTTTCTCGGAAGAAGAATCGTCACCATCACCCGTTTGTTTTCAAGAACCCACATTAGAAGAGAAATCTTTGGAGTTTGTGTCTTTTCCTTTTACAGAAACTCAACCCCATATAGTTGCCAGCTCTTCTGCAATCGTTCATACTCCAACTCCTATATCAGTTGTTCCACCTCATTCATCCCCACCTGCAACTGGTATTCATTTTACCCCCGCTCAAGGAGCAGTTAACTCGGGTGTAAACATGGCAGTCCCTGCAGCCCCTGCTTTCTTGATGAATAGATATGCACCATTAAATCTACCCCAACCACTGCATGATATGCCTCAGGAGTATCTCATGTTACTCCCTAGATTTGCTGGTGAAGACGAAATAACTGCAGAGCAGCACTTGCCCCTGTTTTGCACATTTGCTGAGAATTTAAATGTTGAACATTTGGATGTTGTAATGAGATTTTTTGTTCAGTCTCTAAGTGGAGAGGCAAGGAAATGGTTTAAAGGATTGCCTAATGGTACCATAAACTATTGGGATGCCCTAGAAACCTGTTTCACCAAGAGATGGGGTGAAAAAAGGGACCATGGCTATTCTTTGACAGAATTCAATGCAATAAAGAAAAAATCTGATGAAAACATGAAAGATTTTGTGAAGAGATTTAATAAATTGTATAATAGTTTGCTTGTTGAAATGAAACCCCCTCCTATTGGAGCAAGGGTCGTTTTTGCTGGTGCATTTGAACCAGAGTTTAGTTTCACATTGAGAGAGAGAAGGTCTCCTACTTTGGAGCAGATTCAGACTGATGCTCTGGAGATCGAGGCTAATATGTCAGCTACTGGTAAATTTCAAGACAAAGGAAAGGCTAAAGAAGAAGCCACAGCACATGATCAGAGGATTGATGATATGACTAAGGTCATAAAAAATTTGTCTAACAAATTGGTGAAGTTGGAAATAGACAGTAATAAGCTTGCAAAACAAAACAGAGGGGTTTTTAATCCCCAATTTAAAAAACAGCCCTTGCATATTTTACAAAGAGAAAGAAAAGATCAAGATCATGTGCAAGCACCTTTGTATATAGAAGCATATCCCTCTCATTCAGCTGATAATGATGATGAGAAAGAGGATGATGTTCGAATTTCTGCTGTCTACATGGTAGATGATGAAACAAAAGAAGAAGATGAGGAAGAAGGAGTGGAAGAAAATGATCTTTCATTTGATCAAGAAGAGATGGATGATTACTGCAGACAGTTCACAGACTTCATGCAATCCGAATTGCATAAAAAATCTGATTTGAGGTCAAAGAAGAGGCTGAGGACTCAAGACAGTGAGGAAAAAGAATCAGAAACAGTACCTTCTCCAATGGCGACTCCATTGCAGAAAAATCAAATCAAGAAATCAGATAAGGGGAAGCAGCCCATGAATGAACAAAAAGAAAAGGAAAAACAACAAGCTGAGGCTTCTCAAACAAGATTAAAGATTCTAATATTTTGGAGAAAGTAGTTACTGTTTCTAATCAGAATTTAAATTCCAAGAAATATCAAGAAGATTATGAAAATTTGACAAAACCAAACCAAACTTTCAATTTAGTAAAAGAGTTGGAAAAAGTGAAAATTCAAGTTCCTCTTTTTGAGTTAATGAAAAAACCTGGTTATAAGAAAGAGATTGCTGAATTTATCAATTTATCTCAGTCTGATGAAGTGGGTGATATAGTTAATCTGCAAGAAGAAAAACCAGTGGTTACATTTGGGCCTCATGTTGAAGAGGTAGATTCATCTGTTCCTCCTTTTTATATATCACTTCTGTTACATGATTTTGTTTTGCATAACTGCATGCTAGATTCGGGTGCATCCCACAATTTGATGCCATTGTGTGTGATGAAAGAGTTGGATTTGCAAATCACTAAGCCATACCGGGATCTTTATTCTTTTGATTCAAAGAGGGTGAAGTGTGTGGGTCTTATTAAGGATATGGTTGTTTCATTGGCTCAAATCCCAGCCAAGAGCATTATGATGGATGTGGTAGTAGCCGACATTCCAGCTAGATTTGGTATGTTACTATCAAGATCTTGGGGGGAAAAGCTAGGAGGAGTTTTGAAGCTAGATTGCACATATTCTATCATTCCTGTTTTCAATGGGGAGGAAAGAAGGCTGTATAGAGAAACTAGGTTTCAAAAAACTGCTACTAAGAAAGATGCAGGTAATTCACCTATTTATGGCCAAGAGAAGGATGATCTCTCTTGCTTCATGCTGCATGAAGATGCAGAGTTTGCTGAAGAATCACAAGGGAAGCCCCCTTCAACAATTGTACATAGCGAGCTGCATTCAAACAAGTTATGGAATTGTTATTTTGATGGTGCGTTTTCTAAAGAAGGCACTGGAGCTGGCTTCATTTTTATCTCTCCGGAAGGTAACCTTGTGCCTTTTTCTTTTAAGTTAGAATTTGAGTCCACTAATAATGTAGCAGAATACGAAGCATTAATCATTAGTCTGCAGACAGCTAAGCAAATGGGAATTCAGTCTATGACTGTGTTTGGGGATTCTGAATTAATTATAAGACAGATTAAGAATTTGTGTCAAACAAAACATCCCAGGTTAAGAGCATATAGGAATGAGGTTTGGGATCTAATTGGAAATTACTTTGAAGCTTTCAACCTGCAGTTTGTTCCAAGGAAAGAGAATAGAATGGCCGATTCCTTAGCAGTTGCAGCCAGTACATTCAAGCCTCCGATTAATCCGAGACTGAGATATGAAATCGAGATGAGACATAGACCTTCAATCCCTAACAATGTCAAACATTGGCGGGTCTTTGAGGATGATGAACAGATTAAGCAGTTTTTGTTGATGAATGAAGATTTTGAAGATCATCAGATGGATTTGGAGACTGATGAAGATGAGTTGGCTAGTAAGACTCTGAAAAAGAAGATTGGTGGTAAGGATATTATTCAGTTGAAATACAATTTTTTTCCAAGAGGTTTGGTGCCTCTCAAAAGACTGTTTGATGCAAATGACGTGGCCGTGAATCAGAAGAAAGCAAACCAAGATGAGAATGTGGAAGATTGTAATTTAGGAACTCAACAGGAGCCTAAAATAATCAAGCTATTCAAGGGAGTCCCGAAGGACTATAAAGAAAGGTACATTGATCTGTTCAAACAATTTAAAGATGTATTTTCTTGGTCTTATGATGATCTGAAGACATATGATAAGAGTATCATACAACATAAAATCCCACTGAAAGATGGAGTCAAACCGCATAAACAGAAGCTTAGACAAATCAATCCCTTATTGTTGGCTCCGATTGAAAAAGAGATAAAGAAATTACTTCAGGCTAAAATCATTTTTCCTCTCAGGTATTCGGATTGGGTTTCCAATCTTGTACCAGTCCGAAAGAAAAACGGAGAGATAAGGCTGTGTGTAGATTTCAGGAACTTGAATCGGGCTTCATTGAAACATAATTACCCTTTGCCAAAAATGGATTTCGTCTTACAAAAAGTGACTAGAGTTGGTAGATTATCAATGGTCGATGGTTTTTCAGGGTATAACCAGGTTGCTGTGGAGAAAGGAGATCAAAAGAAAACTGATTTTACTATGTCCTGGGGAACATTCATGTATGCCAGGATGCCATTTAGCCTGATGAATGCGGGGGCCACATTCCAAAGAGCGATGGATATCGCATTTGTGGGAGATGAGTTTGTAGTTATTTATCTGGATGATGTCACCATTTTTTCAAATTCTGATGAAGAACATCTACATCATCTGCAAAAAGCCTTCCTGAAGTGTAGAAAGTTTGGATTATCATTGAATCCTAAAAAATCTTTGTTTGCTCTGGAGGAGGGTAAACTGCTGGGCCATATTGTTTCCAAACAAGGTGTGAATATCGATCCAGCAAGGGTTGAAGCAATACAGTCAATTCCACTGCCTCGGAGTAAGAAGGATATTCGTAGATTTCTTGGAAAAATTAATTTTCTAAGAAGATTTGTTCCCAATTACGCTGAGATTGTTAAGAAGATAACAGATATGTTGAAAAAGGATGCTGAGGTGAAATGGGACAAAGAAGCAAGGGAATCTTTTCAAAGGATCAAAGAAGCTTTAAAGGAAGTGCTGGTCTTAATAAGTCTAGATTATTTGAAGCCATTTCAAATTTTCTCATTTGCATCTGCTTCAACAATTGCTACCGTGTTATTACAGAGGAATGAAGAAAAGTATGAACAACCTGTAGCATATTTCAGTAAAGTGCTCCGAGACGCAGAATTGAAATATACTATAATGGAGAAACAAGTATATTCTCTGGTGAAAGCATTGAAAGCATTCAGAACCTATATTCTTCATTCTCAAATCTTGGTATACGTTCCTAATTTAGCTGTGAAGGATGTCATAGTACAGAGTGATGTGGAAGGAAAAAGGGGCAAATGGATTGCTAAAATCCAAGAATATGACCTGGATGTAAAACCAACCAAACTTTTCAAAGGATTGGGATTGGCCAAATTATTAACAGAGTCAAATTTCCAAGCACTGGGAATTAATTTGTTGGCTCCAGTAGAGGAAGTAAATGGAGAAACAGAGAATAATCAGCCAAATTCAGCAATCAAATATAAATTTCTCTGCTCAGGTTGGTACAAGGACATTGTTCATTATTTATGCTTTCTTTCTTGTCCTCCTTCCGTAGATAGAACTAAATACAGAGCCTTAAAGCTTAAGGCTCAACCTTATGTCATAATCGAAGCAAAGCTATATTGGAAAGATCCTACTGGTGTATTATTGCTGTGTTTGACAAAGGAAGGAGTTCCATATGTAATCAAAGAATATCATGAATGCTTGTGTGGAGGTCATTACAGTTGGAAGGTAACTGCTCATAAAATTTTTAAATCAGGATTCTATTGGCCATCTGTGTTTGCTGATGTATACAAAGCAGTCAGAAGTTGTCAAAACAACCAGGTGTTTGCAGAAAAGAAAAAGTTAGCCCCTTTACCTCTTCTCCCTGTTTTTGTTGAAGAACCTTTCAAAAAATGGGGATTAGATTTCATTAGAGAAATCAATCCACCATCCAGTGGGCAATTTAAGTGGATCCTTATTGCTACAGATTATTTTACCAAGTGGGTGGAGGCAATCCCCACTAGGAAGGCAAATGATCTGGTTGTTATGAAGTTTCTATAAGAAAATATCTTTAGCAGGTTTGGATGTCCAGTAAAGATTGTGACAGATAATGCCCAAGTTTTCAGCTCACTCAGGTTTATTAATTTTTGTCAGACTTATAATGTGATTTTGTCTCATTCCACAATGTATCATCCACAGGGGAATGGGTTGGCAGAGTCTTCAAACAAAACATTGGTAAGAATTCTGAAGAAGACAATAAATGAAAACGAAAAGAACTGGGATTCCAAGCTAGTGTTTGCATTATGGGCAACAATAATGACCACTAGAAGATCCACTGGTAAGTCACCTTACGAACTAGTATATGGGACTCAGGCATTATTTCCCACCCAGTTGGTGAAACCTGTGATTTATTTCCTTCAGGATGCTCAAGTAGAACCTAATGCCATGATTAGAAGAATGAATAATGTAATGGAGCTGAGTGAAAACAGAGATAAAGTTTGGGAGAATTTGCTTACTTATCAGCAGAAAATGAAGACAATATTTGACATAAAAGCAAAGGAGATCATGTTTCAAAAGGGAGACCTGGTATTAAGGTGGGATACCCGAAGGGAAGACAAAGGGAAACATGGCAAATTTGATCTCTTGTGGTATGGTCCGTTCAAAATAAATGAAGCCAGGATGAATAACACTTTCATGCTGGAAAATCTTGAAGGAGAAGTATTAGATATGCCTGTGAATGGGCAATATCTAAAGCATTATTTCCGACACTAAAGAAGTTGTTTCACTATCATTGTATATATCCGGTGTGATCATTGTACATTTTCCATCAAGCAATATGTGACTCCATGCCCGAAGTGAAGGCACTGATCTGCATGTTCTTAGTGTTTCGTGGCAAAAACACTATCCCCAGGTGGAGCTAGATGTTGTGGATCATATCTGCATATCCTTTTCAATTTTTATTTTGAATGTCAAAAATACAAAAAAAATTATAAAATCAGAAAAGAATATGTTATAGTATAAGGTTTTTATACTGTATCATAAAAAAGAAGCATTTCAAAGCTCGATGATTATTAAAATTTATTGAAATATATGTTTTGTTTTGAGCTTAAAGTTTGAGCGACTTCTCGAGCGGAAGTAGTAATCGTCGAAGAACATTGTCGGGTGATCAAGTGCGGGGGTATGAAGTGCTCATATATTATCCAATTCGGCACCCCCGCAGTTGATTGGTCAGATCGCGGGTGAACTGTGATCGACGACTGAGAATATGTGCGAGGGGTTGCCGGTCGAAGTTCACCGCCGTACTCCAGGACCCCCCGTGGTGACGTCATCAGGCAAGGCGGAAGAGGTGGAGGACAACTGTAATCCCATTTAAATGGCTTTACCACGTCAGGTCGGCATTTATTGCCGGTTTTTTGCAGCTGTTAAAGAGTTATTTTATTCCATTCTCGTCCATTTGCATTTGTTTTTCCTTTTGAATCCTGTTCTCGCCACCCTTGCATTGTCTGCTACGCCACGAATTGTTTCTATCCTCTGTCAGCCATGGCAAAGCGAGTCTCCCTATCTGGTATTTCAAACCTCAATTCCCTCCTGGATAGTGAAAAAGACGTCCACGACACCTTGTCCTCTGTCAGTCATCCCATTTTACATCACCAATGTCATACAAACACTGGAAAATGAAGTGAAGGAAAATAAGCAGAGATTTCACAATGCTGAGGTTGAGATTAAGGAGCTTAAAGAGAAGTTAAAAGGTAATATTTCCCTGATAAAAGCTAAAGACATCGTTTGGGGTGAGATTATTTCAGAGATGAAATCAAAATGGAATTCCTTGAATATAGTTTCCCAAAAGAAAAGCCTCATCTCAGAGCATGAAAAGGAGATATTATCTGAAAAGCAGATGGCCATTAAAAGAGAAAATTGGGCTAAGAATTTTATGAATTTTATCAATTCCAAATCAGACCAAGAATTGGAAGATATTGGTATATAAGACAGTTATTTTTATGCTGAGGAAATTAATAAGATGATAATTAAGAATGATCTTCGGGAAGTTACAGAGAAAAGGTTATTGGGAATTAAAGAGGAAGTAAAGAAGTTTGATATATCGTTTGAAAAATTGACCAGAACAGGTTTTCCTACATGCTAGAATGAGAAAGGAGATATTATTCCGTGGAAGTTTTATGAAGATCAGTTAACATTTGCAAAAATTAGGGCAGATAATAGGCACGAAAAGACACAGATCTTGAAAGGAGAAACTGTGTTTAACTTTCTGCATAGACACTTCAATCTGCTATGGATAGTGAAGACCCTCTTTACAGGAAAGCCTACATACAGTCAGGTTGTGGCATTCAGAATAGAGTATCAAAGTTTTAAAAATTCCCCAACAACTCAAAATGAATTATGGAAGAATTGCAAGAAATTTTCAGTAGACTCAACAAAAGAGCAACCAAAAGCAGCCGTTGGTTCAGCAACCTCTTCAGGACCAGCTGTCCTCATAGAATAGAAGTGTTCAAATTCTTATTATGTTATTTTTCAAAATTATTTAAACGTAATAGGATTTTCCGAGGCATGTGCCTCCATATCAGTTAGTAGTTTAAGCAGTTAGAGTTAGTTGGAGCAGCTAGAATCAGTTTCATTACTGGAAACTATCTTGTGATACTGTATAAAAATATAATTTCAAGAAGGATGAAGGTCCGATTTTTTGAACCTTGAAGAAAAATTTTGTACTCCAGGATGGAAAATTAATGAAAAGTATGCAAGTTTCTAGCATTTGTTTATGTTGAAAAGTTTATCCAGTTTACATATTGTTCTCATGTCTGTGAATGAAATAGAGTGATTTGAGCTGCGGGTCTCTTTCATACTTGTGTATCTAAGATTTAAACACACCTTAATGTGCGCTCCCCTATTTTAACCTTTGATGCACCGAACTCCTGTGCTCAATCCAAATTAGAATACAATCGATAGCACAAACAACAATACAAACAGAAAATTCTGTTTATCTCTAAGAATGTGGAATGTCGAAATGAAAACCCTGTTTCAATTAAAATTTAGAACTGAATTCTTTAACTGGTTATACAGGCGCAGCCCTTCCAATTCTTTTCGCATCCTCTTATAAATACAAACCACAGATTTCAAATAAAAAAACATTTCCACATATTTACGTTGTGTTCTGGTGCAATTTCGACTATTGCAACATATCTGTATTGCAATCTTTGCAATTTACAAATGTCGTTAAAACATTTACGTCCATCTGCATTCATTAATTGCAATTTAACAATAAAAACAATCATGTATCAATCGAATCAATCGATACAATCCATTTGAATTTGTTACAACGTAAATATCACCAATCTGTTTGCCTCTGCGCTCTAATACCACACGTTCATGCCAGAAAACGTTTCCGTGACGTGGACTTTAACGCCACATGTGAAACATCTGTAGATCTGCGTTTTTTTTAATCCCTGCTGGCCTGGAACATGATGCAGCAACCTTCTGTACTTCCTCAATCTGCAATCAAAATCGTATTAACAACATAGACATAAACAAGCAGGATCACGATGCATTCATAAACAGCAGTAATAAAAAACAAAGATCGGCTTTGATGACTGTTCACAAGAACGATCTCCAGTCTTCTTCCAAACACAATCTTCTTTATTAAACAGAGCTTTTTGCTCACACCAACCCACACCACACCTACGCTACACACTAAATCTCTTTGCTTATTACATTTTTTATGTATTTCTTCCACTAATTGCTCTAACAAACAACTAACATAATCTCCTACTATTAGAGAAAATCTCAATAAAACAGTTGCATTTATCACTAAAATAACAAACTATATGAAGAATTGACCTTCTCAGTAAAACTGAGATTGAACAAACAGTAATAAAATTCACCCTGTCAGACCACAACATGTGGACAATTTTCCACATTGCTGGTCAGTTCCGATGCTCCTGCTTCAGACTCCCGGAGAAGAAAAGATTGATTCTTAAAACTTTCAGGATTTATGCCGTATTTCTGCAATTCAGTCACTGTCAACCAACTGGAATCTTCCATTGGCTGATCTTTCCATTTGACAAGATACTGAAAATATGTCTGTCCTCGAGTTTTCTTGGATATCCTTTGATCTAAAATAGCTTCAACTTCTTTCTTGAATGTTTTTGGTACCTGTTCTTCCCAATCCACAGTTTGAACTTCATCACCTATAGTTTCAGTCTGCAACTCTGTTTCTGCCTCTTTAAATGGATACAAGTCTGCAATATTAAAAATGGGGGATATTCCGATCCCTTCCGGCAACTCAATCTCATATGCATTGACTGAAAATTTCCTTTTGATTTTACAGGGTCCTATCTTCTTCAGTTTCAGCTTATTGTAAGTCTTTGTAGGAAATCTCTCTTTTCTCAAATATGCCATGACTAAATCTCCCACTTGAAATTCTTTTTCTCTTCTTTTTAGATCTGCCTTTTGCTTGTATTTCTTGCTGCTTTCCTGTAGTTTACCTTTAACTTCTTCCTGTAGCTTCTGCATTTGTTCAACAAAATATTCAGCACTTGCACTTCTGGCTTCTTGTTTCCCCAAGTCTCTTAGCTCATATACTCCTCTCAGATGCATCCCAAAGACAATCTGAAATGGACTCATTCCAGTGCTTCGGTTTGGTGTGTCATTGTAAGCAAATTCAGCTTGAGCTAATGCCAAATCCCACTGTTTGGGATTCTGATGTACCAAACTTCTTAATATATTCCCCAAGCTTCTGTTTACAACTTCAGTTTGTCCATCCGTCTGAGGATGGTAAGCTGAACTAAAACTGAGCTTAGTTCCCAGTTTCTTCCAAAGTGTCCTCCAGAAATGCCCTACAAATTTAGTATCTCGATCTGATACAATACTTACAGGCAAACCATGCAATCTTACAATCTCTGAAAAGAATAAATTTGCTATGTGTGTGGCATCATTAGTCTTCTTACAAGCAATAAAATGAGCCATTTTAGAAAATCTGTCTACAACAACATAAATAGAATCGTTTCCTCTCTGAGTTTTTGGTAAACCCAGAACAAAGTCCATACTCACTGCATCCCATGGTCGATCTGGTATAGGCAATGGCTGATAGAGACCGGTATTCTGACTCCTTCCTTTGGCATACTGACATACCCTGCATTTCTCAACAAACTTTTTAATATCAGTTTGCATTTTAGGCCAATAATAAAAAGCATTCACCTGAGAAAAAGTTTTGTCTTGTCCAAAATGACCAGACAATCCTCCACTATGCTTCTCTTTAATGATGTTCTCTCTCATTGAACATTTAGGAATGCATAATTTGTTGCTTTTAAATAACAGGCCTCCTTGAATAAGGTAATCCATCCATTGACTTCTGTTATGGCTCACTGGATTCTGCAGTGTTGTGTAGATGTCTTTAAAATCCTCATCATCCTTGTACATTTCTATCATTTCATCAAAACCTACAACACCCACTTTAAATTCTTGCAAAAGAAAACTTACCCTGCTTAATGCATCCGCCACTTTATTAGACTTACCACTTTTATGTTTTATTACAAAAGTGAAACTTTGCAGAAATTCCACCCACTTGGCGTGCTTTTGATTTAGCTTTGGCTGATTATTAATAAACTGCAAAGCGTGGTTGTCTGAATATAAGATGAACTCCTTCGGCAACAAGTAATGCCTCCACTTTTTCAATGCCTGCACAATAGCGTAAAATTCTTTATCATAAGAAGAATATTTTTTCTTTGCATCATTTAACTTCTCGCTGAAATATGCTATCGGCCTTTGCTCTTGGCTTAGCACAGCACCAACTGCTTCTCCACTTGCATCAGTTTCCACTTGAAAGACTTTATCAAAATTTGGCAATGCTAGAATAGGCTTTTCTGTTATCTTCCTTTTCAGCAATTTAAAATTTCTGTCAGCTGCTTCTGTCCATCTAAATGTCTGATTGACTTCCTTGATTGTCTCAAGGATTGGTGCACAAACTTGACTAAATCCCTTTATAAATTTTCGGTAGAAACTAGCAAGTCCATGGAAACTTCTTACCTCGAATACACTCCTGGGAGTAGGCCAGTTTCTGATTGCTTGTACCTTCTCCGGATCCATTTTCAAACCGTCTCTGGAAATCACAAATCCCAAATATACCAGCTCCTCTTTCATGAAACTACATTTCTTCAGATTGATTAGTAGTTTCTATTTCTGTAGAGTTTTCAAAACTAACTTCAAATGTTCCAAATGCTCCTCTTTACTTTTGCTGAAAACTAGAATATCATCAAGGTAAACAACAACAAATTTACCTGCATATTCTTTCAGAACCTCGTTCATTAGTCTCATGAATGTGCTGGGCGCATTAGTGAGCCCAAAAGGCATCACTAACCACTCATATAGTCCATTGTTGGTTTTGAAAGCTGTTTTCCACTCATCGCCTTCCCGAATTCTGATCTGATGATACCCGCTTTTCAGATCTATCTTAGTAAAGTACCTGGATCCACTTAAACAATCCATTAAATCATCCATCCTGGGCAAAGGAAATCTATACCTGACTGTTATCTTATTGATAGCTCTGGAATCGGTGCACATGCGCCATTCTCCTCCCTTTTTCGGACTAAGCACCGTTGGTACAGCACACAGACTCAGACTTTCTCGAATCAGCCCCTTGTCCATCAGCTCTTGAACCTGTCTTGCAACTTCTGCATTTTCCTGAGGAGTTAATCTATATGCATCTTTATTAGGTAGACTTTCTCCTGGTATTAAGTCGATATGGTGACTTATACTTCTAATCGGTGGTAATTCATTTGGCAGTTCATCCACAATGATATCCATGTAACTATTTAACACAGATTGAATTTCTTCAGGCAAATCATTTAAATTTGTGGAGGTTAAAATTACCTTTGGCCTTCCCACGATAGCAAAATGCATCTCTTCACTTTTATCCACCTCTTGCAGCAATTCTTTGCCACTTATCAGCATAATATTGTTTTCAGGCAGTTCTTTATCAGCATCATTCTTTACTGGCAGCAATGTATGTTTAACTCCATCCTTTTCTATGGTGTATGTATTTCTTCTTCCATCATGGATCGCCTTTCTATCAAATTGCCATGGTCTCCCCAATAACACGTGACATACATCCATGGGCATTATGTCACATAAAATCACATCTCTGTATGTACCAATCTGCATTTCCACATTACACTGTTCTGTCACGATGACTTGATGACCCTTCTGAAGCCAAGATACTTTGTAAGGTGCAGGATGTGCTCTCCTTGTTAACCCAAGCTTTTCCACCATCTTTGTAGACACAAGATTGTCAGTACTCCCGCTATCAATTATAACCTTACAACACTTACCCTTTGATTTGCATGTAGTTCTGAACAAGTTCTTCCTTTGCGCAGGTTCTCCAATCTCTTTTTCTGATCTCAGCAAAGTTCTTCTGAGCAGCAATGATTCACCTTCTTCCGGTGGTTCTTCCTTCTCTACAAGTTGAGGTGGTTCCGGCTCTGCCTCAGCCACATTTGCACCCCTCTGGCTTGCTGATTTGTTATGAGGACAGTGCCGCGACATATGTCCCCATTCTCCACAGGTATAACACCTAACGTCTCTTCCTCGCCCTCTTCCTCTGGGCGCGAATCTCCCTCTACTAGATTCACCCATCTGTGGTGATCTGCTGCTTGAACTTCCTGCTTCAAACTGATGCTGTGTTCCTCTAGATCTGGCTGATCCTCTACCTCTTGCTGAGCTCTTTCCTCTGTTTCTTTGACTTTGTTTCCGCAGTATTTTCTCCTCTGCTTTCAAACTTGCTTGATAGGTACTTTCAATAGTTTTCAAACTTAACAGGCTAATCTCATCTTGGATCTCATACCTTAGCCCATTAACATATCTGGCTACTTTCTCCAAATCATCTTCTACATGCCCTGTTCTGATGCTTAACCTGTAAAATTCTTCAGTATATTCTTTAACAGACATTCCTTTTTGTTTCAGATTTTGCATCTGCTTAAAAAGATTCAAATGATAGTCTTTAGGCAAAAACTTGGCTTTCAGTTTGCTTACCATTTTATCCCACTGCTTGATCTTAGATTTCCCCTTTCTCGTTCTTGATGTCTGTAACTCGTCCCACCAGATGGCTGTGTGACCTTTCAATCTGGTGACTGCAAATTTTACCCTTTTATTTTCTTCAATCTCTTCATAATCAAAGTACTGATCTATGGATCTGATCCAATCCATGAGCTCCTCGGCATTTAGACTCCCTTCATACATAGGAATCTCTATTTTAGGTTTGCTTCCAACCTTCGCCAGCATCTTCATGAATTTAACATTTTCATTCTCTTCTTCTGCTTCCACATCTTCCTCAAATTCTTCTGAAGAACTTTCAGCTCCCTCATCATGTGCTCTTCTCTGGGCTGTTTCCATTGTCTCCATGCGTTCACGCAGTCTTCGCACTTCTTCTATCAGGACTGCATTTGCTTCTGGTCTTCCTCGACCAATTCCTCTCCTTGGCGGCATCTTTGCTGCAAACACCTGCTAATTTTGGCTCCGATACCAAAAATTGATGCACCGAACTCCTGTGCTCAATCCAAATTAGAATACAATCGATAGCACAAACAACAATACAAACAGAAAATTCTGTTTATCTCTAAGAATGTGGAATGTCGAAATGAAAACCCTGTTTCAATTAAAATTTAGAACTGAATTCTTTAACTGGTTATACAGGCGCAGCCCTTCCAATTCTTTTCACATCCTCTTATAAATACAAACCACAGATTTCAAATAAAAAAACATTTCCACATATTTACGTTGTGTTCTGGTGCAATTTCGACTATTGCAACATATCTGTATTGCAATCTTTGCAATTTACAAATGTCGTTAAAACATTTACGTCCATCTGCATTCATTAATTGCAATTTAACAATAAAAACAATCATGTATCAATCGAATCAATCGATACAATCCATTTGAATTTGTTACAACGTAAATATCACCAATCTGTTTGCCTCTGCGCTCTAATACCACACGTTCATGCCAGAAAACGTTTCCGTGACGTGGACTTTAACGCCACATGTGAAACATCTGTAGATCTGCGTTTTTTTTAATCCCTGCTGGCCTGGAACACGATGCAGCAACCTTCTGTACTTCCTCAATCTGCAATCAAAATCGTATTAACAACATAGACATAAACAAGCAGGATCACGATGTATTCATAAACATGCCATTGTTCCAAACCACCAACGTGGTCCTCAGGCTCTACAAGCGCTTTTCCTTCGATCAGATCTACTGTCCATCGACATTAACTGTGTATTTTTTTCCCGATCTAGCCAAAGTAACTTGGCGTTTTCTGTTCTCCTTTACACAATTTCTGGAATTGTTGACCGCAACAAATGAAAATCCCGTCTATCCTATCGCCACCGATCTCTCCTGCGCTGCACAGTGATTCGAATCAATTAATTAAGATCTTAATTGACAATCGATCAATTCCAGGATCTGAGGCGGGATTTTAGGGATCACGATTTTCAAAAATCCGCGCAATCTGCTGTGTGAAGATTTCTGTTCATCCGAATTCAACACAATTCATTGTCATAACACAGATATGTTATCCAAATTAGATTGAAACCACAGTTCGAACTGATTAGAGAACTGTCAACGTATACATGTCATTAACATGAACCCGATCTATTGCATTTAATATCGATTACTTATCACACATTGGCGCAAGCACTATATTTTTTTTTTATTCATAAACAGCAGTAATAAAAAACAAAGATTGGCTTTGATGACTGTTCACAAGAACGATCTCCAGTCTTCTTCCAAACACAATCTTCTTTATTAAACAGAGCTTTTCGCTCACACCAACCCACACCACACCTACGCTACACACTAAATCTCTTTGCTTATTACATTTTTTATGTATTTCTTCCACTAATTGCTCTAACAAACAGCTAACATAATATCCTACTATTAGAGAAAATCTCAATAAAACAGTTGCATTTATCACTAAAATAACAAACTATATGAAGAATCGACCTTCTCAGTAAAACTGAGATTGAACAAACAGTAATAAAATTCACCCTGTCAGACCACAACATGTGGACAATTTTCCACATTGCTGGTCAGTTCCGATGCTCCTGCATCAACCTTATCTTAGCATAATTCTTCTGAGTTTTAAAGTGGTAGATTCTGTTTTAGACAACATATCAGTTTGAAATTCCCTTCTCATTTTCTTCCATTCAGTCATTTCAACATAAGTGGAATATAGCATTGCATAACATGTATGCATTTGCTGTTTAAGGGGTTATACAATCATGTTTTAAGAGTTTTTAATACAGAGGCAAAATATATATATTTGTGACAAGATTACATAATGTCTCAAGCACTGATTTCTTTACACAGCAAGAAATTGTTTCTTGAGGAACAACAGGACTCAAGGAGGGAAGACAAGGGCTAGCATGGAAAATTTGACAACTTGTGGCTTGGCCCTTACTCTATCCATTCAGCTGCTGGTAATAATGCCTATTTCTTGCAAGAGTTGAATGGAGCAAAATTGTTTAGGGGTCCTGTCAATGGCAGGATGCTTAAGCATTACTTCTCTTGATACATTTCATGTTCTGACAACCGTTTTATATTTTTCCATTATAAATATTTCATCCACCATTGCATTCAAAGTTATAAAAAATCAAAATACAAAAATAGTGAAAGAAATAAAAGAGGGCAGATTGTGAAAACAAGAAAGGTACAGCCCCATACCAAAAAAGAGAAACAAATCTGAAAGTGTGCAAGCTCAAATGCCACTCCTAAAGAGCACACTTCTAGTTAGTCAAACAACCTAATATTGACTAATTAGTTTTAAGTTTTCTACTGATAGTATAGTGAATTTGATTTGCCAAACTGTTTAATCTTGGCTTATCAGTAGATAGTTTAGGATAGAAATTAAAGGTTCAAACATGCTCAAAATATAAACCTAAGTTTCCAAAAGGAATGACTCAAATCTGTTTCAAATTCTGAGTCAAGAAAGATGTAAATCTGGTTCCAATTAGTTCAAAATCTGAACCAGTTGACAAAGGAAAGACAACTCAAAACAAAAGTCAAAACAGAGCTGTAAAAAAGATGAAGGAAATGCTTTGAAATTTCAGATCCTAAGCCTTCCATTTTGTTTTAATTTTCTACAAAATAAGATCTATGTGCAGCTTGTTTTTCATGCCATAGATTAGCATCAAGTTAGACTGTTCAATCCTAACTTGTATGCTTTTAAATTTCTGTTGTAAAATATAGAGAATAAAAATCTGTTGGACAGTTTAATCCCAACAGATAATAGATTAGGTAGAGAATCATATGGACTCAACTGTTTAATCTAAGTCCATGGATAAATAAGGAGTAGAAATAGTTTAGATTTCCTGCTTTCAAAAGAATAAAATGTTGTGAAAGAGTTTTCCAATCCAAGTGCACTCTAATGAAGAAAAAATGTTAGATCAGTAGGATTGGGTAGGTAGAAAGCTTGTTGATGAAATATCCACTGCTTTTATGGCTGCTAACCTAATTTCAGAACAAAATAAGATCATCCAAGTAAATAAAGGCAACGCCAATGGATGAGGCACTGATCAGCCTCCCAGAGAATGCAAGTCTGAAGTTCTTGATGCCTTCAAGAAGGCACCATCCCCAAGTGGAGCCACTGTTAGCCACCTGTGAAATTTGTTATAACCAAAGGTGGCTAAATCATTTTTGGAGCCTTCAAGGAACAAATTTTATTGCAAAAAGTGTTGGCTCTTGAAGACTCTTGAAGGCCTCATGCCTCTGTCCAAAATCTTCCCCATTGTGCCCATTTTACACTCTGGAGTTCTGCTAATTTCATGAGAAGAAACTGCTGCAAAATCACCATTTTCCCCTCCTTTCACTTCGGAACTAACCTCATTTTATACCCCTTTCATTCTCATCAAAATCCTTCATTTTCATATTTTTCTCCTTCCCCTCCATCAAAACCCCTTTGATAAGGTTTAACACTCTCTCTTTGCCTTATCGAAACCCCCAAAATCCATTGAAAACTTGAAAAAATTAATTAAAGATAAGTTTTTTTACCACAGACTTAAGCCCCCTTGGGCTAAGTCTTAAGCCATTTCCCCTCCACGTGCCCACATCCTAAAACCAGGTGCTAAACCCACAAAGCGCTTATCGCATCGCAAATTCTGAGTGCATAAGTCTATTTGCTGTGTTTAAAAATCCGATGCCATTTAGCCCTGTATATTATAGCCCCCGATCATATGGCACTCCATATAGACCATGGTCCCGCAGACGGGTGCCGAGCCATATTATAAATGTATATTCTACCCCGAAAGCCATGAAACCTTTGCTTTTATTAATTTTTTGTGTTTTTGCAAGGTATGAAAAGTTTTCCACCGGTGCAAAGCTTAAATCACTCTTTGCCGTCGATCTGATCCGTAGATCGACGGCCCACAAATCAATCGCCTCGGTGGTTCCCGCGGTCAATCACTGTACAAAACCAGTTGTTTCCATCGCACCTCTTTTGTGGGGTAAGCAGTATTTCTGATTTTAGCGCTATCAATGCCACAGGCCGACACGTGGCCTTGAGCGGTTTGGAGATACCGACCTCATCACGCATTAAAAATTTACCATGGGCTCTGCGCGATATTGATGTACACCATCCGATCTGAGACCGGCTCATCGGGCGGTGATCGCACTCAAAAGAAGCTCGAGGGATAAACCGAGGTACGACGCATTCATTAAAACATCTCCACCGTCGATCTGATCTATAGATCGACGACCCAAGATCAGTCGCTCCGGTCCCCATAGCCACGGTAGAAATCAGCAGTCTCACAGAACTGGTGGTCCCAAACACCTAGTCAACATCCACGCGGCATCAACGGATTGGAGTGGGTCTTCATTGGTTCCTCGCACAGTCAGCAAATCTGGACCCAGGGAGCATTATAAAGCGGATTTGAAATAAATTTCGGGTCACACTTGAACCGACGTCAGCAGGCCCCAAAACGGACCCAATAAGCTCCATAAGGTAGATTTTATAATTTTTGGTCACAAACACCCTGACGTCAACAAACACCTTTTGTGACCTGAAATGGTTATACACCTTGGTTTAATCAAAAGTTTTGAAGTTTGTGTATGTTATTTGATAAAGGGTGATTATATGTTTTTTCTATTGTGCCAAAGAAAAAGGCGGAAGGCTGGGGTTTAATTCTCGCGCCTTCGATTTATTAAAGGAAGCCATCCCTGGTTTCAAATTTCCGCGCCTCGTCAAAACTCCAAAGGCATTGATGCCTCCCAAGCCCTGCGCAACACTGCACACTAATAGAATGTAGCAAATGAATAAAAAATCGAAGAGTATCAGTGTCGAAGACAGAATGCACCAGAATGGAAGATTGAAGACAGATCTGGAGGGATTACGGCTAAGATTGATTATCAAAAGCCTAATCCTCCCAATTAAGACACAGTTAAATGAAAATCCTAAGTGTTTGTCAGACAGAAAGACCTCCACCGCCACATTTGAGGAAAATTGATTCCTCCCAGCTACCACAATGCCACCTATGCCTCAACGCATTCAAACAGAGGCTGAAGTTATTGATCAAGATCAAATATTTTCCTCAACACAGCCAGTGAATTAACTCTGCAAATAAACTTAATGACAAAATATCAGCCAAATTACTTTGACATAACAGAGAGCCTCAAAAGTCAAAAAGAGCTCCCACCGAGCTTAAATCTTAATGTAAATTATTTAATACAGAGGACACCTATGTAAGCTTATTCATCGAGCCCCCCAAAGGTCGAGAAGCCATTAAGTCTGTATTAATTATCTTTGGAGATATTTTATTAGATCTCACCTCCTCATTCTTCTATAAATACTACTGGAGAAGATGAGAGAGGGGTTGGTTGAGTTAGTTGCTGAACTTTGAAATGTAATTGAGCTTGAGACTTCTACCTGTAAATAGTGTTCACTGGCTCTTGGAGCTCTTCTTGTGATAGATAAGTTACTCTGGGAAGTGTAGATGATTGCTAAACTAAAGCATTGGACTTAAAGCTGTAATTGGTTTGGAGCATCAATACAAGCTGATTTATGGGATCCTGGTCTATGTTGACGGTGATGTTATTTCTTATTGTGAATTGCTGTTTTATTTCTATTTTCATTGTGTTCATATTATGTTATAAAGAACAACATGCATAGAGTTAGGACCTACTGTATATCAGTACCCTTCTCTGACTGAAAATCTTTATCTGAATGTTTTCTTCCAATTTGTGTTATTTAGGAATGATTTAATTCAGTTCAAGCATATGAATGATGGCATTCCCTCATCCTACTGTCTAAGCTAATTGTTATTCTTGAAAGTTATTTTCATTTCATGTTAAGTAGAGATGAACTAAGGAAGATATGGTGTGCCCTGGTCCTAGTTTTATCCCAAAAGACTGTCTGGAAGTTTCCCTTGGAATGTGTTAAAAGCTGGCTAGTTTAAAAGTACTTACCAGATCTTAGGCCATTCTGTGTTATCTTTGTGTTTGTCTTGAAAGTAGCCAAGTAGAGTAGAGCTAGGAGAGGATTTGTGGTGAGCCCAGCCCGCTGGTTTCTACTCCAACAGTTGCCTTCAAGTTTCCCTCTGTTTTTATTACATTTTCTATTGAAAGTGGATCAAAGGCTGGCTAGTTTCAAAGTACTTACTAGATCCTAGATTAATTTTATGTCTTTCTCAAGTGTTTGTCAAAGGCTGGCTAGTTTCAAAGTACTTACCAGATCCTAGGCTACTCTTTGTTCTTCATTTGTTTAATTCCCCTTCTTGATGTATCATTTCATTCCATAAATCAAACTTGGAAGAGATCCTTAGACATAGATGACTTGCCCCATGGACCACTCTTGAACCTGATTGTTTCAATTAAACCCTGTTATGACTCCATAACCCAATGGACTAAAACCTGCAATTATCTATCTTTCTGGCCAAAGCTTGTTCTATTTTCTTGCAACTTCACAACTTTGAAACTCTTTGCACGTAGAAATTTCCACCTCAAACAGTAATCATGCTCAACCATCCAAAAACAAAAACAAACCCTCGGCCTTCATAACTAGCCTAATATTATTACCCAAAACCTCAAAGACAAATCCATCTTTGCACTTATTGGAGAGATCCCTCTCCGGATTCAGGAGGGATAGATCCTAGAATCCCAAAGTGGTTGAAATAATGTTCTCCCTGTAGTTGGACTTTTGCCAATCTTGCTAATTACAGGGTGCTAACACCCTGTGTCATAGATATGCAAGTGGCTCACCAACCTCATGTTCACCACCCACACCCATTCATCCAAATGTAGGTGTCTCCTACCATAATCCACTTTGGTACTCCTCCAATGGAGAATACTATCCTCCCAAATCATATTTCTATCTTTGCATTTAATGGGATGTTGAAATGCAATCTCCTGAAGATATCCAAATGAAGACCACTCATTAATGACCAAGATGACCCCATAAGGATCCAAATATACTGAAGGAAAAATATTCTCGTTGAGAAATGAAGTGCTCATCAAGAAATATCCATCATAACAATGGAAGATAAGATGTCTCTCATCAACCATCTACCTATCCCTTGCTACACATGTAGAATGGTCATGGGAATGATCCAATAATGGCTGGGCCGCCAACTCATCACTACTGCTCAATGACAAAATTGTTGATCTCCATGATGGTGCATATGTTGTCTCAGGATTATGCTCAATACTGAACACATAGTTCTGCGTTGCTTTTCTCAGGACAATGCTCATCCCATCCTCCAAAATTCTACACTCCAACCCCAAGAGTTGTGTGTAGCTCAACAATGATATACTGAGATGACTATATATCTCCTCCTTGAACAAATCAAGGGTCCCCAACACAGTGATAGTCTGCTGCTCCAAATCAGCAATGTGCTTTGACCCTAGGTCATGCAATGGCATATTCCCACAATCCTCCACATGATTTGCTGAAGTAACAGAAAGTGGAAACATATGCATACCTTGGTAAAGCTTGGAAACATCTTGTACTGCTACAAGGGTTCCTTCCTTTGGTGTGATGAATTTCCCAACTATTGATGATTATGACTGCTCCCCTATGGCTGCATCAGCACTGGTACAAGTCTCTTTCTCCTCATGCATCTCCAGAATATTGCATGGGACACTAAATTTCAAGATATCAAGACCACTTTGCAAAGGTGAAATTGTTCTTTCTCCTGATGCAAGTGCTGCTACAACAAGTGGTGGTGAAGGCATATTATTCTCTAATTTCTTCTTATCAAACTTCTTGATTAACATTTGAGTAAAATATGCATATGCAATCACTCTTGCATGACTCAAATGGCTGAACCACCAAATATTTTCTTCACCCTCAAGTTGTAGTGCTACAATCTCAACAGCTTCTTTCTCCACTACTGGATGTAGCAGGAAAAATGCATCCAACTTCATTCCCCAAGATCTTGCTGTACATGTGGATGACCCATCAAATATAGGCAATAGAAATCTATTGTTGTAAGGTCTTCTTTCTTCTTTGAGCTGAATGAACTATGGGAGAGTTAGATTCTCCTTGAAAGCTCTAGGTTGAGATTTATATTCTACAAGATACTAACTTAGAATCTCATAGTCTAAGTGTCCTCCATCTCCATGCATTTTGTCTTCTTCTTCAAAAGAGAAGGGCTTAGTGTATTTCTTTGGAGCTCTATGCAATACAAGTTCTTTCTTCTGCTGATAGGAAGTACATGGACCTTCCTCTTCTTGAAAACCTTTAGAGGTCTCATTGCATCTCTCCTCTTTCATCTGATTGACCTCCTTGGAGAGGTTCTTCATAGATCTGAAAAGTGATGAGACAAAGCTCATTCCTTCCTTCAATTTAGATCTCATTTTCTTCTATTCTTATTCTTATAGCATATTGGATGAAACTCATAGGGCGAGCCAAGACTATGCTCTGATACCACTGTAATATTCCCAAATGGGGAAAGCAACAATATATCACATAAACATGGAAAGTAGCAGTGAATACATCAATACAAAAATATGTAAGATAAATGTACAACGATCTTATTAAACATATCAGAAAATAATAGGCACAAGATCTTGAGGATCAAGTCACTCAAGCAATACTATACAAGTCTCTAATAAGAAAATATGAAATCACATGAAAAATAGATGCTATACAAATGCCTTGAGCTAAAAAAACATATTTTTAGGGCATAAAATGCTACATAAATATGGATCATAGATCTGCTATTATGTAGCTCAAAAAATGCTAGGAGTGAAGATTTAGACTCCTAAACACTTTTCCAAGAGAACCCGGGAAGGGTTTCCGGAAATACCCAAAGTACCAAAATGTAGGAATGCAGCCCTAGGGCTAAATAGAAACTGAAAATAAATAATTGGATGGAGAGGGTTGAAAATGATATCTAAATGAATAGATCTCCTCCAATAGATCCTTCAAGTGAAAGTCTGATCCCAACACTAAAGATATCACCCTCCAAACAAGCACTGAAACCTCGACTGCAAATGCTCACTGAAATAACACAGTCAAAGAGGGAATTTGCACTGTAGATGATGGGAATAGGTTGGAATAGTGCCAAGATGTGAAATAAAGCATAAGAACCTCCTTTTCCGATCTCCCAATGAGAAGAATGCTTCCTTCCCTGAAAAACTAGCTCAGAAAGTGGGTTTCTCAACCCTCCACTGCAACACCCTGCAACACAACACAAATCTGAATAGACACTGCGCTGTAGCTAAAGACTGAATCTTGGACATAATGTTGAAATGTGGAAATGATAGTACAATACTCTTCCTAGAGGCTACCTCAAGGGAAGAGGTTGGATTCCCGCTCGGGAACACCTTGTGCTAAACAGCATTGCAAGCTCAACTAAACAGTTGAAGAATGCAAGAAGTCATGCAGACCACAAAATCAATAATCAATAACATAATCCTCTATGGCTGCCTCACCCTCCTTATAAATAATGTGATCCTTCTCACCTTGGGTCCCACTCATTAGGGTTTCCACTATCGTAGAGACTTCCTCCCATTCACACTGCGTTGTCTCTTATTGATGATCCATTCTCTCCATACCAGTGCTATTGACTAGGTCAAACTTGACCTTGTCCACATCCATTAGCCCCTGTTCACACATGAGGGTTCTTTATCCAGCTATGAAGATTATCCATTTTCATATTAAGAGGGATTTTATTCTTACTAAAGAGATTTATTGGCCTCCCCACCCATTTATTCATCTAACTAATTGAAAAGATAAAAATCAATATTCCAATTAGCTGCATGCTAATTCAGGAATATTACAGTCTATTCTCTCTCATGAGGCTTTTGATCTCATCAAGGAAAAGCTAACCACTGCCTACATTCTTCGAGGTCCCAATTGGGATCTACCCTTCCACATACACTCATATGCATCAGATAAAGTTACGGGGGAAACCGTGGGGCAGTTGGAAGACAAATTACCCTATGCCATTTATTTCATTAGAAAGAATTTATCCAAAGCCGAACTTAACTATATTGTCACTAAAAAGGAGCTCTTAGCCATTGTCCATTCCTTAAAACAAATTCAGGAATGATATTACTAGTTATCAGACTTTTTAATATACTGACCATGCAACCATCAAGTACTTAATGAATAAACTAGATGTTAATGATAGAATCATAATATGGTTGTTGTTCTTACAACAATTTGATATGACAATTGTTCATAAACTAGGAAAGGAAAATGTTGTTGCAGATTTCTTATCTTGACTAAATTTACCTATATATGAGGAAGGAATGGTGGATGATCAACTTCTGGATGAATATATATTTTCTATCTCGTCACTCTCTCCTTGGTTTGATGACATAGCTAACTACTTGGTTGTTGAGAGGTTTCCTGCAAACCTTTCATCCAAATAAAAGAGCAATATTTTTAGGAAAAACACTCCTTTCACTTGGATTGATGGAAATATATTCAAATTAGGTCCCCATAAATATATTAGAAGATGTGTGAGGGAAGAGGAGGTCTTCGACATCCTCTCAACATGTCATGATGGTCCCTGTGGGGGCCACTTTACTGCTGAGAGGATAACCTTCAAAGCTTTGAAATAAGGCTACTTTTGGCCTACCCTCAACCAAGATGCCAAGAGATACACCAATAGATGTGATCAGTGGAAAAGGATGGGGAGACCTACACCAAGGGATGAAATGCCTTTGAAACCTCAGGTGGCTTTAGAGCCATTTGAAAATTGGGGCATGTACTTCATTGGACCTGTTGATCATTAATTAACATGAGTCATTTTTGAATTAACCCTTGAGAAGCCATGTATCGAATGTTATGACAGAGGGTGAAACATTTAAGGGATGGTTGAAGAGAAATGATGTAAGACAAGTCACGTGCCTAAAAACCGAAGCATATGTGAGAAAAGGGTCCAAATATAAAGCGAAAGGGTAAAGGTAATGCAAAAAGGCAAAGGTATGGTGTAAAGGGTGCAAAACGAAATTATTATAAGGCTCGCCGCTTTCATAATACGCACGTTAGGGAACTTTCCGTATATGTAATTTCGAGGGGGTCAAGAAGCGGAAGGGGGAAGAGATTCATACCCCCGTGCAATTATGGTGACGTGCTGTGGGGTGGACCCAAGGTAAGGGTGATATGGCAGAGTGAAGTGCGGGCCCTAGAGGTCTGTATGCTGTGTATTTAACCAGTTTTACGAAGAATATGTTTCAAGAACCGTGTGGTTTATGCGGCAGAAAGGTAAGGTAAGTCTATAGGTGAGCTGGTACCGAGGCCTGTACCAGTATTTAACCTAGCACGCGGTGTTCATCAACTCCCAGTCAGTACCCAATCTCTATACACCGCATGCTCCACTGTTAGTGTCCTTATGACACTCACCCCCGCTTACTTCACCTCTCCACCTTTTACCTCAGAACTCTCAGTCTTAGATAACGGTCCTCTCGTATTTTATTGCAGTGAAATTTACAGGTTTTCCAGCTATGGTATAAACTAAGTGGGAGCTAGTGCCAGGTCTACCTAGTCACTATCAATACCCCTGCGTCGTTTTCCCGAGCAGATTTCCCTTTGCACATGTATTCTGTCCCTCATATCCCCTCTCCTTTCCTTTTGTTTTTAAAATTTTTTCATGACAGTCATGGGAAAAGGAACCCCCAAGAAAATTGAACCAGAGACACCTCAGGTCCGTGAAACCATAAACCCTCCCGGGTTCAAGCCCTTCATTGACCTGCAAGTCGAAATCTGTGATCCCAAATACCCTTTTCTCATCAGCAGCGAAAACCCGAGCTTTTTAGATGACATGTCGAGAATAGGGATCGATATCGGGTGGTTGTATCAGGTTTATATCACCAGATTACCCCCCCAGTTTACCTGGTGTTTGAGTTTATTTGCTGGCTCAGAGATGCCTACGATGAGCATCGAAACATGTTTACCTCGGCTTAGGGGAATAAGATTTTTTCTCTTTCTCCCGACATCATCAAGCAAGCCCTCCGCTTTCCCACCAGCGCCAGCTACACCAGTTTCAGTGAAATGACTTTAACCTCCCAGTTCACTAAACTTCCATGGGAGCAACAAAGAGACTTCATTTCCTCTATAACCAGCAACCAATTGTTTCATCGCTCCACCAAGAATTTGCTCTCCTTCATCTGATAAAACACAAGATACCCACTGAGGAAGGTTTAAACGCCCTCACCAAAGCCTATATCAAGGTGGAAGGATTCGCAGCGATGCCTGAACCATCAGCGGACAGTCAACAAAGATGTACCCAGTTTGCCAGTCAGATCGCCAGCTCATCAGCTAATGTTCCACCACCAGTATCAGCGACCACCTCAACCCCATCTCATTAGTGAAACACTGTTAATTCGTGATTCAGACCTAGTGGCCTTCTTATTTTTACTTTATTTTACTTTTAAGTTTCAAGTGGAATTTATATTCCACTCTAGCATTTTACTTTTCTGCCAAGACTGTTGTTTAATATTTTGTCTCAAAATGGCCAAGTGCCTAACTGCAAATGATGAGATGCTTTTGTTCCTCATCAGAAGTTTTGGTTATTTTGATAAGGACCTCTAACTAATTTCGGGCATGCGAGGCAGATATTTTTCCCAAAAATATCTTCCCGCTTATGTTGGGAGGCCTCTATATAAGCAAGATCTGAAGAGAAAAATTGGTTCCAGATTTTCAAAAGAATTTTGCTGTGAAAGAATTGTTGTATGCTTGTTGTTGAAATCTAAATAGAAATGTGAAGAGCCCGTTGGGTCTCAGCAAGAAGAAGTTTTACTCTAAGTGAGGATTCTGGTCTTAATTTTTTATAGTGTGTAACTCTGCCTTATGTGATACTGTTTAACTGTTCATTTTGCTATTTCCACTTCCTTTATATCTTGTTCTGGAATGCGAGTGGCTCACTATTTTGGTATAAATTTATCACCATTGATACTTATACTAAGCTTTTTTAGTGCTTTAAATATGGCTCAAGCATGATATGCTGTTTCACTTTCCACTTCACTCATTATTCCTCTATATTAAATACTGTGAGATGTTATTCTTTTAAAGCTATTGACATGTATGGATTCTTATCACTTTAAGCCCATCTCATGTTTATATATGTTTATGGAATTCCCTCTCATAAGTATTTAGTGTCCTTTTTTTACTTTCTACGCAACAAACTTCATCCAATTTTTAAATCTCTGTAAAGCATTTAAAACCCAACCCTCCCTAAAGGAAGCTATCTTTGAGTTGTCTGATGCATCTATATTGAGGACTCACTCCTTGCCTCTGCAGCGTCTTGTTATTTTGCTAACTCTGAGAGTATTATGGTTCCATCTATATTACACCCTCTTGTAAAAGTTGAAGTAGTAAAGAGCCTCATTCTGTTAAAAGCCTTGAATTATACCTTATGCTCCTTACTATATAAGATGTCCTAGGCACTGGTCTTTCACAACTCAAGGCTATCTCTAGGATTGACAATAGGACCCATTGATCCACCATCCGGGAAAAAGAGGTATATCATAGTATGCACCGATTACTTGAAAAAGTGGGCTGAAACAAGGGCTATGAAGGCAACAACAGAAGATAAGGTAGCTTTTTTTTTGAGAGAGAATGTGTTCTACGAGTTTGGATACCCTAGAGAGGTAGTCATTGATTAGGGGGCTCAGTTTACATCTCATATCATTGAGAACCTCATGAGGCAGCACAAGATAAAGCACAAGAATTCCACTTCCTATCATCCTCAAGCAAATGGCCAGGTGAAAGTAACAAATAGAGCCTTGGAAAACATCCTCACCGAGGTTGTGAGCAGCAACATGAAAGATTGGGCAAAAAAATTGGTGGAATCCACTTGGGCTTACAATACCACCTGGAAGACAACTACAAGGTTTACTCCATTTGATATAGTTAATGGGAAGAAAGCTTTTCTTTCCATTGAGTTTAAGTATAACACCCTAAGGATGGAAGCTCAGTTAGACTTGGACATCACAAAGGCACAAAAAGAAAGGTTTTTGCAGCTAAATGGTTTGGATGAATTCAAAATGCAGACCCTCCTTCACATAAAGGTAATCCAGCCGTGAAGGAATTTTTTTTTTATGATAAGCACATCAAAGACAAGACATTTCAGGAAGGATATTGGGCATTTCTCTATGAATCCATATTCAAGGAATTCAAGGGAAAGATAATGACCAGGTGGCTAGGACCTTATCAAGTGGATAAATTCCATGATAATGGGGTTGTTCAGATTAGAACCATAGATGAGGAGGGGATCCCTCTACTTGTCAATGGATACAGACTAAAAATGTACAAGAAGCCCATGTCTAAGGCTGAATTTATCAATTCAATAAAGAGGGGGGTGAATGTAATTGGAAGATCCATAGTTTCCAACCGCTCACCATCCTAGAAAAATATAAAAACAAGAAAAATAAAGAGGCCTGGGTGAAAACCTTTATGAGGCATCCAAGACCAAATCCTATGTTGAAAAACTCCATCAGGTGATCCTCCATGAAGAGAATCATGCCACAATTAAGTGTCCCTCCTTATCGAGGCTCAAAGTTGTATATCAAGGTGGGGAAGGAGGACCCGAGCAACTCTGCTTCATAAATCAGAGGAGGCCTCAAGGGCCTCAGTAATATCATTAGGGCATGCAAGGTGCACCTTACTCCTACTATCATACAAATAATAATGGACCTATGCAGTCTTGATACACATACACTCCTCCATCATGGCCTACACCTCCTACTTGGCCTTAAACCCTTCCATATCACCGTTAGCTTGTGAACCAACCATTCTAGTAGTATGTTCCTCAACCACCTTAGTGGAGTAACCCCTTAAAAGGGTGGAGGCCCCAACACAACCAACCACCTGATTTACTACCTCCACCCCAACCTCAACCTCATATCACCCACTGTTCTCCACCTAAGTTTCCTTAGATGCCTGCCTAGTCCAATCTGAACCCGAACAACAAGTAAGCACAATAGGTTTACAATGGGGAAACATCCGATCCATATTATGCCATGGAGATACATGAGATCAATCTCAAATCTGGAAGAGTACTCCTAGACAATCATTCTCTATCTCCACTTGCAGAGGTTGAGGAGGAAAAGGAAGAGATAAATACTCAGACCAATCAACCTCCTTTTCTTGAGCACTCAATCCACTCTAGTCAGCACACCCCAAAAGAGATTGAATTTCTGGGAGAATGAAAAATATGTGTGTGAAAATACCCCTTATCCAGGCCATTAAGGATGTCCCTATTTAAAATAGGCTTATCAAAGAAAATTTCTTTAAGAAACCTGGGATAAAGAAGAAAGACACCCCCACCATCAATGTTGTGGGACAACTGTCTGACTTAATGTTGGTAAGGGTGATATTATCGAAGTACCTAGACCCTAGAAGTCCAGTAGTAGATGTACACATGGACAATGTCCTAGTCCCCCACACTCTGATTGATCTCTGGGCTTCCATCAATGTGATTACCAAGGAAACTATGCTTAAACAAAACCTCAAAGGAGCATTGGGAAATACCACCATTGTTCTGCAACTTGCAGAAAGATTCAAATTAGATCTGGAAGGAATTGTTGAGGATGTTATGGTCTCAATCGACTCCTAGGAGTACCCCATATATTTCCTAGTCCTCCAGCCAAAACCCAAGTTTAATGGATACCCTCTCATATTACAGAGACCTTGGTTGGCCACTGTCGATGATTATGTCAGTTGAAGGGCCAGAAACATGACTATAAAGAATGGTCTCTTGTCTAAACAATTGGTATTATATCCTCCTTCCAAACCTTCCATTGACCATGACCTACCCTTGTGGTTGGAGGATGAAGGATAAGAAGATGAAGTGTACAATACCACACCCTAGCCCATTTGTAGCATAGATACTATTCTTATATAGGGGAAACTTGATGAGGATGACATCATAAGCCACATCATTCAAAGCCACCCTGGATTGAGCTGCACTAAGTTGATTCAACCTCTGAAGCCACCAAGGCTATGAAATTTGGCCCATAAAAATCCCTAAATATTAACTCATCCCTCTCAACCAAAGAAGAAGAGAAAATATGCCAGCTCTTGAAGGAAAACCTAGATGATTTTTAGTGGGACTATAAAGACATGAAAGGGGTGCATCCCTTAGTGTGCACAAATCATATTTATATTAAATAGGGATGCAAGCCTGTGCGTGTAATATCCCAAAATGGGAAAGATAGGAATATAGAACATATGCACAATTCCAACTATGGTAAAATAAGAATTAAACATGTAGATCTGGAAAATGTTGGAATACATCAAGACATCAAACATATGAACAAAAATAGTTGAGCCATATCATTATAATCACAACAAATGAATGTACACAGTGCTCCAAAAAGAATGCACTCAAGCCACAAGATGGTTGCAATACACTACTAAAACATAACACTAGAAAGTATAAATTGTTGCTACTGGGAAGAATATCTATGTACGAGAGGATACTGGAGTGCTAAGAAAGATCCAATATTTTAACCACATATTAAAGTAAAAAAACCCAGAAAACCCCAAAATGGTTTGGCCAGATTTGAGTTTGGAATTTCGACCCTTTTTGGGTGGCACATTGCACCCCTATTGGCTGAGTTACGCACTCCTTGGGGACAACTGTTGATCTGGGTCTAAAATAATGATCTATCTAATTCAATAACACCCACTCAGCTCACTAACTAAAGGGATGGACCCTTCTCCCAATCCTAAGTTGAGAAACTTATGATCTAGCTCCTCCACTGAATATGCAGCTGCTGCATGCACAACTTCTATGTAATATTGTGCTGTCTATGATGGCTGATTATGTATCCTGATGATAGATAATACAATGATGATCCTAGGATATTGAAGTGATCCTTAGAGTGAAGGATTAATCCCTCATAGGAATCCAAGCTGAGTGTCTTGGAACTCCCTCTTCTCCTCAAACCCTCATTTCAGAATTATGCAATTCCTGCAAGAAATCTTGCTGCATAGGAGAATAGGTGGATGGCTTGATGCCGGATATGTCAATGAAGCTCTTGGAAGACTGAAATGGATCCATAATGTGAAGGAATGATCCCTCCAAAGGTTTCTCAGCTGAAGTACTGAGAACAACCTTCCAACTCTCAAACCCAAGTTCAAGAATGCGTAATTCCTGTAGCTGGAAGTGCATATGAGAGTGGCTGAAAGTGGCACTAATTTCCAGATGATGAATGCTGCCCAAGAAAACCTTCCTAGAGTAGGCACTCGAAATATCTCGGTGCTAAACAACACAACAGAATTATCTAAACAGCTGAAGCGTGCAAAGAAATGTCTTATGACACTCAACAGTAAAAATCCAGACTCCCCTCCTTTGCTACCCTCATCTTCCTTTTATGGTTGTGAGACTTCCCTAGCCTTGGCCCACCTCATAATTTCACTGCACATATGGCCACTTGCCTCCATAAAGACTGCGCTGTCCACCATGATCTCCATCACTGCTTCAATTACTCTCCACTTCCTCCATCATATGTGCATTTAATGAACCACTTCCTCCATCATCTTTTCAATTTCTTCTCCACTATCTCCATCATCTTGGATTTATTCCTCTACTATCTCCATCATCTTCCTCATTAATTCTCTATTACCTCCACTCTTTGTTCATTATTATGTTGTTCCACTACTCCATAATGCTACTCCACTACTCAATTAACCCACATTCACACTATTGAAGTGGATTTTATTCGTCTACTGGGTTTATGGGTCCCTCCACCCTTTTATGTCCTTCACTAAATAAGAAAAGTAAGAACTCTAATATTCTAATTAGCTGATGGAAAATTTGTAATATTACAGTCCTCCTCGCCAAAATGTTGCTTGTCCTCAAGCAACTACAAAAGTGGATGTTGTAGAAATCAATATCCCTCCCAACTGGCATCCTCGTATGGAAGGTTTCCCCATCTGATCCAATGTGTTATGAATGCTCAACTCTATAGCTACCTCCATATGTGTAGCTAAATGCCTCTCCTCATCAATGAGTCCCCAAGTGGAAACCATATGCTACCTAACAACATCTTATCTGCATGAGATATGTGAAGTGTATTAGTTGCTTGCCCAAGTGGAAAGTCCCAACTCATAAACTATCTCTCCAACCCATGCTACAGGGAGTAGGTTGTGTCTCTCCATGCTCCAATCCTTGGCCTTAGTGGAATTTCTTGCTCTAAGCATCATCTCAACACTGTGAAAAGTATGAAATAAAGACATATGGATTGACATGTGAAATGTCAAACCATACTCTCCCAATAGCAGCCACTGCAACAATGCCTCTTGCTGCCATACCACATCATCATCATACCAAGTATGGTAGCCATAATATCTCAAGAGAAGCTAACAAAGCAAGGCCTCCTACTGCAAAAATACATCATCATGCCAAGTATAAAACACTTACATCTCAATTGACATGTGGAATGTCATATGGTGGCCATACTCTCCCAAGAGTATCCATCGCAACCATGCCTCCTGCTGCTGCATCACCTTAGTACTTTGAAAGGCATGGAAGATACTAATCTAAAATGTTGGGTGGTAACCATACTCACCCAAGAGAAACCAACACATCCATGCTTCTTGCTACCCTGTGTCATAGATTTGCAAGTAGCTTTCCAACCACTTGCTCATCATCTCCATCCATCCATACAACTGTGGGTGATGACTCATATCATGCACCAGTTTGGTATCCACCCAATGGAGAAGATACCACCAAAAAATTCTCATACAATAACTATTCCCATCACTATCTATGGCCTTGGGAAGAACATCAAGCAATAAGACATCCCAGAAAGATAATCCGGTCATGGGTGAAGAGATGTGCTGTGTGTAAATGTCTAAGCAATGTTCATACCTCGATAGCGGATCAATGTCGACAATACCATCTTCCACAATCTGATGAGAATATTTTCACTCCATGATATGTCGAAGTGCATCCTCCTTGAGGTCTCTCCATGAGAACCTCTCTCTGATGGCTCGGTAGAACCTATAAGGTTTTGAATATGCTGCATGTAGAAACTTCTCTTTGAGCTATGAGGTACTCATCAAGAAGGCTTTTTCCTAATAATGGAAGATGTTACCCATTACATGATGTATACCATCTACCATCTGCCCATCCATTGCTTCATAAGTGAATGTAATATTCCAAAATGGAAAAGACAAGAATATAGAACAAAATGATAGAAATAGCAGTGATAAATCAACACATAAAATGTAAGCAGATCATATAGGCATCATATTGATATTAAAGCAGCAAAAAGGTGTAAAATATCTTGAGGAAAACATTACTCAAGTTAGGCAAAACAAGCCTCAAGAGAACAAGTACATGGAATATGAAGAACACTGCTACATAATAATGCCCAAGGCTAAGACAACACAATTTTAGTGGATATAAATACTGCTGGAGAATTTCAATACATGGATTTTATATTATATATCTCAAAAGGTGTTAGCAATAGATATCTATGCTCCCAAACACTTTTCCAAGACAACCCAGACAAGGCTTCCGAAAATACACACTATACAAAAATAGAAGATATGGCCCTAGGGATGAATAATCACTGCAACTAAATCAATAATATGAGGTGGCTGATCTAATATATGAGATGGATGATCCCCCTCAAATAGATCTCCTAAATGAAGGGCTGTTCCCCACACAGGAAATACAACTCCTCCAACTAGGGAAATAAACCCACTACTGCAGCTGCTCTCTAAAATAACATAGTACTTGAGGGAAACTATGTTGTAGCTGATGGTAGCTACTTGGCCTCCTCCAAAATATGGAAATGATGCACCAATGACTTCCTCACAAGCCTCCCGGATGAAGGTTGATCCCTCCAATGGAAAACTAGCTCAAAAATTGGAGATCTCTCTCCTCCATTGCTGCAACCTGCAACACAACATAGATATGGAATAGAATGCACTGTATATGAGACTGAAGCTTGGAAAAATTCCAGATAGTGGTAATGCAACTCAAGATAACCTCTCTTGTGTATGCACTCTAAGTCCCATGAGGATGAGGGTGGGATTTCCGCTCGGAAATACCCTTGTGCTAAACAGCACTGCAGATCCTACTAAACAACAAAAACATGCATAAAAATGTCACATGAAAAATCCAGATCTAAAAAGATCAAAATCAATAATACAAATCCATGTCTTCTAATGTTTCCATCCTCTTCCTTTTATGCTTGGTGACATTCCTCACCCCGGGTCCCACTCATTAAAGGAGTTACTCTCATGCATACTCTCCTCCTTAATGACTGTGCTGTCCTCCAATAAACCTCCACTAGCTCCATAAGAGCATTGTCGATTTGGTCAACATTGACCTAGTCCACATGATCTAGCCCCTGTTCACACCTTAAGGTGCTTTATTAAGCTGAAATTATGATCCACATTCACATGAGAAGTGGTTTTATTATTCATAAAGATATTTATGGGTCTCCCTAATCACTTATTCACCTATCTAAGTGAAATTTTTTTTTTTTAATATTCCAATTAATTTTGGAATATTACATTCCTCCCCTCATAAATTTTTCTTGTCCTCAAGCAACTGCAAGGATACTGCAAAATCATCCCAATGAGGAACTCCAAACTCCATGCTATCATCCAAGCAAAGTGAGCCACCCTTGGAAGCTCATAGAAAAACTCATCAATCCCCTGCTTCTGCAATGTATAGGGGTTGCATGGCTGAAAATGAGAGATTAATTTGTTCAAATCACACTGTCTCTCTCTCCATTTATGATAAATATGGAGCTACTGATCTTGGGATGCAATGATATAGTCCTCAGGAAGCCAAAAGGTTCTTGGAATCTTATGATCCCACTCCTTGGTTCTAGGAACCTCTCTTGCCCAATCCATCCCACATATAGTGAATAGAATGTCATCACCATAAGGGATCCAAAAGAATAATGGACTAAGTGTCACATGACATACTGGATGGTGACAATAGTCTCTCAAGTGAGACCAACATTTTTCTGCTTCTAGTCGTCTCAAAACATGATATGATAAGTGGCCATCCAACCACTTGCTTTCTGCCATAAGCTTCTCAAAAGCTTGAAAATAGTAAAGGACATTAGGTTTTGGCTGAATATGAACTAAGAAAAACAAGTCTTTCCCAAAGTTCTCTAGAAAGTGGTCAATCCCATCGCTTAATGTAGTCTCAATAGGACCATGAAATATAAAGAGAGGCTTGCTCTCTTGTGGAGAAATGTGCTACAAATGTATGGAAAAGGAATGATCATACATGGTTAGTTGATCAATAAGCATCAAATCACAATCCTTACCATATATTGTAGGCAAGTTGGTGAAGAGGTCCATAGATGAACGTTCCCATCTCTCCATCAAAAGGGGAGGTGGCTGTAATAAAATTTCAATGTGGTTGTTCTTTTCCTCCTTCATCAAACAAGCTACATACCTCAAGATATGTTGGAGCACATATTCTTTGAGATCATCCCAATAGAATCCCTGCATAATGGTGTGATAGGACTCAATGAAATATACATGTCCTGAAAAGAGTGCCTCATATACTACATGTAGAATCTCCTCCTTAATCTTAGAGTCTATAGTCAAGTAAATTTGATCATGGAAATAAATGACTCCATCAACCACTCTATACCTACCATCTATCACTTGTCCATCAAGAACCTTACATGTGAAGAGGTTCTTGGCATACTCCACCAATAGTTGGGACTCCCAATATGGATCCATCCTCCTTAATAGTGACAATGCTGTTGAGATCTGAAATGAAGCACTTGTCACATCATAACTCTCCTCTTTGACATGCTCAATGCCAAAGCCATATGTTGGAGTGCTACTTCCCCACTTTTGCTACCTTCCTTGCAGCTAATCATTAGGGGAATTTTGAGGTCTAAAATGGGCCTCCTAAGAAAAATGTACAACCAAAATAAAATTTATAATAACCAATAGGATTCAAGATGATGATGTCAACCATGGGGGATGATTCACTATTTTTTAGTGAAAGGGTAAAAATAATAAAAAATAATAAAATAATAAAACTACTTTTTTCAACTTGTATTTTCAACTTATCTCCCAAAGTTTTTACTCAAATTTCGAGCGGGAGTACTCATTGGATGAAAAATTTAATTCATCATCCAATGAATAACCATGTTGCATACTTTTGATGGACCCTAATACTACAAAAAAATGGGAGATACATTAAAAAACATGATTGCAAACACGTTTTTAATGTATTTCTCATTTTTTGTGTAGCAGGTGTTAGGTCCCTGTTATTTGTCAGATTGGCAAGACCAAATAGACAAGGGTAACATCAAACCAACTTTGGAGTCCTAGGACCTAGCCTTCCTAGACTCAGAGAGGGCTCTCTCTATGTTTGTATAAAATATATAACTTGTTTGATTGAGGATGCTGATTTTAGGCTAGTTATAATGATAGGGTTTGTTTTTTTTGTTTTGTTTGGTTGGTTAGGTTGTCAAGAAGAACAGATAGAGTAAGAGAGATTCAAACCATTGGGCTATGGAGTCTGTGAAAGGCTTGAAAAGTATAACAGTGAACCAAGGGTGTTTCATAGGGCAAGTTAACAAAGCCAAATGGATCTTAATAGCTTAGGTGGATATGAAATGAACATTAAATTGTGAATTTAGTAGGTTTAAAGGGAAATTAAGAATCCTTTAACATACTAGAACAAGAAAAGCCTTTAAGATTACTATTCTTGAGAAAGAACCAAAGTGCAGGGCACACCATAAACCTCTTTGACCAAACCCTAGTAAATAAACTTCAAGACAACAATCCAGTAATCATAGAGAGCAGTTAAGAATTCTCTAATCATTACTTTCAGACAAAGAGAACATTTAAGATAACAGTTTAGTGAAACTAAAGAGCATTTAAGAATTCTTTAATCAAACTTCAAAGAAGGCCTTTAAAGAAACAATTCAAGAACAACCAAAGGATAGGGCAAACCATAGATTTGTTTTGCTAAACTCTACTAGGTAAATTTAAAGACAACAAACTAGATTCTCTAATCAAACCTAGTGGAGGAAAACATTGAGATGAAAAAAATCAGACAAACTTAAGGTGTCTCCAACATCATGTCTTAAGCTAAGCTTTCTCTTCTGTCATAAGAGAAATTAATGAACAATATAAAAACATAAGGAAACAAGTGTAAGATGGGAACAACATCACCATTGAAAAAATTCATGAATCCAGTAAATGTGCTAGCTCCACTGATATTTAGTCCAAAAACATATTACAAAGCTCCAAAGCCAAAAACTCTTTATCACTCCAAGTCTATGTGATTTTCATCTCAACAATCAACCAAAAATCACAATGAGGTTTACATGAATTATTTAACTGCCAAATTTTGAAGTAAACCGTAGCTATGGTTTTAGAAGTCATTAATTACATAATAAATGTATTTGACCATTGAGACCATGCACAGCCCAAGGCACAAATATCCCAAACTCATTAAATGCCAAAATAACTTGTAACATAACTCCTCAGCTAATTCTAGAGATATTTCTCTTTAAAACCTTCAAAATATATTTTTCAATAACTTATTGCATCTTTTGTTGACTTTCTGGCAAGGGCACAGCACTAGGCCAAACGTGCAGCGCTAAAACTGGAAAAATTTCTTGTTTTGCAGCTAAGATTTGGAGGCCTTCTCGGTGTCCAAATGAGCTCCATGATAGCTCATTGGAAATTTTTTCCTATCTAGTTTCCAAATATCCATTTATTTTTTAGATTGGATTCCATTTTCATAGTAAAAAAATCCATTCTCTCAAGACTGCTCAGGGCGCAGCGCCAGTGCTGAAAATAGGTTAGAAAGGTGTTTTTAAGGTGGTTTTTGGCCCTTTTGAGGGACTAATTCTGCTCCAAATGAATTGAAATATTCTGAGGGTGATTTCCTTGGCCTGAGAAACATGAATATGTAAAATTTTTTTCAATTGAGTGCCCCAAAAAAGAGTGAAACTCCAGTGGCATTGCACGTTTGGCCCTTTTTTCTGCTAGCCAAATAATCAAAATTTCAAAATGTGCACCAAGTGCCAAAATTTGGATTTTTCTTTTTTGTTCATGTTTGGGAGGCTTGGAGGGATACATCAGTAAAGATGTCAAGTTTCTCCTTCTCCATTTCCTCATTTAGGGCTTGAATATTTATAAGGGCTCTTTTGAGCTTAGCCCTTGCAATTCTGTTTCTCAAAGCATAATGCCTTGCCATATTCTTCTGAAGGTAAATGTTTCTTTTTTCCTTCTCAAGCTGATACTCTAGGTACACATTGGCTCTTTCTAGCCAATATTATCTGTCATAGTTGATTTCCATGCCAAGAAGCTCACTTGGAGTGAGCTGCTCTACCAATGCTCTCTCTTGCTCTCTTTCCCGGTCTAGGGCCTTCTTCAACCCAATTGTCCTTGGCCTATTCCTAGGAAGTTGTTCTTCCTCATCCTCAATGACATCAAGAGTACCCAGGGTTTCATCTAGCATAGCCTTGGCTTTTTCAGCCTCTTTTCGAGCTCTGATAGCTCTGACCTCACTGATGGCTTTCTCTGTCTCTAACTACTAGTTTTATACTTCAATGAAGTTGGTCACATTCTTTGCCCTACCAAGATTGGTTTGTGGCTCTCTAATCTGGGCATACTTGCTCTTGAAGAACATGTTTGTGATCCTCTCCTCATCCTCATTCTCACTTTCAAGGTGAATTAGCTGAAACTCCTGCTCAGTTTCATGCTTGTCTTCCTCCTCTTCAATAATGAACTTTTCCTTACCTTTGTCAAGATGTTTTGTTGATGTAGAAGGCAGGGCCCCTTCCACAATTTGTGGATAAAACATTTGCTTATGACCTCTTTGATAGGTCAAAAGAAAAGGCTCTATGTCAACCATCTCAGTGTCATCTATCTCACTCCTCTCTTTATTGTTTGATGTTGTGTCATAAGATGAGGGTGAAGGGCTGTGGGAAGATGATGAAGGAGGATCATCATGGGGTGAAGGAATATGAGTGAGTGGAGATGTGTGAACAATAGGAGGTGATGGAGGAATGGATTTTGGAGGATAGGATGAGGAAGGTATATCTTGCTAATGATGGCCTTGTGGAGCAGTGAACATCTCATTGGAAATGAAGGTCTCTCATGGAATGAATTTCTGCTGTAGTTGGTGCATAAATACCATTTTTATAAGTGAGTGATGAAAAAGGCTTTGCATCTACTGAGGGTAGTTTCTCTTTTGCATTATGTATGCCATTTTATCAATGCTTCAATAAAGGTAATAGGGTATGTGCAATATCCTTACTCTAGTAAAATGCATAAGAAACATGTGGTATGAGTAAATATGGGAGAACCTTCCCTCACATGTGAAATACTTCATGATAATATTCATCATAGGTGCATATCTATCAAGAAGGTGAGAGAAAGGAAAAATGGATTTTCTGTGGTCTTTATACCTAGGTTTTAGATATGGATCAAAGTAGCTCATGTCTAGGTTTGCTTGCTTGAACCATTTCTCCCCTACACTAGGTATGCCTATGGCATTGGCAATGGCATCTATAGATAATTCAAAGGTGACCCTTGCAAGATTTATTGTTTGTCATGCAAGTTAATGATAAATAGTCTAGTTAGCTCAGGGTGGTTTTGCACTTGCTACACCTTTTCACAAAATTCATAGCAACCTACATGTTTGAAACAAGAAATAGTAAGGGGAGATGCCATGAGCTCTCTTGTACTGAGGGATTAAAATATATTTATCTTGCCTCCCTTGTGATCATGCCTCCTTGGAATTTGGGCCTCCACACCACTACCACTATCCTTTGATATTGTAAACTCTGCCTTTATAAAACCCTGGAGTGTAAATGGAAAGGAGATGAGGGGATGGTAAGAAATGGAAGTTTTTTAAATTGAAGGAATGAGTGAGTGAGGGTATAGGTGTATGAGAATGAGAGAGGTAAAACAACTCAATGAAAACCCTCCATATGTGTAATTACCCTTTCTATTACTGACACTCTATCTAGGAAGATGAAATGAGGTTCAAACAATGATCTCCAACTTTGACACCTAGGGTTTGATTCCATTTGATTAAGAAATCACTAAAATAGCTTGAAGATGAGTGTATGTCAGGTACTTACACTTAAGATTTTCTTGGAGGACCTTTGAAAAGAGCTTGGAAGAAATTTGGAGTGATTTGAGTGGTTTAAGGGCTTAGAAACCCTTTCTTCCCAAGAGCGCAATGCCAAGGTTGATTTCTCAGCGCCAGTCCTGAGTGTGCAGCGCCAAGGGCTTTCTTCACAGGCTTGTCGGGCAAGATCACAATGCTCTGCCAGGGGCGCAGTGCCTTTAGAAAATGCACGAGAGAAAAGTGCCAAGGGTGCAACACCTTCTTCCAGGCGCGCAATGCCAAGCCAAGGGCACAACGCCACAAAAAGTTTGCCCGAATTTTCTTGAAAACTCAAAATTTCTTCTCTCCTTAGTGCTCTTGATCTTTTGACAAGAAAGAATGATTCATTTGAAGTATGAATTTGGTTTTTATAGTCTTGTGGTTTTAATTTTAACTTTTAAAACCCATTTCCTAATGTCAAAAGTCCCTTTTCTTTATTACTAACAATTTTACAATGTTTTGCTTTGCAGGTGACTGAAATGATGAATTAGGCTTTCCTTTTGCTCCTTAAGGCATGATATGTAAATGTTGACACCTTTGGGAGATTACACAAACTAGCATCTTCAAATTCTTGTGTAGTTTTCACCATTAAGTTCAACTTCACTTTTCCACCTTCTCTGGCCACTTTCTTCAAAAACCCTAATGGTTTACCGTCTTTCACAACAATCATCGTTGTTGTCTTCTAAGTTCTCTATAGCCCTTTCAAGTTCATTCATTTCTGTCCAGTTCACCTCACCTTTTTCCCTATTTCATCAATATTTTCTAACAAAATTTCTTCATGTTTGGCCTTGTGTGCCTTCTCCATGTCATTTCTACAGGTAATCACTGTTTTGGCACTCAACTAGACCATCCAGTTCAAAAACCTAGTCATCTACAAGAACAAGTGTTTCCCTTTCCTTTGCTGTGAGTTATGTTCATTCAGGAGTAGATAGTCTACCTTATTAGTACCTTCTTCTGACAGAACCTTCAACACTCCTGCAGAAGTGCTAAACTCTTTGTATTTACCTCACTTGAAGACTTTGAACTAATGAGGTAATCTTCTTTGGAAATATTTTAGATCATTCTTGAATAACCATGTCTTGACATTCTATTACATATGAGCCAAATTATATCAAAGGAAAAGAAGTTCCTGAAACATCCAAAGATGACCTTAAAACATGTGAAAACCCTAATGAAATAGTGGGAGGGTCCTTTGACCGGATTTTGACTGGGATTTGACTTAGAGGTTTTCAAGTGAAAAAAGAGAGTATTGTCAAAAGTGTTGTATTGAAGATCCAAAATCCAATGTACTTGATTTGTCTAAAGAGCCTAAAAATATAGTTTTGAGACCATCAATGATTGAGAGACTCGGGGAACATGGGAATGAGTTAGCTATAGGAAAACCCTAGAGGGAAGTTGGAGTTTAGTGACAAGGGGAAAATAGGGCAATGAGGTCATAGGCAAGAAAGGAAGGTGAAAATGAGAGGTATAAGCCCATAAGGAGTTTTTAGGAGCAACAGGGTGACCATGAAATGGGAAACTGATAGAATAGTGAAAAATTTTCTATAAGGATAATGAAGGCAATGAGATTTATGAAACTCAAGATATTCATGGAATATTGTTTTTAGAATCTATAAACACCCTTTAGTCATCCAAATATAGTTAAAAATAATGATGAATAGTAGCAAGTTCCATCGAAAGTATGCAACATGGGTATTCCTTGGGTGAGTAATTAAATTTTGAATCCATCAAGTACTCCCACTCAAAATTTGATTAAAAAATTTGGGAGATAAGTTGAAAATACGAGTTGAAAAAGTAGTTTTTTCTTTTTTCCCTCTAAAATTTGATGATGTAATCAAATCTTATTTTATTATTTCCACTATTATTTTATTATTTCCTTAGGAGGCCCATTTTAGACCTCAAAATTCCCCTAATGCTTGCCCAAGACAAGATTGAAGTACCTGGAGGTCAACCTCCTCTAGGAAGGTATTGCCCATCCAAAACTTCCATAGTTTGGTCAATGAATACAAGACTGTCAATAACCTCTTGTCATATGTGGAAGACTCCCTCCTAAGTGAAAGTGTCTTCTATTTCTCCAAATCCATGGAGTACCCCTTTGACACCATGCTTGTGCCATCAAATACTCCTGAATCATCACCTTTCAGCGCAAATAGCTCAGTGGGAGATGGAGATATCCATGTCAGAAAATTGCTCATCCCTCCTTTGAACCCATAAAATGCTCTCTGCACTGTACTAACTCCTCCCAAGGCTCCTTCCTTAGCCAAATTTATCAATGATGCACCATGTTGAGAGAACTCTTTGATCAGCTTCCAATCATGGGGTCTCCCTAGTGGAATGCCTCCATGTAATGAGAAATCAAGGCCTAGAGCAAGCTGTATATGTGAGTGGACTAATTTTTCCTTGCCCTCATTGCTCAAATCATCCTCCTGCTTCTGTGCATAAAATTCTTGAAATGGATGGGTATGTATGTTCCCAATCACTTGATGCTGGCCATCCTTCTCATCTTCCCCTACCTTTTGCAAGATCTCATAGTATAAGGTGTCTTTCTCCAATGTAATCAACTCATGCAAACCCAAGGTCATATTTGTGCCAAAAGTCTTAATCACAAATAAGTGATCTATCATAGTGTATGTCCTCAAAACTGTGGTAAATGCTGGAACACACTTCCTCCATTGTTTATTCTCACTGCCTATCAACATAGACACATGCTGCTCCTGATATTCATATGTGATATCCTTTGGGACTTCTTGAAAAGACACAAGATTTCCTCTAGTTGAAGCAATTGCTTCATCTCCATCTCCAAATGGTGATGGATCTCATCCTGCTATTACAACACTGGAGGCTCTTTCTAGCTCTTCCCCTTCCTTCTCCTCATCATTGGAGAATACCTCATCCTTAAGAGAGCCTTTGGCTTGATATCCTCTTGAAGGAAGAATCCTCATATCTTATTTTTGAGAAGAAAGTTCTTTCTGAAGTGGGGTTTTTTCCCTTGGAAAATAAATTTTCAAATCTTTAATCCCCTCAACAATATTTTGAAATGGAGTTGGTTTCATGGATCCTTCCAACTCATGCAAAGGCTATGATTTCTTGGGTTTGGCTAGCTCACCCAAGGAAGTTTCAGAATGTCTCTGATCAAATATTTTCACTAACCTCCTAGTGAACTTTTCATAAGTAGATATATTTGCATGATTCAATGAAGAATATTCATAAAACCACCAAGCATAAGCCTTATCTTCAAGATGCAGTGCTGCTACTCCAATGGCCTCCTGTTCTGAAACTTGATGCAGTTGAAAATATGTGTCTTGCTTCTTTACCCAAGCCTTAGCTGTGCATTTGGGTGACCGATCAAAGTAGGTAGAAAGAATCTACCCAAAGTTTGCTACATGCACCCTCTTCTTCTATTTTGGTTACTGGGTCTTCTATTTTCTTTGATTTGACAAAACCCTTGGAAGTTTAGATGCTCCTTGAATCTTCTAGACTGAGATTCATATTCTTGGAGATAGTCACCAAGAGTCTTGTTGGCTCGAGGGGTCCTGACCCAGGTTCAGAGGTTAAGGTTTTCCAAAAAACCCCTATACTACTGGCCCTTTCGGGAGTGACCTGCTTCTGCAGGCCAAAGTCTCACCTGAAGAAGTATGGGAGGGTGCTGGAACCAGGTTTCCGCACCCTAAGAGAGAGCAAGTAAGTCAGATAGGGCTGCGTTCCTAGCTTAACAGCTTCAGATCTAGTTAAAGACTTATATTGCAGAGCTCGTATATACTAACTATCTTCGCATCCACGTGCACAACACAGATCTATCAGTACAACAAATATAATCACAGTAATCAACATATCATAGGTTCATCTAACAGGAACAAGGATATTCTTGTAGCTATAAAACATATCTATTCGCAAGTCAATAGTCCACAGTTACCAGGGTTACTATCAGTCATAGATTAAATCAACACCTTGCTTCAGTTTTATCATGAGTAAGATCATAAACACATAAAAAAGAGATCACAGGAATACTCAGTATTATAACAACGAATAGTCAACCATAGATCCAACAGTTTGAATCAACAGTAATACATACACTTAGATAACGCAGAAATACTTTAACCAGATTCGCATATATTAACATCCAAAACCTAATACAATCCAACACAGCCTGCACACACAACCAGCAGGGTCCACACACAACAGGACTGAGGATCTCTGCGCACACAGCCAACAGGATTCCTTACCCTAGCAACCCAACAGATCTAACACTTCGCAACTATCTTCAATCTCTATTCTTTTCTACCTATGACTCGAAAAGGTTCATCTATTTATACCGATTTAGCCTATCCATCCAATGGTCCGCAAACAGTGGTTTGCAGATTTTTGGTCTACCCTTGAACCGTTACAATACATTAGGGGCTTTGACCCACCCCAAAACCCATGCATTATATTAATTAAGACCAAAATATACAAAATTTATCAAAATCATAGCTTTTTGGGGGACCCTGTTCCAACAAGTGTCCTCCTTTGATGTGTCTCCTTCCTCTTCTTCTCTTGATAAGAATGTAGGCATGGTACCACGTTGTAGCTCTGATGGTGTAGCTGAATTATCACACCCATAATGTGAAGAACTGGAGATTTCTTTATGTACTTTCCCTCTTGGAGAATCTCTATATCTCTCCATCCTCATCTCTTTGATGTCTCTTTTTATGCCCTGCATAGTTTGTAGAAGAAGTCTTGAGAACTCCTTTCTTCCCGATAATGGATTCTTACCTCCATCTCTTATGCAAATATTCTCCTTTCTATGAGAAGCCTCCTTATATGACACAATAGCTGAAGTACACAGGTAGAGCCAAGATTATGCTTTGATACCACTGTAATATTCCAAAATGAAAAAGATAGGAATATAGAACACAATGCTGGAAATAGCAGTGATAAATCAACACATAAAATGCAAGTAGATAATGTAGGCATCATATTGATATTATATCAACAAAAAATGTGTACAAGATATTGAGGAAAAAGTTACTCAAGTTAGGCAAAACAAGCCTCAAGAGAACAAGTACATGAAATATGAAGAACACTGCTACACAATAATGCCCAAGGCTAATACAATATAGTTTTAGTATATATAACTACTATTGGAGAATGTAAATACATGGATATACTATTATATTTCTCAAAAGGTGTCAAGGATAGATATCTATGCTCCCAAACACTTTTCCAAGACAACCCAGACAAGGCTTCTGGAAATACACACTATACAAAAATAGTAGATATGTCCCTAGGGTTGAATAATCACTGCAAATGAATCACTGATAGGAGGTGGCTAATATGATATATGAGATGGATGATCCTCCTCCAATAGATCTCCTAAATGAAGGGTTGATCCCCACATAGGAAATACAACTCCTCCAACTAGGGAAATAAACCCATTGCTGCAACTACTCTCTAAAATAACTCAGTCCTTGAGGGAAAATGAGTTGTAGCTGATGGTAGCTACTTGGCATCCTACCAAATATGGAAATTATGCACCAAGGACTTCCTCACAAGCCTCCTGGATGAAAGGCTGATCCCTCTAATGGAAAAATAGCTCAGAAATTGGATATCTCTCTCCTTCACTGCTGCAACCCTGCAACACAACACATATCTGGAATAGACTGCACTTTATATGAGACTGAAGCTTGGCCAAATAGCAGATAGTGGTAATGTAGCTCAAGATAACCTCTCCTGAGTAGGCACTCTAAGTCCCTCGAGAATAAGGGTGTTATTTCCGCTTGGAAACACCCTTGTACTAAACAACACTGCAGACCCTACTAAACAACAAAAGCATGCATAGAAATGTCACATGAAAAATCCAGATCTAAAAATATCAAATTCAATAATGCAAATCCATGTATTCTAATTCTGTGGTCCTCTTCATTTTATGCTTGGTGAGCTTTGTCACCCTGGGTCCCACTCATTAAAGGAGTTACTCTCATGCATACACTCCTCCTTAATGGCTGTGCTGTCCTCCAATAAACCTCCACTAGCTTCATAACAACACTGTTGATTTGGTCAACATTTACCTAGACCACACGCTCTGGCCCCTGTTCACACCTTAGGGTGCTTCATTAAGCTCAAATGATGATCCAAATTCACATGATAAGTGGTTTTATTCTTCACAAAGAGATTTATAGGTCCCCCTACCCACTTATTCACCTATCTAAGTGACAAAACATAACTTTAATATTCTAATTAATTTTGGAATATTACAGTGAAGATGTCAAAGAAATGATGAAATAATAACTAGGCCCTCAAATCATCATTGCTCCTCAGTGACAACGTTGTTTATCTCCATGATAGTGCATCTACTGTCATATGGCCCTCTTCATACACAATGATGAACTCATAGTCTTGCATTGTATTGATCCACCATTGCTGCCTCTTTTATAGCTACTGATCCTCCTCAAAAATATGCCAGAGAATATGGTGGTTGGTCTTCACCTGGAATCTACCGCCAATAAAAAACTAAAGGAATTTGACCAATATCTCTTTGTCATAAATAGAATACGAAAACTCATGCGACAGTAACTTCCGGTTCTCGAAAGCTATTTTATAGGTTCCCATTATTAGGACTATAGTATTCCCATCCTCAGAAACTCTACACTCCAACACAAGGTCTTGTGTGCATCTCAAAAATGTCAAACTGGGATAACTATACATATTTTCCTTGAACCAGTCACAGGTCCTCTGTGCAATGATAGTTTGCTGCTCCAAATCAACAATGTGCTCTAACACTTGGTCATGAAATTGCCCTGATGGCATGACCCCACAAATCTCAAGATGATGTGCTAAAACAATCTGGGGTGGAATGTTTCCATACCTTGGATCAACCGATGCTTGGGAACATCTTGCAAAGCTACAAGGGTTCCTCCAACTCGTGCAATTGATTCTCCAACTATTGGTGATGGTGATGGCTGCTCCTCTACTGTTGCACCAACGCTAGTAGCTGATTCCTCTTCCTCATGCACCTCCTAAATCATGACTGGAACTCTCAATCTCGAATTCTCAAGACCATATTAAAAAGATGCAAGTGCTCCTCCCACTGATGCAAGTACCTCGAATGTCGCTGGTGGTGGTGGTAGTTGCTCTTCTCCCAGAGTATCAATTTTGACATCTTGTTTTTGCTCCTCATATACTTCCTCATCAAGGTTGGAAAATGTCTCATGGAATGTGCCTCTGGTTTTCTTCTGTCAAACCTCTTTACCAATCTTTGAGTAAACTCTGCATACATAGTCGCTCTTGCATGTTTCAGTCTGCCAAACCACTAGTCATTTTCTTCACCCTCAAAGTGTAGTGTTGCAATCTAAATAGCCTCTACTTCTGCTACTGGGTGTAGCTAGAAGAAATAATCTAACTTCTCCATCAAAGCCTTTGCCATGATTTTGGATGACCCATCGAATGTAGGCAGAAGTAATCTTTCATGCATATGCCCTCTTCTTCTATTGCTGCTGCGGGGTCTCCAATTCTATTTAATATGGAAAAACTGCTGGAAAGTCATATTCTCTTTGAATTCTCTAGATTGAGGTTTTTATGAGTCTGCAAGATAATCACTTAGAGTCTCATGTTCCAAATATCCTCCATCTCCATGCCATTCATTTCCTTTTGCAAGGAAAGTGGGCATAGTAGCGCATTGTGGAATTTTATGAACCACCGGTTGCTTATACTATTGATAGGAAGTTCTTGGACCTTCTCCATTCTGAAACCCCCTAGAGGCTTCCTTTTTCCATTCCCTTCTCATTTCTTTGATCTCCATGGTGAGATCCTGTATAAATATGAAGAGAAGTGTGGAAAAAATCAACCATTATGCCATTGAATACTTCTTCTTCTTATTCCTCTAATGTCATGAAATTCCCACAAGATGAGCTAAATATCATGCTCTAATACCACTGTAATATCCCAAAATGGGAAAGACAAGAATATAGAACATACGCACAATTCCAACTATGGTAAAATAAGAATTAAAAATGTAGAACTGGAAAATGCTGGAATACATCAAAACATCAAACATATGAATAGAAATAGCCGAGCCATATCATTATAATCACAGAAAATGAATGTACACAGTGCTCCAAAAAGAATGCACTCAAGCCACAAGATGGTTGCAATACAGTACTGAAACATACCACTGGAAAGTATAAACCACTGCTGCTGGAAAATACTGCTATTGGGAAGAAGATATATGTTCGAGAGGTTTCTGTAGTGCTAAAAAATATTGGTGATTTTAACGACGGTTTCTACACGAAAAACCCAGGAAAACCCATAAATGGTTTCACCAGATTTTGAGTTTGGAATTACGGCCCTTTTTGGGTGGCACACTACACCCATGTTGGTTGAGTTACACACTCTCTGGAGAAATTTTTTTATCTGGGGCTTAAAGAATGATCTATATGCTACAAAAAAACCCACTTAGCTCACTAACTAAAGGGCTGGTCCCTTCTCCTGATCCCAAGCTGAGAAATTTAGGATCTAGCTCCTCCACTAAATATGCAAATGATGCATGCAAAATTGTTGGGTAATATTGCGCTGTCTAGGAGGGTTGATGATGTAACCTAATGAAAGATAATATGATGTTGATCCTAGGCTGCTGAAGTGATCCTCAGAGTGAAGGATTAATCCCTCACAAGATTCCAAGCTGAGTTTCTTGGAACTTTCTCTTCTCCTCAAAACCTCACTGCAGAATTACACAATTCTGATAGGAAATGTTGCTGCATTGGAGAAAAGATGGATGGCCTGATGCCGGATATGTCAATGAAGCTCATGGAAGATTGAAATGGATCCACAATGTGAAGGGATGATCCATCCACAATTTTCTTAGCTGAATTACTAAGAACAACCTTCCAACTCTCAAACCCAATTTTAGGAATGTGTAATTCATGTAGTTTGAAGTGTAGATGAGAGTGGTAGAAAGTGGCCTAAGAAAACCTTCCTAGAGTAGGCACTTGAAGTCCCTCATGGGTAGGGGTGGGATTCCCACTTTGGAACACCCGGTGATAAACAACACAATAGACTTAGCTAAACAATTGAAGCATGCAAAGAAATGTCTTACGACACTCAACAATAAAAATACAAAATCCCCTTCTTTGCTGCCCTCATCTTCCTTTTATGGTTGTGAGCCTTCCCTAGCCTTGGCCCACCTCATAATTGTGATGCATAGTGGCCACTAGAATCCATAAAGACTGCGTTGTCCTCCATGATCTCCATCACTGCTGCAATTACTCTCCATTTCCTCCATCATCTCTGCAATTGATTCTCCACTATCTCCATCATCTTGCATTTAATTCTCCACTATCTCCATCATATTCTCATCAATACTCTATGACCTCCACTCTTTCTTCACTATTATGCTGCTCCACTACTCCATAATGCTACTCCACTACTCAATTAACCCACATTCACACTATAGAAGTGGATTTTGTTCATCTACTAGGTTTATGGGTCCCTCCACCCTTTTATTTACTTCACTAAATAAGAAAAGTAAGAAATATAATATTCCAATTAGCTGATGGAAAATTTGGAATATTACAGTCCTCCCCTCAAAATATGTTGCTTTTCCTCAAGCAACTACAAAAGTGGATGCTGCATAAATCCATCTCCATCCCAAGTGGTATCCTCATGCGGAAGGTTTCCCCATATGCTCCAATGTGTTATGAATGCCCAAATCCATAGTTGCCTCTCTATAATGTCTAGAATGGCCTCCAGTTGTGTAGCTAGATGCCTTTCTTCATCAATGAGTCCGCAAGTGGCAACCATTTGTTGTCCAAGAGCCTCTTCTTTGCATGAGATATGTGAAGTGTAGTGGTTCCTTGCCCAAGTGGAAAGTACCAACTCATAAACTGTCTCTCCAATTTATGCTACATGGAGTAGGTTGTGTCTCTCCATGCTCGAATCCTTGGCTCTACTAGCCTTGATTTCTCTAAGAATCATCTCAACACTGTGAAAATTAGGAAATAGAGACATATGGATTGACATGTGAAATTTCGAACCGTACTCTCCTAATAGAAGCCACCGCAACAATGCCTCTTGCTGCCATACCACATCATCATCATATCAAGTATGGTAGACATACTCTCTCAAGAGAAGCCAACACAACAAGGCCTTCTACTGCCACAATACATCATCATGCCAAGTATAAAATAGTGACATCCCAATTGACATGTGGAATGTCATATGGTGGCCATACTCTCCCAAGAGTAGCCAGTGCATCCATGCCTCTTGCTATTGCATCACCTTAGTACTTTTCAAGGCATGGAACATACCAATCTGAAATGTTGGGTGGTAACCATACTCACCCAAGAGCAGTCAACGAAACCATGCTTTTTGCTGCCCTTTGTCATAGATTTGAAATTATCTTTCCAACTACTTTCTCATCATCTCCATCCATCCATACAATTGTGGGTGATGACTCATATCATGCACTAGGTCATTATCCACCCAATGGAGAAGCTCCCCCTAAAAACTACTCATATAATAACTATTCCCATCACTATCTATGGCCTTAGGAAGACCATGAAGCATGAATACATCCTAGAAAGATAATCTGGTCATGGGTGAAGAAATGTATTGTGTGAAAATTTCAAAGCAAAGTGCATACCTCGACATCAGATCAATGTCGAAAATAACATCTCGCACAATTTGATGACAATATTTGTACTCCATGATATGTAAAAGTGCATCCTCTTTGAGGTCTCTCCATGAGAACCTCTCTCCGATGGCCGGATAGAAACTATGAGGTTCTGAATATGATGTATGTAGAATCTTCTCTTTGAGTTGTGAGGTACTCATCAAGAAGGCTCTGTACTGATAATGGAAGATGTTATCCATCACATGATGTAAACCATATACCATATGCCCATCCATTGATTCATAAGTGAAGTAGTCATCGGAATGCTCAAATAATAAGTGGGCCCTGAAATCATCACTACTCCTCAGTGACAACGCTGCTGATATCCATAGTAGTGCATCTGCTGTCATATGGCCCTCCATACATAATGTTGAACTCATAGTCCTGCATTGTATTGATCCACTATTTTTACCTCTTCTATAGCTGCTTCTCCTCAAAAATATGTCAAAGACTATGGTGGTTGTTCTTCACTCGAAATATACTGCCAATCAAAAGCTTCCGGAATTTGACCAATGCATGCATAATGGAAAATATCTCTTTGTCGTAAATAGAATATGAAAACTCATGTGACAGTAAATTCTAGTTCTTGAAAGCTATTGTATAGCTTCCCTGCATTAGGAATTTTCTAATCCCATCCTCAGAAACTCCACACTCCAACACAAAGTGTTGTGTGTAGCTCAAAAATGTGAAAGTGGGATAACTATACATATTATACTTGAACTAGTCAAGGATCCTCTGTGTAGTGATAGTTCACTACTCCAAATCAACAATGTGCTCTAACCCTTGGTAATGAAATTACCCTGATGGCATGACCCCAAAAATCTCAAGATGATGTGCTAAAACAATCTGGGGTGGAAATTTTTGCATACCTTGGATCACTTGATGCATCGAAACATCTTACAGAGCTACAAGAGTTCCTTGAACCGGTGCAATTGCCTCTCCAAATGCTAGTGATGGTGATGGCTTCTCCTCTATTGCTGCACCGATGCGAGTATCTGCTTCCTCTTCCTCATGCACCTCCTGAATCATGACTGGGACTCTTAATTTCGAATTCTCAGGACCATCTTGCAAAGATGCAAGTGCTCCTCCCACTGATGCAAGTACCTCTATTGCAGCTGGTGGTGGTGGTAGTTGCTCTTCTCCCAGAGTATCAGTGCTGAAATATTCTTTTTTCGCATATACTTCCTCATCAATGTTGGAAAATTTCTCAATGGAAAGGGCCTCCAATTTTCTTCTGTCAAACCTTTTAACCAATCTTTGAGTGAACTCTGCTTATGAAGTCACTCTTGCATGTTTCAATCTGCCGGACCACCAGTCATTTTCTTCACCCTCAAGGTGTAGTGCTACAATATGAATAGCCTCTGATTCTGCTACTTGGTGTAGCTGGAAGAAATCATCTAACTTCTCCATCCAAGCCTTTGCCATGCTTTTGGATGACCCATCGAATGTAGGCAGAAATAATCTATTTTGCATATACCCCCTTATTCTATTGTTGTTGTGGGGTCTCCGCTTCTCTTTAATATGGAAAAACTGGTGGAAAGTCATATTCTCTTTGAATGCTCTACATTGAGATTTGTACGATTCTGCAAGATGATCACTTAGAGTCTCATGCTCCAAATATCCTCCATCTCCATGCCATTCATTTCCTTCTACTAGGAAAGTGGGCATAGTATGGCATTGTGGAATTTTCTGCACCGCTGGTTACTTATACTACTGACAGGAAGTTCTCGACCTTCTCCATTTTGAAAACCTCTTTAGGTTTCTTTTTGCCTTTCCTTTCTCATTTATTTGATCCCCATGGTGATATCCTGCATAGATCTGAAGAGAAGTGTGGAAAAACTCAACCCTTCTGCCATTGAAGACTTCTTCTTTTTCTACTCCTTCTTATTCCTCTGATGTCATGAAATTCCCAAAAGCGCCAAATTGCTTTGATACCACTGTAATATCCAAAAATGGGAAAGACAGGAATATAGAACATATGCAAAATTCCAACTATAATAAAATAAGAATTAAACATTTTGAACTGGAAAAGGCTGGAATACATCAAGAGATCAAACATATGAAAATAAATATATGAACCATATCATTATAATCACAACAAATGAATGTACACAATGCTCCAAAAATAATGAACTCAAGCCACAAGATGGCCACAATGCACTACTGAAACATAGCACTAGAAAATATAAAAAAATGATGCTGGGAATAAGATCTATGTGCAGGAGGCTTCTGGAGTTCTTAGAAAGATCCATGATTTAAACCATGAATTCTACTCAAAAACCTATAAAAAATGATAAATGGTTCAACCATATTTTAAGTTTGGAATTTTGGCCCTTTTTGGGTGGCACACTACACCCCTGCTGGCTGAGTTATGCACTCCCTAGAGACAACTACCGACTTGGGGCTGAAAGAATGATCTATCTACTGAAATAACACCCACTCATCTCACTAAATGAAGAGCTAATCCCTTCTCCCTATCCCAAGCTGAGAAACTTAGGATCTAGCTCCTCCACTGAATATGCAGTTGCTACATGCACAATTGCTGGGTAATACTGTGATGTCTGGGAGGGATGATAATGCAGCCTGATGATAGATAATAGAATGATGATCCCAGGCTACTGAAGTGATCCTCAGAGTGAAGGATTAATCCCTCACAGGATTCCAAGATGAGTTTCTTGAAACTTCTTCTTCTTCTCAAACCCTCGCTATATAATTATACAATTCCTGCAGGAAATGTTGTTGCATAGGAGAATATATGGATGGCTTGATGCTAGATATGTCAATGAAGCTCCCAAAAGACTACAATGGATCCTCAATGTGAAGGGTTGACCCCTCCACAAGTTTCTCAGCTGAAGTACTGAGAAAAAACTTCCAACTCTCAAACCCAAGTTCACGTAAGTGTAATTCTTGTAGCTGGAAGTGCAGATGAGAGTGGCTGAAAGTGGCATTGATTGCTGGATGATGAATGTTTCCCAAGAAAACCTTACCATCATAAGCACGTGAAGTCCCTCATGGGTAAGGGTGGCATTCCCACTCAGGAACAGCCGGTGCTAAACAACACAATAGACTTAGCTAAAAAACTGAAGCGTGCAAAGAAATGTCTTACAACACTCAACAATAAAAATACAGACTCCCCTTCTTTTCTACCCTCATCTTACTTTTATGGTTGTAAGCCTTCCCTAGCCTTGGCCCACCTCATAACTACGCTACACATGTGGCCACTATCCGCCAAAAATACTACGTTGTCCTCCATGATTTCCATCACTACTGCAATCATCTCTTCACTTCCTCCATCATGTGTGAATTTAATGCACCACTTCCTCCATCATCTCTGCAAATGCTTCTCCACTATCTCCATAATCTTGCATTTAATCCTCCACTATCTCCATCATCTTCCTCATTAATGCTCTATGACCTCCACTCTTTCTTCATTATTATGCTGCTCCACTACTCCATAATGCTAATCCACTACTCAATTAACCCACATTCACACTATATAAGTGGATTTTATTCATCTACTAGGTTTATGGGTCCCTCCACCCTTTTATTTACTTCACTAAATAAGAAAATTAAGAACTCTAATATTCCAATTAGCTGATGGAAAATTTTGAATATTATAGTGCACTAGACCCAAAGGAGGATGAACTGAGGTCTAAAGGACACAGTGAAGGATGAAATGCAAAATTTGTTGGATGCATGTTTCATCTACCCCATATCAAACAGTGAGTGGGGTGTCTCCTATTGTTCTAGTCCCAAAGAGAAATTTAAAGTGGTGAATCTCTGTTGACTACCAAGAATTAAACGAAGCCACTAGGAAGGACCATTTCCCCTTGCCCTTCATAGATCAAGTCCTAGATGGTCTTGCAGGGAAGAAGTTTTTCTCGTTCTTAGATGGGTTTAGTGGGTATAACCAGATCCAAATAAGCCACGAGGACCAGGACAAGACCACTTTCACATGTCCCTGAGGAACTTTCGCTTACAGAGTCCTTCCCTTTGGGTGGTGCAATTCCCCTGCTAATTTCCAGAGAGTAGTCCTGAGCATTTTTTCTAAACTAGTCCTTGAATCTATAGAAATCTACATGGACAAATTCACACCTTATGGGTATGATTTCTAGGAGGCTCTCTCCAATTTGGGAAAAGTGTTGATAAAGTGCATTGAAATGCATCTCTCCCTAAGCCCGGAAAAATGTGAATTTATAAAAATGGCAGGGATAGTCCTAGGCCACTCAATATCACAAGCAGGAGTATAGGTAGACCAAAACAAAATCACCATCATAAAAAAGGTGCCTATTCCTCAAAAGAAGAGAGATGTCAGAAGTTTCCTAGGTTTGGCTGGCTACTATAGGAGGTTCGTTAAGGACTTGAGAAAAGTGGCTTCGCCATTATTCGGATTGTTGGCTAAAGTTTATGATTTTTTATAGTTTATTCTATGTTAGGAGGATTTTGATCTCAGCAAGGAAAATATAACATCTGCCCCCATTCTTCGAGGTCCCAATTGGGCTCTACCCTTCCACATCCACTCATATGCATCAGATAAAGTTACGAGGGAAACTGTGGGGCAGTTGGAAGACAAATTACCCTATGCCATTTATTTCATTATCAAGAATTTGTCCAAAGTTGTACTTAACTATATTGTCACTGAAAATGAGCTCTTAGCCATTGTCCATTCCTTAAAAAAATTCAAGCATTATATTACTAGTTATTAGACCTTTGTACATACTGAGCATGCAACCATCAAGTACTCAATGAATAAACTGGATTTTAATGCTAGAAGAATTAGATGGTTGTTGTTATTACAATTGCTTGATTTGAATTTTTTTGATAAACCAGGAAAGGAAAACGTTGTTGCATATTTCTTATCTAGACTAAATTTACCTACAGACGATGAAGGAGTGGTGGATGATCAGCTTCCAGATGAACGTCTTTTTTCTATCTAAGCGTTGTCTCCTTGGTTTGGTGACGTAGCTAACTACTTGGTTGTTGAGAGGTTTCCTCCAAACCTTTCATCCAAATAAAAGAGAACTATTATCAGGAAAAACACACCTTTCACTTGGATTGGTGGCAATCTCTTAAAATTAGGTCCTGATAAAATTATTAGAAGATGTGTGAGGGAAGAGGATGCCTTCAACATCCTCTCAGCATGTCATGATGGTCCCTATGGGGGCCACTTTTCTACTAAGGGGACAACCTTCAAAGCATTGCAAGCATGCTACTATTGGCCTACTCTCGACCAAGATGCCAAGAGATACACCAGTAGATGTGATAAGTGTCAAAGGATGGGGAGAGCCACACCAAGGGATAAAATGCCTTTACAACCTCAGGTGGCTTTAAAGCCTTTTGAGAAGTGGGGAATTAACAAGAAAAATAAAAAAGCCCAGGTGAAAACCTTTCTGAGGCATCCAAGGTAAAATCTCGGGTTGAAAACCTCAATGAGGCAATCTTGGACCAAAAAAAAGAAAAAGGAAAATAAAAAATAGAGAAATAAAATATCCATGGGTGAAAACATCTTTGAGGTGCCCAAGGCAGGCTTGTGGGTTGAAAAACTCTACCAAGGCAGTCCACCCGTGTTCAAAAAAAAAAAAGAAAAAAAAAAGGAGAAAGAAAAAAATAATGAAACAACACTTATTCACTAACCTACTTCTGTTTTATAGGTTGTTGATCAAGGACATTTTAGGCAAAGGGACCAAAATCCCTTCTCTATTTCTCTCTCTCCTCTACATATCCACTCCATGTTCGATCCCAGTATGCATCAATTCATCCATTTCTCTCTCTAGGTGAGAAAAAATCCTAGGTTTTTCCAACTCTCTGTAGTGCTACAAGATGTCCTAGGCTACTACAGGATTTCTTGTAGTGCTACAGGATATCCTAGGCTACTAGATGATTTCCTATAGTGCTATAGGAAACCTTATACTATTATAAGAAAGTCGTAAGAGAAGGGAAAATCTCGCCCAAAGCCACCTAACCCTTAAGAAGACATGGAAAATCATTTTTTTACCTATACCTACCACTCCTAACCATCACTCCACTTCATGCATAAATATTCAATCACTAAACCCTCTATGTCACCATTTTGAGCTAGTTTAGCTAAATTCTCACACATGGCCTCTCCTCTCACATCCCCCTCCACTTCACCACTCCATTAACTTCCTAACTACATCCCTAGCATCCCTTTACTACTCTTAATTCTTTAGCTTATTGGAGCTCCAAAATGTCAATAAGGGGACTGCTACAGGAAGATGATCAATTGCTATAGAAATTATGTACATGCAACCAAAAAATAAAATAATTCAAAGGTAGCTAATGAAGATGGCTCCAGATGATCACCAAAGAACTCCAGAAGGGAAGCCACGCCAACATAAACACCTTCGATTATCCATAAGACACCTGCAAATGAATCAACAAACAAAGGCAATGAACAACTCACTTAGAAAATAAAAAAAATATAAATAAATAAATAAAAAACACAACAAAAGAAATAAATCAGTCATGGCCATCACCATGCTCCAGCTTCCTACATCAAAGGATGCTGCCACTTATTAGCATCAGGTAGGCTCATGTATGGATCCATCACCCTCTTGCTATGCATCATTTGGATAAAATGAGTTAATGTCGAGAATAAAGAGTTTAATAGGAAAAAAGGTGGCCAATTAACTTGGCCACCATCGAAGAGTTAAAGTAAAGAGTTAGTGGGGTTTTCATACCACATGGATTTGTCACATCAGTTAAGGGATATATCACGAGGAGTTGGAGTTTATTATGAGGAATATGGGAATGATTGGCTTGAGTGGAAGAAATGGTCCAAATGAGGAAAACTCGTGCCAAATCCACATCACCACTACGCTCCAATTCCGATTGATTTGGAATAAATGGTGTACTTTGGCTCATTCTCCCTCATTATATTGTGCATTATGACATTAGTTAGAGCAGGAAAGATACAAGATCCACCAAGGAGCTTTGATCCATGTTCAAGGTTTGTATGCAAGCCTGTGTTATAGGAAATTTTGCTGATGGTACATGAAGTTTCCAGGAGGCCACACAATGTTAGACAGTGCCATGAAATCGACCCTAAAAGTGTATTAAAACCCTAATACCATCCTTCAAGTAAGAAAACAATTGGGTTGTAGAGGTAAGTGGACATCAGCCCACCAATTATAAATATTTTTCATTGAAACTTACACATAGTCAAGATGTAATTCAGAAATTTAAGAGGTTGTTCAGAGAAGTCGGGGTGAGAAAATCACAGCTTGTGTTAAGTTGAATCCTTTGGGGTCCCATATCACCAACATTTTTGGACACAAGAAGACAACCATATCTATAAAACAACCACAATATTGGGGGATGCTTTGACAGAAGGGATCCCACTGTAATATCCCAAAAGGGACAATGTAGTAATACTGAAACACAATATAAGAACTACAACAAAGTAAACAATAAATCTAAATACACATGTGAATGCACCTAAATAGCTGAGCCATTTTATTATATAGGAGGTGAAAAAGCAAGTACAACAGTGCTTAAAATATATCGCTCTCAAGCCAAAGGGATGGCTTGAAATGACCCTGCAATGATCCCACAAGAGGGATTGCGTAACTGCTAAACTGCTGGAAGGTAAACTGCGCTGTCCCTATTGCAACTGTTGGGACTGCAATTGCCTGAAATATAGAAAGTCATATCTAGGCAGAATGGGAGCTTCGATGATGCTGAAAACAGAGATATAGGATCTATGATGGATACCCAAGATAACCCAGAAAGGGTTTCTCATATATGCCAATCTAAGAAAACCACCCTCTTAGGGCTTCACATATATACTACTGGGTATGTAGATCTAAAGCTAGATTTGATGATATGATGGTTGAAATGATGTACAATTAGATCTATGCTAGAAGGGCTGATCCCTTATCTAGATCCTTGGGCTAAAAGTTCAAGATCTAGCTCCTCTAATCTCCTCCACTGAAAATAGCTGCTGGATGAATAACAACTTCAGAAAACTGCGTTGTCAGAAAAGGAGGCTCAATAGCCTACTTCTAGATGTGTCAAATCAACTCCTGAGTGATGGAAACAATAGATCCAATGTGAGGATATAATCCCTCATAGGATTTCTAGCTGAAATACTGGAAACTTCCTTCCTCCAATAGATCTACAGAACTAGACTATGCAATCCTTGAAGGGACTGTTGCTGCATGGAGGTAAAACCCAATGGCCTGAATGCCAGGTATAGATCTGCTACTCTTGAAAGGCTGAATGTGAAGAAAAAGTGGTAGGATGAATCCTCCACCGGTTTCCTAGCTGAATGCTAGAAAAAACCTCCCGAATATGGCACCAATGCTTGATAAGGAATGTATTACAACTCTCTTTCAAGAGCGACTCAATGAAAGAGGAGGGATCCCCGCTTGGGAACACCCTGTTCTAAACAATAGTGTAATCTTAGCTAAAAATCTCTAGAATGCATAGAAATGTCTTAAGACAAATCTAGATCCAAACAGATCAAGAAATGAATAATCCAAATCAAGCCTTCCATTGTGCCTTCACCTTCATTATATAGATATGAGCCTTGCATAGCCTAGGCCCACTCCAAAATTGCATTGTACAATTGGACATAAGTCTCCATGTTTGATTGCGTTGTTTCTCCATGTCCTCCGTCATGTTCACATGGGGTGATGACCCTCTCCATCATGTGTGCATTAAATGCATCATTTCCTCCACTATTTTATCATAAGTGCTTTATGTTCTTCTTTGAATGCACTATGATCTTAGTTGACCTTATCAAATATCCTCATGATTTTTCATTTAATATCCATGATCTTATTTTACTATTTCATCCTCCATAATCTATCTCACAAATGAGACATGATCTCCATTAATGGAGCTGCTCCACTACTCCATGATTTTAGATCTAGATCTAGAATATTCACATACACACATAAAAAGTGGATTTTATTCATCTTTGAAGATTATGGGTCCCTCCACCCTTTTATTTACTTAATTAATTAAGTTGATTAAGAACTCTAATATTCCAAATATCATGTGAAAATTTGGGAATATTACACCCACATACATAAAAAGAATTAGATTAAACCCTCCCGTGGTTGACATCTTTAGAAACCAATAGTGGTTGGGGTTCTTTAAGCTCCTCAAGGGATTTGATGAAGAAGTGGCCCAGGAATTTGTAGTATCCTTGCACTCCCAATCAGATGATAGGGCCACCATAATTGTTAGAGGGATAGCCATTACCATAACCCCTGAGCTCTTTAGAAGAGTTACAACCTTGCCTCTAGGATTTAAGTGGAACAAAGAGGATATAGTCTCTAGCACTACCTCTATGAAGATTTTCTTCTTTCTTAATGAAGAATACATTGAGGATAAGAATGGGGTAAGAAGGGAAAGTCTCCCTCACCCATGGGATGAGGTATCATATCATATCATGAAATATATTTTATGTGAGGGAAGACTAAGTGTGGTCTATGGATACCATTTTAGATTATTACATGAGCTTAGATTCAAAAGAGATCTTCTCGTAGAACAGAGAAACAAAATACCATACTTCCTCTTGTACTCAATCAGAGACATGAGCCAAAGGGTAAGGGATAGAAAGTATCAACATATAGCTCACCATGGTCTCATTAAAATCATAGTGGGAAATGCTCTCAAGAAACTCAAAATCCCTGTACCTTGGTCCACCTTCATAGACATGGACAGAGAAGCGTTCATTGGGACACAAGCTATCACTCTTGGATAGACCCCTACTTCTAGCCTTTGAGAAAGGGGTATCAAATAATAAGAGGAAGACGATAAAGTGGAAACAGAAGCAGAACCCACATAAAATGTAGAAACAATTGAATTAAAGGAGGAGGAGAAATATAAAGAAGAAGAAAAGGAATGAAAGACAGAAGAGGAGGAGATATTAGACCCCAAGCTGAGCGCTGATATCTATCCTAAAAAAACCATCCTTCCACCAGACACTGTTGAAAAGGAAGTGACTACCACCTTATAGCCACTGTAAGTACCCCTGTGAAGTCAAAGAGAAATTTACATACCCCCATGTACTTCAGAACCAAGAAGAGTGCCAGGGTGAAACAGGGGAGGCCTTAAACTCCAACCAAGATCCCAATCACAATTGAAGAATCACCCAATAAGAAGGAATAAATAGGGCCAGAGGAGGGAAATATTCAAGAGATCACTTCACCTAAAAATACACATGTGACCTATATAAGAAGACACTACTCAATGATAGGATCTCTTAAATAAGTACCAACCTCCACAGAGCTTCAAGAGGAAGAAAAGAAGTGGAAACAAGGAGAAGAGGGTTTTCTACAAGAAAAACATAGTTTGCTACATGAAACTTAGACAATGCTACAGGGAACACAAATGGTGCTACAGGAAGAGTAGGAAGTCACGGGGGAAGAGAACAAGGCACCCTTGGAAGGGCAGGATGTAATGTTCCAAATTTTTAGCATCAAGCTAAAAGGAACATTATAGTTTGCATATTTTCATTTTTTTGAACAAAATGGGTAAGGAGACACCTTAACCCCTTTAGGTGGAGAAATAGCACTCCTTGTGTGAAAGGAGGAATAATAAAGCAGCTGAATTGAGCACCACATGGTGTGAACAGGATTGGATCATGCTTGATCTAGTCATTTTGACCAAGTCAACTAAAATTGTCTAGATACATTGAACCTTCTTGGACAACGCAGTTTTAGTGGAGGCTCCACTTGCATGAGCTAGAGGCAAGTGTGAATGGGAACCATGATGCGAAGAGTTCATTAGCCTTATAAGGAGGAGATGGCAGCCCATTTTCATTATGCATTAGCTTATTATTTTCGTTGGGTCTGTAGAGACTTGCGTCCCTGGGCTGTTTAGCAAGGTTGTAGTGTTCTTCACCCAAGGGTGTTCCCGGTCGGGAATCCCTACCTCATCCTCAAGGAAGGAGAGTATTGGAGCTACATTTCCTCATTCTAGCATTTGGCCAAGCTACCACCTTCAGTATAGCGTTATTTCTGCAGCAGATTAACGTTGTGTTGCTGGGTGCAGCAACAGAGGAAGTCATAGAGTCATTCCTTGGCTTATTATTCAGCGGAGATCTTGTATATTCTTTGGAGGAGTAGTAGAGGAGACTCCCGGGCATTATTTCAGATCTTTGGCACTAGGAAAAACATTCACCATCTCTCATAGCGCAGTCTAGGGCAAGAACTGCATTATTTATGTAGGCAGTTGCTGGGAGAGCCATTTGTGCTTATCAGGAGGAGTGTTTTTGAGTGAAAGGGATCAGCCCCTTTGCTTGAGAAAATTATCAGAGGAGGGCATGAGTATTTCAGATTTTCCATAGCCCCATTATTATTTTGATTCAGTTGCAGTGACAAGTTAGATTGCCACATTGTACATTTCCGACATTTCTAGCAATCTCTTCTAGATTGGCTAGAAATCTTGTATTGGAGCCCATTCTTCTATTTTGGGGAATTTATTTGTATATTTCAGCCATATTTCATGTATATTCATCTATTTCAGTAGCTACTCTAATATACGCAGCGCTATCACTGTTCTCCGACATTTTGTGCAGTCACAACAACTCATGTATTTCATTGCTTGATCTTTGGAGATTGGTTCTCATAGCTTGAGTGGCTTGTCCCTCAAGATATTTCTGTATATTTTAGCTGATATATTAATTAAAATTATGGATGTATTATATTCCATTTATTGATGTGTACAATTTTGTAGAGTTTCATGATTGTGTTCATGTATTGCTGTAAGCTCTCTCTTTGAGCATTCTTTACGGGATCTAGTTTGGGGAGATCTGAATAACCCAACTAGAGTCATTTATTTCAGCTCAAATTCTGGAAGAGAAGTGTTTAATGAGTTAAAAAGGGGATCCAAACCCCCTTTCAGCTTATTTTTACACTTCTTCTCTTATACAACGTCCTTGAGGACCATATTGCAGAAATTCCCGAAAAAGGAATATTACAGTGGTATCAAAGCATGATCTTTGGCTCAGCCTATGGCTTCAAGCCAAAGTGCTGACTCCCTGAAGGAAGAATATTTCAAGCTCTATAGATAGAGTCTGCATATGGCCAGGTAGCCTCTGGATCTCATCCTTTTTTTCAAAGGTGACATATCCAGTAAATGGCCCTACAGTCAATCTCTGGAATAGAATTTTGATATTCCTGAAAAGGGAACTTTTCAGCTGTGTAGCCCAAGATGAAATGCCATTAGAAGGAGAAGCTCCTCATTTAGAAGAGGAGATTTACATAGAAATCAAAAAAAGAGGAATTATGGAAGAGAAGGTCTCCCTTCTTCTTTTCCAGACCCTAGAGGGTATCATTGAAGATCTTGAAGAGATAGAAAGCGAAAATTGGAAAGATTTTCTAAGAGGGTTTGTGGATGAAGCAAGCCCTAGTTGTGACCACGTTGGGTGTGAGCATTCATCTCCACATGCAGATCCATAGCGCAGTTCATTGCCCAATTTCACTGCCGAAAGGATGGAGGAAGAAGATGAGGCCATTGGAGGAGCATCGCTGCAACTCAAAGGTATGGCACATGGTTTGTGGTCCAAAAATTATATTTCATGTTATCATGCAAATGTAGAATCATATGATGGATTCAATAAAGGGTTGGTGAGAAAATTTGATGAAAATCATCGTGAATCTCTATGTATCAAAACATCAAACACTTTACATGCATTGAAGGAAACCATGAAACAAACTCCATTCCATATTTCTGAAGGGGATGAAATCATGTATGATGGCTTGCTAAATGCAAGACCCCTATTGTGTGAAGGGCCCTCTTCCATTTGTGAAGTCATGGAGGTACTTCCTTCAAGAGATGACCAACATCTAGGGTCACTCCTTGATGATGAGGTAATCTCATTTATTGATGGAGAGGATGAGCATGAAAATCTAACAGTGCTGTCATACTGGGAGGAGATCCATCAGCACATGGAGGTAAAAGGGAAGCCATTTCTTCCATGGGAGGAGTCCTTGTTTCTATGCAAGGGATTCCAAGTATGTTAACATGTGGGAACCATGGCACAATTCTGAAGTCATATGTAGCAGTTATTTGGGGTTGTGAGATGGAGGAGGAAGAGAAGGATCAACATCAAGGGTTGATACACCCTTATCTATTCTAGAGAGTCTTTGCACAAGAGAAGGAGACTGTACAACACAGTGGAGAGAGGGAAAAATCAATCCTCTTATACATACAATCGACTTCTGATCTTGATGTCTCACTATATGGAGGCATTCTACTTGGAAGGCCACCTGATCTAGCATTGATGAGGGGCATCTTGTCATTTGGTTCACCACTCTTGGATTCCAAAGAGGTGGAGGAATTGGAGGAGTCCACCACAACATAGAGAGTTTGGGATAGACTCAAGGAGGAGGGAGGCACTCTCTCATTTTTAGTGTCATCCACTCTCATCAGTTCTACTGTGCTGACAGAATTTGCTGCAGGGATGGAGGATAGCATCTTCATGATGCAGGATGACTGCTCCACAGATTTGATGGGGAAGAGGACACTTCCTTTGAGGTAGTAATCTTTCATACATAAAAGTGGATGGAGGCCACTCATGCTTACTTTGACCCAGCTTGGGAGATTCCTTTTGGATGATAGCTTCTCATGGGAGGCCAACTTCCAAAGGGAACCATCATTATTTGAGCATGAGCAGCTGCATGATGGGCATGGAAAAATTTTGGAGGATGAATTTTGCATGGGGGATGTCAAGGTAGTAGGCAGCAGCATGAGGGGAGCATCACATTGTAGATTACCAGTGTTGTTTATGAGGAGGATTGATCCGTGTTGGAGGTATCCACTTCTGGTAGAGTACTCCCAGGATCTAGGTGCATGCATTATTTTGGATGACCCAGATGGAGATGACTGGTACATGGTGGATGATATGGTCATCTATTATTATGACAGAGTCTTCTTGACTAGGACCTCTAGTCTCAAGGAGAAACTATTACATGCAGCACATGAGGACTTTCTAGATATGCACTTTGATGCATATTTTTCTTTGCTAGAGGAGTTAATTTGTGAGGGAATTCAATATGATCTATATCAGCATATGGATAGATGCATAGCCTGGATGATTTTGGAGAGGTTTTCACAACCATTTCCCTACTCATTGGAAGTGAGGGAGAGCATTCAGATGAGCCATTTTAACTCAAGGACTGGAGTACATGGTAAAGAAGGTATATGTTTTCATTTTGGTTTACCTTTCTTTACTTTATATGAGCAGCTTGATGAGATAAGGATGATCATACGTTCTTGTGCTCCTTATTATGATGTACTTATGGCCCATTGCAGCAATGGGAGTGGCCATTTTCATGATGGTTTGTGGGGGAAGCCACATGCTCCTTGGTGTGCACCATTGGCACCAATTTGTACTTTCATATTTTTATCTTATGAGATGTATGTGGCAGAAAATAAGTGGCTGGGAGAGCACTCGTTGATTTATATTTTGATGTAGGCCAAAGGTGCACTACGCTGGTTCCTCATGTGGAACTATGATTCACTCTTCGGTTGCCATATGGCAGCTTGTTTTCATTATATTTTTCCTCCATATGTTGCTGATCTTTGTATACTCATGGGAGGATTTGCTTGGAGAGTGGGCTTGGAGATGAAGATGCCCATTGGGAGTATGATTATCCCCTTTTCACATGTTTTATGTTTCAGGAGAAACCATGGGCACACCATGATTTCCATGTCACTACTTTTCTCTTCATATAGGAGGAGCTATTGGGAGAAAATGCGTTATTGGAGGAGGCACTTTGTGGTTGATTAATTTTGTGGGGAGGCTTGGGCCAATTGTAGAGGCCATGAAATTTCAGCCCAATATCAGCAACCCCCTCACACTTATCATAAATGGAGGGAGAAAATACTTGGATGGAAAAATCTAAACCTTCCATTCAGCCCCAACATATTGCATAGATCCGGGGTTGAGGACTGCTTTGTTGAGCTACTTAGGATGGCTCATTTCATTTGGATTATTTCATGGTTGAAGGAGTCACTTATTGGGAATCAAACTTCCCATGTTTTTCATCACTCCTACCTTGAGGAGGCCATTGAACCACAAGGAGATTTCCACTTTCACCTTCTATTATCTCATGATGTATGCTTTGGTTTTACACACTTGGAGGGATACATGGAGGAAAGATTTATTGCATACCTTGATAAGCTATGGTGGGGTCTATTGATAAGGAGGCCACAAGAAGAGGGGGAGTGATTTTTTTCTCTCTATGCAGTTTCTTGAGGACAAGCAACATGTGGGAGGGGAGGACTGTAATGTTCCCAATTTTTAGCCTCAAGCTAAAAGGAGCATTATAGTTTTCATATTTTCATTTTGTTGAAAAAAATGGGTAAGGAGGCACCTTAACCCCTTTAGATGGAGAAATAACACTCCTTTTGTGAAAGGAGGAATAATAAATCAGTTGAATTTAGCACCACATGGTGTTAACAGGATTGGATCATGCTTGATCTAGTCATTTTGATCAAGTCAACTAAAACTATCTAGATACATTGAACCTTGTTGGACAGTGCAGTTTTAGTGGAGGCTCCACTTGAATGAGCTAGAGGCAAGTGTGAATGGGACCCATGGTGAGAAGATTTCATTTTCTTTATAAGGAGGAGATGGCAGCCCATTTTCATTATGCATTAGCTTATTATTTTCGTTGGGTTTGCAGAGACTTGCATCCCCAGGATGTTTAGTAGGGTTGTAGTGTTCTTCACCCAAGGGTGTTCCCGGTCAGGAATCCCTACCTCATCCTCAAGGAAGGAGAGGATTGGAGCTACATTTCCTCATTCCTGAATTTGGCCAAGCTACCACCTTCAGTATAGAGTTATTTCTGCAGCAGATTAACGTTGTGTTGCTGGGTGCAGCAACAAAGGAACTCATAGAGTCATTCTTTGGCTTATTATTTAGCGGAGATATTGTATATTCTTTGGAGGAGCAGAAAAGGAGACTCCCGGGCATTATTTCTGATCCTTTTCACCAGGCCAAACATTCACCATCTCTCATAGCACAGTCTAGGGCAAGAACTGCATTATTTATGTAGGCAGTTGCTGGGAGAGCCATTTGTGCTTATCAGGAGGAGTGTTTTTGAGTGAAAGGGATCAACCCCTTTGATTTAATACATTATCAGAGGAGGACATGAGTATTTCAAATCTTCCATAGCCTCATTCTTATTTTGATTCAGTTGCAGTGACAAGTCAGATTGTCACATTGTACATTTTCCGGCATTTCTAGCAATCTCTTCTGGATTGGCTAGAAATCTTGTATTGGAGCCCATTCTTCTATTTTGGGGCATTTATTTGTATAGTTCAGCCATATTTCATGTATATGCATCTATTGTGGTAGCTACTCTAATATAGGCAGCACTGTCGCTACTCTCCGACATTTTGTGTAGTTGCAACAACTCATGTATTTCATTGCTTGATCTTTGGAGATTGCTTCTCATGGCTTGAGTGGCTTGTCCCTCAAGATATTTATGTATATTGTAGCTGATATATTAATAAACATGATGGTTGTATTATATTCCATTTATTGATGTGTACAGATTTGCAGAGTTTCATGATTGTGTTTATGTATTGCTGTAAGCTCTCTCTTTGAGCATTCTTTACGGGATCTAGTTTGGGGAGATCTAAATAACCCAACTAGAGTCATTTCTTTGGGCTCAACTTCTGGAAGAGAATTTTTTAATGAGTTAACAAGGGAATCCCAACCCCATTTCATATTATTTTTACACTTCCTCTCTTATACGACATCCTTGAGGACCATATTGCAGAAATTCCCGAAAAAGGAATATTACACAGAAGGCCGAAGATGATGAAAAAGAGGGAAATATTGAGGGGAAGGATGCCAAAGGAAAGGAAGAGGAGGAACCAAAGGAGGAGCTTGGCTCTCTAGAAACTGTTCCAAAAGACATTACAATAGTTCCACATCCTAGCCCACATCCAAACTTGAGCTCCTATTACACATTAACTAAAGGAGGAAGGCTGACCCCTCAAAAGCTCTCAGTTCCCCTATTTTATAAGCTAGAAAAAGAGAGAGAATACGCACACCAATGGATGAAAATTTCCAAAACTAAAAATATGCAAGATGTAGGGATCATGGAAGATAAAATCACTGAGATAGGGAGATAATTTCCTGATGAAAAACTTAGGAGTAAGTACTAAAGGAGCAGCTATAAGAGGCACAAGCAGAGAATGCAAGGTTAAATGGAAAGTTGAAACAAAAAAACAACTATATTTCCACCATGGTAGACTTGTGCATGGAGGCAATACAACACATGCATCCCTCTAACTATTATGCCATCTACTTGAAGGAACAATGACTACAGTTTCAGATCAAAACACTAGCCTCATATAGGTCATTACCTTTCTAGAATCACAGGAAATTGATTGATTTTTACAATCAATCCAACATAGAGGATAACGCCAAATTGGAATAATTTTATATGCATAATCTCATCTTAATTTATCTAAACATTTGGGACCATAACCCTATATTGGGGTATATAAAACTGATTTCCGTAGCCTCTTGGATGACCAATGAAGAGGCCAGGGTAGAGGATGTCTAAAAGGTGATGAGGAGGGAAGGAAAAGAGCCTCTCCATATCAGGGCATAGCTCCATCCCTAAAGGGGTCAAAATAAATCACCTAATGATAGCCAATAATTCCAACCTTGCAGAGAAATACCTCAAAACCCAAGCACAAGAAATTGCACACTATGATGACATTTATAGACCACTGGGAGAGGAGTGTGTGATGGCATGTCAGAGAAGATGGAATTTCCTCCCACTTAGCCTAAGAAACATGGAGTATCATACTCCAGAAATATTGAGAGTGGACCTAGAAAGGGAACCTTTTTACAAGAGGTCCATCTAAACAATGAAGATCCAATAGCTTGGATTAAAAATTAGTCCACCTTTACTGCTGGGACTGTGTGAAGGAAAATATCAAGATGAAGAGAACAAGGAATGGGAGGTAGCAGAAAATAATGCAGGATTCTACCCTCCTGAGGGAAATCCTTCCATGACTCCTTGGGATGTCAGAGAGGCCACCAGGGCACTAAAATAAATGCATAAAGAGGACTAAGTTTCTCAGAGGATGAGAAACCATTTGGTAGGGGGGTAATGATGAGCACCATCATTAGGTATATTTAAGGGGTTAAATGTCAAATTTTTAGCCTAATTATTCTCTCTTTCTCACATTTAATTGCATTATTTTCATATGTTCCTTAGTGAAGATGGTTTATTAAGGGTTGTCATACTTCAAAGCCTAATGTGGTTTAAATGCAGGAAAATCAGGAGAATATGTCATTTTGGAGGAAGATTCCACAATCAGGGCTCACATTAGACAACAAGGAGTCATTGTAGGAGAGTTGACCACCTCCTAAACTCGTAAAGGAAACCAATATCTCCTCGGGATTATCCTCCAACAGCTCGAAATCAGAGACAACCAAGCAAGTGGAAGATCAAGGGGAGCCAAGCTCCAATTCTCTTGAGTCCCAAGGGGACAAACACCTATTTTTTTGGGAGCCGTTGGTAGCTACCCTCTAAGATAAATAGGTCAGAGAAAGAGCTCAGTAGAATTTGATTTTTGGATGTAGATATAGAAATTTTAGCTCTTGTATTATACATCTATGACTTTCATATGTTATGTACAGGACTGGTTATGAAATAAAATGAGGATTTGGTTTCTTGTCCACTGAGTTAGTTTCAGGGAGCTAAGCTTGTGGGTTAGGGCCCAATCCATTGGCCTCAGTCTCCCTTATGTACTTGTGTTTTATTTCATCTTGAAGTAGTTGATCTCTTTTCATTTTATGTTCAGTAGCTTATACAATATCAAAACTGTGTGTCAAAGCCTCCCTCTCTCACCTCTTCCATTGGAGCTTGAGGAGGGAAGATATTCACCACAAACCAAAATTTCTTTTAAGTTTATGATTTTTTGGAAAACTTAGATATGTTTCTTTTCTTATCATGGAAATGTTGTAGATGCAAAGGTAGATTTATGTTTCAATTGCATAGTTAGGTTTATTTAAATTCAACCCATGTTTTCCACCATTGATATGATATATTTGTCAATGATGAATGCAGGAACATGTAGTTTGTTTCTAGTTTTGAATAGAGAAGCAGAGGATGACTTCCCTGGTTTCATTAGCTTCAATCTCCACCCTTCATCAACTAGCTTCCGTCCAAGTCACATCTAGCCCTGTTTTTGGAAATCTCCACCACACCACTGAGAGCCACCTTGGAGGTAAAAGATAGGATTTTTGAAGCGTTTTGAGCTTGATCACAGGGTTTGATACCATCTATCTACCAATATCCACCTTTATTACACCTCTCCTAACCCTTTCCTCACCATTTCTGGCCTAAAACTACCCTTGACCTATTTCTTCTAGCGTTTCAGGACATTTTGTAGCACTACAGGAAATCCTGTAACAGATCTTGTAGAAGCACCAACCAGTCACTCCTTCAGCCCAAAACCACTCTTTCAACTCATCCAAGCTTAGTCAAGCCCTGCCACACCTTTAGCTCTAAAACCTTGAGTCAAGGACCCTATTAGGGCACCTCAGTGCCTCCTTCTTTTGCTACAAAATAGAGTCATTTAAAAGTGTAATTATCTCATTGATAGATGCATTGTTAAGCACGTTAGTTAAGCACAAGATAAATAAAAATGAATCAGTCATTTGGTTTAGAATGTGTGCCTAGATTAGTTTCCCTTTCTGTAATTTCAATTCAACAATGTAAATTATGAATTCCACTTATTTGAATTTCCTTTCTTGCATTAAATTAAGTGTGGATTTCTCTTTCTTGTAGATAGCTAGATGAATCATTATGATCTAGAGTAGTTTCTTTTCCAGTTGATATAGTAATGGTCATGATATATTTCTAGTCTTATATTTCATTTAGAAGTGTGACAAACTTCCTTTCCTAGAAGTAACCCTGGTAGTAACACCTCATTCTAGAACTGAGAAGAGGATGGCATGAGTAGAACTAATTTTTTGTGCATATGGCACTGTCACCTCCAATTTTGTATGAACCCTAGGTTGATAAAGTAAATTTGAGTAGCCTGTGGGAGTTGCAGCACTCTTGGTGCAATACAAGGTGTTGGGCCTTGAAATTGTCATTCACTTCCATTACATTTTCACTTATATTTCCATATTATCACCTTCAATCCACCTCCATTTCAAGGTGAAGATATGGAAATATAAGTGAAAATGTAATGGAAGTGAATGACAATTTCAAGGTGATTCACAGTTGGATTGCTTTGAAGCAATAGGAATTCACAATTGTTTAGCTTTACTGTTCCTACCTTTTATTTCCATTAGAACGGAGTTATCAATTGTTGTGTCAAATAAATGTTTATGAAAGCCATTTTCAATATGATAAATTCTACATTAAATGGTTAAATATCTCACATATGCAGTAGTTGAATTTATCTTTCTTATTTTCATTTGCTTGCCAAGGTCTAAAGGCATAATTGATTTCTCCGAAGGCATATCAGGAGGTTAAACACTTCACATTTGAGTGTGGCTAACAAGTCAATTATACATTAGTTGATTTTAGTTAGATCTTACATGTTTTTACTTTCAAGACCCTCACTTAATTGAAAACAATAATATTCCTAAAAATCACTCTAAAAGGAATTGATCTGAATATGTTTTAAGAAGGGATGGTTGAATGGTTAAATGTAATGCAATTTCTGAGTTATCCATTTGCAGAGTTTTCCTAGTTCTTTAGTTCAAGAAGGTGTAATGAGTTACTTAAACATTACTTCAAGAAGATAGCTCTTTGCAAATTGAATAATTGGAGTAACTAAACACATCTTAGATACTTTCATTTTCATTCCTTGTTTTCTGTTGTAGGACCTTAACAAAATAAAGTACAAGCAGTTGCTAAACTCCATTTCAATAGGGTCATGCCTAACAATTTAATGTTGAGATAACTGAAGGTACAATAGTTGATTCATTTTCTGTTTTTATTTAAGTTAGGCGTTGTAATTCTCAATCTTAGTTTTATAAATAGATCCATGGATTAGGACTAATAAAAAAAGTAGATAGATGCTTTGATTACCAAAATAGGTCTTAACTAGCCCTTAGCTTTTGGTTTGCTTTTATGAAAAATAGAATAGTTTTAGTACACTTCCTTTTCTTCCTTCTAAAATTAATTTAGATTTACTTAAGTCTTTTCATAGTTCTAGATTAACCATCCTTAGATATCAAAGAACAAAAACCCCCTAAAAGCAACATAAAACACAAAACAACGAAGTAAGGAATAGGTTGCTTAAGCACATATGGTGCACCACACTTCATCAACTTACTAGCCCTGGTTGATAATTAATGAAAGCAATTTAGGACACTAAATTGAGTAAACATTTTGGCGCTGTTTCCAGGGAAGTGTAATTAGGAGACCTTATTTATTACATCTAAAACATTTTGACTAATAATTTCTCGAGTATGCTCCCCTCCTGTGCTTTGTGTGATCTAGAGGATTAGAAAAAGAATCTCTAGTATATAAAAAAAGAAATAATAATAATAATAATAATAATAATTTTTTTATTTTAGCTATAGAATGAAATTTCGCAGCTAAAATTCTATTTTCATCATTTCATTTTACAATAAACTTTAAAATAAAAAAAATAATTTCAATAAATTATTTTGTTTAATGAAATATATATGTATATTTTTAAATTTTTGAGAATATAGCATATATAATTTTATTAACAAATCAATTAATTAACTAATTAAAATAATAATAATAATAAATAAATAAAAAATAATAAATAAATAAATATAAAACATTAAAATTTGAAAACAATAATAAAACAAAAAATATAAAAATAAAAAATTAAAACATAATAAAACAAACCAAAAATCAATGATGGCCATGGACTTTGAAAAACTTTGAACGATAAAAAAAATAGCAAAGAGGCCCACACATATGTGTGAGACCAACATTTGGCTTGGCCTTACACATATGCGCAGGCCTCCGAGCCATTAAACCACACATGTAGTTCATCCATTTTCAAAGGGTAAGTTAAGGTATGCCATTTTCTAACTTTTTACCATAGAATTCCTTGAAAAGCTAGAATGAAATTTTTTGGAAAAAACATTTCTCTTCCTCATTTCATAAAATTGCCAATACCATCAGTTGGGGGGGAGGGAATACATTCATATTCATACTTTTCCATGTTCATATCACATTCAGAAACCCACATACTTCCAAAATATATTGACTATTGCATTATTATTATGAGCATACAATGGCTTTTCAAAAGTACTCAAAATATAATTGGATACAAACACAATCATGGTTGTCACATAAGAACCAACCATGATGCAATCCAATAAAGACATACTTTGCAATAAAAATAAAATTATCATTATTCAAATATCAAAGGTCAAAATTGAATGCAACAACAAAATATGGTTGTAACACAAGAACAAACCATGTTGCAATTCAAGTAAAACACTTTGCAGAAGTATAAATTTATCAAATGATTGTTGGAAATATTGTCATTGATGGCAATGGAGGTAGCAAAGACAGAGACAGACGAAGAAGGCAACAGATGCAAATATAGGCAAATAACAGTAGCAGGTAATATGTATAGCGAAGGCAGAGGCAGAGGCAGCGAATATAGAGGCAGAGTCGTTATATCAGAGGCAGAGGCAGAGGCAGAGCTGTTATCACAGCAGGTTATCAGAGGCAGAGGCGGAGGCAGAGCCATTATCACAGAGGTAGAGCAGAAAATTCCGAGAATCGCTACCCCAGCTAGAGGATACATAAACCCAATTCCGGGAATCGCTTACCCCCAAGCAGAAAGTATATATATATATATATACAAACCTTATTCCGAGAATCATTACCCCAGGTGTTAGGATACACTAAATATTGGAGCAGCAAAGTAAATGTAATATAAAATCTTATTTTGAGAATCATAACCCAAGCGGCAATGTATGCATATATATAAAATTTCGAGAATTGCCCAAGCCGGCGGATATATATATATATATATATATATATATATATATATGAACCTTAATTCTGAGAATTTCCCAAGCCGGAGGATATATATATAATTTCGAGAATCGTGACCCAAAGGTCCAAACCATAGATATTTGTAATGAAGTGCTTTAATGGACAAAGAGCCAAACGTATCAAAGCCTTATATGGTGGGGCCCTTTCCCAATCGCATCGGAGAAAAACTGTGAAGCGGAATATGTAAACAACAGAAAGTTGCGATTGCAATATAAGTTCGGACCTGATGGATCAATGAACCATTATTGATATATGATTGAATTTCTAAAGCTTATATATGTATGCATCGCATTACATATATTGTGCCTAATACACAAAGGTTCAAAGCATATATTAATATGAAGCGCTTAATAAGCGAAAGAACCAAAGTACCATAAGGTGGGACCCTTTCCAATCGCATCGGAGAAAGGCTTGGCAGCGGAACATATCGAAAAGAGTTCCGATTGAGTTCTGGACCCGATGGGTGTATGAATTATGGTTCAAACGTATTTGAAGTCCGGCATAATCACATTGGGACAGTCTAATCGCATTGGAGAATATAAAGGCATCGGAACGTCACAACAGAAAGTTGCGATTGCGATCAATCGCGTCGGAACAATCGCAAAAGTACCAATCGCATCGGAGTTAAAGCGGAACATGTTAACAAATATTTGCGATTGTGATTGGCGATACCAGACGCGATAGTCATAAAAAATCCGCTATATAGAACACGGTCGGGTCCACAGATCAATCGCAATCAGAAATTTGTGGAGCGTATCAATCACATCGGAGCAAGGCATCTTGCGACTGCGATTGGCAATACCAGACGCGATAGTCATATAAAATCCGCTATATAGAACATGGTTAGGTCCGCATATCAATTGCAATCGAAAATTTGTGAAGGCGCTATTATATATATATATATATATATATATATATATATATATATATATATATATATATATATATATATATATATATATATATATATATATATATATATATATATATATATATATATATATATATATATATATAGTTAGTTAGTTGTTGTGATTATATTGAAATGCGCCGCGTGGACTGTGGACCCACAGGCCTCGGCTTAAGGTGGAGGGAGATTATTGATAATTGCGATGTATTTATGTTTCGCTTGCGGAACTCACCACATCAACAAGACACTTGCTGTATAAAAAGCGCTGGAATTTTCCCAGATTTAAAGTCAGCAGTTACATATATATACAAAATGCACTGATATAAAAATCACAGTTACATGTTTGCCGTAGTTACACCACAGCAGAGGACAGAAAAGCAAACAGAGCTGAAATGAGATAAAACACAGTCATAGAAAATATAGACACAGTCAAAGAAAAGACAAATGCGTAGCGAGCCAAAAGACTAAATGAGTTGAGCTGGAGTTTTCATTGTAATTTGAATGAAAATATTTTTAATTGATTTATATTGTTGTGATGCACTGGCAAGTGTTTGGAGGAAAAAAAAGGTCCCACTGTAATATTTAAATTAATGCATGTTGTGAAAGAAATGAAAAGGCAGAAAGTGAAGAGGCATCACTGTCCATTCCAAATTCATTGAGGAATGCTAACAGTCACAAGAAAGTCCTTATAAATAATATCATCTTGATATCAAAAAAGAGGTTGGAGAGAGAAAATATAGAGAAGGCAGAGTATAGAAGAGTGAGGAAGAGAATATTAAGAAAAGAAGAGTAGAAAGAGATACTACATAACAGAGCTAATATCTGAGGTAAATCAACAAACATTTAGTTTGATAAATTGAGGAAGTTGGAGCTTCCATATAAATTTGCAGCTTGATAGCTGTCAGTGGTAGCTGACTGAGGTTGGAGCCTCCTGTAGGTTGGTGTCTGCAGAAAATTGAAGGGAGTTGGTGCTTCCTTGCAAGTTGTAACTTGTAGAATTGAGGCTGGATCCTCTTGTAGGTTGGTGCCTGCAGAAAAACAGTGGTGAGAGGGAGTTGGAGCTTGCCTTTGCATCACAACAATAATAAGATGTGGTTTTCTCCCTTTATGGGTTTCCACTTATATCTGGTGTCTCTATGCATGATATATATGTGTTGATCTGATTTATATCTTCTACTTAATACCTGTTGCTCTCATATTAAGTCTACTGTTATATTATATTAATACTTGCTGCTCATATTTTGAGATTGCTCACATATTAAGTTGGACATGAAATAAAGGTGTAAATAAGTTTTAATAAAAAGTTTTAAAAGACGATGAATGTGTTAAACTGATTCACCCCCCCCTCTCATTTTAGCTAAGGGTTCAACAATGATATCACACAAAGTTAAGCCAAAGCTCAAGGATAAAAAAGAATTAATGTAATAGATTGCATGAGGACATGCAATAGCTTCAGTTGGGGGGTATGTTGGGCCTTGAAATTGTCATTCACTTCCATTACATTTTCACTTATATTTCCATATTATCACCTTCACTCCACTTCCATTTCATTAAATTTAACTTACCATTACCACTATTGGGTTACATTTATGTTTTTACAATCTTTATTAATTCTTATCATTTTAAAATGAATTTGTGGTTAAAAATTAGAAAATAATGTGCATATGCTTATACCTAACAAGTGGGATGAGATTGTTGCCATGTGTAGGTCAAAAGGAAGCTTCTGAAAGACCTTTATGTGGCCTCCCAAAACCAAATTCAAATTTGAGTGGAGAATATCATGGGATCATGAGGATATGTTTTATCATTTCCTATTAGTATTGAAACTCTAATAAGACATGTGTCTTATCATTTCCTATTTTTATTGTAACTCTAGAGATATAGGGAGAGATTCATGGACTCTCATTAATGAGATAAATTCTCATATTTTTGTATAAATAGGGGAAGTTTTCTCCTATAAAAATATGTGAAAAGTGGAGAAACGATCATGTTCTGAATAAAGAAGAGGGCTTGCATTTGGAGCTTCTCAAAATTTCCATCCTCATGCCTTTGGATTGGCCATCTAAAATGTGTGAGATTTAATTGCTTTTCTAGATTAAAGTTTATTTTCTTCTTAGTATTAGTCTTAGAATGATTGTGTAATATCATGTTTACTAATAGCATCTCAAGAAAGTAGTGTCTTATCTATTTTCCAAAATTGGATTGATTTGAAGAAATAGGAATTCATAGTTGTTTAGCTTTACTAATCCTGCCTTTTATTTCCATTAGAACGGAGTTGTTAATTGCTGTGTCAAACAAATTTTTATGAAAGCCATTTTCAATATGCTAAATTCTACATTAAATGGTTAAATATCTCACATATGCAGTAGTTGAATTTATCTTGCTTATTTTCATTTTCTTGCCAAGGACTAAAGGCATAATTGATTTCTCCGAAGGCATATCAAGAGGTTAAACACTTCACATTTGAGTGTGGCTGACAAGTCAATTATACATTTAGTTGATTTTAGTTAGATCTTACATGTTTTTACTTTCAAGACCCTCACTTAATTGCAAAAAATAATCTTCCTAAAAATCACTCTAAAAGGAATTGATTTGAATATGTTTTAAGAAGGGATAGTTGAATGATTAAATGTAATGCAATTTCTGAGTTATCCATTTGAAGATTTTTCCTAGTTCTTTAGTTCAACCAGGTGTAATTAGTTACTTAAACATTACTTCAAGAAGATCACTCTTTAAAAATTGAATAATTGGAGTAACTAAACACATGTTAGATACTTTCATTTGCATTCCTTGTTTTCTTTTCTAGGACCTTAACAGAATAAAGTACAAAAAGTTGCTAAACTCCATTTCAATAAGTTCATGCTTAAAAATTGAATGTTGAGATAACTGAAGGTACAATAGTTGATTCATTTTCTGTTTTCATTTAATTTAGGCATTGTAATTCTCAATATTAGTTTTAGAAATAGATCCATGGATTAGGACTAATAAACATAGTAGAAAGATACTTTGATTACCAAAATAGGTCTTAACTAGCCCTTAGCTTTTGGTTTGCTTTTATGAAAAATACAATAGTTTTAGTACAATTCCTTTTCTTCCTTCTAAAGCTAATTTAGATTCACTTAAGTCTTTTCATAGTTCTAGATTAACCATTCTTAGATCTCAAAGAACAAAAACCCCCCTAAAAACAACATAAAACACAAAACAACGAAGTAAGGAATAGGTTGCTTAAACACATATGGTGCACCACACGTCATCAGCTTATTAGCCCTGGTTGATAATTAATGAAAGAAATTAGGACACTAAATTGAATAAACAAAAGGCTTACCAACATCCAAAATCTTTCCTTCTCCTCTCTTGAGATGCAACCTTGTAAGCATCAGAAACACTTGCAAACAAATTAAACACTCACAGCAACAAAGAAGCCTAAGATCTAATTCCAAACTGATCTGTATATGAAACTGCTCGAGGATTATGTAAAGTTTTGCAAGAATAAATTTGGGTTTTGAGCTTCTTTATAAAATTCTTAAACACATAAACATGAATTAAAAGTTCAATTTTTGTAGAAAACGTGGGATAAAATCACCATAACAGTAATTAGAAAACAAAAAATGATGAAGGAGTTCAACCCTCCTAGGCTACATCTCTTGGTCTAGCTTCCAATGGTTGGGTCTCTTCATTATGCTAAAAACATGGTGTTTGCATCAAGTTACAGTGCTCAAATGGCTTCAAAAATAGCTCCAATGACTTCAAAACTGTCAAAAACCCATGTCTAGCCTCTATTTTCTCCCAAAAAGGCCAAAAACTGAAAAAGATATTCTCCTCCAAAATTTCTCTACTATTTGTTCTGCAATTTTACCTTTTTTCGGCCCTAGGCGACAAATTGTGCCTTTTCCGTCCACGTGGGGTGAAATTTTGGCCTCGCACCAGCACAATTCCCACTGACAAGAAGGAAAAATATCACCTCCTTAATCACGCTGGTTAGGCCCATACATGGATAAATTCGTTCCACATTTCTTAGTCCTTGTCGTTGATTTCGCAAGTTCCCACCGATGGAATTACCTTAGTTTCCGGGTGGTGACCTATGGTAGATTTTGGATGGGGTTAGCAGAACCCTTCCCCTTGTAGGTTCTGCTACAATACGATGGTTTGGTGCCGACGATTAAATATAATGCAACCACATGTGAACATTCTGCAACTTCCAACTAGATTGTTGCTACGTCTACCTAAGTTAACACACCGTAGCATCTACAGTAACCTCCTGTGATCTGATCACCATTCCCAACCACCATGAAGCCCTTCAGTTTAATGGTCTGTCGAGTTATAACATAAGTTTTTACTTTGGGTTATGTGGATTCGTGTATAAAATTTTGTTGGATGTATTCTCTGTCATATGACGTTTGGACAAAATTTGGTATATAGCTACCATAATACATCTCCACAAGTTAATGGGTCAGGGTTGGCCCCTGACCCTAGTCTTTGGACTAGGGTCAGGGTTTAACCCCGGTGCTAACCCCTGCACGTATTTACAATAAAATTCATATAGAAGTTAAGGACCATAAGGTTAAGAACCAAATGTAGAGCGGACAACATGAGGCTTGGCTAGTTTGTTGGAAGTCACGCATTTGATTCCTGGGGTTGTTGCTCAGCCTTAAGAAAATTTTGGTGGCCACCAGGAGGCCACGTGGTAGCCTCAAGTTGACCCATGTGGTCCTCACTGGTTGGTCCACCTAACCAACACTATTAACCAATGAAAATCGACCACATCGGCACCAATAAAAAACTTCCAAGTGTCAAACATGGATTGGTCGAAGAAGAACAATCATCCTGTACAATTATGTTCCAGTTAGAAACACAAAATACTAATTGTGCAGCATTGCAAACACAAAAAATCATTTTTTTTACTATTTCCCTAAACGAATAGAACGTGATTACAGGAGAATACAATGCGATTTTGAGCAAAATGAGTTGTGATAGATTTATAATGACAATATATACGTGGTCGTTCTGGTTTCGAGCCATTATGAATTTTTTTAATTTTGAGCATAAAATTAATCCATCGGATTAGTCATCTTCAACAACTGTAACACCAATACTCCCAAGGTCATCTCGACATTGGGTGAACCTGCTGAAGTACTATGGTATTGTGTCAGCCTTCTCCATATTGATTTTATGAAAAATTTCCTCATGTGCTATCTTCCTATGGTCACTATTGTTCTGAAACAAGTATTTCAAGGCTTTCCACATTGCATATGGAGTCTCCTTCCCATTGAGGTTTTAAAAAATATGATCTCGAAATCCTTCCAGTAAGATCATTCTTTCCTTGGATAAATTATTCTTCCATTCTGCTATATTTTTTGCATTAGCAATTGGTGGTTTCAAAAAATTTCTATCAATGTATTCATTTAACCCATTATATTCCATGCCTGATTCCATCCGGTCCTTCCAAGAAATGTAATTTGAGGTCGTCACCTTTTTTGGAATCCCTTGTTACCCTGTGTGTACGCATTCGAGTAGTAGTGCATTAGATAGAACCATGCAAAAAATTCACTTCCACGTACCCTCGGGTATATAGGAAGCCCCCCAGGAAACCCTGAAACCTAACCATAGTTCAGCCATCGGCCATATTGGTGCTACAATACACTGAGAATAACACTAGAGGACTTTACTCGCACGTACAACAGGGTAGTCGGGTGGTACAGTTAAAGGTACGGTTGATCCTCCTTAGTTGGTGCCATGAAATATTGGGGTGAGTACTATTGTTGGACCCCTGCATATATTTTGATAGGTAGCACCTTACACTCCTTGTGACCATAGTTTCCCCATATATCTGAAGCTCATTACTATTATCTATCCTACTAAGATCTACTTGTTTTGATCAGCCAACGACATCCATCTAGTTTTCGGGGTATTTGCATTACAAATTCGGCTCAGAGTACAATAAGGGTTTCGACTGCCATTTCCCAGATCTGATTCTTGCGGCACATATGATGGTACCCAGACATCTAGGTCCATCTACTCCAATATAGGCCTGATTTTCATCAGAAATTTGGCAGTATGGAGCCATTTCAGGATGCTTTTTGGAGACCTATCCCATAAGACTCAGATCGACGAGTTGATCACAGTGGTACCATTCACTTATCAACCCACATTTTTTCAATCGGTCCCAAATCTAGGCTAGTGCATGTATGGAACCTACTCGCAAGTAATGGTTGTAGAAAATGTGAATGAAAGAATCAACAACCTCAAGACCAAAATTTCTACACTTTTTGGCCAAATCCAGAAAGCTTTGTCTTTATTTGCATCACATAGCAAGGAAGACACACATGGGGAGGCATACAAAGAAGGTGAATCTAACCATCACCTTCACTTCCATGGAGGGTCCCACTTTTCGGGTCAACAAATATCCAAGCTAGACATGTACAAATTTGATGGCTCAAACCTAGCAACATGGTTTTCTCAAATGGCACAATACTTCCTCCTTAATAATAACCATGACGATTAAAATAAACTAAGAGTGGGAGAATTTTACTTGGACTAAGAAAGATGGTAATGGTGGCAATGGCATAAAAAATGTTATTCATTGACATTATCTTGGAATTTATTCTCAAAATCCCTTTGTGAGCATTTTGATTAGGATTCTCATTTCTTAGGATGGCTCACTAAGCTCCAAAAAACTGGTATAGTCAAGGACTAAATTTATTATTTTGAAAAGTTGGCCATCAGAACTAAAGGATTATCAGATTCATTTTATTTGGAGTGTTTTATCACTTGCCTGAAGGAAGCAATCCAAGCCCATTTCTGGATGCACAACCCCTCTACTTGGTTGGACGTGTTAGCCATCCATAATTTTGACATATTCAAAGATGGCTAAAACAGATCCTTTTAGCCTTCAAGAAACAAATTTTAGCAAATCTGTGAGTTTTTGAAGTCTTTCCATGCCTCGTATCTTTCAAAAATCCATCTCACTGGTATCTCCATTCAAGTAGCCCTACTGATTCATAAAGAAAACTGCCTTCAAACTCATAATCCTCGTCATTTCTCCATTTCAAAATGTGTCCTTCATTCCCCCCCCATTTTTCCCTCATTTCCCCCTCATTTATCCTTTATCTCCTTCGAAATTCCCTTAAAACCATTTAAACCCTTTATTTGGTTAAAAAACCCCTTTTTACACCTTATCAGAATCCTTGAAAAGGCCTCAAAAAACCCCATTTTAGGCCTATTCCACTCTGATTAACATTAGGCCTTAAGCCCCTTTCGCTTAAGCCTGAACCCCTTTTCTTCCATGAGACCAGGCCCCGTGACTGAGCGCTAAGCCCATCGGCGATCGCACGTCGCTCTTTCCAAGTTCCCGCTTCCACGTTTTCTGTTTTGCCGATGGCCGATCCTCCGATAATATCTAGACCGTCCATTCCCCAAGATCCACTGGTCAAGTTAGATTTGCCCTTTGATATCCCATATCCATTGATTGAGCTTGTTATAACTTCTTCTTGACTGCTATGCCTAATGACTCTGATATTTCCCCTTTCTATCTATGTTTCGTAGATCATTCATGTCCAACCAACCAAACCAAAACAAACAAACTTTCACTTAATAAATAGCCGAAAATCAACCCTTGAAAGCAAACAAGACATATCCTTACAAACATATTAAGAAATCCCTCTCTGAGACTAGGAGGGCTAGATCCTAGAGCTCTAAGGATTGGTTTGAATGTTGCTTTGTCATTTGGTTTGCCAATCAGCCAAATCACAGGACCCCAAAATTTTGGAGATCACAGTGGGACTTTTGAGTATATAATAGCCTAGAAAGCTCTTGTAGACTCATTAGTCCTTTTAAAAAAAAAAAACTCAGAAAACCCAAAACATTTTAGATTGGTCTCATAATAAACATTGGTGGTGGACCATAGAATATTTTACCTCCAAAAGAGCTAAAACATTTCCACCTGGCGACTCCACTGGCCTCCAGTAGGCCTATTACTTCACTAGTCCTTGTAGAATCCCTTGGGAATACATTGAGCAAACCCAATCATACTATTGGTTGACAGAAAAGTTCAAATCTTCCACCTAGTGACTCCAAAACCTCCAAAATACCTAATGAATCCACTAGTAGAAGACTCTGAACTAATTGACAAGATGCAGTGACCTCTTTATAATTAACAAACATGGAATCATGTATAGACAGAGAAGCTAAAATAAACATATTATTGGACCTATTGGGAAAAATAGTGTACATACTTGATAAGAAACTGGAAGCGCATGAGGTTGATACAGATGTTGATTATCCAAAGCAACCTATGCCTTTACCTGATCAAACACAAACTCAACCACTACAAGACATATACAACAAGCAAAATATGTCTGATGAGCAAGGTTACAGAGAAAACAATGAAGAAGGTTGTCAAGAAAGTCCTAACAGCATACCTTTATCTTGTATTGCGTTGTTAAGAGAACTTTACGACCAAAATGAAAATGCAAAAAGTGAGCAGTGCTTTGAGGAAACGATAAGCCTCCTAGGAAACATAGAACCTGAGATAGAAGAGAATCCTCAAAATTTTCGTACAAGCACAAGTAAAGATCCCATAGGAGAGGCCCAAGAAGATATCCAGCCTCAAAATTAGTCAACACAAGAGAAAGATGACTGTTGTACTTTTGTCCAAAGAAAAATAAAAATTCCTCCTCTTTTGACAGAAGAAGAGATTGATCAAATATTAAACAAACAGCCAACCCTCAAAACTTCATTTGAAAAAAACACTTCTGCTCATCTACCTAATGAACCTTTTTGTCTTGAACTAGAAAATAAACTTGTAGATCAGCTCAAACAAAAAAAAACTGATAACCTAATAGGCTTGATTGGTGAGATTGTTTATACTAATGATTTTTCAATTTTTGATCAGTCTGATGATGATGATGAGCTTCAAGCATAAATTAATCATGCAGGGAAAAAAAAAATTGATTGGTATCATGAAATTCACTATCATCAACTTGGAAGAGGCAATCAACCAATCTAATCCATCAGAAAAAGCTTTCACATAATTGGGAGTCAACAATCTATTAGTTTTGATGATGAGGTTGAGAAGAAAGAGGAATTTCTTGAGCAAGCTGAAGATAAGGAGCCTTCTCCTGAAAGGGTTGAGGTAATAAAAGATACCCCTACTCAAGAATATGATGATCTCTTCACAGAGTACAACCCACTAAATCATAGCATACAAGGACTACGAGAGGACAACACTGCAATATATGATGAGTCCTCCAGTTCAGATGATAATGAAGATGAGGAAGAAGTTCTTTCTCAAAAGAATCTTAAGCTTGATCCAGTGGAGAATAAAGTAAGCCTGGTCGAAACCTATCTTCCAAATATTCATAACCAAGCATTGTTTCAAGATCCCTATGCTCATTTCTTGAAGATATTTGAAGAAGGGATAAATGTTGTTAGATGCAGTGTATTACCAAAAACAAGAAGATTTTTTAGCACTACTGCTAAAGAACAAGGGAAATGGGAGTGGCCTTGTTTGTCCAACATGCTCAAGGAGATGAGAAAATACCAATCATGGAACCATTTACTTGATTGGCTATATTGGAAAAGGGAGTTCATCAGCTAAATATGTAAATTTTCCAGGTTAGATTAGGTTAGATAGGAAATCAAATAAGCTTAGCCTATGAGCATTTAGTTATTTTTTGTTTTTTCTTTGAAAAAGAATGAAAAATAGAAAAGAAAAAAGAGGGCAGATTAAAAGAAGAAAGGTACAACCCCATACTAAAAAGAAAAGAAGAATCTGAAAGTGTGCAAGCTTAAATGCCACTGCTAAAAGAAAACACTGCTATTTAGTCATCCAACGTAATCATGACTAGATAGATTTCAATTTACTATTGATAGGTTAGTGAAGAAGATTTTCCAAACTGTTTAATCTTGGCTTATTAGTAGAATAGATTAGGATAGAAGAAAGAATGGTTCAAACATGCTCAAAATCTGAACCAAAGAAAAGAAAAAAAATATGGCTCTAAATAGATCAAAACTTGAGCCAAGAAGAAAGAAGGATGTATTTTATTGTCAGATCTTAAGCCTTCACAGTTTTGTTTTAATTTTCTACAAATAAAAGTCTATGTGCTGTTGCTTTCTTATGCCATAGACACTACAACAAATCAGACTGTTTAATCCTGGTTTATCTGTGTTTAAATTTCTGTTTTAGAATGTAGAGAATGCATATCTATCAAACAACTTAATCTTGACAGATAGTAGATTAGGTAGAGAAGTTTTTGAGTACACCTGTTTAATCTGGACTCTTGGGAGAAATAAGGGTAGCCTTAGATAGTTTTATCTTTCTGTTTTCAAAAAAAATATGTAAAAGAGATGCCATTCCAAGTGCACTCAAGAGAAGAAAAAATGCTAGGACAAGTAGTTTTGGGTAGGTAGAGGTTCTGTCTTAAAGAGTTTTCATGCTGTAGGTCATTGAAGAATTGTCAAAATGCAAAGAAAATCAGAAAGAAAACAAAGAAATTCTTCCCAATGGATGAGGCACTGGTCTGCTAAAAGCCAGAGATTGATAAACTGAGGTTCTGGACACCTAAAAGAGCAAGCTGTCCTCCCCAAGTGGAGCCACTGTTAGCTATCCATAATTTTGACATATTCAAAGATGGCTAAAACAGATCCTTTTAGCCTTCAAGAAACAAATTTTAGCAAATCTGTGAGTTCTTGAAGTCTTGCCATGTCCCTTATCTTTCAAAAATCCATCTCACTAATATCTTTATTCAAATATCCTTGCTGATTCATAAAGAATACTGCCTTCAAACTCATAATCCTCGTCATTTATCCATTTCAAAATGTGTCCTTCATTCCCCCCCCCCATTTTTCCCTCATTTTCCCCTCATTTACCCTTTATCTCCTTCGAAATTCCCTTAAAACCTTTAAACCCTTTATTTGGTTAAAAAACCCCTTTTTACACCTTATCGGAATCCTTGAAAAGGCCTCAAAAAATCCCATTTTCAGCCTATTCCGCTCTGATTAACATTAGGCCTTAAGCTCCTTTCGCTTAAGTTCGAGCCCCTTTTCTGCCATAAGACCAGGCCTTGTGACCGAGCACTAAGCCCATCGATGGTCGCACGTCACTCTTTCTAAGTTCCCGCTTCCAAGTTTTCTGTTTTGCTGATGGCCGATCCTCCAATAAGATCTGGACCGTCCATTCCCCATAAGATCCACTGGCCAAGTTAGATTTTCCCTTTGATATCCCATATCCATTGATTGAGCTTGTTATAACTTCTTCTTGACTCCTTTGCCCAATGGCTCTGATATTTCCCCTTTCTATATATGTTTCCTAGATCATTCATGTCCAATCAACCAAACCCAAACAAATAAACTTGCACTTAATAACTAGCCTAAAATCAACCCTTGAAAGCAAACAAGACATATCCTTACAAACATATTGAGAGATCCCTCTCTGAGACTAGGAGGGCTAGATCCTAGAGTTCTAAAGCTTGGTTTGAATGTTGCTTTGTCATTTGGTTGGCCAATCAGCCAAATCACAAGACCCCAATAGGACACTTGTCAAAAATCCTTATAGGTGGAAGTTTCCTTAAAATCTTAGTCCAATCGCCCGAATTTTGTCACAAATACACATCTCACCCAAGCCATGGGCCATACCTAAACACTGAAGGTTTAGAAGGTGTCTCTGGTAGTAATGGCTGAATGATAGAAACAAGGACTCTGCTACTACTGTGATGATAAGTACGACCCATGGAATAAATGCAAGGAAATAAAATTATTCTAAATTGATTCCACTGAAAACAATACCACAGAGGAAGCCCCCAACCCTGACATGGATGAGGACGAAGCGGGTGACACTCAACTAGAACCAGACCAGGATCTCACAACTTCACTAGATGAACCAGTTATATCACTACATGCCTTGGCTAGAATTTCTTCACCCCAAAGTCTTAAAATCTATGACTTCATTAAAGATAGGTTAGTCATGGTGTTGATTGATAGTAGAAGTACTCATGACTTTGTCCATAAGCATGTAGCGGAAGAAACCCATTGTTTTATAAGGGTCATCTCTAATTTCCAAGTATTGATCGCTGATGGGGGGACCATGAAATGTGAGGGCGTTGTTATTTAGGAAAATCCTCTCTGCGTACAAAGATGATCCCTCTATCCCTAGGATGGGTTTAGTAACAATAGGGAACAATGTAATGCCTATGGTTTTCAAGCTTCCATGGTTATCTTTTATTGAAGAAATCTCCGAATTATCCACAATGTTATAAAACAATGATCGAAATTTTGAATCCCAATGAGGATCCATCTTCAGGACAAGATGTTGAATGAAGAATGAAAGAAGGACAAAAGGTCAAGGTTTTAATAGTGACAAAGAGAAAATAAGAGTTGTCAAGAGCTAAATAATTAATATTCTATTAATTTATTTGATACATTTTATTTTAATAAATAAATAAATAATAAATTATAATAAATTTAAAAAAGTTTATATAATCTAATTTATTCATCGATTCAATAATAATAATTTTATTAATTTTATTTTAAAATAAATAATTTATTTTAATAATTTTTTATCTAATGCCTACTTTCCTAGATTGCAAATGGACACAGATTGTATATAGATAACCTACCTCGATCTAATGTTGTTCCTTGCTCGTATCCTTTGATCCTTTGCACTTCGTAGTCAAATCCTCGCTGTCGCCAATGCTTAGTTACCTACACAAGGGATCAAACAATAACAAACGTGAAAGCACAACATATATTTCACATAAAAAATCTATTTAGTTGATCAAGGAGTACTAGAAATCCAATCATACGTTATAGACAAGAGTGGAAAGCAAGAATCATATGTATCATATTAATATAGAGAGGGGGAGTTACAACCTATGCCTTGATGTCACAACTCTCCTTCAATGGGTTTGGATCCAGGCATGTCTCTAAAGCACTCGTTTCAACTTGATACGAAAAGGCCAAAGGTATCAACTCTCCTTCAATTCCTATAGCAACAATTCTCTCTCTCTCTTGTTCTTATATCTCTGTTCTAACTAGCAAAGGTATGGGAGGATGTCCATTTTATAGTGAAGGGAGAGGAACATGGATCCACTTAAGGTGGGGAAATGGTTTATCTCCTTGGGTGGTTCCTCTTTGTAGGTACAAGAAGCCCAAAGGGAGAAGCTTGGCCCTATCCCCCATGAACAAAATACTAGCTCTGCGCATGAAGCTTCCATATCTCGGAAGCTTCATTTCCTTACTATAAAAAACTTTCCAAAAGTGGATCAACGTGGGTATGATCTCCATTCCAGCACCGACGGAGCTGCTCTAGACTAAAAAAGAGGAATAGGTGTGAGTGAGACAAGTATAGGGCAAGCCACTCTAGATAAAAATGTTTTTAAGGAGCTTCTTTCGGAATGGTCAATAGAGAGTTTGCTCAGTATAATGTAAGGGATATAATTACACACCTTCATGATGGAAAATAGACACATAAGTCACTTTTAAAGGTCCTCTAGGATCAGGAACAGGGAGTACAAGGACAATAATAAATTACTGTGTAACAGATGCCCCTTAAAGCATGAAGGCCAAACGAGAGTGAGGGGTGAAATGATTTACGAGGACGTACCAAGATCAAGACGCCGACTTCAGAAAACCTGCGAAAAAAAGCACATATATAAATAATTGAAATCTCTGAGATAATCACATGACATGAGGTATGGATGCAACCATTTGTAAAATAGATCATGAAATAGGATCCCAGGTATGGTCACAACCATCCAAATGAAGAGGATCACAAATATGGACTCAAGGTATGGTTGTAACCATCCAGATAAGAGAGTCATGAGTACAATCATGAATAATACATATCGCCTCGCAGCGTGGGATTTATTAGAAAAAACCCAAGGTCTTGCACTCTGTCACAACCCAACCAAGTACAAATTCATGCATGTGAATAAGTGATTTGAAGTCGAACATGAAAGAAAACGCCTGATTAATAGTCAATGACATAACCTATTAACATGTGTGAGAGATGCTACCAATAATGACAGTGGGCCTCAAGGTACTAGCCGTACAATCCACGAGATGAAAATAAGGAGTTGACGTCGAACACTCATGAAATCATCTGATCGAAGGCCAAGGATGCGAACATGTCTTCGGACACGAATAACCTGCCATTAGGGCGTGCAAGCTCTAAGGTACTGAAAAGGGATCTCTAGATAAACTTCTCGGATAATGAGTTGAAGTCGACAGGAAGCGATCTGCCGAAGGAGGGACATAATGTGTCCCACATCATAGACACGAGACAAAGGAAATAAGATAATGATGAAAGCGAACGGAGAACCAAACAATGAATAAGACGTAGACAGAAATTCTCTTGAACATATCAGCGACACGAATCCAGATTTTGGAAGTATTTGAGTCAAATGGAATCAGAGGTCAAGTTGACAAAAGTGATAATTATATGAGAGGCAATCATATTTCCAAAACCCATGGAGGCAAAGTGACGAATGTAGGATGTCCCCAACCTGACATGAAATAGAGGATGTGTCATGTTAAAGAGCAACATACTACCAATGCAACTGATAAATACTTTCATTTCCCCCCACCATTTTTGGCGAGTACCCCAATTATTTTTGAATACAAGCTTGAAGGGGATAGCATATGATTTTCATATAAGTTTTTCCTTCGGATAAATCCATCCTAGTACATTTTACGAGCCCTAGGAAGGAGAAAATTGGTGTTGTCATGGTGACGGGTCCAATGCAATTAAATTTTAACGAGCACGACAAAGGTGGAACTCAACACCTTTTCATGTTTAGAGAGTTTAAAAAGAGGTGAAAAGAAAATTCCAGATGACCCTTTTATCGAAATAGTACCTCATACCCGGAAAGGTAGAAAACAAAGTCTGAGAGAACCTATTAGTTGTGATTGACTAAGGTATTCCTTTTTCATAAATAATTTATCCTAGCCCGAAAAATGGGTAAACATATACTAGGTAAATGATGCTTTGTGCACTTTAACAAGTTCAAAACGACAAAATCTTAGCAATATTTTCACATTTAGAGAGTAAAAAATGAGCTGAAAGATGACTCCACAGGGTGAAATTTTCATTTATTTTTAATCAAGTATAAAAAATTAATAAACTAGAACTCATGTACATGTCATCCATGAAGAAATTAACCCTATTGATGCACAATAAAAAACCCATCATCTGTTTTCGAGGTAAAAGTCATTAAAATATATTAAAATATGATAAAAACCCTAAAAGTAACTTTGAACACTTACAAAAATGAGGAAAGTAATTTTTTTTTTACTTTTTACCTTCATAAGTTTGAGAAGAATTTTTTATGCACATTTACCTTTGTTATTCATGAGTATATCGTGGGTAAACACCAGGTAAAAGGTGCACTCCTTCCTTGCATTTCCATACCTATTTTGATATTTTTTACATAGCATAACAATTTTTTGGAGAGGAAATTTTAACACAATGTCGCGGTGGATCGACGCGGGGGTGCCATGATGAGCTTCAAGCAGAAATTAATCATGCAGGGAAAAAAAAAATTGATTGGTATCATGAAATTCACTATCATCAACTTGGAAGAGGCAATCAACCAATCTAATCCATCAGAAAAAGCTTTCACATAATTGGGAGTCAACAATCTATTAGTTTTGATGATGAGGTTGAGAAGAAAGAGGAATTTCTTGAGCAAGCTGAAGATAAGGAGCCTTCTCCTGAAAGGGTTGAGGTAATAAAAGATACCCCTACTCAAGAATATGATGATCTCTTCACAGAGTACAACCCACTAAATCATAGCATACAAGGACTACGAGAGGACAACACTGCAATATATGATGAGTCCTCCAGTTCAGATGATAATGAAGATGAGGAAGAAGTTCTTTCTCAAAAGAATCTTAAGCTTGATCCAGTGGAGAATAAAGTAAGCCTGGTCGAAACCTATCTTCCAAATATTCATAACCAAGAATTGTTTCAAGATCCCTATGCTCATTTCTTGAAGATATTTGAAGAAGGGATAAATGTTGTTAGATGCAGTGTATTACCAAAAACAAGAAGATTTTTTAGCACTACTGCTAAAGAACAAGGGAAATGGGAGTGGCCTTGTTTGTCCAACATGCTCAAGGAGATGAGAAAATACCAAGCATGGAACCATTTACTTGATTGGCTATATTGGAAAAGGGAGTTCATTAGCTAAATATGTAAATTTTCCAGGTTAGATTAGGTTAGATAGGAAATCAAATAAGCTTAGCCTGTGAGCATTTAGTTATTTTTTGTTTTTTCTTTGAAAAAGAATGAACAATAGAAAATGAGAAAAGAAGGCAGATTAAAAAAAGAAAGGTACAACCCCATACTAAAAAGGAAAGAAGAATATGAAAGTGTGCAAGCTTAAATGCCACTACTAAAAGAAAACACTGCTATCTAGTCATACAGCCTAATCATGACTAGATATATTTCAATTTAATGCTGATAGGTTAGTGAAGAAGATTTGCCAAACTGTTTAATCTTGGCTTATCAGTAGAATACATTAGGATAGAAGAAAGAATGGTTCAAACATGCTCAAAATCTAAACCAAAGAAAAGAAAGAAAAAAATGGCTCTAAATAGATCAAAACTTGAGCCAAGAAGAAACAAGGATGTCTTGTATTTTCAGATCTTAAGCCTTCACAGTTTTTTTTTAATTTTATGAAAATAAAATTCTATGTCTTTGTTGCTTTCTTATTATAGACACTACAACAAATTACAAATCAGGCCATTTTAATCCCGAGACCCTCCTGTTTAGAAGTTTCTGTTAGAATGTAAATACATATCTATCGAACAACAATCTTGACGGATAGTAGATTAGGTAGAGAAGTTTTTGAGTACTGTTTAATGCGGACTCTTGGGAGAAATGGGGTAGCCTTAGATAGTTTTATCTTTGTTTGTTTTCAAAAAATATGTAAAAGAGATGTCAGTCCAAGTGCACTCAAGAGAAGAAAAAATGCTAGGACAAGTAGTTTTGGGTAGGTAGAAGTACTGTCTTAAACAGTTTTCATGCTGCAGGTCATTGAAGAAATGTCAAAATGCAAAGAAAATTAGCAAGAAAACAAAGAAATTCTGCCTAATGGATGAGGCACTGGTATGCTAAAAGCCAGAGATTGATAAACTGAGGTTCCGGACACCTAAAATATTGTTGTCCTCCCCAAGTGGAGCCACTATTAGCCATCCATAATTTTGACATATTCAAAGATGGCTAAAACAGATCTTTTCAGCCTTCAAGAAACAAATTTTAGCAAATATGTGAGTTCTTGAAGTCTTGCCACGCCCCTTATCCTTCAAAATCCATCTCACTGATATCTTCATTCAAATATCCTTCAGCATTCATAAAGAATACGCATTAAATAATCCTCGTCGTTATCCATTTCAAAATGTGTGTTATTCCCCATTTTTCTCATTTTCCCCTCATTTACCCTTTATCGGGTTCGAAAATTCCCCTTAAAAACTTTAAACCCTTTGTTGGTTAACCCTTTTACCTTATCGGAATCCTTGAAAAGGCCTCGAAAAAATCCCATTTTCGGCTATTCCGCTACGATTAACATTAGGACTTAGCTCCTTTCGCTTAAGTTCGAGCCCCACCACGCCATAAGACCAAGCCCTGTGATGAGAGCACTAAGCCCATCGATGGTCGCCGTCACTCTTTCTAGTTCCCGCTTCCAAGTTTCTTGTTTCTTTGATGGTAGATCCTCCGATAAGGTCTGGACCGTCACTTCCTGAATCCAGCCAAGTTAGATTTGCCCTTTGATATCCCATATCCATTGATTGAGCTTGTTATAACTTCTTCTTGACTCCTTTGCCCAATGGCTCTAATATTTCCCCTTTCTATTTATGTTTCCTAGATCATTCATGTCCAACCAACCAAACCCAAACAAACAAACTTGCACTTAATAACTAGCCTAAAATCAGCCTCTTAAAAGCATCAAGCTATATCCTTACAAACATATTGAGAGATCCCTCTCTGAGACTAGGAGGGCTAGATCCTAGAGTTCTAAAGCTTGGTTTGAATGTTGCTTTGTCATTTGGTTGGCCAATCAGCCAAATCACAAGACCCCAATAGGACACTTGTCAAAAATCCTTATAGGTGGAAGTTTCCTTAAAATCTTAGTCCAATCGCCCGAATTTTGTCACAAATACACATCTCACCCAAGCCATGGGCCATACCTAAACACTGAAGGTTTAGAAGGTGTCTCTGGTAGTAATGGCTGAATGATAGAAACAAGGACTCTGCTACTACTGTGATGATAAGTACGACCCATGGAATAAATGCAAGGAAATAAAATTATTCTAAATTGATTCCACTGAAAACAATACCACAGAGGAAGCCCCCAACCCTGACATGGATGAGGACGAAGCGGGTGACACTCAACTAGAACCAGACCAGGATCTCACAACTTCACTAGATGAACCAGTTATATCACTACATGCCTTGGCTAGAATTTCTTCACCCCAAAGTCTTAAAATCTATGACTTCATTAAAGATAGGTTAGTCATGGTGTTGATTGATAGTAGAAGTACTCATGACTTTGTCCATAAGCATGTAGCGGAAGAAACCCATTGTTTTATAAGGGTCATCTCTAATTTCCAAGTATTGATCGCTGATGGGGGGACCATGAAATGTGAGGGCGTTGTTATTTAGGAAAATCCTCTCTGCGTACAAAGATGATCCCTCTATCCCTAGGATGGGTTTAGTAACAATAGGGAACAATGTAATGCCTATGGTTTTCAAGCTTCCATGGTTATCTTTTATTGAAGAAATCTCCGAATTATCCACAATGTTATAAAACAATGATCGAAATTTTGAATCCCAATGAGGATCCATCTTCAGGACAAGATGTTGAATGAAGAATGAAAGAAGGACAAAAGGTCAAGGTTTTAATAGTGACAAAGAGAAAATAAGAGTTGTCAAGAGCTAAATAATTAATATTCTATTAATTTATTTGATACATTTTATTTTAATAAATAAATAAATAATAAATTATAATAAATTTAAAAAGTTTATATAATCTAATTTATTCATCAATTCAATAATAATAATTTTATTAATTTTATTTTAAAATAAATAATTTATTTTAATAATTTTTTATCTAATGCCTACTTTCCTAGATTGCAAATTGACACATATCGTATATAGATGACCTGCCTCGATATGATGTTGTTCCTCGCTCAAATCCTTTGATCCTTTGTGCTTCGTAATCAGATCCTCATTGTCGCCAGTGCTTATTTACTTGCACAAGAGATCAAACAACACCAAACATGAAATTACAACATATAGTTCGCATAAACAATCTATCTAGTTGATCAAGGAGTACTAGAAATACAATCATACTTTATAAACAAGAGTGGAAAGAAAGAATCAGTTGTATCATATTAATATAGAGAGGGGGAGTTACAACCTACGCCTTGATGTCGCAGCTCTTATTCAATGGGTCCAGATCCAAGCACGTCTCCAAAGCACTCATTTCAACTTGATATGAAAAGGCCAAAGTTATCAACTCTCCTTCAATTCCAATAGAAATAATTCTCTCTCTTCCGTTCTTCTATCTATGTTCTAAATAGCAGAGGTATGGGAGGATGTCCATTTTATAGTGAAGGGAGAGGGAACATGGATCCACTTAAGGTGGGGAAATGGGTTATCTCCTTGGGTGGTTCCTCTTTTGTAGGAACAAGAATCCAAAAGGGAGAAGCTTGGCCCTATCCCCATGAACAAAATACTAGCTCTCTGCCCATGAAGCTTCCATATCTCGAAGCTTCATTTCCTTTTTATAAAACTTTCCAAAAGTGGATCAACGTGGGTATGATCTCCATTCCAGCACCGACGGAGCTGCTCTAGACTAAAAAAGAGGAATAGGTGTGAGTGAGACAAGTATAGGGCAAGCCACTCTAGATAAAAATGTTTTTAAGGAGCTTCTTTAGGAATGGTCAATAGAGAGTTTGCTCAGTATAATGTAAGGGATATAATTACACACCTTCATGATGGAAAATAGACACATAAGTCACTTTTAAAGGTCCTCTAGGATCAGGAACAGGGAGTACAAGGACAATAATAAATTACTGTGTAACAGATGCCCCTTAAAGCATGAAGGTACTTGGCAGTGTGATAATGATTTAAGATACAGATCAAGGCATAGACAGAAACATTTGCTGAAAAAAGCACATATATAAATAATTGAAATCTGCGAGATAATCACATGACATGAGGTATGGATGCAACCATTTGTAAAATAGATCATGAAATAGGATCCAGTATGGTCACAACCATCCAAATGAAGAGAATCCACAAATATGGACTCAAGGTATGGTTGTAGCCATCCGGATAAGAAAGTCATGAGTACAATCTGTGAATAATACATATCGCCTCGCGTGGGATTTATTAGAAAAAACCCAAGGTCTTGCACTGTCACAACCCAACTTGATACAAATTCATACATGTGAATAAGTGATTTGATGCGCAACATGAAAGAAACGCACGAGCTTAAAGGGTCAATGACATAACCTATTAACATGTGTGAGAGATGCTACCAATAATGACAATGGGCCTCCAAGGTACTAGCGATTACAATCCACGAGATGAAAATAAAGGTGACGTCGAACACTCATGAAATCTCACATCTTGGGTAGAGGCCAAGGATGCGAACATGTCTTCGGACATGAATAACCTGGAAAACTGCCATTAGGGCGTGCAAGCTCTAAGGTGCCAAAAGGGATCTCTAGATAAACTTCTCGGATAATGAGTTGAAGTCGACGGACGATACGCGAGAGGAGGGACATAATGTGTCCCACATCATAGACACGAGACAAAGGAAATAAGATAATGATGAAAGCGAACGGAGAACAAGCAAATGAATAAGACGTAGACAGAAATTCTCTTGAACATATCAGCGACACGAATCCAGATTTTGGAAGTATTTGAGTCAAATGGAATCAGAGGTCAAGTTGACAAAAGTGATAATTATATGAGAGGCAATCATATTTCCAAAACCCATGGAGGCAAAGTGACGAATGTAGGATGTCCCCAACCTGACATGAAATAGAGGATGTGTCATGTTAAAGAGCAACATACTACCAATGCAACTGATAAATACTTTCATTTCCCCCCACCATTTTTGGCGAGTACCCCAATTATTTTTGAATACAAGCTTGAAGGGGATAGCATATGATTTTCATATAAGTTTTTCCTTCGGATAAATCCATCCTAGTACATTTTACGAGCCCTAGGAAGGAGAAACTTGGTGTTGTCATGGTGACGGGTCCAATGCAATTAAATTTTAACGAGCACGACAAAGGTGGAACTCAACACCTTTTCATGTTTAGAGAGTTTAAAAAGAGGTGAAAAGAAAATTCCAGATGACCCTTTTCTCGAAATAGTACCTCATACCCGGAAAGGTAGAAAACAAAGTCTGAGAGAACCTATTAGTTGTGATTGACTAAGGTATTCATTTTTCATAAATAATTTATCCTAGCCCGAAAAATGGGTAAACATATACTAGGTAAATGATGCTTTGTGCACTTTAACAAGTTCAAAACGACAAAATCTTAGCAATATTTTCACATTTAGAGAGTAAAAAATGAGCTGAAAGATGACTCCACAGGGTGAAATTTTCATTTATTTTTAATCAAGTATAAAAAATTAATAAACTAGAACTCATGTACATGTCATCCATGAAGAAATTAACCCTATTGATGCACAATAAAAAACCCATCATCTGTTTTCGAGGTAAAAGTCATTAAAATATATTAAAATATGATAAAAACCCTAAAAGTAACTTTGAACACTTACAAAAATGAGGAAAGTAATTTTTTTTTTACTTTTTACCTTCATAAGTTTGAGAAGAATTTTTTATGCACATTTACCTTTGTTCTTCATGAGTATATCGTGGGTAAACACCAGGTAAAAGGTGCACTCCTTCCTTGCATTTCCATACCTATTTTGATATTTTTTACATAGCATAACAATTTTTTGGAGAGGAAATTTTAACACAATGTCGCGGTGGATCGACGCGGGGGTGCCATGTCGGGATCGCGCTGGACTCCCGTTTTTAAAATCGATAGAGTGCCGATCAGTGCAACTATTTTTAAAATAGCCGTGCCGATCACAGAGCACAAAAAAAATTCAAAAATTCCCAAAAATATCCATTTTAAAATTGATTTTTAAGTATGAATACTGACAAGGAGCCATGTAAATGTCGAGACATGAAGGAAAATACCAAGAAATCATGGTGATCGAGTGGAAAGAGAGAGATCATGATGATGTTGACAGAGAAACTTTGGAAGACAGAGATTTTCTCGCTGCATTGAGGAACTATGGGCTCCTCAAATTCTTTATGAACTCAGGAATAATAGCACAATTGTATTTATTGCAATGCTTGATAAGCATCTAGGATACAGGACGATAACGATTCATTCTTGGTGATCAAGAGCTCAAAATTGAAGTGGTTGATATTTAATTCATTACTTTCTTGTCATGCAGAGGAGCATGCGCACGTCTGACTGGGGCCTGAATCATGGGAAAAATCATGGATATGCTCACAGGGAGAGAATGTTTAGAGGAAATGAAATCTTCCAGTGGGAATATAGCGATAAGAAGTGTGAAAAATTTTCCACTTAAGGTAATCTTATACACCATTACACGTGTCGTTGGGGCATAAGCACTGCATGAGGTTACCAAGTCTCAGTTGCAAACTGCCATGGACTACATGTCACCCACCATTTTTAAATGGTCAGAAGTTGTGGTGGAAAACATGAAGAAACAACTTAAAAAGTGTAATAATGATCGACTGAAGCAGTTTGGGTACAGATCAATCCTGACAACAATATTCTTGGAATAGGTACCGTTGTTCCGATGCCAGGGGCACAAGTAGCTGCTCTGACACCGCGGGAGCCACGTCTGATGGGGTGGGTTGAGATGATGCCTTGTGGAGGAGGTAGGAAGTAAATTTCATTCAAGCCTACCTTCTTTGTATGGCCATGACATCAGCTTATTGTCGTAGAGGATTGGCCGTACTTTGGGATGGATTTCTTGGGTGATCCATATCTACCACTTCCAGAGGAGGAGCGTTGGGATGACAGAGGTAAAAGATGTTTTTTTGTTATATTTATTATCACTGGAAAATCATACAAGAAAAGGTGACATTATTTAATGTCAAGAAGAAGGATTTACAAGGCCGAGAGACATTAGAGAATCTGAAACTATTTAAAAATCTCTAAGTTTCGAGGAAAAATCAAATTGTGTACAAGAAGGACTAGTCAAATATGCTTTTTCACGCAAAATCCTTCAATAAACATGCCCTTGCGTGCCTTTTGACCCAAAAAGTGCGCAATCATGGGAGTGGCAGAAGTCACTTTTTGGGACCAAAAAGGCACACTCTAGGAAATTTATTCCATACTTGAAGCCACCTAAGGACAACCACCCAAGCCTCCTTAGGACATCAAGGTAGCACACAATGGAATAAATGTGGCATACAATGGAATCACCCTCCTCTCGTAGGTCACCATCCACAATGTACCAAGAGAGGGAAGGAGGATTTGAATTCTCCTATAAAAGGCCACCAAGAGATGAATAACTTGAGAGCACATTGCTATGCTGGATAGAATTGCCCCAAGAAATACTAGCAATGTGTGGTCTGGAGTAGAGATAGAGGGGACTCAATTGTTGGCCATCCAAAAACTCCAGTCCACCATAGTAGAGAGAGGGAGGCTTTGAGCCAAAGCAGCTTGGAAGTAAAGACATCCTTGCATCGGGACTTAGAACCCCAAGTTCTCAGGGCCCTTGGCAAGTGGGTTAAAGTTTCATCCTCATTTCCTACCAGCACTCAATAAGAGGGGACGAAAGTGTCGCCGTTTGTATTATTGAATTTGTTTGATTCTATTTAGAGCTTTTGTGTTATTTTTTTTAGTTTTAGTTTAATTTTTATGTTTGAATATGCATGTTATTTCTCTATCTAGTATGTTTATGTTCTAGCATGTTCCACTAACTTGCTTGACTCCATATATTTTCTGCCTATGAAAAATAAATTAAGAGGGAAAACCACACCCCTTAAGTTTGTGTGATTTCGTACATACATGCACCAAACATACTAACACAGGATTGGTGACTCCACTAACTTTTATTTCCAAGTTTATGTGGTTGTGCCTTTTTGTAGAGACCTCCGTCTTTGCTGTGGAGTTGGGTTGGAATTTCTCCCTTCCTCTCCTTCATTGTTTGATTCATCCCAAGTGATAGACTAAAGCAGAAGAGCTCCAAAAAATTACATTGCAGGAATTTGTGCGCATTTACCACAGACAGGCACGCCTAAGGTACGTGTTCAGAGCTGAGAAGACATCACACCTGTTTCAACCTTCTGTGCGCAAAAAATAGAATGAGAAATTTCTCCAACATTTCCATCTTTTCCTGCTTGTAAAAGTGCCTGGCAGCCCATAATACATCTGCCAGCACTGGTTGAGGTGCCCCACAACTTGGTAAAGCTCACTCTTAGCTGCTTTTGGTAGGCTTGGTGTTAGTTTTATTTTAAGTTGATTTTTGCAAAGTTCACACATAGCTTAAGTAGGGGGGAAAATTAACTTGCATTCCGAAAAAAATTTATGTTTTGCAAATTTAGGTATCAAAACACCTAGATAATTAGCCGAAGTAAGTGGCCCAAGTCCACACATGCTTAGCTATTTCCTTTTCTAGTGTAAAAGTCATTAGCTTAGTTCAATTTTTTCACTAGGATTTCAGGACCAGGATTGAATTTTCGATAGAAGAGCAAGTAATATCTGCTACCTTTGCACCCTTCAGTGATCCTAGGCAAGCATATGAACGCTCTCTATTCACAACTCACCATCTCCCTTTAGTTGACCACATAGATAAACTAGGAAAAATTGAAAGCGGCTCATATCCGCGCATGTTTTTCTTTTGATCAAGGAACAATAGAACATAGTTTAATGGGGGATTTTGAAAAGGATCATCACATATCCACACGTTAAAACTATGTGCTTGTTCACATTTTTCTCACACACATCCACACACTAAGAAAAGTAAAGAAACCTAAAACTAACTTAACGAAACTCACTAAATCCTCCCCACAGGGGCCACAAAAAAAATTATAGTCTAAGCTAGGATCAAGTGGGTAGGTATCCAATAAGATGCCTTGATCATTCTTCATCTCGAAACATAGAAGTTGAATGTTTAGGGAGCTTTCAAATCCACCTATCAGCCCACGGAAAAGAAAATCCGAGCACGGTAGATACCTAGTTCATAGGGGGTTAGGCTTAGGTGCAGTGCGTGCGATATTAGTTGGGGCTACCTAACCCGGTTGATACTTAGTACTATTAGCTGAACTACCAAGAAGCCAAAGACTGGAATGCTCATGTGGGACGGTGGTGCTTAGTGGCCAAAATTAGGGCATCCTTTCCCTATAGGTGACGGTGTAGGCAAGCACTAGATCCTCTACCCTTACCTTGGTGGATTTTCTTCGGCTGACTGGGGGCATCGCCAAATCTTATGGGATGTTGTGCCAGCACTCATAAGATATCTTCTCAAGGCCCAATTATATTTTAGTGTGTGAGGACGATTAGGTCTTCTAGGATTTGAGTATCATATTTTTTTGATTAACTGATCACATAGGAATAATCTAAAGGAAAATATTATTTTATTTTCGCTTTGTTTTATGTATGCGATAGGAATTTTGCTTTGATTATAATCTATATTCTCTCAAATATTTTTAAAGCCATACCTAGTCGACGCCAGAATGGATGCAATGGGACCTCATTGATATAGACGTCTTTTGGAACTCCCCCCATTATAGGGAGGGGTTCTAGGTCTTTCGCCATTTAGGCATTAAAGATAGAACACTGCCACCATTATTGGTTCATCCTTTATTTCGACATCTTTAGTTCAGAACCCTAGTCGGTCTCCAAACACCACACCACACACCACTACTCCCACAACCCCTAGAGGGCTGAGGAGTGCTACCCATTCGGGAAGCCATTTGAAAAAACAACAGGGTGCGTCACAGACAAACCCTATTCCTAACCAGAACATTGTGTTTTCACAAATAGTAATGGATACAACCCTGTAGTCACCTTTTCTAGATTTTTTAAATATACTAGATTTAACCAAGTTGAAAAACGATCCCATTGCACACAACCCCATATGGCCTCCCATGTCCATGAAGCTCCGTTCGGAAATACCAAAGTTTGAAGGGAAACAAGCAGAAGAACTTGGAAATCATGTTATGACTTTCCACCTGTGGTGTTCGTCAAACAACATCATTGATGATACTATTCAACTAAGACTGTTTCAACGCACTCTGACCAGAGTAGCAACAAAATGGTATGTGGAGCAACCCTTTGCTATGCATGGAACCTTTAGCACCCTCGCCACTGCATTCCTGACCTATTTTCAGTTACCCATCCACCACGATTCTAGAATTGAGTTACTGACCCACTTTAGGAAAAACCCCGTTGTTCATATCTCAGACCATCTCCATGAATGGTGGTGGCGTCGTAGTTTGTGCAAAGGAAAACTAGAAAATTGAGTTCTGTTAGACCTGCTCCTGAAAACTCTCATCACAGAGATTCAAAGGATGTGGTGCAACAAAAGACCATATCCAAAGAGGATGTCATTAGTAAGGCCCAATAGCTTGAGATGATCTATACACAGTCAGGGTATATTTACAATATCCTACTAAATGCCCCTTTCCTACAAACTTACAAAGAATTTCTAGGCACGTCGAACTCTACAGACGGTTTAATTGGGTCATTGAACCAAAGTTACCTAGGCAGTAGCATTCAAAACCCTGGTTACACGTGTGATTCTACCCAAAACGTACCACAACCCAGCTATCAAAGTCATCACATGCCTCTACAAAATTTGACCAGTAGGGCATTGTTGTATCGCCATCAGCATGAAGGACCCTATCCTCCAGCTCAGGGGGCCCAGTATGCAGATAGACATACTGACAGAAGATCTCCCCACCAATATCCATTTACAAACCAATGAACACATTATGCGTAGTCCCCAGCACAAGACCCGCCTATACAGAATAATGCACAGGTGAAATTTGTGCAGCCTTCCAAAAAACAACCTCACCAACCATATCACTAGGAGAACTACCCTCCTAACGCGGTTAAGAAAAAAGGAAAAAAAAATCCTAAAGGAAATCTTGGGTAGGGGGGCACCAACCGACAACGTCCTCCTCAATTTTAGGCTGGAGGCAACTCCAACCGAAATCAAAACCAAGAGCCAAGCAATTCCCAATGGTAGGAAAAAAGGCCACCTCTTTGAACAAACCACTCTTGTTCAATCTGTGGTGAGTACGACCATTACACTCACCACTGTCCCAATCTCCCTGAGATGAAGAAGCTATAGGGTAATCGTGGGAAAGAGGGATCCACCCAACAACATGCAGTCATGCAGGAGCCCTTCCCCCATCAAGGGATATTTAGCACTCAGCAACAAACTCCCAAAGACTCCAGAAAGAACAACCACGAAATCTACATGACCAACGAGGATTTTTTTTTTCAAACACGGAACCAAAATTATGATACCCCACCATACACCAACATGTTAAGGGCTAGTACTAGTGCACTAACAACACCTTTGACCATATCAAAGATGCCTATTGAACCCTTGCCAAAGATGGCTAAGGGACCAACTAGGTGAGCATGAAACTATTCCAAAGCAGCCCATAACTATAGCATTGTGGATGATCTAGCTCAATCTCCCACTACTATGTTAGCTTTGGAAGTATTACAGTGAAGCCCAAAGCAACGGAAAGCCTTGATTTCTATGTTAGGTGCTATCGACCCCTGCCGACACACGTCTAATGGCTTTTGATTTAGAGAAAGCCACCCCTAGGATTCCTTCAATGGTCACCTTTCAGATACCAGTATCGGTCCAAGATATTACCATTCACCGATGTGTCATTAACGAGGGTGCATCCACATGCATCATGTTAAGTAATTCTTGGTAGAATTTAGGGTCTCCTGAACTAAAGCCATAATTCATCATGCTTAGAACATACGATGGTCGCCCTTCAACCCCTGTCGGTCTCTACCAAAATGTCCCAATCTTCTTAGCCTCTTTGATTGTGAAGAAATGTCCAAAAGGCCTCATTTTTCCCCTTATTTCATCCCTTCCAAACCCCTGTTTCATCCCCTTCTTAATCCTCTCTATTTCCCCCTATTAACCCCCTTCAAATTCTACCCATACCCCTTGTTTGGTCTAATTCACCCTTTTCCCCTCTATCGTTTCCCTTCCTAACCTCAAAATTGCATTAAAATGGGAAAAAAACCCACTTTTCACTTTATATTAGGGCTTAGCCCCTTTTCCGCTAGCCCCGCAAACCACTTCCCCATACGCCCTTTGCCCGAGACCAAGCGCTTAAGCCTTGGGCGCTGATCGCAATCGCAAACATTGAGCGGAGCGCATTTCCGCGTGATACGAAAATTTTCCGATGTGATTGTAATATGGCCCTGTCGACCCCCACTGCGATCTGAGCCGTTGATATATATAGATCCAATGGCCCAGCGCTAATCGCACTCGTTCCATCGCGCCCGCCTCCCTCCTATGTGAAACCTCCAATGCCCGTCTCCACCGTCGATTCGCTGTTGGATCTAACGACCAGCGCTCAATCGCCCCAATCGCAATCGCAATTTTAAAACATGCCACCCTCTACCCTTGGCGATTACGATCCACTGATTTAATCTCCGCCATTGATCTGTCACTCAGATTCGACGGTCCAGCACTAATTGCACCATCGCTCCATCGCCTCTCTCCATCTCCCTCCGATTGAATGTGAATCGTTGATCTGGTCCCAAGATCCAATGACCAGCGCTCAATCGCCCCAATCGCAATCGAAAATTTTAAGCGGTGCCACCCTCTGCCCCTTCCGATTGCAATCCCCCAATTCAATCATGACCGTCCGTTCAAACAAGATCGACGGCCATATTGCATCGCATCTTCCTTCATGTTTCTTTGATCGGACCTTCCCAAACATTTCATCATTTGATCTCCACCATCCGTTGATCTCCTCCTGAGATTGACGGTCCCAAGTAAATCGTCCTCAACCCATGGCCGGGGCCCACTTTTCACTCATTTCACATGTTTTACACGCATTTCCTTTGGTTTTCATTTCAAAGGTCCGAAACTGTGTTTACATTAAAGTCTTCATTTCGCCCGACTTCCACATACATTTTTCCCCCCGTTCACTGTGTTCCCCCACCACTGTCTGTTGCGTCCACCGTTTCCACAGTTGCCACCACCGTTCCCCCAAGCCTCCACAACATTGCCTTCCGCCACCCTCTGTTGATATAATTGGTTTATTTTATCATTGCAGGGTTTTAAAGAGCGGTATTTCACTCCATTCTCATAATCACAGCCATTGTGAGTCGGAAGTTTCAGAACACAGAGAGGCCAATATAGCAGCCAAGTGAAGTAGGAGAGATGGACTAGAGAGGACCGGGCCAGTTCATTGCATGTTTAATGCTTAATCCTACATTCAAAGGAAGAAGTGAAATTCGAAGATCAGGGCACATGAAACAAAGCTATATCTGTGTTTAATGTTAGCAGAGTACCTTTCTCCAGAAAGACTGCCTTTCAGCGTTCTCCATGCCTCCTCGAGCCCTTAAAAAGCTATGTACAATGACAAAATTTTCTGTTACTGTCAGGATCACAGTTATGAGGTTTGGAGAGACCTGCAGACCTTTTCATCCAGATCACTAATTCTAGAAGGTAGCGCAGAATACCAAACACCAGAAAGGACTCCAAAGAAACATCATAGGTCAATCTTGGCCTGACAGAGTCTCCCAAACCATACCAAAGTACTTACAGCGATGCAGATTTGCCATTAAGAGGAGTGGGCATGAAATCTTCTCCACTCTGTCTTAATGAGATCTATTTAATGAATGACGTCTACTCTTGTTGTTTCTCTTCGCCTATAAAAATATCCAATAACAAATTGTAAGGGTTGTTGTTCGGCTGCTGCTGTTGCTGTTAGAGGGATTCATTTTGACTGTTAGAACAGTCTTGGGAGGGAGTAGCAGAGTAGTGTGTAATGTAGTAGGCTGGGAGGAGAAGTTTGGACTGTATTAGCTATTGAGCTCAGGGTATGTGACTGGTTTTGCATCAATTAATCAAGCAAATTTCACAAGATCCTGGTCTATTACTATTGGTGATGTTTTTCTAACACTGTTTATTACATTTTCATACTGTTTCATTTTCTGTTGGCTTGCATCAAAAATATGGCATAGGATTTACCCTTGTAAGGTACCCTATGTCTCTGCTCTCCTTGCCTTAAATGTTTTCTGCCAAATGTGTTATCTAAGGGTTGATTTCAGTTAATTTAACCAATGTAGTGGATGTCATTTCCTGCTAGCTGATGTATGAATTAAATGAACCTATTCTTTGATTTTCTTGTTGGGTTTAAGCTTGAAGATTTGGGAACACTAGGGATTAGAGTTATCCCTATCCACTAGGATCCTTGTGCGACCAGCTGGCCTTTCTAAGATCTATTTCTGGTGTCAAAGCATTGAAGGTTCAAAGTCATTCTCTGATCTACAGACCCTGGCTCTGTTAAACTTATCTCTGTTGTTCCCTTGGAGTATGCTAAAGATGAACTAGAGTTAAATGACCTCTGGTCCGATCTGCAAGCTGCCCCTTTGTCCCTCCTTTGAGAGCTGCCTTTTGAGTATGTCCAAGCAGGTTTGGAGTTAAATGACCTCTGACCTGATCTATAGACAGAAATTGGGTGTCTTTCTTTCTTCCACTTTCAATCCTTAATGTTCCATCCCACCATCTATCTAAGAGATCCTTTAGTGTAGATGACTTGCCCTCTAAAAGCCTGGGATAGTTGTTGCAAGTAATTCCCTTTCATGACTCCATAGCCCAATGGATGGCACTTTCTTGACCCACCCTCTTTGCTGAAGCATCCTGCTATTTTGGTTCCTTTCCTCCCATTACTTTCTCAGTCTATGATCTCATGACCAACTCAGCAGCTCACCAACCAAATCATTTAAAAACCCCCTTTGTGCTTCATAACTAGCCTAACACATCATTTGAGCTTTCAAAGATATATCATTCTTTTTTTTATGGAGAGATCCCTCTCTAGATCTAGGATGGCTAGATCCTAGGATCCCAAAGTGGTTTTATGTTGTCTTATCTTTTGTTATTGCCAAATCTGCCAAAACATAGGAACCCCAACACCCCCCATCATACTTGAGTCATCACCCGATGTCACAGGAGCTCCGGTGTGCATGATGTCCACATCAAGCATCGAAGCTAGTCAGGACACAGACACAAGTAGTAATGACACCGAGTCCTCAGCTATGATAGCCTCTCTATCCTACACTGCTTACCAAACCCCTTTCCTCTACCCCCTAGCTGTTTTTGTATCCCAACAGGTTTTGACAATAGTGATGTTACCAAACATCTCTTTAGAAATACCAGTTTGGTACCTCATTCCCCCTACTGGGACAAGAGCCACACACATCACTGCCACAGGGTTAAAGCTCCTCAGTCTCAAGGAGGCCCCAACCATACAGAACACTGTCAAAAACATCCCTACAAAGGAAATTCCCATTTCATAACCAATGATTACGATTAAGAAAACCGAGAGAGGAAAGAGGGTGGAGACTCCCACCATATAACGGGAATCAACAGGTTGCGCCATATGTGACGTGGTAGGACACACTACCCACATCTGCCCAGAGCTGGATGAATTAAAAGCACTCCTTGGCTCTGAGGCAGACATCACAACTCCACGTTCCCGTAAAAAGGAACCTGCCACCAACAATAAAGGAAAATATTTGTGTACCCATCACGCATGTGCTATCTACAGCAATTATGGGCACTATATCCATCATTGTACAGAAATCATGCAATATCGAGACGCCTTACATGCCATCGAGCGATCCTATCAAGAGGACACCTCCACCCAGTCATTTGGATATGAACCTTGTACCATCTGATACCTACAAGAGGAATGAAAGTCACCCGAAATACTCCCAGTCATCCCCCCTCCTCGCATCTAGAGTTGTGTACTTTGCGATGAGCTTGATCATTTCATCATCGATTGCCCAGATCTAGAAATGTTCCAGTAATGTTAACCATTTAATATAGTATATTGCAAGAACATGGACATCTAGTATTCATGTCAGATATGTGGCGAAAATCATCCAGTGCACCGTTGCCACTATATCCCTCAATTCTGATTAGTATCGGCTAGTTTACGCTCAGCCATAATCTGCCTCTCCCAAGGATATGGCACGAACTCAGAATTCATGAATAACTCGACAACCCAAGAATATGTGATGAGAATATCCATCCTCTTTCTGTCAGCTGAAAAGTGACCAATCGGGGAACCCTTAGTTACTCCCAACCACTCTCTACAGAGAAGACCAATGTGTGCATTATGCAAAACTCCTAACCATGTGGTCGCTACTTGCCCTGATTTAGCAGCTTTGTGATGCTAATACCCTACTAGACCACAAAATGAATGTGACAGGACCCCCATATCTAGGCTATTTTTCCTGGTATGTCAAGGCAATCATTGTGGAAAACGTTGTGCCAATATCCCACAAGTTTGTCCTCTCATTGATATGATTCATACAATAGAGAAAAAACAGGACGATCTCCTCAAACGATATAGAAATTACATCAACCCTAGGCCAGTAACCCCACACCCACATTGGCATGGCAGAAAAAATTGGATAGCACACCAACCAAGCATGACCCAGGCCCAACCTAGGGTAACATGTGGACTATGCAACCTAAATGACCATCGGGTCAATCAGTGCAAAGAACTGAAGCCCCTCGCAAGCAATTTTCGCCTAGTCTCTTCTCTGCTACAGAGACTTCTCTCTAACCAAGATAATATCACGCGTACTTATTTCCAGATTTGTTCACACTTTCACCATACAATTAAATGTTAGCATCTCCCCAAGCTAATAGCGGTAAGAGAAGCGTTAAGTCTACACTCTCCAAAACAATTAGACACACCCAAGCCAAAAACATGGAAATGGAAGCAAAAGACCTCATCTTCTACAACATATCCATTCCATGCATCCACATCTGGGACAACGAATAGTGTTGATTCCAAAAAAATCTACTCAGTTTTCATAGTGGTACCATGCACCATTTTCACTGGCCAAAACCACGACCAGATGCATGCCCGTTAATGGGAGCATTTAGGCACCTCTGCACTAGGCACAATTTTCACCAATAGGAAATTGACCATCCTAACGGGGGACCCAACCTTGCACTTACGAAAACTCCCATCACGAAGATTCTTCCCCCACAAAATTTAAATGACACGATACACCATATATGATTCATATCATCATGTATCGAAAATATGACTTGATCTATTTGCTCATCCGCCATAGGTGCCGAGTCAGCTAAAACTACGAGAGTAGTTGTTCCTACGATAGTGGAGACCCAATATGTCTACACTTTGTCAACCACATCTGGTTCCACCACATCAATGATGGAATCCTTCTCATGTCTCTCAAGCAGCTCCATGCGGATTGAACCTATTCATCATAATATTCTGCACGATCAATCCCCCTTAGGATCCCTATTTCATTGAAATGAGGACATCTTAGAGGTAATGACAGAGCTAGATTATCCATGGGATGCAATGCTTCACCGTTCACCTTTTCACCCCAAGCACACGTTTAGTCCTGACAAGAGAAAATAATAAGAGGTCTATGCTATCGAATCAAAATATTTCCTCCCATGAGGAAAAGTCGATTGGTTCAAGAATCCTATCCCGACGTCCGATGCGTTCGAGGAAGGAAATATATCAAACATCTCACCTACCGTCAAGGTGAAAATATACCAAAACCCTGAAAAGGGTGAAGAAATATGACTAGGGGCAGCATGCTCTCCAGATAAAATAGCCTCTTATACCCAATTGCTACAATAATATCGAGATATCTTTGTGTGGGACTACTCATAAATGCGTGGGCTTAGTCCCACTATCGTAGAGAACCATTTTGACACTTGTCGTAACGTACCTCTAGTGCGCCAGAAACATCGTAAACTGCACCCATCAAAGGTAGAAGCAATAAAACGAGAAATCGATAAGCTTCAAAAATATGGGTTTATCTACCCCATTTCTTACACATAGTGGGTTTCCAACCCTGTTCCCACCATGAAAAAAAAAGTGCACCAAACGCGTTTGCACCAATTTTTGGGATTTGAACAAAGCTTGTCCCAAGGACCATTATCCCACCCCATTCATCGACTAGGTCATCGATGCTTGTGTGGGGCACAAGGCTCTCTCAGTTATGGAAGGATTCTCTGGGTACAACAAAATTCAAATCTACCATACATACTGGTACAAAACCACGTTCACCACCCCCTGGGGCACATTCACATACAAGGTAATGCCATTTGGCATAAAATGTTGGAGCCACCTTCCAAAGGGCCATGAATTATATATTTCATGACTTGGAAAACCTTATCCTCACTTACTTGGATGACCTAACCATCCACTCCAGGAAGCACTCATACCATCTCGAGGATTTGCGATTGGTATTCCAACGATTCCGTCAATAAAACCTATGCTTGAACCCCCTCAAGTGTGTCTTCTGCATCACAACAGGTAGAATATTATTTTTTATAGTGTCCCAGCAAGGGATTTTCATGGATGCCCTCAAGGTTCAAGCTATCAAAGAGGTACCTCCACCTAAAACCCTCATGCAATTGCAAAGCCTGCAGAGGAAGGAAAATTTTTTGAGACGCTTCGTCCCAGAATATGCCACTTGTGCTCAAGGGTTCTTGTGCCTCCTTCGTCAGGACATCCCATTCAAATGGGATGATAATTTCCAATAATAATTTGATGCGCTAAAAGAAACATTATCTTCAACACTACTCATTAGTCCCCTAGACTATGACAAAGATTACATCCTGTATCTATTAGCTTTTGAGTCCACCTTAGCTGGAGTTTTGATCTAGGAAGGCCCAAATGGGAAGGAGCACATAATTTATTACATCAGTAAAACCTTTTTGGGCCCAACACTAAGATATGGGCTTGAAGAAAATACTACCCTAGCATTAATACATGCAGTCCAGAAGCTTCGCCACTTCATCATCTTAAAAACCACTACAATTGTCGTAGATATTAACCCCATCAAATACCTACTCACATGCCACCTAAAAAACCATAAGTACACCCAATGGATAGTCATTCTCCAAAAAATGACTTATAGTTTCGCTCCCCTAAAAGAAAAAAGGTAATTATCTTAGCAGAGTTCATTACGAACCTCCCAAGGGATACCAAGGGATCACGAGTAAATGATTCGCTACCAGATGAACATCTCTTCTTCGTAGCAACCGATGACCCTTGGTATGGAGACATTCTCCTCTTCCTATGAAATCAAAAGTTTAGACCTCATCTCACTCGAGATGACCATCGGCGCATACGCCAATAGGCCCCTCGATATCTCCTCATGGGAGATGTCTTTTACCGACGAGGCATTGACACCATTTTACGTCAATGTTCTTAAAAACACACATGGTAAATGGAGAACACACACATAGAAAGATAGGATAAGCATGAGATGCCATACTATTAACCATAAATATGAATATATACAATACAGTAGGTGACCCTTGGTTTCCCATTCCAAGTGGTCTCTTGGACTCCATTTGTCCATTCGCCTTCCACACCTACTTGTTGAGGTTTAGGTGTCCAACATTCCCCCCCTTAATACGAAGGGGTATGTGTGAGTCCAAGAAGAGAGTTGTAATACAAATCTGCAAAGTATGCATGGCAACACTTAGGCTAAATCAACTCTCTGAAATGTTGGTATAAAGAGGTGGTTTAAGGATGACCACCAACACTACAACACTTAGTGCAGTTCCCGGAACTCTTCCAAATTTGGCAAGAAGCTGAGGGATTTTGCTAGAGGAAGTGTTCCTCATACTTGAAGAGGGATACCTTCAACCTAGAAGAAGGGAGGTCTACAACCTGTGATGGTTTAAGGATGACCACCAACACTGGAATGCTTAATGCATTTCCTGGAACTCTACCAAAGCTGGCATGAATATGAAGTCTTATGCTAGAGGAAGTGTCCCAAATTCTTTGAAGAAGAAGAGTGTCAACCACACATAGATGGTTTAAGGATGTCCACCAACCAAAGGCACAATCATGGGCATCCGTGTCTCTGGCTACAACTCTGAATCTGGAATGACAGGTTGTGGCTCAGGCTCGCTTGAACTATTGGGTCTCTGGCTACAACTATGAATATGGAATGATAGGTTGTGGCTCAGGCTTGCTTGATGTGGATTCAAAGCTTGTAGATGACCACAATTTCCCCTCCTTTCAGGTACAAGGTGAGATGATGGCGAAAAATCAACTGCAGTATTGTTCAATATTCTAAAACAAGTTTTGACATATAACTTAAACATTTTCTTGGCTGTTGATGCCCATTGCCAAGAAGTGATCCCTCCAAGATGAATCTTTTTTCTTGCAGGAGGCTTGTTTTTAAAGCATCTATGTGAAGGGTGGGTGTGCCGAAAATCATGCTTTCATGGGTGAAGATTGAAACAGTGATCTTTCATATGGCCAACTCAATCATGGTGTTGTCATTTTACAATCCATTGTTGCTAATGTGGAAGAGGAGTAGGATCTGGAACAGCTGAAGGTGAAATGTCATAAAGAAATTTGAAAATATAAAATTTGATGGGCTTGGAGTATTTTGGAATATTAAAGGACAACTCCTTGTCATATTCAAGACCTCTCCTGTGCTTGTTATGGACAAGTTGTTCCCAAGGTCTGATGATGGGCTTGGGAGGTGAGGCGTGAGCTTCTGCATCTACATACAAATATGATCTTGTACTCAACTTAGTGATTTGACCAATATCTTGTTGCTGATGGGAGTTTGTCTCCATTTTCTGAACAAAAACAGACTTAGAATAATGTCTATTCTATTGTATCTCTTCTTTCTAGAATTGAGATTCAAGCTGCAAAAACTTGATTTTGTCTTGTCCATAATGTAAATAGGTCTGAATTTATGAAAGATAAGTTTTGTTGATGGTTATCCTCTGATCTATAGTGGAATGTATTAGAGTATTTAATAACTCTAATATATCGTCAATTTTATCCATTTTCTGAGAAAAATAAAGATTCAACGCTCTAGCAAGGCTAGAAAAATCCCAACTTGTTGAATGCTAAAAAATATCAGTTGTAATATAAAGACCAAAATGATATAGCGCATGTATAAGTCTTGACTAGAATAATCTCTGACGCTTTACAAGTTAAACACACAATATAGAAATGACTATTCCCTCGCAAACAACAAAATAGAATTATATGCTGGAAATTCAAGCTTATTTCTCATTCTAGCTTGCACATACAAAAGAAAAAAAATATTCAATTTGTCATACAATCTTTCACAAATCTTTCATTGATCATGGTGGAGAGATCTATCACCTAATTTTCAAAATAATATATTAGTCGGCTACTCGTAGAATTTTTTTATAGATATCGTATGGTCTCCAAGCACTGGAACAAATTTATTTCTTCAAATGACTTCCTAACAATGTGGGCTGACGTACCTGTCAACGAGAAGCAGCCACAACTAGTTCTGTGTAATAGGGATCCCCAAATGCCATGGATGGCTTTCTATTTATACACATGCACATGGATTAAAACTTGCTTCACCCTTTCATTATGGAGGATTAAATATTGGAAGCCTTTGACAACTGCACTGGTTTTTATTGTAACTAGTCTTTTTCAGGACTCATGCGAACTAATTCCTGCGAAGGCAGGGTCTACAATCCTTATGCAAAAGCGTTATTTGATGTTTCAGCACCACGTGAATGTCCCTCCTCATTTGAATACATCGTTGTAGATAAGCTTCATAAATCTAATGCCACGTACAATGTTATCGCCATTGGGACCGAGCCATGAAATCACAATAGGGAGTTGGTCCAAATTTATTACCCTTCACAAAAGATATGGAATATCGTGGGCTAATTTTTCTTCGACACCACCCGAGTTCCCTCTAGAGCATACAACTCAATTTTTTTTTCCCAGCATCATGTATAACTGTGACTAATTGATGTCATGGGAGGTATAAAGGACGTGTGAGAGAGTGATTCAATGTTCCAACCAGTGCAAAACCATCTAAATCATTGAATTGTATGCACTCAACGTAATGAATGAACTTTGAGCTTGACCAAATGAATAGTTCTTCGATATAAAGGATGGATATCCGTTATAGAATCTCTCACCATGTTTCATATCTGTATTGAGATCTGAGAATGTTCTCCTTCATCTACTTGTAAATTACAAAACCATTCTCTCAAAATGAGAGCACAAAATCATCAACAAAGTGCCTCTTCGCATAACATAGAGAAAATAACATGGTCAGGGTAACACCAAAACTAATCAATGATAGAGAGGCTGTCAAACCAGGAGGTAACTCCTCAAAACTAGAATATGTATTAGCTGAATAATGTACATGCTCTTATAGATGGGAGGTGAGGCTATTGGCATTCATCTCCCAATGACTCTTGGCCTTCCTTATTTCCTAATATTAAATAATATACAAAAATACAAATGCACACCCATCCATAGGATTAGGTGTCAACATTCCCCCCTTTAATCCGAAGGGATGTTGGTGAGTCCAAGCATCGATCTGAACTTTTCAAACTTTTCTCTTCCAAGTGCTTTGGTGAAGATATCAGCAATTTGCTCATTTGTGGAACAATGATGTAGATGGATGGTTTTGGCCTGAACATGATGTCGAATTAGATGGTACTTTGTATTGATGTGCTTTGTTCGATCATGGAGCTTTGGGTTCTTGGCCAACTTTATTGCAGAAGTGTTGTCGATCATGAGTGGAGTGGAATACATCTATTTCATCTGCAAATCTTCCAGGATTTTCCGGAGCCACACAATTTCCTTTGTTGCTTCAGCTGCTGCCACATATTCTGCCTCGGTCGTGGAATCTGCTGGAACTGACTGTTTGCGTGATCTCCATGAGACAGCTTCTGATCCAAGACTCATGGTGTAACATGTAGTAGACACCCCTATTTCTTTGTCGCCATCAAAGTCTGAATCAGAGTATCTGGTCAAGATGAAGTCGCCTACCTGTGTATATTTGAGTCCAAAGTCTTGAGTCCCCTTCAAGTACCTTAGTACTCTTTTTGCAGCAGACCAATGTCCTTCACAAGGTTTTTGCATGAACCTTGAAAGGATTCCAACAGCAAATGAAATGTCAGGTCTGGTGGTGGTCAGATAGATAAGACTTCCTACAAGCTGTCTATACTTAGTTGCATCCTCAAATTCCTTCCCTTCAATAGATGTGAGCTTAAAGTTTTGTTCCATTGGAGTGCTTAAGGGTTTACAGTCATCCATGCCAAATTTGTTCAAGAGATCTCCAATGTACTTCTTTTGAGAAAGAAATATGAATTTAGGATGTTGAATTACTTCAATACCCAAATAGTAATGAACATGACCCAAATCAGTCATTTCAAAACCTTTCTTCAACTCTTTCTTCATGGATGCAATATAGCTCTCATTTTTCCCTGTTATCAAAAGATCATCTACATATACCACAAGATATACAACTGTTTTTCCAACTTTCTTAACAAACAAAGTTGCATCATCAAGATCAAAGTGTTTGAAATCAAGTTTTAGAAGATGCTCGGTCAATTTCTCATACCAGGCTCGTGGTGCTTGCTTGAGGCCATACAAGGATTTTACAAGTTTGCAAACTTTGTGTTCTTGACCCTTTATCACAAATCCTTCTGGTTGGGACATATAAACTTTCTCCTTTAGATCTCCATTCAAGAAGGCTGTTTTTACATCCATCTGATGGACTTTCCATCCATTCTGAGCTGCTAAGGCAAAGAGAGTCCGGATGGTGGTCCATTTTGCTGTGGGAGCAAAATTTTCTTCATAATCGACTCCTTTTTGTGCAAAACCTTTTGCCACAAGCCTGGCCTTGTGCTTGTCAAGTGAGCCGTCTGCTTTGTACTTGTTCTTGTAGACCCACTTACAGCCAATTGGTTTCGTTCCCAAAGGCGGATCAACCAGCTTCCAAGTGCGATTCTTTATCAAGGCATCATACTCCTTCTGCATCGCTTCTTTCCATTCATCATGAGAAGCGGCTTCTTTGAAGGAAGTTGGTTCATGATCTGTAGACAAACTCAATTCACAGTTATAAGCAATATCCATATCAACAGGGGAATCAGAATTATCTACATCACCTTCGATTTCTTGAGTGGAACTTCTTGTTCCTGTTTTTCCAACCTCATCGGGATGAACATCCTCCAGTGTCTTTGTCAGCCATTTGGGAGGACCTTTCTGAGATGGCCCAGGCTGGTCACTTGACTGAGTTGGGATTGATTCAAGATTCAATCTCCCAATTCTGTCAATCACATCATCCAATGTGTCATCCGTGGTTGTTTCTTCATGTGGGGGAGAGAGTGCTTCATGATATGATTCCACAGTTTGATTCAATATCGGAATCCCCCCTTAAAGGTGTGGAATCACATTATCAAATTCTTGGAAAGACTTTGCATGTGTGAATCTGTCCAGGCGATCAAGTTGCCGCTCAACAACCTTGTCACTCTTGGAAGATTCAATAAATATGACATCTCTTTCTATCACAAACTTCTTATTTGCTTCATCATAGAGACGATATCCTTTGGAGGTATTGGAGTACCCCAAGAAGATACATTTTCTGCTTCTAGCACCAAGTTTATTCCTTTGACCCTTGGGTATCAAGGCATAACAGGTGGACCCAAAGACCCTGAAATGCTTTACCGAAGGAATGTGGCCATGCCACATTTCAAAAGGAGTTTTGTTTCTAATTGAACTTGAAGGACACCTAATCTTTATGTAAACAACACATAGAACTACATCAGCCCAAAACATCAATTTTACATTCTTGAAAAATAACATGGAGCGGACCATATTTAAAATGGTTCTGTTCATTCTTTCAGCTACACCGTTCTGTTGTGGATTATATGGCACAGTGGTTTGATGTTTGATTCCATGTTGACGAAGATAATTTTCAAATTCGTTTGAAGTGTATTCTTTTCCATTATCAGTGCGTAGAGAGCCAATATGTGTTTGTGCATCATTTTCAATCCATGCATGAAAATTCTTGAAAGTTTGAAAAACATCAGACTTATTCTTCAGTAAGTAAATCCAACACATTCTGGTGTAGTCATCAATAAATGTCATCATGTATTTGTTTCCATTTGCAGAAGCAATAGGCATAGGGCCACATAAATCTGAATGAACAAGTTCAAGTTTTATATGTGCTCTGGAGTGTGAATCATGAAATGGTTGTTTGCTATGCTTTCCTAGAATACAAGCATCACATTCCTTAGGTTTTCTAGGAATTGTAGGCAGTCCATCAACACCATTTTTCTTCAACAAACGAAGGTTTTCATAATTTAAGTGTCCAAATCTAGCATGCCATAAAAGACTTGATGGAAATGTACCTTCATCATGATATGAACTGAAAGCAAAGTTTTGAGCATGAGCAGATGAACCTTTCGGCTTCAAGAGTCTCCCTTCTTCTATTCCCTCCATGACAAGTGAGTGATCTGATGCTGATCTGACCTCTGCCTTGCCATCAAACAAGTGAACTGAGTGTCCTTGCTGCCGGATTTCGATCAGGGACAGCAAGTTTCTCTTCAACTCTGGGAGGTATAGAACCTCATGTAGGATATGATCAAGAAGACCAGGCAGTTTAAGCCTGACTGTGCCAAGCCCTGATGGCTTGAGTTTGGATTTATCTGCGAAATATACTGCTCCATCAACTTTGTCAGTGAATTCTTCAAAAAAATCTTTTCTAAATGTCATGTGACATATTGCTCCTGAATCTAGCAACCAATCATCTCTCCATGAAGTAAATGAAACATCAAATAGGTTTTCAGTTACTCCATTGTTACAATGTGCTAGAACAGAATGAGCTGATTCAGCTGGTTTACCTTTGTCTTTGTCATCAGTTTTACCTCTGTCTTGATTTGTTTGCTGCTGAGCCTTAGTTTGTCTGCCCCCCTTTTCTCTGAAGTTTCCTCTTCGTCTTCTGTCTGCTCTTCCTTTGGATGAACCCGAAGCATGTCTCTTTTCTCTCTGTGCCAAGTAGGCAGCCTCTTTAGAAGATGAAGGGACTGTCATCTTCTTTTGAAGGAGGAGAGAAAAACCAAAACTTTGCTGGAAAAAAAAAATCTGAAGAGGAAAAATTTCTGCCATACAAACTTTCAATTCTTGAAATCTGCTCAATTAGAGGGGACAAAAAAACTTGCTGGAAAAATATTCTGAGTTTTTAAAAAAAACTCTTTCTGGAAACTAAATCTGCTCAAAAACTCTTGTTGAAGACTGAATTTTAAAAAAATACTCTTTGCTATAAACTGAATTCTGCATAAAAAAAATGTATTTTTTTTTTATTTTTGTTTGGGGAATAGAAAATTCGATATGGAATGGGGAATAGAAAAGTCGATATGGAATGGAAGGGAGAGTACGGAATGTGAATGGAAGTATTATGGTATGGAGGCGGTATGGGATATAATGAATGGTGGTATTATGAAAGGCGGAGTGGTATATATGGGCGGAAATGGTATAGAATATGGAATGTGAAGTGTTACATATGTAATGGTCAGCGCTTTATGGAGAAAACATTGGATATTAAACAACATCTTTTATATATGGAATGTGTTGTTAAATGTGTAATGGAAAACGTATTGAATAAAGCCAACGTATTGAATATGTGAGAGCGGTGGATAATTGAAGCGGTAATCCAATACAATGATGTGGACAGACAGCGTATTAAAATGGTGATCCGATAGATATATAAACAGTGGAGGCAGCGTATAAATGACAGGCGGACAGAACAAGTCAAACGAGCGTATAGCCACCTTTATAACTGAGACCACAACGTTTAAATAAAATGCAGCGTTTAAATATTTGACAGCGTTACAATGTAATCACACAGCGTTTAAATAAACAATGGACAGGCGGTATTGTATGTGAAAAGGAGCGCTCGACAGCGGTATTGCATACGAATGGAGCGTGGGAATGAATGGCGGACTGAGCGTAAATGGTATATAGAACTGTCTTACAAAGGGCGGACAGTGGTGTAAATGACAGAGATATATATAAATGCGTATAAGTGGAGGCGTTGTAATATATGAAAATGTATATGAGTGAGTGCGTTGTAAAATGGAGGGCGGTATATGCCGGTGTGTATGACAGGCAGATAAAATGCTGGAGCGGAGCTTTGTAGAAATGGAGTGATATAACAATGTATGGATGGCTTTGACAGCACTGCATATAATCTTTGACAGCTTTGACACTTTTGATAGCGCTGGATGTAGATGTATATAAACGATGAATGGACTGTATATAGCTGAAAAAGTGGTGTTAGATAAACGCAGGTGGACAGAGCGGTCTCATAAAGGCGTGGAGGTGGATTACAAGTTGGGTGCTGGTGTTATGGGAATGCAGAGTAGTGAGGGAGAGGGCGCAGAGTAGTGAGGGAGAGGGATGTAAGCAGAGTGAGGGAGAGGGCGTAGGGCGCATAGTGGAGAGATGGGGGAGGTGAATGGGTCGATAGGTATGGAGAAATGAAGGAGGCCCAAAAGGGCGTTACAAAAAATAATTTTGAAATTGAATCTGCAGAATGACAGAGTTGCAGGACTGCTGGAATTGCAGAATGGCAGAGCCTGCAATTTGCAGAATGACAGAGCCTGCAGTCTTCAGGAGCTGTAGGAGCTGGAGCTGCAAATGTCAGTACTATATAGGGAAAAAAATGCAGAATAACAGTCTAGCAATTAAGAGCAGCAGAAAACTATTAAAAAATATGACTGAGCAAAGGATAGGGAGTTACACCACAGGGCAGAAATGCCAATTGTGGAGCTGGCTCTGATACCATGTCAAACCAGGAGGTAACTCCTCAAAACTAGAATATGTATTAGCTGAAGAATGTACATGCTCTTATAGATGGGAGGTGAGGCTATTGGGATTCATCTCCCAATGACTCTTGGCCTTCCTTATTTCCTAATATTAAATAATATACAAAAATACAAATGCACACCCATCCATAGGATTAGGTGTCAACAGAGGCATTTTCTAGAAAGGAAAGGAATATACAAGTGAGATATAATGGATAGATATCCACGTAGAAGATTCCTACCATGGGAACAAAGAATTATGATAAACCAACAGTTTTTCGTTATGATTCCAGACTAAGAATAGTCAGGAGAAACAGTTCTGTGAGGAGTATGGTCATACTGGAATGGAAAGGCCTTCTACGATGAGTAGGTGCAAAGACATTATGGTAGAATGGTCAAGTTCTGGGACGTGGAGTCCTTCATCAATAAGAATCTGGAGAGTAGCTCTTTTAATGTAGCAGTTTGCAATTCCTCAATAGGAGCCCTTTAAAAATATGAGAATTGTATTCATCAACGGATCGATCCTCAACAAGAATCAATCACGGGACTGACCTTCATCCCAGATAATAGATTGGTTTTCAACGTAGAGAATGAATGTGGCTTCAATTAAGGATTCAACACATAGTCTCTTCGCACAATGTGTATCATCTAAAAGAGGGCCACAACCAACATTTATGGTCCATAAAAAATACTGCATAAACGTTAATTCATGTAGCATAAAGACCACAGGCTCGATGTCTTTTTCAGATTGCTTCTGCAACTATCAACAATGCTTAATGCATAGAACAATGAACAATAAGGAGATATAACCAGTGTTCAGATAGGAGAAAAATAATATGTGAGAGAATAGAAGGAAACTGGAAACTCGATTGTTTGGAGGGAGAGGGAGTGCAGGGCACACAAAGAATGGCCATAAAAACTGTGGCTCAAATATGAGCAGGGCATGAAATCACCCGCTCTGATACCATGTTAAACACACTCATGGTAAATGGAGAACACACACATATAAAGATAGGATAAGCATGAGATGCCATAGTATTAACCAGAAATATGCATATATACAATACAGTAGGTGACCCTTGGTTTCCCATTCCAAGTGGTCTCTTGGAATCCATTTGTCCATCCGCCTTCCACACCTACCCATTGAAGATTAGGTGTCCAACAGATGCCTCACTCATGACCAAGTGGAATAATCCCTCAATGACTACGACGGAGGTGCTTGCAGCGACCATCTATCCGGGATGGCCACTTCCCAAAAACTTCTATGGTCAGGATATTTTTTGCCGTCCCTATTTCATGATTTCATTATAGTAGTCAAGAGATGGGAGCGATGCCAATGCTTCACTCATAAGACAAGAGGCCCTCCCATTCCTATGCACCCTATCATCCTCGCTGGCCCATTTTGTAAATGGGGAATCGACTTCATGAATTACAACCCCGCATCGTCTGGAAATCATAAATACATCATAGTGGCTATCTATTATTTCACCAAGTGGGTAGAGGCCATACCCACATACGAAAACACCACAGAAACCGTCGTTTTATTTCTGTTTAACCATGTGATTGCCCGGTTTAGCGTTCCCAAAGAGTTAGTCTCCAACCATGGGAAAAACTTCGAGAATGAATTTTTCGAGGAGCTATCTCACCACCTCAGATTCACCCATGAATTCTCTTCACCATACTACCCCCAATCCAATGGATAGGTAGAAGTTGTAAACAAAGTACTCAAAACTATGTTACAACACATGGTGAATAAACATAAAACCAACTGGCACCATATGCTCTTCTCTGCCCTGTGAGCATACCGCACGGTTGTGAAGACGTCCACTAGTTTCAATCCCTTCCACTTGGTATACAGGGTCGAAGTCGTGATTCCCATAGAACATGAGATCCCGAATTTACATGTTGCCATCGAACTCCTCGATGATACCCAACCTATAGAACAACGTCTAGTACAACTAGAGCTAGTCGACAAAAATTGATGATGGTCGTTGCAGTACAATGAGGCCCACAAGAAACTGGTAAAATCATCATTCGACTGCCACATCAACCCTCGCTAATTCACCGAGGGAGAACTAGTCCTCTACTATGATGTCACAAAAGAAGACCTAGGGCTAGGAAAGTTTGAAACCTTGTGGAAAGGACCCTACATCATAAAACATTGCCTCCTCAAGGGGGCATACATCTTGACGGAACTAGACGGGACATACCTCAGCAATCCCATCAACGACCTTTACCTCAAGAAATTCTATCCATAAGGGCCAAGCTGGCCCTACCCTAGAGTCAATGTGCACAAACAAAACCATTTTAATTTTTTTTACCAAAATACTTTTGACAAAGTGCGCTCGAGTGTCACAATGGATTACCAACCCGGACCTTATTTCAAATTTTCTGATGGAGCATCACAATGGTCTCAAAGTTTTGTAGCAACTGCCTAGGTCATCTATCACCCTGACTGATCACCACTATGCACCAATGGACTATGCATCGGTTTATCAACAAAAAATTAGGCAGAATATGATGCTGCCATAGGACTTATGTGTGATTCCCTCCCTCAGGGCCTAATCCATATTTATGTCTACCTCGATTCCCAGTTAGTAGTGTCGCAGTTAAACCATATATTTGAGATTCGAGGTCCACATCTATTTAGAAAATATTTGCATGAAAAAATATTAAGCAAACAATTTTACTACATTACATTCACACATGTACCAAGGAGTCAAAACCAAACAACTGATCACGTAGCTAACAATATTCTAAACTAGAATGCATCTCAAATAAACCATCATACATAAAAAAAGAAAAAACATAGACATCCATCATCATAACATAATCCATAAGTAGAAATAGGGGGCACACCATGTAGAGCCGCAAAAAATATCTCTCATATATATATATCATAATATATGTGTCTGAGTACAAAAAATAGTGTCTCTAACCCATCGGTCAGCCTAAAAAGATAAAAAAATAAGTCATAAAAAAACAGGGGAAGCATCATCATCATGGGTTATTTCCCCATGTACAAAAATGACTCTAGGGTGGTGCTCCCCCAGGTGGGGCACCTGGACCCACTGCCGCCCCCGATACCACTATTGGAGCCTCCGTCAACACTGAGACTACTACCCGACATAAAACTAGCCGATAGTCCCTCTCCCTAGCCATCAAGGTCTGCAGCCACACCTCCTCAAGGTCATCCAAAAAGCCTCGAGATGGCATCCACTGGGTCAAGAGGTCCACTTGATCCCAGGTATCCTCCAAAACTAACACACATGTGGTCAGCTCAGTAGCACGAGCCTCCGTCGCATCAGCACGAGCCTCCACTGCATCAGCACAAGCTCACTCAGTTGCAGCCTCGACAACAACTGAGATGCTTCCCTCCCCCGAAGGGCCAGCCACAGCACGAAATCCCACACCCTGAGGCTGTGTAAGCTCTCCTCCCAGCCCCCCATGAGCTCCTAGAGGTCTCCTAAGAGTACCATGGCCAACGAATTGAGCCATAGGGTGACCAACCTTGCTAACATATGCAAGAGTAACCAAAAATATGTCAATGTCACCATAAAAACACATATAAACATATATACTCAAATAAATGAAACAAACATGAAGACATACCTACTGGCCCCAAACGTAGCCTAGAGGGAGACCCATCTCTAGATCCCCCCAGAAGTCCATCCCTGCATATGGTAATGGTAGAAACATTTGAGGGTTGGCCTCAAACCAAGCCTCAGTAGTGGTGTTCCAGTAACGCCCCACCCTACCACCACCTCCTCGAGGCATCACAGGGCCCCACCTCCTCATGCGAGGTACCTGTGTCTGCCCAGCAGGTACCACCACCACTAGTCTCAACAACACCACTCGCTCATACATGATGCTGCATAAAATACTGGAATACGCAAATAGCTTCAATCCATCCCAAATCTTGAAATGTTGTGCTACCATCCTGTCATAACAGAAGAGGAAAATGTGGAAAAAGTTAATGGCCCTTAGCTGGCACAAGACTGCAACCTGTGGGATGGAAACAATAAAGTCTGGAGGGGTGGAAACTGATAATAATTTCTCAGAGGATTTATAGTCAGTCCAAACAAGAAAAGCCTCTTAAGTAACTGTTTAAAACCAACCAAGGACAGGGCTAACCATAAACTTCTTGGGCAAGTTCTATTAAAGCATCTTAATTGAAAAACAATCCAGTAATCCGCATAATTACCTTCAAAAAGTATGAAAACACATAAGAGAAACAAAGTGTAACTTAAGATCAGATAAAGTACTTTTAAACCTAGTCTGCTTTCAGTCAACACCAAGGGAAACTTTCAGAATCTGCCTTTGGAGAAAAGAATCTAGGAATCAGGGCAAACCATAACTTCTCTAGTCTAACTTTAATAGCAAATAATGGAAATCACATTCAAGAAAAATGTTTATGTAAACAGAAGGACGAGGGAACACCAACATTCCTAACTGTTTAAACAGTATTGAATCATTCTTAAATAAACAAACTTGAGGAAAACATTAAGATAAAGATTTCTCAGCTAGAGAAGGTTACTGATATACAGTAGATCCTAACTCTGTTTAAACTGTTCTTTACAGAGGAATATGATCAATATGGCATACATATAAGGAAAACAATAAAAAAGAGAGATGCACTTCACCAATGACATAGACCAGGATCCCAAGAAACAACTTTTATATTGATGTCAAACCGGTTACAGTCTTCAAGTCCAATGTTTCAATTCAGCAATCATCTTCACTATTCAGCCTAACTAATCTATCACAAGCAGAGCTCCAAGGGCCAGTGAACACTATTTACAATCAGGATTTTAGGCTCAAATGTATTTCAAAGCTCTGTAAGCAACTCAACCAACAATTTCTCATCTTCTACAGAAGTATTTATAGAATAATGAGGAGGTGAGATCTGATAAAAATCTGCTAAAGTAATTAATACATATTCAAGACTTCTTGGCCCTTTGAGGGGCTCGATGAAGAATTTTATAGGTGGTTCTCTGTATTAACTATTTTACATTAACTATCAGGTCTGCTGGAAAGAATTTGTTGACCTTTGAGGTTTGGCATGAGGTTGAAATAACTCTGTAGATATTTCTCGCATTAAGTTTCTTGCAGAAGTAACTTCTCGGCTGTGTTGAGGAAAAACATCTTCCTTTGCAATAACTTCGGCCCTGGTTTAAAAGGTTTGAGGCAACAGGTGGCGTTTAGTCGCTGGGAGGAATCAATTCGCCTCCTTTTTGTGGCGGTGGAGGGTTTGCTGTCACTAAAACACTTTAGGTATTCTGCAAACTGTGTTTTAGATTGGGGGATTAGGCTTTTATTAAGAGTCTTAGCCGTAATCCCCATAAAAATGTCTTCAATTCTCTGTGCTGGCACATTTCTGGTCTTCTACAGCTGATACTCTTTGACTGTGCCAGATTCTTGGTGCTTCGCTGCTACACAGGGTTGCGCAGGGTTATACGGCATCAATGCCTCATGAAACACTGACGAAAACGTGAATTTGACACCTGCGAAATGATTTCATTTGATAAATTGAAGGAGGGAGGGTCGTCACCCTCACCTTTCGAATTTCATCTGAATATAGTGAAAAAAGTTAAACCCTGCGAAATACAAACAAAAGTTATGAAATCCTGCGTTCATAGGTTAAACTGCATTGGAGGATGTGCGGAGGAAGCGGGGCCGTTGGATGGCATCATCCAACAGTCGGGATTATTTGGAGAAATCATAGAATGGTGGAAAAAGATAAAATCTAAGCCGTCGATTGTGCAAGATCAACGATTGGGAGAAGGCAGCGGAAAAACCTTTGTAAACAATATAATATGAATTTTTTATTTTTACAAAGGAAAAAGGCGCATTTTATATGAGCGGCGAGGGGATCGTGCGGTGGGCCCGGCGGGACTGATCGCAAATCGCAAAAGTGAAAAACGCTATGGCGGATTATGCGACGGAGAGAAAATGCGATATTGCGATTATGCGATGGGTGGAAACTGCGATGGAGAGCAGTGCAAATATTTGCGATGCTCTTTGGAGGAAAAGTGAAAATTGCAATCTACGATCTGCGATGGATCGCAACGCAAATATTTGCGATGCATCAGTTTAAAAAATAACAATTTGAAAATTCTGCGATCTGCGCTTTGCAATAAGCACCAAAGGGTTAAAACTTGGTTCCAGCGTGCTGGCGTATGGAAGAAAAGGGGCTAAGGGCTTAAGCTCGAGGGGCTTAAGTTCAGTACATAAAAACATGTATTTTCATGGTTTTTGAATGGTTTCTTGAAGGAAATGAAGGATTAGGTAAGGTTAAAAAGTGGGTTTTTAACCTTATAAAAGGGATTTTAATGAAATGGAAAGGGAGAAACATGAAATTGTGGGTTTTTCACTGGAAATGGAGAATAGAAAATGATGTTAGTGAGGAAGAAAAGGAAGGGGACCAAGGGGTTCTGCAGCAGTATTTAACTTGGGATTTTTGAAGGATTTCAGAGGCTTTTAGGATGTAAACAACAATAGGGGATTTGGACAGAGGCATGAGGCCTTAGAGAGACTTCAAGAGCCAACAATTTTTAGTGATAAAATTTGTTCCTTGGAGGCTCCGAAAATATTTAGCCACCTTTTGGTATAAAAAAATATTATAGGTGGCTAACAGTGGCTCCACTTGGGGATGGTGCCTTCTTGAAGGTATCAAGAATTCAGACTTGATTTCTGGGAGGCTGATCAGTTGCCTCATCCATTGTTCTCTCTGGGATGCTGACCAGGTGCCTCATCCATTAGATTTCTCTTGCTCTGCTTTTGAAAAATAACATCAGTCATGAAAGATAAATGGACTTCATCAATACAACTTTATACCTACCCAATCCTACTGATCTAGCATTTTTTCTTCATCAGAGTGCATTTGGATTGGCAAACTCTTTCCATAACATTTTATTCTTTTTAAAAGCATAAAAACTAATCTAATTCTACTTCTTATCTCTCCCTGAACTCAGATTAAACAGTTGAGCCCAGATGTTTCTCTACCTAATCTACTGTCTGTTGGGATTAAAATGTCCAACAAACCTTCATTCTCTAAATTCTACAACAGAAATTTAAAAACAGTCAAGTCAAGATTGAGCTGTTTGAATTGCTGTGATCTATGGCATAAGAACAAGTTGCACATAGATTATTATTTGCAGAAAATTAAAATAAAAAATGGAAGGCTTAAGATCTGAAAGTTTCTCATCATGGCCTTCTCTTTTTTTCACAACTCTGTTTTTGCTTTTGTTTGAGTTGTCTCTTCCTTGATATCTGATTCAGATTTTGGGCAAATTGGAACCAGTTTTTCTCTTTTATGACCCAAAAAAATAAAACAGTTTTGAGTCATCTCTCTTTGGAAACTTTGGTTCAGATTTTGAGTTTGTTTGAACCTTCATTTCTATCCTAATCTATCTACTGATAAGCCAAGATTGAACAGTTTGGAAAATCGAATTCACTATCCTATCAGTAGAAAATTTAAAGCTAATTAGTCAAGATTAGGAAGTATGACTAACTAGAAGTGTGTTTTGAGGAGTGGCATTTGAGCTTGCACACTTTCAGATTTATTTCTCTTTTTGGCATGGGGCTTTGCCTTTCTTGTTTTGATTTCTGCCCTCTTTTCAATTTTATTTTGTTTTTGTATTTTTGATCTTTCATAACTTTGAATGCAATGGTGGATGGACTATTCACAATGGAAAAGGTAAAAGGCTTTAAAACATAAAATGGATCAAGAGAAGTAATGCTTAAGCATCCTGCCATTGACAGGACCCCCAAAAAATTCTGTTCCATCCAGTTTTTGTAGGAAAAATACATTATTACCAGCAACTGAATGAATAGAATAAGGGCCAAGCCACAAATTATCAAATTTTCCATGCTTGCCATTTTCTTCCCTTCTTGAGTCCCACTTTAAAACTTTGCCCCCAATCTTGAAATTGCTGGCCTTTGTTCTTTGGTCAAAGAGATTTTTTATGTTGTCCTTTTTCTGCAATGCTTTGTTATACACTTCCTCCCTGGTCTGCTGAAGATGAATGGTCTGATTTATTATTCTGGTCATGTCATTTTCTTCAGTCTGTAACTCTTGAATCAACTTCATCACTGGTACACCAAGGCTGTTTGGAAAAATTGCATCTGTACCATACACAAGCTGAAAGGGTGACATACCAATAGATTTCTTCAAAGTTAATCTGTCAGCCCAAAGTGCATGAATCAGCTTTGTGTGCCAAGAATTTTTGTTATCCTCCAACATTTTCTTGATTATGTTCACTAAGCTTTTGTTGGAAGATTCTGCAAGTCCATTACCTTGGGGGTAATAGGCTGTAGAATGCCCCAATGTTATCTGATATTTGTGACATAATTCAACCATTCTCTTAGATCCAAATGCTGCTGCATTATCAGTGATGATCTTGGTAGGACAGCCAAATCTGGAGAGAATGTTAGTTTCCATGAATTTTATGATAACAGAATCATTGGCCTGCCTACAAGGGATGGCTTCTATCCACTTAGTGAAATAGTCTGTGGTAGTGAGAATCCATCTATACTGGGCAGAAGATGGTGGATGGATTTCTCCTATGTAGTCAAGACCCCACTGTTGAAAAGGAGCTTCTACAGTGATTGGATGCAGAGGAAGGGGTAATAATTTTCTCTTGCCTTCGAACAGTTGGCATTTATGGCAAGTAGTGGTTACTTTGTGCACATCATGAAAAAGAGTAGGCCAATAGAAACCAGCCCTCAAGATCTTGTTGGCTGTTGACTTCCAGTACAAATGACTTCCACACTCTCCTTCATGGAACTCCTGTTTAACCTTCTCTGCATCCAACTCAGGCAAACATTTAAGCAATATGCCACTTGCATTTTTCCAATAAAGACATTTATCAATAATGCAATAGTTTACAGCTTTTAACTTTAGGAATCTTGCCTTTGTTTTTGTCAAACCAGGAGGTGCATTTACATTAAGAAAAACATAGACAATATCAACATACCAAGGAGAATTGATAAAATGGTCTTCAACAATGGGAGTTGAGAATTCTTCTTGGTTATCCAAAGCATTAATCATGTTAATATCAAGAACTTCATAATTTGATTCAGCCATTAATCTAGCTAGACCTTGGCCTTTGATGAGTTTAGTGGGTTTTATCTCTAAATCATATTCAAGAATAATAGAAATCCACTTACCTCTCTTACCATCTGGATCCTGGGTTACAATGTCTTTAACGACTAAATTTGGGACAAAGGCAATGATGTGTGAGTGAAGGATGTATACCCTGAAGTCTTTTAAAGCTTTAACCAAAGCAAAAGATTGCTTTTCCATAATGTTGTACTTCAATGGGGCATCCCTCAATGCCTTACTAAAGAATGCAATGGGCTGCTCTTGTCCTTGTGGATTTTTCTGTAAAAGGACAACCGCTATGGTATGTTCTGATGCAAATGAGAAGATATACAAATCTTTTGAAAAATTAGGACTTATCAGAACCGGTGTTTTGGTTAATGCTTGTTTTACCAGTTCAAAGGATGTCTTTGCTTCCAAGGTCCATTTCACCCCTTACTCCTTCTTCAACATATTTGTGATATTCCTAAGGAGCTCAGCTAGGTTGGGGATGAACCTTCTCAAAAAGTTAATCTTCCCAATGAAAGATTGCAACTCCTTGAAGTTTTGAGGATGAGATATTTGCAAAATGGCCTCAATCCTCTTTGGATCTATCTTTATACCCTCTTCTGAAATAATGTGCCCAAGAAGTTTACCTCTTAGAGACCAAATAGTGTCTTCTTAGGGTTTAAAGATATCCCAAACTTTCTGCACTTCTCGAAAACTTTCCTCAAATGTTCTAAGTGTTCTTCATCTGTTTTTGAAAACACAGTAACATCATCAAGATAGATAATGATGAAGAAGCCCAATTCCTCCGAGAATGCTATGTCCATGGATCTTTGAAAGGTTGCTCCAGCGTTCATTAGAGAAAAAGGAATTTTCACATACATGAAGGTGCCCCAGGGTGTAGTAAAGGCTGTCTTTAATTGATCAGCAGGGTAAACCAAGATCTGATTGTACCCCGAATAGCCATCCAGCAAAGAAATTCTTCTAGACCCTACCAACCTTTGTAGAATGTGATCCATCTTTGGTAAAGGGTAGTTGTATTTTAATGAAGCTTTGTTTAAGTCTCTAAAGTCTATGCAAAGCCTGATTTCTCTAGTTTTCTTCCTAACAGACACCAGATTAGATACCCATTCAAAATATCTAACAGGGACAATAATACCAGCATCATACATTTTCATGATCTCCTTCTGAACCAACGGCAACTGGACAGGGTTTATTCTGCGCAGTTTCTGTTTGAATGGTTTTTGGTTTTATTTAAGAGGGATTTTGTGCTGTATTATTTCAGTGTCATAGGATTTAAGATCTTCGTAACTCCATGCAAAAACATCAGAAAATTCTTTGAACAGCTCTATGTATTTGAGTTTAATGTGAGCTGGCAAAGTTTTGGACAATTTGATCATTTTCGGTTTCTCTTTACTGCCTATATTGCATTCCTCCACTTCCGTCTCTACAGGTTCCAGTTTTGGCTTATTTGCCACATCGTTAAAATCAAACAACTCTTCTAAAGGGGTCAGACCCCTAGGCAAACTTCCGTCTTCAGGGTGCAGAGTTTCCAATTCTTCTGTTTCTAATTCTGCACTCAATTCTGTTTTGTTACTGAGTTTGCTAGACAGTAGGTTAATATTGACAGGTTCAGGAGACGATTCTTCTTTACCAAGAAAGTTTTCTTCACTGCAGTCTGTATCATAATCTGAGTCCGAACTATGCAGTTCGAATTCATTTCTGAATTGCATGAAGTCTTCTATTTGTTTGTCATTTTCAAACACTTGCCAATATTTTTTGTTATCAGGCACTGCTGGTCTAAATTTTATCGGAGTTGTGTTGTCTCCAGTCTCATATGGCGTTAGACACATCCTGGCCGCAAAAGCTAAATTGTGGGCTGTAATATTTTCTTTTCTTGGGACAAAAATTAATTCAGACTCATCGAAAGTTTCTAAAAGGTCCATGACATCATTTCGATAGGCCCTAAGTCTGGGGTGATGAGCGTTATATTTCCCATTGACTTGCCTAATGATTAATTCTAAATCCCCGTGAACTTTAATTCTCTTGGATCCTAACTTTTTCAACAAATATAAGCCTAATAGAAGGGATTTGTATTCCACTATGTTGTTGGAAAACTGAAAGTTTAATTTACATGAAATGCATTCTGAATGGTTGTTTTGAGTGTTAGTAATCCAGACACCTGCACCCGCGTTATTCCTAGTGCATGACCCATCGAAATGCATATTCCATAGGGGATTGTTTTCAGTTTCATCTGTTAGATGAATGTCCTCTTTAACTAACGTGCTTTCGGATTGTTGTTGAATGTTTGTACTTAGTTGTAGATGTTTTGATTCCTCCTAATTTTTGTTCATTTGGGGGTCATATTCTTTAGTGTCCAGGTTTAAAATTAATGGATGCATGACTTGTAGTTCAAGACCCATATTTGGTTTGCCATGGTTTAAAGGTTCAACAAACTGTTTTGACAGTTCTGTGGGATTTACCTCCTCCTCTCTATCGGCCATTAATCCTGATAACACGATTTGTTCACTAAGTGCTTCATCGTTAAACATGATAAAAGAATCAAGGCCTGTACTTACGGAATAGAGAGGAGAATTTTGAGGTCTGTCTTGACTTGTCACCGTGTATTGCATATGAGACTCCCTGTAAAGTCTTCTATTCTGATTGAAAACAGGGATTGTCGCATAGGTCATGTCCATCTGCATAGTCCCTTGTAACTTAGCCCCCCAAGATCTTGATAAAAGCATTCCATACTTTGGGGGCACATCAGCCACAACAACATCCATGACCAAATACTTGGCTGGAATTTGGGCTAAATTAACACAGAGGTCTTTGATCAATCCTAGACATTTAACTCTGCTTGAGTCAAAGGAGTACAGGCCTTTGTAAGGTTTGGTAATTTCAAGACCCAGGCTTTCCATTATAGCTTTTGGCATTAAATTATGGGAAGCGCCTGAGTCATGCATAGCATTGTGTATAATTTTGTCATGAATGTTAAAACTTACATAAAAGGGAGGGACATGCCCCTCTTGGAATTTACCTTCAATCTTTGGACCAAAAATCAGCTCTGGTTGGTCATCATTAAGATTGAGAGTATCCTCGTTTTCTTCTATGTTCAAAGCCTTTAAAATTTTGGACCTATATACATGTTGGGCAGCTAACTCAGTCAAAGGAACATAAATTTTGATCTTTGAGATTTCCTGATCCAGACTGAAAGGAATTTTATTTTTTAAGGTGTTGGTTTCAGCCTTGTTTACTGCCACTTTATCAGCAACAACAGCTTGCTGATTTGTTTTATCTACAGTTGACACAACAGTTGAAAAAGGAGTACTAGCTGAAGTGTTAGTACTACTGATGTTTGCACTCCGTTTTTCAAGATTTTGAGTGTCTTTCTCTTTACCTTTACCAGAATTATCAACCACAGTTTTGTCTTTTTGTTTGACTATTTTAGGCTTGGTTGCAGTGCTGCTTTGAGAAGGTTTGTCAGAGGTTTTGGTATTGGGGGTTTTCTGACTCGACCTACTTCTGAGTTCATATTCTCTTGGAGGTTCTGTGATGGCATTTTCCATGTCTTGACAACAATTTTCATTATCATCCCTTTTGTCATCATAAGGTGTATAAAGACCTTGTTTCCTATCATAATGAACCTCAAAGTCATCATCATCTACCCCAAATAGGTTCATATCATCATCCTCTGTTATTTCATCTGTTTCCTCAACCTCACTCACATAGTTTTGATGAAAGGGAGGAGTGATCTGCTGATCATCTTCCCTTGGTTTGTTTAGAGGTTGGTTCCTTCTCATATTCTGATTCTGGTTTTGGTTTCTGTTTTGAGGAGCAGTTTGATTTTGATTTGCTTGTGTTCTCTCAAGAATGCTCATTTTCTTCATCATTTCTTCCATCATTCTTTCCATTTTTGAGCTTGAGGTAGTAGGGGTGGATTCCTCTCTAAAAGATACTCTCTTTTCAGCTTTCATCCTTGCTCTCTTCTCCATCAAGTTGACTTCTACAGAAAGAGCACCTCTTTGCATGTCTTCAAGAGTTGCGAAATATCTCTCTCTCAGTGAATAGGTCATGTCAGCGTCAAAACCTTCGGGAAATTTATTTAAAGCTGAACCTTGTGGAGGTTTTAGTTATGGGGAAAGTGCGTTGTATACACTGTTGAATCTGGTGTAGTAGGCTTGCACACTTTCCCCTGGGTTCCTATGGAGATTGTTGTAATCAGCAAGAACTTGGAGAGGGTTCTTCCTTACTTCCCAATTGTTTAAGAATGCTTGATGGAAGCCTTGGAGATCATTTATACTATGGGGGGCTAAGCCTTTAAACCATTTTCTTACTTCTCCCCCTAAGCTTTGAGCAAATAATCTGAGCTTGACAGAATCATCATCAATTTCATTTCTGTCAAAGTAGTCATTCATCTTATCCACATGTTGTGATGCAGTTGTAGCATTGCTAGCATCATATAATGGGATTTTGGACTGATAGTCCTGTGGAAGGTTGAATAATGGTACAGGAAGGACTAAGGGAGCATACCATGCAGCCATGGTAGGAGGTGGAGGTGGATTCACAAGAGGTGTAGTGGTTTGAACAATGGATGTAGGATGAGTAGAAGTGGATGGATCAGGAGTAGACTGCTAAGCTGATCTTGGATGAGAGACACCTAGGTTGTGAAGGAAATGTAAATCAGGAGGTGTTGTTTCTCTACTACCAGGATGTTTACTTGTCTCCGGGGATGAAAGTGAAGACTCAGATTCTAGCTGTATTATATCATCAAACGACCTAGTTCGGAATGGATTTACTAAGTCAACTTGTGATTGTTGTAGAGCCGAAAGATTTTCAGGGACTGAATTAGCTCTCAAGGGTGATCTGAAAACAGTCGATAATTTAACCTTAGGAGACTTCCAAAGGATACTTTCTGGGTCATCAACTATTTCAGGTGGATTAGGGTCAGGATGGGCTCTAGTGTGAATCTTTCTAGAAGCCACTATGCTGTGTTTTTAGATCCGAATAAACAAGACAAGTTCAACCAGATATGACAATCTTTAAGAGGTTAACTAATCTGTTTACACAAATTTAATCCTACAGTCCTCTAACTGAGTTTTAAATGGTGTTATGATGATAAGGGTTCTTCGCAGTGGAGTTTTAAGGTCTGCTATGGGTTGTGGAGTCGCCAAGTGGAAGTTTTTAGCTCCTTTGGAGGTAAAAGGTTTTATGGTCCACCACCATGTTTATTGAATACCAATCTGGAAATTTTTAGGCTTTTCTGAGTTGTTTTTAGTAGTGTGGTTTTTAAGAATACCCTAACTCTATTTCAAAACTTAGCTACGGTTATGAGACAAAGGCAGTCTACTCTTATGGCTAAGCTAGCTGATTTTTCAAGGTTAGATAAAGTCTTATGAGAATCCTAGGGTTGAACTAGATTGTCACTGATTCAAACAAGTTTCATCATGATTACCATTTCTTGGTAGTGCTTGAAAAGGCTACATTTTACTCTCAAAGTTTTGTGTGAAAATCAAGGGAAAATGAGATGAAAACTCAACTCAATTCCCCAGTGGAGTCGCCAGAAATGTTACTGGTGGCTCCAGCTGGTTAATAAAGCAAATGCTCTATGAACCAAATCTCTTAATATCGTATAATTATTCTTAAAAACCTCTGGGTTTGTAATTCCCCAGCGGAGTCGCCAGAAATGTTAGGTCCCTGTAATAAGAAAGATTGGTAAAAGTCCGATCATAGAGTTAACATTGTTTCAACCAACTTTGGGATCCTAGGATCTAGCCCTCCTGAATCCAGAGAGGGATCTCTCCAATATGTACAAAGATGGATATTGTCTTTGAAGTTTGAGGTAATGATATTAGGCTAGTTATAAAGTCCAAGGGTTTTGTTTTGTTTTGGATGGTTGAGCATGATTACTATTCGAGGTGAAAAGTCCTGAATGCAAAGAGTTTCAAAGGTGAGAAGTTGCAAGAGGGAAGAACCGCTATGGCTAAGAGGTAGATATAACGCTGGTTTTTAATCCATTGGGCTATGGAGTCATAACAGGGCTTTAATTGAACAACAACATCAAGAGTGATCCAAGGGGCAAGTCATCTATACCACAAGATTATTGAGATTAGAGTGATGGGATGGAAACAATAAAGTGCTGGAGGGGTGGAAACTGATAATAATTTCTCAGAGAATTTATAGTCAGTCCAAACAAGAAAATCCTCTTAAGTAACTGTTTAAAACCAACCAAGGACAGGGCTAACCATAAACTTCTTGGGCAAGTTCTATTAAAGCAGCTTAATTGACAAACAATCCAGTAATTCGCATAATTACCTTAAGAAAGTATGAAAACACATAGGAGAAACAAAGTGTAACTTAAGATCAAATAAAGTACTTTTAACCTAGTCTGCTTTTAGTCAACACCAAGGGAAACTTTCAGAATCTGCCTTTGGAGAAAAGAATCTAGGAATCAGGGAAAACCATAACTTCTCTAGTCTAACTTTAATAGAAAATAATGGAAATCACATTCAAGAACAATGTTTATGTAAACAAAAGGACGAGGGAACGCCAACATTCCTAACTGTTTAAACAATATTGAATCATTCTTAAATAAACAAACTTGAGGAAAACATTAAGATAAAGATTTCTCAGCCAGAGGAGGTTACTGATATACAGTAGATCCTAACTCTATTTAAACTGTTCTTTACAGAGGAATATGAACAATATGGCATACATAGAAGGAAAACAATAACAAAGAGAGATGCACTTCACCAATGACATAGACCAAGATCCCAAGAAACAGTTTTTATATTGATGTCAAACCGGTTACAGTCTTCAAGTCCAATGTTTCAGTTCAACAATCATCTTCACTATTCAGCCTAACTAATCTATCACAAGCAGAGCTCTAAGGGCCAATGAACACTATTTACAATCAGGAGTTTAGGCTCAAATGTATTTCAAAGCTCTGTAAGCAACTCAACCAATAATTTCTTATCTTCTACAGAAGTATTTATAGAAGAATGAGGAGGTGAGATCTGATAAAAATCTGCTAAAGTAATTAATACAGATTCAAGACTTCTTGGCCCTTTGAGGGGCTCGATGAAGAAGTTTACAGGTGGTTCTCTGTATTAACTATTTTACATTAACTATCAGGTCTTCTGGAAAGAATTTTTTGACCTTTGAGGTTTGGCGTGAGGTTGAAATAACTCTGCAGATATTTCTCGCATTAATTTTCTTGCAGAAGTAACTTCTCGGCTGCGTTGAGGCAAAACATCTTCCTTTGCAATAACTTCAGCCCTAGTTTGAAAGGTTTGAGGCAACAGGTGGCGTTTAGTCGCTGGGAGGAATCAATTCACATCCTTTTTGTGGCGGTGGAGGGTTTGCTGTCACTAAAACACTTTAGGTATTCTGCAGACTGTGTTTTAGATTGGGGGATTAGGCTTTTGATAACAGTCTTAGCCGTAATCCCCATAAAACTATATTCAATTCTCTGTGCTGGCACATTTCTGGTCTTCTACAGCTGATACTCTTTGACTGTGCCGGATTCTTGGTGCTTCGCTGCTACACAGGGTTGCGCAGGGTTATACGGCATCAATGCCTCATGAAACACTGACGAAAACGTGAATTTGACACCTGCGAAATGATTTCCTTTGATAAATCGAAGGAGGGAGGGTCGACACCCTCACCTTTCGAATTTCATCTGAATATAGCGAAAAACGTTAAACCCTGCGAAATACAAACAAAAGTTATGAAATCATGCGTTCATAGGTTAAACTGCATTAGAGGATGTGCGGAGGAAGCGGGGCCATTGGATGGCATCATCCAACAGTCGGGATTATTTGGAGAAATCATAGAATGGTGGAAAAAGATAAAATCTAAGCCGTCGATCGCGCAAGATCAACGGTTGGGAGAAGGCAGCGGAAAAACCTTTGTAAACAATATAATATGACGTTTTTAGTTTTACAAAGGAAAAAGGTGCATTTTATATGAGCGGCGAGGGGATCGTGCGGTGGGCCCAGCGGGACTGATCGCAAATTGCAAAAGTAAAAAACGCGATGGCGGATTATGCGACAGAGATAAAATGCGATATTGCGATTATGCGATGGGCGGAAACTGCGAGGGATCGCAGTGCAAATATTTGCGATGCTCTTTGGAGGAAAAGTGAAAATTGCGATTTGCGATCTGCGATGGATCGCAGCGCAAATATTTGCGATGCATCAGTTTAAAAAATAACAATTTGGAAATTCTGCGATCTGCACTTTGCGATAAGTGCTAAAGGGTTAAAACTTGGTTCCAGCATGCGGGTGTATGGAAGAAAAGGGGCTAAGGGCTTAAGCTCGAGGGGCTTAATTTCAGTACATAAAAACATGTATTTTCATGGTTTTTGAAGGGTTTCTTGAAGGAAATGAAGGATTCGGTAAGGTTAAAAAGTGGGTTTTTAACCTTATAAAAGGGATTTTAATGAAATGGAAAGGGAGAAACATGAAATTGTGGGTTTTTCACTGGAAATGGAGAATAGAAAATGATGTTAGTGAGGAAGAAAAGGAAGGGGACCAAGGGGTTCTGCAGCAGTATTTAACTTGGGATTTTTGAAGGATTTCAGAGGCTTTTAGGATGTAAACAGAAATAGGGGATCTGGACAGAGGCATGAGGCCTTAGAGAGACTTCAAGAGCCAACAATTTTTAGTGATAAAATTTGTTCCTTGGAGCTCTGAAAAGATTTAGCCACCTTTTGGTATAACAAAATATTATAGGTAGCTAACAGGCCTGATTCCCGATGTGTAGCTGACTACCCTGTTAGTTGCATGATAGCCACCAAAGTGCACTGATCGACAAAATTTGTCACCGAGGCAACAACAATTCACCCCTCCATAAGGGGTGCCTCCCAGAGTGACGTGCCCAGAACCTCTCAAAATCCACCCTCCCAGAAAGGAGTAGATACCGCAACACCTCACCCTAAGGCAGTAGCTCGGTCAAAAAGTATATATCTGTCTCAGGACAGATAGAAAGCTCACACTCACACATCACAAAAAAATTGTGCCACTTGTTCCAATGTTCAATCAAGTAACACAGTAGTTGGTCCTATGACCGAAGAAGGTTGTTCTCCACAAATTTCAGGAGACCTCATTCTCCCAACTGTTGGCATGCTTGACCATCGGCGGCTAAATAAGTATAGAGTTCGGGCCAATCCCACTCCCTCCACAACATCCTGTCAACCAAACAGGAGCACATTAGCAGTATAAAAGCATTAAAAGGCAGGAAAAATTTTCAAAATTTTGGAAAACATTTTCCTTAGCCCTCTGTGCGTCTATCCCTCAAAGTAAGCATGTGGAAGGTGCACTTGTATTTCTCACAGGCACGCAAAATCCATACCCAAGGTTGAGAAAAGCACACCTAAGGCATGCAAAACCATAATTTTGTGCGTAGAAGACGCGCTCTTACCCTGATCGCTTGCGCAATACAAGGTAAGTGTTTGTGCTCAACCTAGTGTTCCTAAATTGAGTTCATTAATTGTCAACCAGGGTTGGTAAGCTACTGAAGTGTGGTGCACTATATGTGCCTAGGTATTTGTTTCTCACTACGTTGTGTTTAGTGTTTTATGATGTTTTTGGTTTTATGGTTTTATGGTTTTATGTTTGAAAAGGGAAAGAACTAAATGCTGGTGAAAAGAAGCTATTGGTTATATTAAATCAGAACAAGGCCTAAACTATGGATGGCAAAAAACAAATGCAAATACTAAAACAGAACAAAGCCTAAACTATGGCTGGCAAACAACAAATGAAAAGCTTGATAATGACTTCATTGCAAGGAAATAAATCACAACATGAGCTTGAACTTATCCAATTCATTCATTAAAGATGTGTTGGAAGAGCTTGAGAAATGGAAAAGTTAAGTGTGAATGAAGTTCTCCTAAATAAACAATCAACTTACAATGTTACAACATCTCATCCATGATTAAAGGTTCATTGGAACATATTTGGAAAAGAACATTTGTAGCACAATAAGATTTTTACTCTAAACTAACTTCTAATTCTGTTCTGCAACTCAATTTAGCACCATTAGGCCTTACTCAAAAGTTATAGGTTTCTTTTTAAAATAGTCCTTGAGAAAAGGCTTATTTGTGAAATGGTAAAAAGGTTGCAAAATACTCCAGGCCTTAGACTGATACTAGCTTCTGTCCAAATGATTATGTATTAATATGAGGTTGGAACAAAAGAAGTTTTTGTAAATAATGAAGACCGTGGTATCTAAATTTAACAACTAATACAATTTAAAATGCAATGGATAACAACTAAACTGGAATGCTAATACAGTGAGCTAAGACTAAACAAGAATGCTACTAATCTACTTGAAGTACAGTGAAAAGAGTTAAATTAAAATTCCATTATCAAACTTTGAAATGTAGTGACAGAGCTGAACTAAATGAAATTATCCTCCAGAGTGTTATGACTAAACTAACATGCAACTAGTCTATTGGAATTCTACAACCCATCTTGTTCAATGTGAATGATATTTTGGAAGAGTTTGTAAAAACAATTATGGCTGTATTATTCAATGCAATTGAACATAAACATAAGATTTGAAAACAAATACAATTAAAATCTAAGATACCACAACTGTTTCTTATTCATTGTTAATGATGTTTTGGAAGAGTTTGTAGGGGTAAGATTGACTGTGACACTTAGTGTAAACAAGCATAAATCATAAAATTCGAAAGGAAATGCAACTAGAACCTACAATACCATAGCTATGCCTTATTCATCGTGATGATATTTTGGAAGAGTTTATAAGAGTAAGTCTAGCTATGATGATCAATGTAAACAAGTATTAAACATAAACTTCAGGAATGTGCTTAAGCTAGAAATGAAAAAAAACGAGACTAAAATACTTATCTAAACCGTATAAACAAGGCTACTCAGGAGGCAGGGGCACTCTACCACTGGAGTAGCACACAAAATATACTTCAATATTGACTCAGTGCTTTCAATAAAGTGATACTTCTTGCATTAGAGAGAAATTACTTCAAAACAGAGTGTTTTCGGACTTCTGAAATCTAGCAATCAATCACAAAATCTACCTCCTCCCTCGGTTTCTCGAGCCATATTTATAATCAAAAGTTACATAACTGTCTTGAGATATCCTAGGGATAATTGTCTTTCCAAATAAAAACCAAACTAGGACTCTGATGGTGGTCACGTAATAGAATTAAGGACATCTGGACTGTCCTTGTCCTATTAGGAGTCTCTCTCCTAGTTTGAGTTCCCACGTACATAACTGCCTACAGAATTCCATTTAAACTTCGTGGAGAGAAAAAAATGATGAGGGAATGATGTGGAATACACCCATATGTGTTTTTCTCCAAGATGACACCTAGAACCTACGTAGACATGAAGACAGCTACAGAATCGGAAAATAGCTACAGAATGTCTGCATTCTGTAGCTAGATCTAGTTCAAAAAGTACTACAATGACAAAATCATAAAAACATAGCAAGTTAGTCATGATATTCATTCTTAAAGCAATTTTAACTAATTCCATTGATCATTTGAGCCTGTAATTAGTAATGGACAAATGAAATGGAGTGGAATGTGGTGGACGAAAGAACATCTTTGGAGCTCAACATACCCCCACTGCTAGGTTCTTGCATGTCCTCATGCAACTATTCCATGAACTCTGAGACCTCTGCAAGGACGTCCAACCCTCTTATTCTGCTTTGCCTGGTAGTCAAAGGCCTTCTGGGCTTTCTTATGACTAACTTAAATCTCAAATTTGTGAGTGCCCTGGTTAAATTTTTATTTCTCTTCTTCAATTTTTCACTGGCCTTATACAACTTTTGCATTTGTAGAGACAGAGTTGAATTCATATCAGTTTTGAGTTTAACCTGCTCTCTCAGAATTTCATTCTCATTCTTGATATGCCTATTGAGTACTTCTAACTCATACCTATCTCTTCTTAGCATATCAATTTCAGACTTTGGTGGGCTAGGGGTTCTGTCTCTAAATTCTGAAGCTCTCCTCTCTAATGCTTCAACATAGTTGTAAATTTCTTACTGTGCTGGGTCAATTTCTGGAACTTCTTCATCAAAATCCTCCTCAGTAGGTTTTTCTTCATCCTCTATGTTTATGACTCCAATTTATTTAACCTTTTTTTTTCTTTAGTATCCCTCTAAGTCTGTGGCTCCTTCTCGGTTGAGATGACCCTTCTCCTTTCTCTCTGGCAAATTTTCTTATTATCCTCTCTTTCTTTAGCTGCTTCTTAATCTGAGTCAATTTCTTAGAAATCATTTCTTCACTGCTTTCTTGTATTGTTTTACCAGTTTCAGTTTTGGAGGTTTTCCATCTTCTGCTTCTTTTTGTAGGTTTGTCTTTAGGTGGAGGTTCCTTGGGTTCCTCAAAGTGATTTCTCACTAAGAAGTCTTCCTAATTATCTCCCATTTTGCTCAAAGGATGTTCAATCAAAATTTTGACTAAACCATGGTGGTATAAGGTTGTTTCTAGAAATTGAATTCTCTTTTGAACACTTGAGGCCATTTTCTTTAAAATTTGAAGCAAGAAAAAGGGCAAATTAAGTTCTTCTTCTAGAAAATGCATTATCAATCGAATATGATATACATAGAAAGTACCATATCTTCCTTCACAAGTGATGAATTTTTGCAAGATAAGCAACATGTTCCTCCATTTGTTCTTTAGTGCAGAGCTAGGGATACCCTTTTTAAAAATGGTAACATCCATACCTGGTGACTTGAGTATCTGCTTCCATGCTTCGTTATGAAATTCTCTATTCTTGAACCACCTTTCTCCTTGTCTGGGAAATTTGGTTGCTTCTGCAATGGAAGCTTCTGTAATGGTGAATTTAATATATCCTATCTCAACCTCGATTCCTTTGAAGGATCTTGCAAACGTTTTGGTCACCTCTTTGTGAAACCCACTGAATTTTTCAAAGAATTGCAACCACCCTGCTTGTTGTAACATTTCTCTGACTTGAGGATAACCTTCCAAGTACTTAGTGCCAACCGGTTCAGTCCTCACTATAAGACCCATAACTCTGATTTCCAGCCTTCAAATTGTTGCTCCTCTGTTCACGGTGACAACGACTGTTACAGAGATGTTTTTTCCCCACAGATGTTTCCTCTGTTTTACAGACTGAAATGGTTAAGAGTTGGCTTCGGGAAAGAATGATATGGAGTAATTGCGGAATGAATATAATGAGGTGAGGATGATGTATATGAGTTGAAAGATATCACGGCAGAAAATACCGCGGAGATATTTTGTAACGAATTCAAAATCATCATTAAATTCTTTGGCCTAGTGACATGACTAATCCAATCACTTCAGCACTTTAACCGTTTGGATTAAATGATGATCGAATATGGGATTTGAAATGGTGGAATAAAAGGAGTTTTATCCAAAGTTCTTGCGGGAGGTTGGTTAGGCATGATCAACAAAATTAATTAAAACAACTTTTTGAATTATTCATAACTTAACTATACTAAAATCTTTCATGATATGTCATTATAATCAGAACTTTTACCTTTGCCTTTCCTCTGATTTTTTTTTTTTGTGTTCTTCATATGCTTTGTTCTCTCCTGAAAATCATTAATTTTTGAGTCTTCATAACCTTCTTGATTTTTCTTGTTGTCATGGATATGCAGGATCATTTTATTGCAGATCAGGTGATTACTAGACAATGCTTTCAAGATCTCTGGCTGCAGAATGTCTGTCTGGCTGCAGAATGTCTGATTGGCTGCAGAATGTCTGATTGATTGCAGAATGTACCTGTAGAGAACTTGAAATATGAAATGGAATGGTTTGGAGCATGAATGGAATGTTGTATGGAATGAGTGAGGATGGATAATAAAATATGGTGTAATGGATATGAATGAAGTGAGTAATGGAGTGGAATGGATCACATCTTATGAAATGGAGTGAAGTATGAGAAGTGGCCTGCAATTCATGATATGTATTATTCATTTGTAGAAAGACATCAAACTTTAAAAATCTGGAATGGAAATGAGGTGGACCATGGAGTGAAATGAATGAAGTGTGGATGAATGAATGAGATGGAGTATGGATGGATGAAATGAGATGGAACATAAGTGAAATGAATCTGCACTTATGATTTTGTAATAACTACTTGCAGAAAGAACAGATTTGAAAAGCTAGAGTGTCAGAAAGATTATGATTTTCACTCCACCCTTTCTGTATAAACATGCCAATCAGTGATTGGTTTTCATGTTTATAATTTATTTATTTATTTATTTTTTTCAATATCTGACTTCAGAAAATTCACTTAAGTTGATGAAGAAGAAAAATTCTTCTTCATTAACTTCATATCACTACTTTCCTGGAATTTCTTGACAAATTCTTCTCTTGAGAGTGGCTTATGATACAGCTTCAATCTATGACCATTCACAAGAAAAGTGACCTCTTCTTCATCTATTGTCCTGATTTTTATTGCTCCATTTTCAAAAATTCTTATAATTTCATATGGCCCAAGCCAATATGTTTGAAATTTACCTTGAAAATCTTTGAACTTTGAATCAAACAAGAGAGCCCAGTCACCTTCCTTGAACTTCTTTTCCTTGATGTACTTGTCATGCCATTTAGTCCTTTGCTGTTGGACTAGACTTGTTTTCTGAACTGCATCTTGTCTGATCTCATCCAATTCATTAATCTGCTCCAATCTGTGCTTTTGTGCCTTTGATAGATCAAGTCCTAGCTGAACTGCCATTTTGAAAGTTTGAATCTGGAACTCTATGGGAAACAAAACTTGCTTTCCATAAACAAGTTCATAAGGAGTATGACCTGTTGTGCTTCTCCATGTAGTTCTATAGGCCCATAAGGCTTCAGGAAGCCTATCTACCCAATCTCTTCTATGTAAATGGACAGTATTTGTTAGGATCCCTTCTATAACCTTATTAGTAGATTCCACTTGACCATTTGCTTGTGGATGATAGGGAGTAGATTTTCTGTGTCTGATTTTGTACCTCTCCATCATTTTTTCCACTAGCCTTGATGTGAATTGAGCTCCTTGATCTGTAACAATGTCCCTTCGGACACCAAAACGAGTAAAAATATCCTCAAAAAGAAAATTAACTACAGATGCTTCAGTAGCAAAAAGTAATGTCTTGGCCTCTACCCATTTGGTAACATAATCAGTGCAAACTAATATATATCTCTTTTGTCTTGATGGAGGACTAATAGGTCCTACAAAATCCAAAGCCCATTTTTCAAAAGGTTCAATATGTACCTGAGGTTGTAATGGCATCTCACATGAAGGAGAAGGTTTTCCTACCCTTTGGCAACTGTCACACCTTTTGACATACTCTTTAACATATTTAAACAAGGATGGCCAATAATATCCTAAATGAAGGATCTTATAGGCTGTCCTCTTATCAGCAAAGTGTCCACCACAAGGTTCATCATGACATGCTTTGAGAATCTCAGGCATCTCATCTTCACGAACACATCTCCTAATGATCAAATCTGGACCTGTCTTGTACAACTCATTAGCAACCCATGAATATTTTGCACTGTCATAAATGATTTTTCTTTTATCTCTTGAATTCATTATTGAAGGAAATTTTCCTGAAACTAAATAATTAGCAATGTCAGCAAACCAAGGAGTTTGGGTAGAAATTGCAAAAAGATATTCATCAGGAAATTGATCTTCAACTGGAGTGTCATCTTTGATGTTTTGGAGTCTAGATAGGAAATCAGCTACTGTGTTTTTTTTTCCAGGCCTATCTAGAATGGTAATGTTGAATTCTTGTAAAAGCAATAACCATCTTATAACTCTGCCATTAGTAATTGATTTGTTCATTAAGTATCTAATTGCAGAATGATATGTGTGAACAAAAGTTTCATAGCCTGTTATATAGTGTCTGAATTTGTTTATGGCATGAACAACATCTAAAAACTCTTTTTCAGTTACAGTATAGTTTAACTCTGCAGGAGTCAAATTTTTACTGGTATAGTAGATGGCATAAGGAATCAGGTCTTTTTGTCCCAATACTGCTCCTAGAGATGTATCCGAGGCATCTGTTGAAATATGAAAAGGTAACTTCCAGTTAGGTCCCCTTAAAATAGGTGCTTCAGAAATTTTTGTTTTCAGGGTCTCAAAGGCTAACTGGCAATCAAAATTCCATTTTAATTCACAGTCTTTGGTAAGTAATTGAAGAGTGGAGATGCTATATTAGTGAATTTTTCTATAAATCTTCGATAATATCCAGTAAATCCAAGAAAAATCCTAACATCTTTTTGACAACTTGGAATAGATAAGTTAGAGATGACTTCAACTTTTGACTCATCAACTCTAATCCCCTCCCCTGAAATGTGATGTCCTAAAACAATTCCTTCAGTAAACATCATAAAACACTTCTCATGACTAAGTGAAAGATTTGCTTCTTTACATCTTTTTAAAACTTTTTCCAAGTTTGCTAAGGCTTCTTCAAATGTGTTTCCATAAACTGTGAAATCATCCATATATACCTCTACACAATCATGTATTAGATCTGAAAAGATTCCTAGTACTGCCCTTTGAAATGTTGCGGGTGCATTGCATAATCCAAATGGCAATACTCGGTAAGCATAGGTACCCCAAGGACAGGTAAATGTGGTTTTTTCTTGATCTTCAAGTGCTACTTGGATTTGGTTGTAACCACTAAACCCATCTAGGAATGAGAAGTACTTTTTGCCAGCTAATGTATCTAACACTTGATCTATGAAAGGTAAGGAAAAATGGTCTTTAAGAGTAGCTTTGTTTAATTCTCGGTAGTCAATACATACCCTCCATTTACCATTTTTCTTTGGCACAATTACCAAAGGAGAAACCCACTGACTATCCGAAATAGGATAGATAAAGTTGACATTCAACAATTTCTGCAATTCTTCTTTAACAATCTCCCTAAGATTTGGATTCATCCGTCTTTGAGGTTGTCTGATTGGTTTACAATTTTCCTTTATGTAGATGTGATGAGTGCAAGTCTTGGGGCTTATCCCTTTCATATCAGTGTACTCCCATGCATATGCAAAAGATTGTCTCTGTAAAATTTTGACTAGCTCTTCTTGTTGAGATTTTTCTAGGTTCTTGTTTATGTTTAAAGTTTTGCCTGGAAATATCTCAATTGTAGAGCTGCCAAATTTATCCATGGAATAGAGAGACATCTGCCTTGATGAAAAAAAATCAATGTTGGATTCTTCTTGAAATTGTTCATGTTTATGTTCCGAAGAGGATTCAAAGTTTTCTAAAGTATTCATAATTTGACTATCTTCGCTAATTTCTGAAATTGTGAAGAGAGGTTGTAAGTCTTATTCATCCTCTATCCATTGAGTATCATCTAAATCTTTAATTGTCCTTGCTGGAGGATACACAGTGAATTTCTTAGTTGAACTACCATCAGAGATGTACATATCACCGGATCTACAACTAAGGAAAGCATCAGCTGTAGCTAACCAAGGTCTTCCTAATATAATTAGATGCCCTCCTAGATTATTCTTAGGATTTAGGATCATGAAATCCACAGGGTACTCCCAAGAATCTAGGGACACCGGAATGTCTTCTATTACCCCATCCGGTTTGATCACAGATCTGTCTGCTAATTGTAATAATGTGGGTGTAAAGAGAAGATTAGGAAGTTTCAGTCTATCCATGATTTGTCCACTCATGATATTGATTGCTGCTCCTAAATCAATGAGTGTATTTTGGATCTCAATTCCATTGATGTGAATTTTAACAACTGGATTTCCTGGGTCTAGATACTTTGGAATATCAATCTTACCCATCATGATATCTGCTATTTTTCCTTCCAGTTGAATTTTCTTTGTTTCTCTTATTATTTTTCTTGTTTTCTTCATGCTCAACTCCTTTATTGTCTTTGCTAAAATTGGAATTTCTTTGATAGCTTGTAATAATGGAATCTTAATACAGACATTTCTTAGCTCATCTAGGAAATCATAATTAGGCACCATAATTTGTTTTTCTACACCTCTATCAATTTTTAATCTTTCTGGAAAGGGAGGTGTAGGAGTGGATGTTGATGGCTGCTCTAATACAGGAGTTGAAATTATTGGTTCTTTTTGTTTTTATTTTTCAATGTTTGGGTCCTGAAAAGATGTGTCTTCTTCAAGACTTTTATTTTCCCGTAGAGAATCTTCCTCAAAGTTATCTTGTTCTTGTATGATCACAAAAGGTTTCCTCTTTTCAAGTATTCTTCTAGACCTAAGTTGAACATCACTAAGGTCTAGAGGAGTAATTAAATAAGTTGGAAACTGTTGGCCTTCTATCATGTATGTGTTTTGAGGATTTTTATGTTGGGGTTTGGTATGGGTTGAGCAGGCAGCTGATTTGATTTCTGAGGAAATGGTAAGGGGAGTGGTTGATTTTGATGTTGTGGATTTTGGGGATTCTGTTGAGGATTTTTTTGAGGATTTTGAGGAGAAAAATGTGGGTATGGTGGATAGGATGGTGGATATTGATAGTACTGGGAGTATCTTCCATAGGGATTTTGTGCTCCTTGTGCCCAAGCTTGAGATTGATTTTGAAATTGGGGCCAAGGTTGCTGCCAAGAATTCCAGTTTGGTGGGGGTTGATTATACATTTGATCATGAAATCCTTGTGTTTGAGGTCCTTTCCAAGGCCTTCTAGAGACAAAATTGAGAGATTATGTGGAACTTGTAGGAGTATCTTCTTGAAAGACAACTTTAAGACTAGGAAGTGAAGGGAAACTCTTGGTCTCATGTTTTTCTGAGCAAATTACATAGGTCTCTACAACTTTTGCATCCAAAGGACATTCTCTCAAGGCATGCTTCTTTCTACATTTGGGACAAAAGATTGCTAAAGCATCAGATTCAACTTTTTGCTTGTTTTGTAACTTAAGGGTGTCTATTTGTTCACTAAGACTCCCTAAGATGTCCGATTTGAATTCATCAAGCATATGCCCTATCTCTACCCTACTTACTGTCCTAGAAACTTACTTACCCTTGCAAGAGCAGGGTCTCTTGGTCCTTTTACAGTTTTAGATTTTCCTCTTGAAAGGTTGATACATAACTTAGATATTCTAGGTAATGTGAGCTGAGATATATCCCCTTTTCCCATCATGTTAAGGATATCCAACCATTCATCCCTAATTGTCTTCAACAAGAGAGCTTTTAAGGTGTCTTGGTCTAAGTTTTCCATTTTTTCTCTTTTGATGTTGTAATGAAATATCTCCAACAAATCTTCCAGGTTTTCATCCTCTTTTTGTATCATCTTGAACACTTCCTCCTTATGATTGACTGGCATACAATAATCCAAATACCTTTCTAGAAATGCTTGTTTCATGTCTTCCCATGTCCTAATAGAACTGTTGATCAAACTCATAAACCACTTCAATGCTGCTCCTTTCAATGTTGAAGGAAATAGTTTAAGTTTTTTAGCATCTTGTAAGTAGTCATAAGTTCTACATAGGACTTCAAATTCAAATAGGAAGGTTTCAAGATCTTCATTTTTAAGTCCATAGAAGTTTGGAAGGACAGAGGGTGAAATGTTTTTCATAGCTGTATTGGTTTCTTCATCTACTATAGGAAACCCAAAAGAGCTTCCCATTTCTCTTCTACCTCTTCCTCTACCTCCTTCTCCTCTACCTCTACCTCTACCCCCTCCAAATAATGCGTGTTCTCCATTAAAGACTCCTCCTCCCCCTTCTTATGCCATAGTTGATTCTTCTGTGGAAGTGGAAAAGTTTGTGTCTCTAGAAGGGGTCTTTGAATATTCTTCTAAGATAGGTTCAGTGGATGAAGTGGAAGGTCTTTCTAATGGAATATCTGATCCTAAGTCTTCTGGAAGTCTAGGATCAGTAAAGGATTGAATGTGGGTCTGAGTTGGAGGTGTGCTGGCTCTAGGTCTTGATGAAACAAGTGGTGTTCTAGGAATCAAACTTCTGCTCCTACTTCTTATGAATCTACCCCTTGAGTCTCTCTCTCTACGCATATCATTGTTTTTGGGAGTTAAGAAACAAGGCTACCTAGTTACACTTCCCCAGCAACGGTGCCAAAATGTTTGTGCTCAACCTAGTGTTCCTACATTGAGTTCATTAATTGTCAACTAGGGTTGGTAAGCTGCTGAAGTGTGGTGCACTATATGTGCCTAGGTATTTGTTTCTCACTACGTCGTGTTTAGTGTTTTCTGATGTTTTTGGTTTTATGGTTTTATGGTTTTGTGTTTGAAAAGGGAAAGAACTAAATGCTGGTGAAAAGAAGATATTGGTTATATTAAAGTAGAATAAGGCCTAAACTATGGATGGGAAACAACAAATGCAAATACTAAAACAGAACAAACCCTAAAATATGGCTGGGAAACAACAAATGCAAAGCTTGATAATGATTTCATTGCAAGGAAATAAATCACAACATGAGCTTGAACTCATCCAATTCATTCATTAAAGATGTGTTGGAAGAGCTTGAGAAATGGACAAGTTAAGTGTGAATGAAGTTCTCCTAAATAAACAATCAACTTACAATGTTACAACATCTCATCCATGATTAAAGGTTCATTGGAACATATTTGGAAAAGAACATTTTTAGCACAATAATATTTTTACTCTAAAATAATTTCTAATTCTGTTCTGCAACTCAATTTAGCACCATTAGGCCTTACTCAAAAGTTATAGGTTTCTTTTTAAAATATTCCCTGAGAAAAGGCTTATTTGTGAAATGGTAAAAAGGTTGCAAAATACTCTAGGCCTTAGACTGATACTAGCTTCTGTCCAGATGATTATGTATTAATATGAGGTTGGAAAAAAATAAGTTTTTGTAAATAATGAAGACCGTGGTATCTAAATTTAACAACTAATACAATTTAAAATGCAATGGATACCAACTAAACTGGAATGCTAATACAGTGAGCTAAGACTAAACTAGAATGCTACTAATTTACTTGAAGTACAATGAACAGAGTTAAATTAAAATGCCATTATCAAAATTTGAAATGTAGTGACAGAGCTGAACTAAATTAAATTATCCTCCGGAGTGTTATGACTAAACTAACATGTAACTAGTCTATTGGAATTCTACATCCCATCTTGTTCAATGTGAATGATATTTTGGAAGAGTTTGTAAAAAAAATTCTGGCTGTATTATTCAATGCAATTGAACATAAACATAAGATTTGAAGACAAATACAATTAAACTCTAAGATACCACAACTGTTTCTTATTCATTGTTAATGATTTTTTGGAAGAGTTTGTAGGAGTAAGACCGGCTGTGACACTTAGTGTAAACAAGCATAAATCATAAAATTCGAAAGGAAATGCAACTAGAACCTACAACACCACAGCTATGCCTTATTCATCGTGATGATACTTTGGAAGATTTTATAAGAGTAAGTCTAGCTGTGATGATCAATGTAAACAAGCATGAAACATAAACTTCAGGAACGTGCTTAAGCTAGAAATGAAAAAAGACGAGACTAAAATACTTATCTAAACCGTATAAACAAGGCTGCTCAGGAGGCAGGGGCCCTATACCACCGGAGTAGCACGCAAAATATACTTCAATATTGACTCAGTGCTTTCAATAAAGTGATACTTCTTGCATTAGAGATAAATTACTTCAAAACAGAGTGTTTTCGGACTTCTGAAATATAGCAATCAATCACAAAATCTACCCTCGTCCCTCGGTTTACCAAGCCATATTTATAATAAAAAATTACATAACTGTCTTGAGATATCCTAGGGATAATTTTCTTTCCAAATAAAAACCAAACTAGGACTCTGATGGTGGTCACGTAATAGAATTAAGGACATCTGGACTGTCCTTGTCCTATTAGGAGTCTCTCTCCTAGTTTGAGTTCCCATGTACATAACTGCCTACAGAATTCCGTTTAAACTTCATGGAGAGCAAAAAATGATGAGGGAATGATGTGGAATATGCCCATATGTGTTTTTCTCCTGGATGACACCTGGAACCTGCGTAGACATGAAGACAGCTGCAGAATCGACGACTAGCTACAGAATGTCTGCATTTTCTAGCTAGATCTAGTTCAAAAAGTACTACAATGACAAAATCATAAAAACATAGCAAGTTAGTCATGATATTAATTCTTAAAGAGATTTTAACTAATTCTATTGATCATTTGAGCCTGTAATTAGTAATGGACAAAGGAAATGGAGTGGAATGTGGTGGAAGAAAGAACATCTTTGGAGCTCAACAGTAAGACGGGCTCAGAATCAATACAAACCAATTTTGTACAGACCTTGACACCCTCAAACTGAAAAAATTGAAGTATAGGACATTATGGATTTTACCTGGGCATGATATCACTAATCCTTGGTGCTCAAGATGACCGCAACGACAAGAACTGCTCCACAGAAGCCTCTGACCTCTCAATACTCAATAGATACAAATGAATTGAATTAGGGCCATATTCACCTATATATCACCCTTTTCAAAAAACTTTGGAGGACCATAATGAGAGCTTAGAAGGTCCGATCTCTAGTCCAAAATTAGCACTGTGATCAGCACTCCATAATGCATAAAGGCGATGCCACACATTCGCACCCCCGAAAAAATAAATTTTTAGCGCCGGCAGGTATGCCCTCTCTCATCTTCTTTTCTAAAAAAAAACACATGTCTTTCAATAATATTTGATAAATCCCTAGATGCGGGTGCAACTGGTAGTGTTTAACGTGATGAGATGGGGGAGTGGCATAAGGGGAAGCCACTTGCTCACCCACAAGAATGCTGTCATTCAGCTCTTTAATTCGACTGATCGGTGATTAATTCCATTTACTCCTGGTACTCATATCAACCATAATCTCGCTCCTCGATACACATTCGCATGCTGCGATATGGCTCAGCCTCCAGTTCATACTTATGGTGGTTTATTGCAGTCGATTCACAGTTGCACGGTAGACTAGGTTGTTATTATGGAGCATCCCTTTGGTCTAAACAGAATTCCCCTGCTTGTGAATTGGTGGTGCACTCCAAGTGCAGGGCTTTCAAATGTTCGAACTGTAACTGGTAAGAGGAGCTGTCTCAATTGTTTTTTGGATTTTGGAGAAAATTTCCACTTCTCCCACGCTGGTTCCTACAAGATTTCTTCTGTCGCCCTGTTGCCCCTCTCACCTCAGTCTTCTATCCATCTTTTGCCTCTCTTCCCTGCTGTCTCGATTGCGACCATGCCGCGCCTAAGGAAAATAATGCGCTGCCAAAGAGGCTCTACGAGGCGCCAAATTGGTTGCTCTCCCTCCACCTCTGGCACCTCCTCTGCGTCTACTTCCCACTTTTATAGTCTACATAGAGGGTGCCTTCTCCGCTCGGGTCATCGCCTTGCTTCCCCCACTCCTTCAGCTCCTCCTGCTCAAATCCATACCGCGCATTTTTCCTTTAATAACACTCTCAATCGACCCCTGGTGACTGCCTCAATTACGGTTTTCTTTCATGAAGAGCCTCAGAAAATTGTTCCCAGTTCTCGCCCGGTGGATTTCAGCCTCTCGGCAGCTCAGGATTCGACACAGATTGTTGGGTTGAAGCAGCCTGATAGTGTGGAATTGCAGGGTCAGTTGGGCAAGGCCACACAGAACCAGGCGAACAAGGAAGCGGTGGGTCAACCTTCTGTGAGGCAGGACGTGGCACCAGCAAGCGAGGCGCAGGCTACTCCTCCTCCTCCTAGGAAGGTGATCCATTCTACTGATGACCTGTATAATGTTGATGGGGAACCAGATGAACTCTGGTGCAGAGTTGTCTACGAACCTCCTGATGAGTAGTTCCTCCTCTTCACTCTGGTTTTTTTTCTCTGTATTTTCCTATCCTCAAGGGCCTGTTTATGTGTTTCCTACTATCAATGAACATGCATCTGTTTTTTTGCTTTGATATGGTCTCCAGTACTCCAATTCTCTAGTTCCCTTGCGCGGGATTTTTCAAATGAATTGTTTTAGACTGGTTTCCCTCCTGTAGGGTAGTCTTCAAACTAAGGTTTTTTGTTTCAAATGCCATAACACTTGGCAATGATCAGGCCTCGGCCCGTTATAATTTACTCCTTTTGTTAATAGATTTACTTTTACTTAGAAAAAAATAAAAATAATATTTGATAAATAAGATTCTTTCACTTGAGGTATTTGTTTTTGCAGGTAAGCACGCAAACCATCCATAACTCCATCCACTGAAACTTCCAGAGAAGGTATATTCTACCTTGAGCATCATAGAGTTCCAGAAAACTTTGCATATCCTAACATCATTTCTCATTCAAAAATTAACCACAGGTTCCATATATATGATCGTTTTTATCATCACCTCGCCCTACACATGATAAGCATTCTCATTGGTCGGTAGAGCCTCCCCTCCATGGCGCTCGTCACCCAAAGTAGACCATATATCACAAAAATAGTGATGCCATGGCCATACCATTGTATTCCAGGAAGCAAATCATGCCCATTCACTCACCATTCATAAGGTCAAGTTTTACCATATGAAATAAAACCCCTTTCTCAGACAACCAAGTTGTACAAGAAAATCAAAAGTGAACTACCGCGCCTCGCATTTGGCCAACCATACCTCCATCAACATAATCCCATATGTGATAATTTTTCATCCGCTTCATCAACCTCACAGATGAGACCAACCAATGGGGCCCCCACCCTCAGCAAAACACCTTCCTCACATCATCAGTGAGCGAGCACTTTCATGTTTTGGGGCACCTGTCTCTGTGTTTTGTACAAAACAAAACTCATTATTTTATTCTTTTGGTAAGTGTACAAAGACCGCAAATGGTGCACTAAGTACCCCAACCACTCATTCATTTTTTCTCCCATGGAAGTAGTCCCTGAGCACCCTTGGTTGGAGTATACCACCCTCACGCAAAATCCGCTATGACATTCATAACCAATTTATACCCACCCTAGAAATCCTACCGACTCCAAGGATTTCCCCATCAGAAATAGTTATGACTGTCGCCAAGCTATTTTTAATACTCCGACTTTGGGCCACTGAATCCCCATTAGTTTTCAGTAAACCCTCGCCATCATGCCTATTTTAAACCCATCACATCCAGGATCCTGATCCTCCATATCAGTGACCCACTCGTTTGGTTGAGGCTTCCTTTTTTTTGACTTCAACACCTCTTTTCCAATAAGGAAGCAGTAACTTGGATCGCCCCTCTCCACAAAAGGGGCATCCTTGGGTGACACTATGAGAGATAATATTTCCCACAGATGTCATCGATCCTCTTGACATTCAACTACAACACAAGCTTTCATGTCAAGATGGTATCGTACCTTACAACCATTGCACTTTGATCAAATTCGTCGAAGACCCATGCCTTCATAAGCATCTCTTTTAGCAATGCTTACATGGGAAGGTTCCAACCAATGCCTATGCTTACAATGCACATTTATATGCCATACCAAGTTTACACATATGGGTACCAAATTCCACCTATTTTCGAAGAAAAAATGCCCCTCAAGGCATCAACAGTCGTCGTCATCAACCAACAGATCACTAGCATATTAGTGACACAGATAGAACATGTATCTGTCAAATAGATTTGTTTAACTAGCCAAAGCATTATGAGCATGGAACATGCCCACCTCATAGAAAATTTATATATATTGTATTATACCATTTCTTATACGGGTCCCACAGGACAAAATTCTGATATTGGAACTTATGTTCTTGTAGATGTTGGACCAGAGAGACTAGCTGGTATGTCTCCTATTTCCAGAAGAGTGGTGAGAGACTTCGAGGTTGCTCCATACGAGGAGGGAGCAGACAGTGAAGAAGATATTGCCAAAAACCTGGATGCTTTGACTATCATGATTCCAGAATACGCTATTTTTCAGGATATTCCCTGCTGTTATCAGAGGCACACCATAGGGGTGTTTGATCATATTCACCGACTACTGACTTGAGTAATTCAAGCGGTGGCTTGCTACCATGAGCACCACACTGATTAGTCTAGTTTTATTTCTGCAGTTGTAGTTTTGTTGAGACCTGCGAGTCTCGTGATTTACCGAACATATATTTTTTTGGGTTATGATGTACTTGAAAAATTATTTGCAAACCAACTTGACATACATATACATACATACATACATACATACATACATATATATCTATATGTCTATATATATATTTTACTATTTTTATACATGGTGTAATGATGATCATAGTTTTACAAATTTCACAAATGTCTATCTAGAACATAATTAACCAATGCATCTGTTAATGTATTCATGTGTCGTGGAATGTGCTGATATGTGATGTAATCAAAATTCCTATCTAAAAGGCGAACACGCAGATAGATTCTCAAAATTTGAAGGGTTTGACGGAATATTTCCCCTTGAGCTGTAGGACAACTAGCTGTGAATCTAGGTTTACAACCAATTCTCTAATGCAAAGAGTGATTGCTTCTGAGATAAGTTCAATAACCGCATTGTACTCAGAAATATTTTTGGTTGTACTACCTAAACATATACCTTGTAGATCTACTAACTCACCATTAGGGTCCTAGATAACCCATGCCGCATAAGATAAATTTCAGGTACTACGACAGGCACCATCATCGAAATCGACATAAGGATTCAAAGAAATATGGAAATCAGGTAAAACAAGATAAGCAGGAAAAATGCTTGCAAATGCACACCAAACCAAAATGTACAAAAATAAAAAGCACAGTAATGTACAAAATAATTACACGAGAGAATCATGCATAATACTTCTTTAGATAAAGCTTGTTTTAGGGCTTATCCAAAGGGTTACCTTCATAATCAATTAGCTCATAGGCCCCTTTTTGTAAAACACATTTTAAGATGTATGACCCATGCAAAATTGGTTCAAATTTTCCTACCCCTAGCTTATTGTGTGCTTGGTCATAGAGAAGGACCAAGTCTCCTTCAGAAAAGGCATGTGGAGAAACAATCTGATCAAAATGGGCTTTGAACAATTTTTTCTGAGCTTTAGTAACTAAAGTGGCAAAGTGATGAGTTTCATCAAGCCTTTCTAGATACATGAGACATTCTTCTTCTCATGAGGTATTAAGAAGAAATTCAACAACTAATTTGAATGCAAGAATTTCACATTTAATAGACAATGTTGCTTCAAGGCCATATACTAACTAAAACGGAGTAAATCAAATAACATTTTTAGCTGAGGTTCAGTAAGCCCAAAGAGCTGAAAAGAGCATGAGATGCCGATTTTACTTGTGCATCCCAATAATGTGCTGAAGCATAGTAACTAAGACTTTTTTGACTGCTTCAACTTGGCGATTGGCCTGAGGGTAATATGGACTTGAGTTGTTGTGATGCAAGACCAACTGAGAGGTCAGCTCAACCATCATGTAGTGGCAAAAATGAGAGCCATGGTGGGTGACAGTGGCTTGTAGGACTCCAAACCAAGTGATAACATGATTGAAAAATAAATTGAGCCGCAATTTTACCATAAAAAACATATGTAGGCATCACCTCGACCCATTTGGTAAAATAGTCAACAATGACGATAATATAAGCATGCTTGCCAACCGGGTGAGGGTTACATGTCATGAAGTCAATGCCCCATTTAGAAAATGCGCCGGTGATAACAACTAGGTGTAAGGGTGTGGGTGGGGCTCACATATTTCGCTAGTAAATATGGCAAGCATGACATTTACATACGACAAGAATGTAGTATTTGAAAATAGAAGGCCAGAAATAACCAACACAAAGGATTTTATGAGTTTTTGCATAGCCAGAAATATGATTGCCACATGCCCCAGAGTGGAAGTCATTAAGAACTCTCTTAGCCTCTTCAAAATTCACACAATGATGAAGAATCTAATCTACACCGACGTGGTATAAAGTATCCCCAATGATACGATATGGTTGAGAGTGATGTTGAATATGTCAACGATCAGCTTTACTCAACTCAAATCGGAAGGTTTGGGTTTGGAGATGCACGACGATATCACTATACCATGGATCGATAGTTCTGATCATGAAGAGAGTGTCATCTAGGATGTTCTCATCATGATCGGACGAAGAAAAAGTAGAGGGAAGGGGGCATATCAACTCAGTAAAAACCAATGATTTTTTGGATTTGGCAGCAGTGAATTCCAAATCAAACTCCAGTAAAATGACAATCCATTTTGAATATTTTTCTCCCAACAATTGACAGGTTAAAATATAAGTCATGGGATTTCAATCGAAGATCATAGTAGTCATGCGAAGAAGAATGTAATTCCGAAAGCGCTGAACGACACGTACCATAGCAAAAGCTAGTTTCTCAACATGAGCATATCGAGTCTTTGTATCCATTAGGTTACAAATGAGGTAATAAATGACATGTTAAATACCATCGTTGTCGTCCTGGACCAACACCATAGCAATAATACCATAAGAAGCTTCCGAGTAAAGGAAATAGTCACGATGATAATTTAGGGGATGTAGTAAAGGAGCGTTGATAAGAATGTTCTTTAAAGCATCGAAGGAGATTTGAGAAACTTCATCCCACAAGAATGGGATCCCTTGTTTAAGTAATCATGTAAAGCCTTTAGCAAGCTTCGCATAGTTGGGAATGAAATGACAAAGGAAATTAGCTTTCCCTTGTAGACTCTACAACTGAGATAAAGAGGAGGGTGGGGGTAAATTAACGATAGCCTTGACTTTCAAGGGATTGAGACGGATGCCTTCTTTAGAGACGACAAACCCAAGGAGTCTGTCGGATTCAACACAGAAGGCACATTTGTGTAAATTCAAGTGAATATTATGGTGTGATTAGCGTAAAAAAATATCTTGAAGGTGTGCAAGATGGTCCTGACACTTAGTTGAATGAGCGGGAAGGTCATCTAGGTAAGGTTGCATGATGTGATTCATTTCATGGAAAGAATACGATATCACGTGCTGAAAAGTAGCATCGATTTTCTTCACACTGAAAGGGAGCTTCTTGTAAGAAAAATTTACCCATGGATAGATGAAGGAAATATTATGTTGATCAGCCAACAGGATGTTAATTTGGTTATAGCCAGAAAAACCATCCATAAAAGAAAATATCTCACTCCCAATGCATTCATCAATTATCTGGTCAATAAGCGAAGTGGGATAGTTATCCTTCGGGCATGCCCGATTTATATCTCGGTAATCAAAACAAACGCGAATGGTACCCTTCTTTTTATTGACAGGGATGATATTGGACACCCAATTTTTCAAAGGAATTGGATAAATAAATCCCGCCTTATAAATTTTTTAAACCTCTCCCTTTATGGTGGCCGCCTTTCTAGGATTCACAGGATGAAATCACTGACGAACAAGCTTCATGTTAGGGTAAGTCATTATTTCATGCACCGCTATACTTGGATCGATGCCAAGCATTTCCTCATAGGACCATGAAAAATCATCTCTAAATTCTTGAAAGAGACTGGTATGAAGCTTGATCTCATCTGGAGATCAAGTTACCCCAATGTGAATGTTCTCAACAATTCTTGGTTTCATAGAAATGTCAATAGGCATTGTCGCAATGATGCTTCCCATGTTCCCCTCAGAAAAGACCTCATGTGTTTACATGGGTGTCGGGAGTGGATAATTAAGAGCATGGGGAGTGAAATTTTTGAGACATGACTGAATTACTCGAGGGCTCGGGGGAAATGAGGAACAATGATGAGCATCATTCCAGGGTGTTTCCTCAATAGCCATAGTTTCCATGATCCCTTCGTCAGAGGGAAACATCTCATTCAAGGGATCTGATGAGCTCAAAGGACCAAGCCAATGAGATTGGGAGTATGCATCGAAATTCATGATAGAAGTACTATGTTTAGAATAAGAAGCCGAAGCCAAAAATATTTCAAAATAATTGACTTCTACAGGGCTTAACGGCATGAAATCACCGAATGAATCAATATGATCAGGGGAAGGGTTGATCCAAGGATAAGATGAACTGGAGATCATATTGACTTTAGAAATGGGCGATGGAGGAAGAGAAAAGAGATCCATTAAAGTAAAATATTTGAAAAGTCTTGCCCCCACACTCTCATAGGGTGTGGTGGTATGCTCCACATATGGAACATTTCCTTCTGAATAAGTGGAAGTGAAAAAGGACAACTGATCAATAGTGATAATATTTCCTTCGTGTGGGAAGTGAAGAACACAAAAGAGAGTGGACGACATGCAAAGCATAGTGTGAGTCCAACTGCGACTGATGAGAAGATTATAATTGAGTTTGGCATCAATGAATTCTACTTCCACATTGACCATTTTTCCTTCCAATGTGATAGGCAAGTTGGAGAGGATACCAAAAGGACAAGAGTCCCTTCCATAAAATCCCTCCAAATTGTTTGGAGACTGGCTAAGAGTTAGAGAGCCAATGGCTTTCCAACAAGAGATAAACATGATGGAAGTGGATGCACCTTCATCCATGACTGACTAATTGATATTATTTCCATTGATACCAACATGAATAAGAAAAGTAATTTGATGGGATGAACGTGGAACGAAATTTTCAAGATGAAAATTAATGAGGCTGGAATCAGATGGATCGATTCCTCCAATAGCGGATAAAAATGATTTCCATTGTGACAGACAACTCTAAAGAGCCTCTAGCGTAGACATAGTAGAAGGCACCTGAGCCAAATACTCAACAACATTATAGTGTTGAGCAGTGCAAGCAATTGGATTATACGAGGATTTTTAGAGCACACCTCTAGAATGTGGTCGGATAACAAGATCATAACTAGGAATTTCAATATGAAGAGGGCTAGAAGTGGGCGAGGGAGAAGGAGTAGGAGCATCGATGATTTATTTCCCCGCCGACTGATGTGAATTTAAATAATATTTAGATCTAGTAACTATAGAGATGGGTGCAACACCATTCATCATGAACACCTAAGAACCAAAAGAGGTGGAAGATTGGGGTTGTTCCACCATTTGAGTCTGCAGAGATAGAAACGGCTCTTTGAGAACAACCAGAGTCCCTTGAGCATGCTTCAGTAAATGACTCATCTTAGCCTGTCGAGGATAGTCCTTGGTGTAGTGCTCATCATCACATATTAGGCAAAGGTACTTAAATTTACGTTCAGTTCCATCATTAGCACAAGTTTTGGGGGAATCTTGCTTTGGGGAATCAAATTTGGATTTACCTTTGCCCTTATTTTACCTTTAGAAGATTTTTTGGCCGCGGAAGACTGAATGAAATTAACCTCTAAAGTTTTTCTAGGATTTAGAGGATTTTGAGGAACAAAATATGATGAAGAATAATATTTCTTCTTAGAAGCAGAGGAAGAATTTCGGGAAGTCTGGGAGACATAACCAATGATGCCGTCAACCGGTGGTGTCATTGGAGCTTTTGAAGTTGCAGTCTGGGAGCCTGGGCGTGGAGCATCGGGTAAAAGATCATATAATGTGTCGGATTTGGAATAAACCAAATCAATATATTGAGCACAAGTGATGCATTTATCTTTTGTGATAGCCACTACCATAGAAATATCCTTAGCGATATGATTAACGAATGATTTGGTAAACTATTCGGTCAAAATTTGATTAGGAATCTCAAACTTGATCAATCGACTCCGCTGTCTCCATTCATGGATATGATCAGAGATATGTGTAACAATATCTTGCTTCAAGGATGTAAGGAGGTGGGTTCCTATTTCATAATGAACAAGCAACTAAAAATGTGTAAGAAAATCCATAGCTAAAGAATTGAAGTCCTAAAAAGTTCCACACAGAAGCTCAATGTACCACTTTGCAGCTGCACCAGTCAACGTACTTTGAAAATAACCATATATATATATTTTTATTAAATATAAAATCCAAACAAACATATACCATATGAATATAACAAACAATGTTAAAAATAAATTGTATGTTATTAAGCCAATGTTAAAATATGTTAAGGTTATTATATGGTGGGTATAGTTTTATACCTTGCCACGTTTTAAAAAAAACTCCCCAACTTAAAACACAACGCATACACCATACTCCACATATTAAATGGCAATGACAGAGATAATGGGTGGGCCGCCTGATGCGGGTCCGACCCCCTATAAATTATTTAAAAAAAAAAACATTGGGTGGTTAAAAAAAATATGTGCCATTTGTGGAGGGGTCGGGGTTTGACCACTGGACCTCCCTCCAACAAACTGCAATTTTAACCAACGTGTCACAATGGACTCATTGGTAAGTCTACCCACATTTTTTATAAACTCAACCTTTCACATTTGTGTAGGGTCAGTGTTTGACCACCCGACCTCCCTCCATCAAACTGCAATTTTAACCAACACGTCACAAAAGACTCATTGGTAAGTTCACCCACATTTTTTATAAACTTGACCTTTCATAGTGTGCCCAGGCAGAGGCAACAAGGATGTGCATGCAGTTCGAGGAGAGGCTGACACAACAGATGGCATGATTTTCGAGACAGATCCCTGTTTGATGCTAAGGGAATCTTTTGAACCTAAGGAGGTAAAATTTTTAGAATTTATTAAAATTTATATGGTTTTAAACAGAATTTCGCAAGGAGTGAAAAGGTGCACCCAGATTTTCCATTTGAGCAGTGGTTTTGTAGATTCTCTGTGGAGGATAATCTTCAGGAACCTTGAGGGAATATTTTAGATTCCTTGGGGGCTAAAATTCGCCGATGTCAGAATGAGGTCAACTTTATACTCGTTCTTTTCGAAATTTCACAAGGATCTCAATGGTGAGATTGAATTCATTTTTTGAGTTACATATTTCTAGATTCCTTGTGGAGCAGCATCTTTAAGGAATCCAGGGGGAATCTAAAAGATTCCCTAAGGCCCATATTTTCACTTTGTCACAATTTAGCAAATTGACAGTCAATCCTATGCCTCTTGGCAACATGAGTTCAATGGTACAGTCAGATTTTTCATCCAAGCCTTATGTTTTTTGGCCACTTTTCAAAGTGGAGTTGCAGGTGTCAAAATTCAATGTGTGCGTAGTAGTTTTCAGGATATTTGATGCCACGAGATTGATGGTACATCCAGATCCAACATTTTATCATATTCTTCTTTAGATAGCTCCAGGATGTGAGGTATATGAGTGTGATCATGTACTTCTTTGTCATTTTTCCATGAGATTCATTGTGTTGTATGGATTCCTGTTGATGTTTGATGTGGGATCTTATTTTTTCTTGATGTGAGATGTAATTTTTGTCATTGATTTGTATTATGTTTGAGATCCCTTTGTTGCCATGTTGGAAGGATACTCATTGTCACATGTATGTTTTATTGAGATCCCTTTTTTTCCATGCTGGAGGGATACTTGTAATCATTATGTGTGAGTTATTGTCATACTGATAGGATTCCTTTTTGTGAATGACAGTTCCTATAGTGGAACATCTCGTGGAGAGGTATAGCCGCTCCTGCATGAGGGAATTTTCCTTTTATGATAGATAAAACACCATCCATGTACATGATCACTATTTCCAGCACTTAATGCAGCGACCAACACCATCTTGACACTAAGGCTCGGAGACGTAGTCCCTCCTGGACAAAATCCGTTATCAATTTCGTATGTTGCTAATCCTTGTTATGTTCCTCTTCTTTACAACATGCAAATGTTTATTTATGTTCATTAAAACTTTGATTAAATTCACTCTAACACATCAGCTAAAGTAAAAGGTCTTGGTTTAAAAGGGTATAAAAAATTTATCCGGATCAAAGGTTGAATTCTCACCTAGATTCCTCACAACCCTTGCTCATTGTAGAACTTCGCCATTCAAGCATGGATTCACTTATGGCTTGGTTGTACTAGTTCTGTAACCATATGTTTCTGTGACATATTTCTGCCATGACCACTTTGGCTTACTAAAGCACACACCGGTGATATCCCTCCTAAGCTTACAATAGAGATACTCTTCTTGAGTCCACGAGATTCACAGTATACCAAAAGGGCCAAAAGAATATTTTCATTCCTAGAAGGGATGGGGAAGTAATTTTGAGGGTTAAAATATAGGCATGATCCTTACAAAAAGTGTGTAACAGATAAGCTCTCAGCCTTTGAGGGAAATCCATGCATGTTTGCACTAGTGATCTTTCGGTCGCCACGAGATAAGAAATTGTGGACTCCTGAAGGTCCAACAATTCTCTTGCCACATGCCAAGGTGCACCATATGGTTTACTAAAACCCTACAAGAAACACTACGACACTTATTAATGGGTTTAGGGGAATTTGGCTATTAGCAAGGACATGCTATGAATCCCTCATGGGTGAGATACTATTTCTCCAAACACCATGGCTACTACCAACCATTCAGGAAATAAGCTACCACATCATATCAATGCTAATATATTACCCCTAGTACAGTTTACGACCTATGGAGGTTCAACAACTATGCAATGTAAAACAATTCCTCCTATGAGGAAGTTCCCTACTTAAGAGTGCACATATATCCTTTGGATCAAATTTTGGTTGAAGTGAACATGTAGATCCACCACCAGGACACATATCACAACATACTGGAGATGCCCCACATGTAAATTCACAAGTTCGTAAAGTAAATGGGAAAGGAAAACCTCAATGTTATCCCAATGATTTATAACATCAACAAGGGATTGCAACTAAAACCTTTATCATGTTGTAACAGACCTTGAAAACTAGGTGGTCTTTGATGTAATCATTAGACTGTAATAAAATAATTTCTAATGTTAAATATTACTACAATAGAATCAACATTATTTCATGGTGTTCTAGTGCCCTCATACAATGCACAATATATTAATCATTCATGTGAATAATAAGAACACAATCCATGTTCACTTCATTTATATGCACCATTTCAATCCATAAATGCAAACACATGTTCATTAGCACTGAAAATACATAGGAATATGTATCTTGGATTTTTGGGCAATTGGGCAACTGAGTATGGGACTATGACTCTCCAGCCAACCGTAGATGGCTGCAGCTAGTTCTCACTTGAAACTATCACCCCTAATCCAGACTCCATATAATGAGAGGCTTTCTCAAAGGATTAAAACACAAAATTTCAACTGAAAAAGGGACTCTAGAGTTCCTCCTTCCTCCACCCACTAGCCAACCAAAAATTAACTAAAGTATAGGGAATCCAGAGGCCATCTTTCTCCACGCTCCAACTATTCAATAGTAGACAAGCAATGCACATAGTGAATCTATAGGCTTGTTTCCTCCACCCAATAATGTCAAGGTAATCTAGAGAAACAAGTCTCCACCATTCAAACAAAACATAGAGTTTCCACCCACCATAGGGAATCCAGAATCAACAGTAAAACAAAACAAAAAGATAGGCTCTAGAGTTCCTCCTTTTAGGAATCCAAATAATAACCCTCAACCCTAACCATCAAGGAAATCTGGAGAAAGAACATCTCCACCCATTGGCTATACAGGGAATCAAGAGGCCATTGTTCCTCACCTAGGAGGGACCTTATTCCTACCAATATTTCCAACCAAAATAATATCATTCTCTTTCTTTATTCTTCCTTCATGAATCCCTTGTTGTTCCTCCTTATTTTTTGTTTTTGAATCTGTTAGTGTCAGTCTAGTCATACTGCCATCAGTGATCAAAATTGCTCTTTTTCATTTGCATATTAGGAGTCCCATACCAATAATTTTCACCATTCCGCTAGGTCATGGATCCATTGATCGTAGTGATTTTTGATAAGTTTTCCCTCATGTGAAACTTTTTGATTCTCCTCTCTATGGTCTTTAGTCATGAGTCACTTTCATTCCCAAGTCCATGTTAGTAGGTCATAGTATGGGTCTCATTAGGTTCTAGGGTCTCATCATGGTCAAATTAATGAGTGAAGTGTCAATAAATATCAGCAAGGTCATGAGGAAGTCAATAAACTCAAAATTACAACACCTGGAAGACAAAAGAGATGTTTTATTCAGTTTAATGTAATTTTCACCTCAAAACCATGTTTTGAGGTGAAAACATGATAGTTTTCCTTTATTATCATTTATTATGTAATCTTATGTTAGCATATGTAATAAGTCATGTTTCAGATCTGCTGTCTCCACAAAGTCATCATTCTGCCTTTCAGAGAAATTTTCCATAGCCTTTTCAGTGTCAAATCATGTTCTAAGTAGATTCAGTAGAAAGAGCCTGGAAAGAGCTTTCCAATGGTATATTACACTCTCAAAACTGACTTCTAGATTTAAATTTATGCCTAAGTAAACAAAGTTCCCCTATACCCTAAACCAAAACCCCTTTCCCACCTTTCCCTAAACTTTATTTTATTAAAGTTTATTATTTTCTCTTATAAAACCCCTTTTTCCCCATCCGATCACATAATCACATTTCAAAAGTCTTATATAAATATGATGTGATTTAAACATAACCACTTCCCCTCATGCCCTTGAAACTTTATTATAAAGTTAAAGTTTCATATAATAAATCCCCTCCCGTCACAATCGCAAATATATATAACCACTTCCGCTCGATACCTTATAACTTTATAATAAAGTTAAAGTTTTATTATAAATCCTCCCTGCCATTCCAAACCCTTCTTTTCCCATCGCAATCGCACCATAAATATTGTGCGCCCCGATTGGCCCATTGTAAAAAACTCCGATGCGATTGTATTGACCCCGCCCGATGTACATCCTGACCGTCGATCGCCCCCTTCAATCGGACGGCCCATATGTGATCGAACCTGTTAGGAATCTGTAATTTTAGCAGATTGGTGAGACTAAAATTGCAGAAGCAACATTATTTCAGCCAACTTTGGGATTCTAGGATCTAGCCCTCCTGAATCTGGAGAGGGATCTCTCCAACAAGTGCAAAGATGGATTTGTCTTTGAAATTTGGGGTAATGATATTAGGCTAGTTATGAAGGCCAAAGGTTTTTTTTTTTTTTTTTGGATGGTTGAGCATGAATATTGTTTGAGGTGGAAATTCCTAAATGCAAAGAGTTTCAAAAGTGAGAAGTTGCAAGTTAATAGAACAGCTAGGCTAAAGAGATAGATATAACGCTGGTTTTTAGTCCATTGGGCTATGGAGTCATAACAGGGCTTTAATTGAACAACAACATCAAGAGTGATCCAAGGGGCAAGTTATCTATATCAAAAGATTATTGAGATTAGAGTGATGGAATGGAAACAATAAAGTGTTGGAGGGGTGGAAACTGATAATAATTTCACAAGGATTTATAGTCAGTCCAAACAAGAAAAGCCTCTTAAGTAACTTTTTAAAACCAACCAAGTGCAGGGCTAACCATTGACCTCTTGGGCAAGTTTGTATTAAAGCATCTTAATTGACAAACAATCCAGTAATACAAATAATTACCTTCAGAAAGTATGAAAACATATAAGAGAAACATAGTGTAAACTTAAGATCAGATAAAGTACTTTTAAACTTATTATGCTTTCAGTCAACACAAAGGGAAAATTTCAAAATTTTCTTTTGGAGAAAAACTAGGACCAGGGCACACCATATCTTCCATAGTCATCTTTAATAAGCAAATAAGAAAATAACTTTCAAGAAACAATGTTTAAAGCAAACAGTAGGACGATGGAGCTCCAGCATTCCTAACTGTTTAAACTGTATTAAATCATTCTTAAATAAACAATTTAGAGGAAAACATTGAGATAAAGCTTTTCAATTAGAGAAGGTTACTGATATACAGTAGGTCCTAACTCTATAAATGTTGTTCTTTATTAGAGAAAAGTGAACAATATGACATACATAGAAGGAAAACAAATAACAAAGAAAGAGGCACTTCACCAGTGATATAGACCAGGATCCCAAGAAACAACTTGTTTATTGATGTCAAACCAGTTACAGTACTCAGGTCCAATGTTTTAGTTCAGCAATCATCTTCACTATCTAGCATAATTAATCTATCACAAGCAGAGCTCCAAGGGCCAGTGAACACTATTTACAATCAGAATTTTTTGCTCAAATATATTTCAAAGTTCTACAACCAACCCCTCACTCATATTTTGTAGAAGTATATATAGAAGGATGAGGAGGTGAGATTTGATAAAATATCTCAATTACAATTAATACAAACTTAAATGGCTTCTTGGCCTTTGAGGGGCTCAATGAAGAAACTTACATACATATCCTCTATATTAAATGATTTACATAAAGAATTAAGCTCGGTGGGAGATTTTTTTGACCTTTGAGGCTCTGTGTGGCATCGAAGTAACTCTGCAAATGTTCTTTGCATTAAGTTTCCTTGCAGAAGTAACTTTCTGGCTGCGCTGAGACAAATATATGATCCTGATCAATAAATTCGGCCTCTGATTGAATACTTTGGGGTACAGGTGGCGTCGTGGTAGCTAGAGGGATCAATTTGCCTCAATTTTTGGCGGTGGAGGGTTTCCTGTTGATAAAACACTTTAGATTTTCTTTAAAATGTATTTTAAATCAGGGATTAGACTTTTGATAAACATTCTTAGCCGCGATCCCCAGAAATTGGTCCTTTAATCCTCTGTTCTGATAAATTTTGGTCTTAATCACCGATACTCTCTGACTGCGCCCGATTCATGGTTTTTTGTTGGTATGCAGGGCTGCGCAGGGTTATGTGGCATCAATACTTCATGAATGATTGATGAAAACATGGATTTAACCCCTGTGGTGATTTTCTTTGGTGAATCGAAGGCAGGAAAATCTTCATCCTCTGCCCTCAAATTTTCTTCAAAAATGGTGAGAAAACCATTTAAACCCTGCAAAATAAAAAAAAACTATTATAAAATCCTGCATAGATAGGTTTACAGCTGTAGAGGACACATGGAGGAAGCATGGTCGTTGGATGGCATCATGCAATGGTCGAGATTGATCGGAGGAATCAAAAGGAAGGCAAAAGAAACGTTTAAATCTGAGCCGTCGATCGCGCAGAGATCGACAGTCAGGAGTGGAGGCGAAAAGTCAAAACGGGAAAACGTCGACTGGGTGATCGAAACAGGGTGATGAAATGTGGACCATCGATCTGCAGATCAAATTGATGGTGGAGATTGATTGAATGACGTGCCGTAGCCCAGTTAACTGTCGGGAAACTTCGGTGAGTGATAACCGTTGGATGGGCAGCCTCAGATTGGAAGGTGTATGGCTATATCACGCGACATCCTCGTCCGAACGTTAACGCGCAATGGACAATAGTTTTGTGAATAGTGCACAGGATGTGTGTCAAACGATGAGTGGAATCACTGGCGATCGGGAAAAAACCGTCGTCGCCCAAAGGCGTTGCGATGAATACCGCGCGGTTTTCGAGCAGGTTAGTGGAATGTGGGGACCACCGAGAGACGGACTCCGCACCATCCAATCTTCAAATTAGATCGACGGTGCGGAACGATTTAAAACTTGTACCAGTGGAAATATAATAAAATAATAAAGCCGACGGAAAAATAATAAAAACAGAGATTTTATTTTTATATATATAACCAAAGGTTTTAAACTTTGGCGGGAATAATTAAAAAACGGCTTGGTACCCGATTGCAGGGCCGTGGGGCATATGGGAAAAAATGTGACCGGGGTTTTTAAGAGGAGGGGCTAAAAACTTAGCCCGAGGGGGCTTGAGTCCATAACACATTAAAATATGATTTTTATGAATTTTCAATGGTTTTCAAGGGAATCTGAGGGTTTCGATAAGGAAGAAAAAGGGGTTTTCAACCTTGTCAAGGGGTTTTGATGAAGGGGAAAGGGAAAAATTATGAAAATGAGGGATTTTCATGGGAAATGGAGGGATAAAAACTGAGGTTATTTTTGGAAGAAGGGAAGGGGGAAAAGGTGCTTGCAGCAGTATTCTAGCTTGGAAATCAGCAGGATTTCTAAGTGTAAAATGGGAACATCAGTAAAGTTTGGATAGAGGATAGGCATGAGGCCTACAAGGAGTCTTCAAGAGCCAACAATTTTTAGCAATGAAATTTTTTCCTTGAAGGCTCAAAAAGTTTTAGCCAGCATTTGGTATAACAAATTTTATAGCTGGCTAATAGGACCATCGCAATCGACGATTTCGTAAAATGTTTCATCCGATTGAGCCCCTCTAATGGCATACTCCCGATTATACCTCCACCATCGATTTGCCTAACGATCTGACGGTCCATAGCCCATCGCTCCATCGGCATTGACATTTTCACATATTTTTTTCTCCCGCTTCTCTTTCACCTCCCGATTGCAATTGCGATTGGCCCTCCAGTCCCACCATTAAATCTTTTCAGCCCATTCATATAAATTAGCCCTTTGCTTTGTAAAACTCAAAATTTCATTTTAATTCATTTTAAAAAGGTTTTTTCCCCATTGTTTATTCATCATCACATCAGAAAAATCCATTGGCACATTATATTTTTCCCCTCCTCCATGCCCGATTCCGATTGTGATTGCGCTACACCCCGGTCCCACCTTGATCCCTTCCCCTTTTCAAAAGAAATTCGGTCTTTTCCCTTTGTAAAAAACAAAAAACCACTCTCGTTTGTTTTCAAATGGATTCCCTACTCTATTATAATATTACCCAATTGCATCAGGATTTTTATGACCTGTCCCACTATCCCTATTCTTTCGATCCCCGATTGCGATTGTTCCATTGCAACACATATGTTAAATGCTCCACTGTATATTGTATTCCCTCTGCCTATTGGTTCCGATTGCGATTGTGACCCAACCCCACCTCATCTCCCTTTGATCCTTCCATTCAAAAATGGTTTCTCCCTTCAATAAAAGCATCATTTCATTTTATTTTATTTTCAAAATCATTTTATTCAAAGTCAGTTTCCTTCAAAAGAATGAAATAGTGAGAAACAGTTAAAAGAACGAGGTACTAAATATGAAATAGTAAGACATCTTCGGCAACAGTTTAAAGAGATATTTTCTACAGATTTCTTCTTCTCATTCGTTGGATGTAACAACAATTTTTGAAGTGGTCAAAATGTATTGTTGTCCCTTATTTTCAGGGGTAGATTGCTGGATTTCTTTTCTATAATTCAATTTCAATTCTTAAGCTGTTAAAATAGCTCCCTTTTTCTCTGGATCTATGTTCCCACATTTTAGTCTTTTTAATGTAATTGTAAATCATTTGTGAGGTAGTCTGTAAATCAATAATTAGGGGAGTAGTGTGAAAATCAAGGAGGACGCTCTGTGCTCCACTGTAATAGTTTTGGACAGGGAATTAATAAAGAGATGTAGCTCTGATTTGTGGGATACATGTGGTATGAAATTTAGCATTTGTTCTCTCCTTTGTGTTCATATGTAATTTTTTATTTTCAACTTCCATCCATAAACATTTACGGTTGAATGCTTTCAAGATAGAAAGGTAGAATCCATTTTTATGCTTTGCCTTGGGAAATCATTCAATACTTTGTGTTTTCTTCTATTTGAAAAGGATCCATATCCCATGCCCTTTTCAGCTCTTCACCAGTCTTTCCATTCCATCCTTAATTAAAATTTATTGCTAAATTTTCCTGCCTACCTTGCCCCATGAGATAACCTATATCCAGGATTTAATTCCCCAGTTTCAAAACTGCCCCATTTGTTCCATACATCCCTGAAAATTCATTCATTTCATTTAAAACTTTTCCATTATTATACCTAGCCTAAAATCAGTCTATGATTGTACTTTGTTGAATATCATTTCACGGAGAGAGCCCTCTCCTGACCTTGTAGGGCTAGCTACAAGGCTAAGCGTGGTTTAGATGTTACCCTGATTTCCCTTTTTCAGCCTGAGGTCTAGTTCAGGTGATAACATTTTTGGTGACTCCACTGGGGAAGCGATCTGATTGTCTTCGAGCATATATTCTCGACACTTGGGATGTGCTATTCAGTTTTCAAACCAATCATATTAAGGCCATGTGAAATAAAGAGTATTGAAAACTCTGTCTGAGGTTAAACTCAGGTTATATTAAATGTGACAAACCTCTTGGAAGCTCTGTAGTCGAAGTAAGCTGGCGAAGTAATTTTAAGTGGGACCTAGCTTTGAGTTAATGCAAGGAGTTAAAGTGCCAAACCATAGTTAAAGAGAAATTCATTTACCACCAACGAGTTTCGGAAACCAAAACTGCCTTTATCGCGCCGCTTTTGGCCCGAAGCGAAACCATGCCAAAAAAATGCGATCCAGTAATATAGGGGCACGTCATCTCCCCAATACCGCCCATATCATGCAAATTTCATGCATTAACCCTCTGCCTTTGAAAAAACGTGATACTCACGAGGATTGTTCGATCTGGAGGATGTCAGATCTGATGGTAATCGCATAGTGAAGAGCATGAGCAATAATTCGAGGTATGGTCTGGCAGTTCTATATTATTTAATGTTTATTTTATTCATAAAAGGGCAAAATATGGATGTGTGGGCCCCTGTTGAGTGAAATATATGTCACGTTAAATGGGTTTATGATATAGGTTCTAAGGTTGGTGTTTTTTTAAAAGAATCGTGCCATTTTTATAATATTTTGATATTATGACCGGATGATAAGGTTTGCTCAAGTATTTTTAATGTGTTCCCCTATATCACATTAAACTTTGAAGATTTTCTTGGGATCTTTGAAATATTATTGCAATGCGAAAATTTTTAATGATTTTTGGGAAGGGAATATAATTACAAGCCCTTATTCCTAAGTCATAATATATTTATGGTATTAGAGCCTGAAGACAGATCACCCCAGTAAATATTTTCCTTGTAAATTCCTTGACTCTGGAAGATGATGTTCAATGTTTGCTAGGTTGAAATAAAATATTGTACAGTAGAAATTTAACCACACTGGCTTCAAGAAGATACACAAGGGCTAATCCAGATCCAAATCCTTCCCTTGTGTTTGAAAATCCTAACTTATTCCAAGAATTGTCAGAAGACAAGAAGGATCACTAAGTCCTAGACCTATCTTCAGATCCCATACTTGGCCCAGTGAGTGGTTTTTTGTAGAAGCTCTTTCTTTTGATGAGATTTTTGAGCTTTATTTGTTTAGAAATAAGTTTGAAACTACACTTGAGGACACAGGGTTAGATCCATAATTCCTTGTATATATTGAAGTTCAAAGGGAAAATTCCTCAATTGATGACTACATTTTGAATTCCCCTCAGTCATCTATCACTGTAACTAATATCCCCAATCCTTCAGAGTCATCAGGAACAATATTCCCTCCTCCTAATTCATCAGCATTCCCATCAGTCAATTCTCAGTTATCATCTCCTCAATCAACACCTCCTTTGAATCCTTGTACTACAAACACTGTTGTAAACCCACCTAGAGTCATGGCTGTCCGGTATGCACCCCTGGTTTTACCCCAAGTTCTGAATGATATGCCTGCTGATTATCAAAGTAAAATTCCTATCTTTGATGCCACTCAAAGCATCACATCCCAACAGCATGTTGATAATATGAATGAATTTTTTGATCTTCATGAGGTAGAGGCAGAGAATGTAACCACAAGGTTGTTTGTCCAAAGCTTTGGAGGTGAAGTTAGAAAGTGGTTCAAAGCTTTACTAGTAGGCTCTATTCGCACTTTACAGGAGTTACACACACAGTGTTTAGACTGGTGGGAGGTAAAGAAAAACCCACTCCAAATTTTGTTTGAGTATGATAATATTAAAATAAATGTGGGTGAAACTGTACAGGATTATTGTCTAAGATTCAATGTTGTATACAATGCTATTCTAGCTAATCTCGAACCCCCTGTGGGATTAGCCTTGCTTAAATTTTCAGATGGTTTCGATGCTGATATGGAATATCAGCTATGAGAGAGAGATCCCAGTATGCTTGAGGACATGCAGAAGATAGTTGTAATTCTAAAAGCTAATATGCTAGCCAAAAGAGCATGAACCAGAGCTGAAAAAAGAGTCACGGTGAAATAAGAAGCCTCTCCTTCAGACAGTAAGATGGACACCTTGATTCGGACAGTGGAAAAGATGGTTGATCAATTAACCATTTCAGATAGACCTGAACCTCGAATTAGGAATCCAAATTTCAGAGGACAACAGCCACAATTCAAAATTAAACAGAGAGAATAGAGAGCGCATGAACAAGTGCCACCATAGCAGCAAATCAAAACTCCATTACAGCAGAATTATGTTCAGGCAACAAAGACAGATGACGATGATGACCCTCTGATTGAAGCCAATCACTTCTTCACAGCTGATGGTGTGCCCATCTTTCTCACATAAGATGAGGAATATACAGTGATTGAAAACATTCAAAAAGATGAAGATTTCATTTTGGCTAATGACACAATATTAGAAGAAGAGTCTGATGACTACTAGAGAGGGTACATGAATGCTTTATCAGCTCAAAAAAAGAAATATTCTATGAGGAACAAAGATGTTTCGATTAGTCCCATTCAAAAAAGAAAAGAGCTCCAGATGAAGAATGATGCTCAGAAGAAAGGAAAAGAACCGGCCGATCCTTCCTCCAGAAAAACACCTTCAGCAAGTAATAAAATGGTTGAAAGGAACTAGCAGAGCGCAAAAAAGGAGAAAATAGAGAAGAAATATCCTCTAGTTAAAGAGGTATAAAAAGGTCCTTCCTTTAATTTATAAAATGAAATTTCTAAGCTAAAAGTGTCCATGCCCTTGACTGAGTTGGTGAAAAATAGCACTTATAAAAATCAGGTATCTAGAATTTTGCAAATAGATTCTATTTCTGATATGGTTAATGTTGAAGATGATTACCCTGAAATCATCTTTGGTCCAGACACAGAAGATCAATCTAAAGAAAGCGAAGTCCCTCCCTTTTAGCTGTGTCTTAGATTACATAAGTTCATTTTTCATAATGCTATGTTGGACTCTGGAACCTCACACAACTTCATGCCCAAAGCCATCATGGAGAAGTTAGGACTTGATATCACCCGTAAATATCATGAATTGTATTCTTTTGACTTAGTTAGGGTCCATTGTATTGGTCTTATCAAATACTTGGTAGTGTCCTTAGATCAAATCCTAGCCAAGAATGTCTTGATGGATGTGGTTGTTGCCGATGTCCCACCTCGGTTTGGAATGCTCCTATCTAGGTCTTGGGGTGCAAAACTTAAATGAACCATGCAGCTTGACTTCTCTTATGCCACCATTCACGTGTTTGGCAAGTTGAGAAAACTATACGGGGAGAAGAAAATGAAATATATGATCACTAGCAAAGAGAAGCCAGTTAATCATCCCATTAATGCAGTCCACATAGATTTAGAGTCCTTTGTCTTGTATTCAAATGGTGATTTGAATGATGAAAACGTTCGGTTGGTACAAGTAGATGAGATACCCAAAATTTCAGAGAATTTCAAAGAAGTTCTCAAACAGGAAAAAGCAGCAAGCACTTCTGATCCCCCTGCCTGCCAGCAGCAAGAAGACAGTAAACAACAGAAAGATGCAGAAATCAGCCAAGACAAAGTAGAGAAAGAAGCCAAATTTCATCATCTACAAGAAGAAGAATAAGGCCTATGGAGCAGGGATTTTGATGGAGCTATTGGTAAGGATGGAGCTGGTATAGGAATATGGATTCAGAGCCATGTTTTCCAGCCTGAAAAGGTTCCTATTAATGTTAGAGTATGTTCTTATACGTTGGATTTTGACTACTCTAACAATGAAGTAGAGTATGATGCTTTGATTACAGGTCTAAAATTTTTGAAGAAGCTGAATGCAAAGAGGATTTCTGTATATGGAGATTCAAAGCTGATAATCAAATAGGTCAAAGGAGAGTACCAAGCAAAGCATCCATGATTGAAGGCTTACAGAAATACAGTCATGGATATCTTGAAGACATTCCCTGAGTACACTTTGACAGCAGTACCCAAGATGCAGAACATTATTGTTGATTCTCTTGCCACTACAACAAGCAATTTGAAGATTCCGATGAACTTCAGTAACAAGTTGGAGATTTATGTCAAACATAAGCCTGCTGTTTTGAACAATTTAAGGTATTGGCAAGTGTTTTGGGATGACAATGAGATCAATGCTTTTTTGAAGAGTGAGGGAAAATTCAAAGATACTCCCATAGAAGGTGAGTATGAGATTGATGGTCAAGAAATAGAAGCAAATCAGATAGACATATTCCAGCTAAAACAAAATGTGATTCCTAGAGGTCTCATACCTTTAGAGGAGCTTTTTGATCAGGATGATGTTGCAAAGAAACCAAGCTTGGTGCCTACTGAGAAAGGAGTCAAAGATGCGAACCTTGGAACAGTTGATAAGCCCAAGTTTGTGAAGTTGTCAAAGGCATTGTCCCCTGAGGTAAAGAAAAAGTATGTTAAATTTCTTTCTAAATTTTATGATGTGTTTGCATGGGATTCTTCAGATTTGAAGGTGTATGACAAGAACATAATCCAGCATACTATCTCCATCAAGCCATATCAGAAGCCATTTAGACATAATTGTAGAAATTTGAATAACTGTTAAATTATTCACCGAGATTATCCTGATCACACACTATTTGAGCTTCATGCATAATACATAACCTCTTCTACTATTGATCATCAATTTGCGGAAATAGAAACAATCGCATGCGCACATTAAAGCAATAAACAATCACACATATAAACACAGTATTTATGGGAAAGATTAAAGCTGAAAACCCCCAACTATTTGTATATTATAATGATAGAGATCATGTAACAATCATTGTACAAACTCCTCACAAGCTCTCAGTACAATCTCCAATTGTTACACACTACACAAGCTCAGATCATACAAAACACATGCTCCAATCTGCTCCACCTGTTAGCCTGCCTCTATTGCGCAATCCAAGATGAATAATTGCACATCCTGAGTTCAAATCCCTCTGGTATGTATTGCGCAATCCTCATTGGCATCTCCATCAATGTGTGGTGCAAACTCATGCACCAGTATAGTCACAACTGATAGTCACACTGCTCTTTCACCTACCTCTTCACTGGTCTCCACTGAAACTGTCCATGCACTGTAGTTAACTGATGTATTCTTTAGTTCATTAATGAGTTAATAATTAGTGAATTAATTAATAATTAATTCACACCACTCTCACTAGTGTATCAATCAGTTAGACTAGATACAACTAGCTCAACTATGTTTAACTTAGTTAAACTAAACACAACTCCATCAACTACCTCAATAACTCCACCAAAAGTTGTCAAATGAGTTCTAACTGAAGTATCCATGCAATAGCTCCACTTAACCCTCGGGAATAGTGTAATTCCTTCTGTCAGCTCCTGTGCCACATCTGTGCACTTAACTGAAGTGCTCCAAGAGAATAAGATAATGTTTATAGTCCAAATATTATTAAAAGCTAATAATATTCGACATATCTATTTTTAGACTGGCAATCTAAAAATAGATTCCTCCCAATATGTCTAAAAATAGAAGTCCATCTATTTTTCCAACTTGACCAACCATCCACAAATAGCATCCTGCAACTCATAGAATATGATCGACATGTCTAAAAATAGACATAGTCTAAAAATAGACTTTCGCCAAAAATAGCCTGCGGGCCCACTTAGTGAAGGTGACTCCTTTCCACTAAGCTCATCATCTTGTTGCAATCTCAACACTCCCTCTCAACAAGATATGGATTATCTGCAACCCCTATCCTGCCTCTGTGGTATTTGAATTTGCTCCTGGTGAGCGCCTTCGTCAAGATATCAACATCCTAATCCTCTGTAGGAATGTATGAAAGTAACACGATCTTACGCTGCACACAATCTCTGATATGATGATACCGTATGTCAATGTGTTTAGATCTATCATGAAATACTGGATTAACCGAGAGTTTTATGCAACTCGGATTATCAAAATAAATCATAGTAGGATCCAAGTGTGAACCGAACAACCCGACCAGGATCTTCCTCATCCATATAGCCTCGCATGCAGCCAAACTCGCTGCCATATACTCAGCCTCTGCTGAACTAAGTGCCACGGATCTCTGCTTCCTACTGTACCAAGAAACTGCTGCCAACCCGATACTAAAAATCCCTCCATATGTGCTCTTTCTGTCCGTTGGGCTCCCTGCCCAATCTGCATCCGTGAAGCCACATAGCCTCACCTCATTAGACTGTCTATACCACAATCCATATCCCGATGTGCCTCTGAAATATCTCAATACATGCTTCACCACCTTCCAAAAGAGCTTGGTAGGATTAACCATAGCTTGTGAAAGTTGGTTAACAACATAGCATATGTCGGGTCGTGTATTGACCAGATACATAAGCGACCCCACCAACTGTCGATAAATAGTGGCATCCTACCTCCTTTGGTAGCATCCTCCTTCCTCCAACCACCGGGGAAGAGGAGTATCAACAGGCTTGCAGCCATGCATGTTGAACTTCTCCAGTATCTCTCGGGCATACTTACCCTGAGAAACAAACAGTCCATCACTGTGCTGCCAAATTTCCAATCCCAGGAAATAATGAAGGAGGCCCAAGTCCTTCATATCAAACTCTTTTGGAAGATCATCCTTGCATGAGTGTATCAACAGCTCATCACCTGTCAAAATCAAATCATCTACATAAAGTACAATTATCAGCAACTTACCCTCCACCAAAATCTGGTATAGGTTAGGATCCGCCTCACTCTTGGAGAATCCAAATCCGGTGAAATAATTGTCTATCTGTGTGTACCAAGAATGAGGTGCTTGTTTCAACCCATACAACGCTCTCTTGAGCCTGCACACATGTGACTCGCTGCTGAAGATCTCAAAACCTTCGGGCTGCTCTATGTACACCTCCTCCTCAATGACTCCGTTGAGGAACACAGTCTTCACATCCATCTGATGAATGTGCCACCCCATCTGTGCTGAGAGAGCAATAATCGTTCGTATGGAAGAATATCTTGCGATAGGTGCAAAGGTCTCCTCATAATCGATCCCCTCAATCTGTTAAAAGCCTCTGGAAAAAATATCTCGCCTTGTACTTCTCCACACTCCCGTCAACTGCCTGCTTCACTTTGTAGATCCATCTCGAACCCACCACTGATTTCCCTTTTGGCCTTGGGACAATATCCCATGCACAGTTTCTGACAATCGAATCATACTGTTCCACCATGGCATCTACCCATGCGGGGTCCTCCACAGCTTCCTCGAAAGAGGATGGCTCCATCACAATACACTTGCTCATAAGAGCCATGTATCCAATATACCGGTCAGGTGACTGTCTCTGTCTGCGCTGTGATGTAGGTGCTCCTACAACCTTCTCTACATCTTGAGCCAGTCGCTCAGCTTCTGTAGTGCGCTTCTGCCTCTGATGGTTAGCGCTTCATGAGTGGTCTCTTCCACTCCATGAACCTCATCTTGTGGCTGATCCACATCCTGAGACTCATCCTTAGGAACTAATAGCTCCTCCTCTGCATGAAAGTGTGGCTCCCTCTCAAGCGAACACTTCATGGCTTTCTCCTCCTAAAATTTGATATCCCTTCTCACAACAGTCTTGCGACTGTCTAGAAAATACACATAATAGTTGTGGGGTGTATCAGTGTACCCCACAAATATCCCAACCTCCGCGGTCAGCTCCAGCTTCTTCCTGGCATCCTTTGTCACATGAATGTAAATAGGTGAACCAAAAATCCTCAAATGGAAAATATCAGGCCTCTTACCAGAAAATGCCTCCTCGGGTGTACTCATGCCAAGTATCCTATGAGGACAACGGTTACTGTATGTTGCGGTATTGCATCTCCTTTAAGTGAATAGGTAGGCACAGTCATACAACATCACCATCGTACCACGATGTGACCATTTATTACACTCGGCCTATTACTGTGAGTTTATGAGGTGCTGAGCTCTCTTCGAATTCCTTCTGTTTGCAAAAAGTCTCTAAGATTCATGATGAATTCACCACCATTGTCACTCCTTAGAGCCTTCACCTGCTTCCCCGATTCTTTCTCAACCAGTGCCTTGAACTCACAGAACTTTGAGTATGTCTCGCTCTTCTTCTGCATGAAGAAGATCCAACACTTACGAGAAAAATCATCAACAAATATCACATAGTACCTGTGCTTTTCTGTCGAAGCTACTAAGAAAGGTCCACACACGTCTGTGTGAATTCTCTCAAGGATCGTCGTGGCGCGACTGTCCTTCTCGTGAAAGGTGGCTTTCACAAATTTTCCCAGGGTACACCCCTTGCACTGATCTGACTGCGCAAGAGTGCCCTTAGGAAGCCCAGTAGAAATATGCTGTAGTATCTTCAAAGCTCCATGGTGAAAGTGGCCCAATCTCTGGTGCCACAGCTTGCCATCATCCCAGTTCACCACTCCTTTCCTTTCTCACCCATGGGTATGCTGCAACCATCTCTGGTCGTCGAGTTCTTCTTTCAAACCCCCTGTCCTTCGGGTCTACGATTTGCCTTACGGCAGGCACTCGCGCTAAGACAACATCATATCCCTTGTCTTCTAACATCGCCACAGAGATAAGATTCTTCTTCAATCCTGGAACATGCATCACTTCCTTCAATACGAAGGGTTTACCGGACTCCCTCTCAAAGGAAATGGTACCGATACCGGTCGCACTGTATCTACCATCATCGCCCATCTCGATGTGCACTCCAAGATCTTTCTCATCCAGATCAGTAAACAAATCTCGATCTCCTATCATGTGAAAAGACGCACCACTCAGCTTCTGTGAACCATCACTTGAGACCAGGCATGAGATCAGTGAAAAATCCAGCTCAAACTGCGAGGCTAAGGCCTCTCCGGCTGCAGTTCCAGCAGCCTGCTTATTTTTCTTCTTCTGTGGACAATTAGTGGCGTAATGTCCGTGTTGGTGACAGTGAAAGCACTTCACCTTGGACATGTCCTGCTTCTTACCTTTCGCACCGGATTGAGAAGATTTATTTCTCTTCCCCTTCTTTTCTTTGGCAGCCAAAGCACAATTATCTTCATCAGAGTTCTTTGATGAAGATCCATCCTTGGTACTTCGCCTTATCTCCTCTTGCACAAGATCCGACCAAAGTCGCTCCCATCCTGGCAATTTCTCCCGACCATTGACAGAGTCCTGATAGGAATGCCAACTCTTTGGAAGCCCAAGGAGAGAAAAGCTCACCAATTCCTCATCATCAACAGTCACCCCCACACATCCCAGCTCATCCCTGCATTGGATGAACTTCGTGAGGTACTTGGGCATACTGTCACCTTTCTCCATCTTTATGTTTCTGAGTTTATCCTTGAGTACCAACTTCCTCTGGTCGCTCTTGCTTTGGAATAAATCTGTCAAGGCTTTCCACATCCAAAATGGAGAAGCCTTACCATGTAGGCTGGACACTACGTGATCCTTCATGCCCTCCAATAGAATCCTTCGACACTTTGCTGTCTTATTTTGCCATGCCTCAAGTACGACATCATCACTAGAAGTAGACTTTGGGACTTTAGCATCTATGAACTCATTCAACCCATTGTCATCTAACACCGCCTCCATCCTGTCCTTCCATGTAATATAATTTGAGTTTCCCTCAAGGGCATACTCCAATCGCAATCCGTTGAAAGACATCTCAACTTCGACACCAAGAAAACACTACTGCAAATTCGAATTCCACCAGCACAAAACTCAACCGCTTCAATGTTTTTCAATTGCTCCAATGATCAATATCACTCTGATACCATGTAGAAATTTGAATAAATGTTAAATTATTCACCGAGATTATCCTGATCACACACTATTTGAGCTTCATGCATAATACATAACCTCTTCTACTATTGATCATCAATTTGCAAAAATAGAAACAATCGCATGCACACATTAAAACCATAAACAATCACACATATAAACACAATATTTATGGGAAAGCTTAAAGCTGAAAACCCCCAACTATTTGCATATTATAATGATAGAGATCATGTAACAATCATTGTACAAACTCCTCACAAGCTCTCAGTACAATCTCCAATTGTTACACACTACACAATCTTAGATCTAGCAAAACACATGCTCCAATCTACTCCACCTATTAGCCTGCCTCTACTGCACAATCCAAGATGAATAATTTCCCAATCTGAGTTTGAATCCCTCTGGTATGCACTGTGAAATCCTCATTGGCATCTCCATCAATGTGTGGTGCAAACTCATGCACCAGTATAGTCACAACTAATAGTCACACTGTTCTTTCAGCTACCTCTCCACTGGTCTTCACTGAAACTGTCCATGCACTGAAGTTAACTGATGTATTCTTTAGTTGATTTATGAGTTAATAATTAGTGAATTAATTAATAATTAATTCACACAACTCTCACTAGTGTATCAATCAGTTAGACTAGATACAACTAGCTCAACTATGTTTAACTGAGTTAAACTGAAAACAACTCCACTAACTTCCTCAATCAACTCCACCAAACTCTATCACATGAGTTCTAACTGAAGTCTCCATGCAATAGCTCCACTTAACCCTCAGGAATAGCGTAATTCCTTCTGTCAGCTGCATGTGCCACTTCTGTGCACTTAACTATAGTGCTCCAAGAGGATAATATAATGTTTAGAGTCCAAATATTATTAAGAGCTAATAATATTCGACATATCTATTTTTAGACTGGAAATCTAAAAATAGATTCCGCCCTGTATGTCTAAAAATAGAAGTCCATATATTTTTTTCGACTTGACCAACCATCCACAAATAGCATCCTGCAACTCATAGAACATGATCCATATGTCTAAAAATAGACATAGTATAAAAATAGACTTTGCGCCAGAAATATCCCGTGGGCCCACTTAGTGAAGGCGACTCCTTTCCACTAAGCTCATCATCTTGTTGCAATCTCAACAAGAATCTAAGAAGAATCAATTCGAAGCTGCTGCCATCCATTAAAAAAGAGGTAAACAGATTGTACAAAGTTGGTATCATAGTCCCCATTAGATTTTCTGATTGGATTTCAAATTTGGTCCCAGTACATAAGAAGACAGGAGACATAAGGTTGTGCATAGATTTTCAGAATCTAGATAAAGCATCCTTAAAGGATAATTATCCACTTCCAAAGATGGACCATATTCTACAGAGAGTAGTTGGAGCATCTAGGATGTCACTAATTTATGGCTACTCAGGCTATAATCATATCTTGGTGCATGAGAAAGACCAAGACAAAATTGCCTTCACAACACCCTAGGGAACCTTCCAGTATGCCAAAATGCCATTTGGACTGAAGAACACTGGGGCCACTTTCCAGTGAGCAATGGACATTGCTTTTGCCAATGAAAAAGATGTTTTTCTTGTTGTTTATTTGGATGATCGGATAATTTTTTTTGGTTCTGATGATGAGCATTTGCACCATTTGAGAGTTGTTTTTCAACAATGCATAAATTTTGGGATTTATCTTAATCCAAAGAAGAGTCTCTTTGCCATGGATGAAGGAAATTTGCTGGGGCATATCATCTCTTAAGATGGTATCTGCATCGATCCATCTAGAGTAGAGGAAATTCAGCACATAGAACTTCCACAGAACAAAAAGGAGATTCACACATTCAATGGTAAGATGAACTTCTTGCGCAGATTTATACCCAATCTGGCTAAATATTTAAGAGAAATGGCTAACATTTTGAAGAAGGATCGCACTGTCAAATGGAGTGAGGAAGCTATCAAGTCATTTAATCTGGTAAAGTTTGCTTTGTCCAATGCCCCAGTCTTGATTAGTTCTGATTATACTCAAGACTTCATTATATTCTCATTTGCATCGGAGCATACTATGGTTGTTGTTTTGATGCAAAAGAGAGATCAGATTGAAAAGCCAATTTCCTTTTTCAGTAGGAATATTAGAGATGCTGCCTTGAGGTATAATATTATTGAGAAACAGGAATTGGCTCTTATAAAGGCATTGAAGTATTTTAGGGTCTATATTCTGCATTCACATACTATAGCATATGTTCCTAATGCAGCAGTGAAGGATGTGTTGATGCAAACTGATCTAGAAGGTCAAAAAGGTAAGTGAATAGCAACTATGTTGGAGTATGATTTGGAGATCAAACCCACAAAGTTGATCAAAGGCCAAGGCTTGGAAAAATTAATGGCCCAATCAGGTTTGCGTGCCCTGGATATAAACCTCATGACATCAATGTTAGAGGATGTAGATGAAGGTGTGCTTGTTCCAATTTCAGATATTTTTCTACAATTTCCATGGTATTCAGATATTGTTTATGTCCTTCAGCATCTGTCACCTCCTCTAGGAATGTCTAAGAGTAAAGGCAGATCACTGAAACTTAAATCTGCTAAATATTATATTTTAAACAGTGCTCTTTATTGGAAAGTTCTAGGAGGTGTTCTGCTCAATTTTTTGGTCGAAGAAGAGGCTCAGAAGGTAATGCATGAATTTTATAAAGGTGATTGTGGTGGTCATTTGTTTTGGAAGAATACAGCTAACAAAGTTTTGAGAGTAGGATATTATTGGCCCACTTTGTTTTTAGATTTATATAAAATAGTGATGAGTTGTCATGAATGTCAAATTTTCCAAGGGAAGAAGAAATTTCTTCCTCTTCCTTTGAAACCAGTTTCAGTGAACGCTCCCTTTCAGCAGTGGGGAATCGATTTCATAGGAGAAATCCATCCTGCATCATCTGCACAGTATCGATGGATATTGACAGGTATCGATTACTTCACCAAATGGATCGAAGCCATCCTAGCAAGGCAAGCTACATATACGGTAATTATTCAATTCTTAGAATCGAATATTTTATCTCATTTTGGTTTCCCAACCAAATTATAATAGATAACGCAGAAGTTTTCAATTCTAAGAAAATGGTTGAATTCTACGACAAATATAACATTGTGCTCAGACATTCAACAACATACTATCCACAAGGAAACAACCTAGCAGAATCATCGAACAAATCTCTGATAAATATAATTAAGAAAATGCTGGAGGCAAACAAAATAAATTGGCATTGAAAGCACATCAATGCACTATGGGCAGACAGAGTTAGCAGTAAGAAATCCATAGGTATGTCGCCTTTTGAATTGGTTTATGGTACTGATGTTGTCTTTCCTACATCTCTTACCGTTCCAGTTATGAGATTATTACAAGAAGTCGGTAGTGAAGACGATGACAATCAGCGAAGGATCAATCAGATGATCCACCTTTGGCAAACAAGAGAGGAAGTGTCGTAGAACGCTATTCAGTTGTAGGAGAATACTAAAAATATCTATGACCGAAAGATCAAAGCAGAAAAATTTCAGTTGGATGATGTAGTGTTGATATGGGATGCCATAAATGAGGACAAAGGGAAGCATGTTAAGTTTGACAACCTGTGGAAAGGACCATACAGGATTTCAGCATACAGGGGATAGAATGATTTCTTGCTGTCAGAAATGGATGGCCAAGATTTCCCTGGAGGAGCAGCGAACAGTAGGATTTTGAAGCACTACCATTGTTGAAGATAATGGATCAGAAACTATGTCACCATCATGTATATACCATGTTATTTTTGGTCATAGTTCAAATAAACAGTCATTGAAGTTTGGGGCCTGAGGTGAAGGCTATAAAACTTGAATGATATGTGTATGGTTTGGATTAATTTCAGTTTTTAGTCTTAGTCTTGAGTCAGAGTCAGTCTGCATAGTGTCAGCTTTCAGTATTTTGATTCCATTCCCAATGGATAAGACTACTTGGTCTACGGTGTTCTTGGCACCTCCAAGGAGCTACCATCCCCATTGGAGCCAATGTTAGTGTCAGTCTAATCATATATATGGCCATCAGTGATCAAAATTTCTCTTTTTAATTTGCATATTAGGAGTCCCATACCAATAATTTTCACCATTCCGCTAGGTCATGGATCCATTGACAGTAGTGATTTTTTATCAATTTTCCCTCATGTGAAACTTGTTGATTCTCCTCTCTATGGTATTTATTCATGAGTCACTTTCATTCCCAAGTCCATGTTAGTAGGTCATAGGATGGGTCTCATTAGGTTCTAGGGTCTCACCATGGTCAAATTAATGAGTGAAGTGTTAATAAATATCAGCAAGGTCATGAGGAAGTCAATAAACTCAAAATCACAGCGCCTAGAAGACCAAAGAGATGTTTTATTCATTTTAATGTAATTTTCACCTCAAAACCATGTTTTGAGGTGAAAACATGATACTTTGCTTTTATTATCATTTATTATGTAATTTTATGTCAGTATATGTAATAAGTCACATTTCAGAAGCTGTTATCTCCACAAAGTCATCACCTTGCCTTTCAGAGAAATTTTCCACAAGATTTTCAGTGTCAAATCACGCTCTAAGTATATTTAGCAGAAAGAGCCCAGAAAGAGCTTTCCAATAGTATATTACACTCTCAAAACTAACCTCTGGATTGAAACTTATGCCTAAGTAAACAAAGTTCCCCTATACCCTAAACCAAAACCCCTTTCCCACCTTTCCCTAAACTTTATTTTATTAAATTTTATTATTTTCTCTTATAAAACCCCTTTTTCCCCATCCGATCACATAATCGCATTTCAAAAGTCTTATATAAATCCGATGTGATTTAAACATAACAACTTCCCCTCATGCCCTTGAAACTTTATTATAAAGTTAAAGTTTCATATAATAAATCCCCTCCCGTCACAATCACAAATATATATAACCACTTCCCCTCCATACCTTCTAACTTTATAATAAAGTTAAAGTTTTATTATAATCCTCCCCGTCATTCCAAACCCTTCTTTTCCCATCGCAATCGCACCATAAATATTGTGCGCCCCGATTGGCCCATTGTAAAAAAATTTGATGTGATTGTATTGACCCCGCACGATGTACATCCTAACCATCGATCGCCCCCTTCAATTGGACGGCCCATATGCAATCGGACCATCGCAATCAGCGATTTCATAAAACGTTTCATCTGATTGAGCCCCACCGATGGCATACTCCCGATTATACCTTCGCCATCGATCTGCCTAACGATTTGACGACCCATAGCCCGTCGCTCCATCGGCATCAACGTTTTCACATATTTTTTGCTCCCGCTTCTCTTTCACCTCCCGATTCCGATTACGATTGGCCCTTTGGTTCCACCATTAAATATTTCTACCCATTCATATAAACGAGCACTTTCCTTTGTAAAACTCAAAATTTCATTTTAATTCGTTTTACAAAGGCTTTTTCCCCATCATTTATTCATCATCGCATCGGAAAAATCCTTTGGCACATTATATTTTTCCCCTCCTCCATGCCCGATTCCGATTGTGATTGCGCTACACCCCGGTCCCACCTTGATCCCTTCCCCTTTTCAAAAGAAATTCAATCTTTTCCCTTTGTAAAAAATGAAAAACCACTCTCATTTATTTTCAAAGGGATTCTCTACTCTATGATAGTATTACCCAATCACATCAGGATTTTTACGACCTGTCCCACTATCCCTATTCCTCCAATCCCTGATTGCGATTGTTCCATCACAACACGTATGTTAAACGCTCCACTGTATATTGTATTCCCTCTGCCTATTGGTTCCGATTGCGATTGTGACCCGGCCCCACCTCCTCTCCCTTTGATCCTTCCATTCAAAAATGGTTTCTCCCTTCACTAAAGGAATCATTTCATTTTATTTTATTTTCAAAAGCATTTTATTCAAAGTCAGTTTCCTTCAAAAGAATGAAACAATGAGAAACAATCAAAAGACCGAGGAACTAAATATGAAACAATAAGACATCTTCGGCAATGGTTTAAAGAGATATTTTCTATAGATTTCTTCTTCTCATTTGTTGGATGTAACAACAAATTTTCAAGTGTTCAAAATGTATTGCTGTCCCTTATTTTTAGGGGCTGACTGTTGGATTTCTTTTCTATGATTCGATTTCAGTTCTTGATCTGTTAAAAGAGCTCCCTTTTTCTCTGGATCTATGTTCGCACATTTCAGTCTATTTAATGTAATTGTAAATCATTTGTGAGGCAGTTTGTAAATCAGTAATTAGGGGAGTAGTGTGGAAATCAAGGAGGACGCTTTGCGCTCCACTATAATAGTTTTGGACAGGGAATTAATAAAGAGAAGCAGCTCTGATTTGTGGGATCCATGTGGTATGAAATTTAGCATTCATTCTCTCCTTTGTGTTCATATGTAATTTGTTATGTTTACCTTCCATCCATAAACATTTCCGGTTGAATGCTTTCAAGATAGAAGGGTAGAATCCATTTTTATGCTCTGCCTTGGGAAATCATTCAATACTCTGTGTTTTCTTCTATTTGAAAAGGATCCATCTCCCATGCCCTTTTCAGCTCCTCACCAGTCTTTCCATTCCATCCTTAATTAAAATTTATTGCTAAATTTTCCTGCCTACCTTGCTCTATGAGATAACATGTATCTAGGATTTAATTCCCCAGTTTCAAAACTGTCCCATTTGTTCCATACATCCTTGAAAATTCATTCGTTTCATTTAAAATTTTCCCATTATTATACCTAGCCTAAAATCAGTATATGATTGTACTTTGTTGAATATTCTTTCATGGAGAGAGCCCTCTCGTGACCTTGTAGGGCTAGCTACAAGGATGAGCGTGGTTTAGATGTTACCCTGATTTCCCTTTTTCAGCCTGAGGTCCAGATCAGGTGATAACATAATGTTTAATGATGGTCGAATACCCGTTTAAATGAATGAAGTCACCCGAACTCCATAAGAGGTATAATTTTTGTAGGTTTTAACGCTGAACAGAAATTATCTACACACGAATCTTATAATAGAAAATAAACAATAGCGAGAGCATAAAACATAAAACAGATAAACATAGAGATTTTCCCTTGGATCCCAATCAGGATGACCAGCTTGATTTTTCATTATATTCCTTTTAGTGTTACAACACATATATATACATGCCAAAGCATACATAAACCCTAATATATTAACGCTGAACATAACCGTAGTTCCCTTGACTGGATCTACAAAATACCAGGGGCCGAAAACCATCGTACCCCAAAACCATGTGCAAAATCGTGCACAAAACCATGGGCATGGACTACCCACCAGAAATTAAGGAAAGAATATAACACATACCCAACATTCTCCCACTTGCTGTTTTCTTTCCGCAGGGGGCCACAAGAGAGCTTAGTCATTGGCCCAATTCTTCAACACCCATTGTTTCTCTACACCAAGAGAACTTATGAGCGCTCACAGACTTCGTCAATACATCTGTAACATTCTTCAAAGTGTCCACCTTTACCGGCAACACCCTTTTAGCCTCAACCATATCTCTAACAAAGTGATATTGAACATCAATGTGCTTTGTCTTTTAATGATAAGCAGGGTTCTTAGCCAAGAAAATTGCACTTTGGCTATCACATTCTATCCTTATAGCTTGCTGTACCAACCCCATACTTGAACACAATCTCTGCAACCAAACTACTTCCTTGCTTGCATGAGTGGATGCCATGTATTCTGCCTCTGTAGTTGAAAGAGCCACTACAGACTGTCTTTTACTCATCCAACTGACTGCGCCTCCAAATAGGCTAAACACATACCCACTTGTAGATATTCTTTGGTCCAGATCTGCAGCCCAGTCTGCATCAACAAAAACATGAATGTCCAACATTCTTTCCAATCCTGGTCTTCCCTGGTAGCACAAGCCATAATCACTAGTGCCACATAAATATCTGAAAACCCGCTTCACTGCCGTCCAATACTCCTTCCCTGGGTTTGACATAAACCTACTCAAAACTCCCACTGCATGTGCAATGTCTAGTCTAGTACAGACCATTGCATACATCAGGCTACCCTCTGCACTTGCATATGGAACATGGGACATATCCTCCTCTTCTTCTTGTGTCTTGGGACACTTTTCAACAGACAACTTTACACCTACAGGAATAGGAACATTCACCAGTTTACTATCCTGCATATTGAACCTCTGCAATATTGTCTCTACATACTTCCTCTGGTTTAACCAGAGCTTCCTCTTTTCCCGATCTCTCTTAATTTACATGCCCAAAATATAGTTTGCAGCACCAAGATCCTTCATGTCGAATTTGGAGAACATTTGGGTCTTAAAATCTTGGATAATTTATTTGTCATTTCCAATCAACAACATATCATCCACATACAAGACCAAATAAATAACACGGTCACCAATTAATTTAAAATAAACAAAATGATCCTCCTTGCTTCTAGTGAAGCCAAGTCCCCGTATATAGGTATCAAATTTCTGATACCACATTCTTGGTGACTGTTTTAACCCATACAAAGACTTCTTCAACCTGCGTACTAGTTCTTTCTTACCCTTCACCATGAAGCCTTTAGGTTGCTTCATGTAGATCTCCTATTCTAGATCCCTATGAAGAAATGTTGTCTTCAGATCCATCTGTTCTATCTCAAAATCAAATGTAGCAGCAACAGATAAAAGTAATCTAATAGAAGTAACTTTGGCAACAGGGGAAAAAATATCACCAAAATCAATTCCCGACACCTGGGAATAACCTTTTTCTAGCAACCGAGCTTTGTATTTCTCCACCTTTCCTTATACATTCATCTTCTTTTTAAACACCCATTTGCTCCCGATGGGCTTCCTTCCATCCGGCAACTCCACTAGATCCCATGCCTCATTTTTGTGCAAGGATGCCATTTCATCAACCATGGCCTCCTTCTATAGTTTTTCATCCTCTAAATCTACTGCCTCCCTGACAGTTCTGGGATCATCATCAGTTATAGTTAAGGAAAAATTTGAATAGAGAGTAGATGGAATATACCTTTCTAGTTGTCTTCTTTCCCAAGTCGATCTTCTCACAGCTGGAGTTTGTTGCTCTTCCCCTTTTGAGTCTTTTTCTGTTGTAGAGTTTGATTCATCCTCCTTTAGCTCAAACTCTATCTTCTCAGGTTCCTTTGGTATGACTTCATGTTTAACAAAATCTTTCACCTCTCTAAACACCACATCTCGGCTATACACAACCTTCCTTGTTTCTGGGTTCCAAAGCTTGTAACCTTTTAAACCATCCTTATACCCAATAAAGATGCACCTTTCAGATTTATTATTCAACTTGGTCCTTTTCTACTTTGGAGCATGTACACATGCATCACATCCAAATATCCTTAGATGTGAAAGAGAGGGTTTCTTGCCAGTCCATACCTCATGTGGAGTCTTATCCTCCAACACTGATGAAGGTGATCTGTTAACTAGATAGCATGTAGTCTCCACTGCCTCTGCCCAGAATTCTTGTCCTAACCCGGTACCACTGAGCATGCTTCTTGCCTTTTCCATCAGTGTTCTGTTCATTCTTTCTGCAACTCCATTTTTTTGAGGTGTGTGCATCGAAAGTCTTCTGTCGTGCTATACCTTCTTCTGAGAACTCTTAAATTCCTTCTTTAGAACTCAAAATATCATCCTCAGGCGCCTTGCGCCATTGGAGACACCTGAGAGCCTTAAATTCTTTAAATTTGTCAAAGACTTCAGATTTCTTCCTCAAGAAATATATCCATGTATTCTTTGAGAAGTCATCTATGAATGAAACATAGTACACAGACTTTCCCAGTGATGGAACTGACACAGGCCCAAACACATCACTGTGCACAAGTTCTAATATCTTGTTAGCCCTCTTAGCACCAGAAGGAAAACTCACCCGATTCTGCTTCCCATATACACAATGTTCACAGAAATCGAAATCCAGAGAGCAATTAGACATACCTTCTACCATACCATTTCTATCGATATCAAGCCAACCTTCTCTTTAATATGTCGAGCCTTTGATGCTGTAGCAATTAACACTGCTCGAGGAGACGACTGAGCTTTCCGCTCACCCCAAGAATCATCGTGTTACACCCGTAATAACGGTCTTTCATAAACAACACAAAAGTTCGATTCCGAGCTCCCCATTAATACCGGTGTACAAACCATCTTGAACATAACTACTAGTCACTACTTTTGCCATCGTCCTTTTGCTTACGAAATCGGTTCTGACCAATGTGAATATGCGAGGAACACTGAAATGTTCTAGTCCTTCTGCCTTGCGGCTTCATCTTCGACCTTCCCATGTCGATGATTCGACGTATATCATCCCCTAGGAAGACATTACCACCATCATATTTCTCATATAGTAGAACCACATCGATAGGAGTGAATTGAGATGCTGAGTCAGTCAACCATGACTCATGATCTACATGTGTATTTGAAGAAGAAGCCAAATACACATCCCCACCTTCATCCGAGGTGGTTTCTGCCTCTGCAAAAGAAGCATCATTAGATCCCTTTCTTTTTTCAGGAGCTTTAGATTTTCAGTCCTTTTTGTAGTGCCCTTCCTTTCCACATTTCCAGCACACCTTTTAAAACTTTCTAGGAGATTTAGATCTCCCTCTAGATTTAGATCTCCCACTCGAAACCTTATTCTTGTTTCTATTATGGGACCTTCCTCGTAAAGATAAGGCATCTCCATTCAAACCCTCCATATTTCTCCGTCTCATTTCCTCTGACAGCAAGGCTGAGACAATGTCATCAAAATTCAAGGTAGTTGTATTGCTACTTATTGCAATAACCAGACTGTCCCACAAGTCTGGTAGAGAACACAAAAAACTAATGCACTTATCTTCATCTGAGATTTTAATATCAATAGATGACAACTAACTTACCACAGTATTGAAGGCGTTCAGATGCTTTGTCACCGAGTCTCCATCCTTCATCCTCAGGTTATACAAATTTTTCCTCAGGAACAATTTATTCACCAGAGACTTAGATTGGTACAAAGTCCCTAGATTGTCCCACAAGGTCTTTGCCATAGCTTCCCAGATACATTCAACAATACTGAATCTGAGACACACAATCGTATTGTGCTCTTTGCCTTTGATCTAGCTTCTTCCAGTCTTCATCTGACATTTCCGTTGGTTTAGTACCCGGATCTACCGCGATCCACTAATCTTTATCCACCAGCAGATCCTCCATCTTGAGCTTCCACAACTCAAAACTCTGACCATTAAATTTCTCAATCTCTATCTTTCCGTCGCTCGCCATCTTCTTTCACCGCAAGAATCAATCCCGCAGATCTCCCACTGAACATGGTCTACCATAGGCCCGAGAAAAAATCACTCAGCAACAAGGGCGTCCCCTTGAAGCCGAAACAACTCTGATACCAAATGTAGGTTTTAACCCTGAAAAAAAATTATCTACACACAAATCTTATAACAGAAAATAAACAATAGCGAGAGCATAAAACATAAAACAGATAAACATAGAGATTTTTCCCTGGATCCCAAATCAGGACGACCAGCTTGATTTTTCATTATATTCCTTTTAGTGTTACAACACATATATATACATGTTGAAGCATACATAAACCCTAATCCATTAACCCTGGATTAGAACATAACCATAGTTCCCTTGACCAGATCTACAAAATACCAGGGGCTGAAAACCATCGTACTCCAAAACCATGTGCAAAATCGTGCACAAAACCATGGGCACGGACTACCCACCGGAAATTAAGGATGTTACACCAATTTTTTGGTCATCTAACTCATTATCATTAGATGAACCCAAGTACACCATGTAAGACTAATTTTACCCTAAGTAAAATTGTATATATAAATATTAATCTGTTCTAGGTCATATTTAACCCAAAACAAGAATTAATTAAATAAATCATTATTTATTTAATTGTTCCTAGGAATGAATTATTCAAATCATTATTTAAATAATATTCCTAGTTAAATTTAAATAATCGTTTTAAATAATTAATTAAATCATTATTATTTAATTATATTTATCTCCTAAAATAATAATGATATTTTATTTTATTTGTTATAATAAAATTATTTAAGTCAAAAAGACCTTTTCCTCAACAAATATAATAAAATATTCCTAAGGGTGATTCTAGAATTTGATTAATATTTTATTCATGCGAGTTCGAACTTTTAATATATTCATAATGAAAGGTTTTTCCCATTCGTAGTCACCTTCATTGCATTAGATCACTAGATCTACTCTTGGTGCCTTCCATTTTTTTAGCATGACCATTGAGTTCTATGTTTGTGAGGTTTTCTACCACAATAAGAATTTTAGATCTAAAACGTTGAGGACTTTCAAGAACCCATCCCATTGAGGAGAACCGGAAAACACCTTTCTTTTTTTCCTCTCAGGTGCCCCATTATTTAATATAATATAAAACATTCTTTTAAACACATTGTTCTTGTCTTGTCTATTGGATGCATGGAGCCATATTATATTTTATCTGCTTAATGTCTTTTGTGCTTAGATCTGGATTTGTGCAGCAGACTTAAAGATATTTTTCAGCCATAATCGATGTTAGGGCTATTTTTATGCCATAGTAAAGTATGATATTTTACGAAGAAATATTCATGTGAGGCAAAATTTTTGAGACAACTGAACCCCCAGGGGGGGCTCTCACCCCCTCTTACCTTTGGTGTGGTAGTCTTGGAAAGAATATAACACATACCCAACAATTTTCTTCCTTTTCCCCAAATGCTAATACAACCTGTAACTTGATAAATTTCTTGTATTACGACCTTAGAAGTGTTCAAGTCTTGGCAGGTGTCCTTCTGTCTGACCCAATTAAATTCAAAAAACCAATCCATTTAAAACACACCAACCAACCTTTAATGGCTGTATAAGTAGTTCATATTTCCGATAGAGGGAAATCATATAAGTACCAAGCAAGCAACCTCCCCAACCTTTGGAATCTGTGTCCCTTTTGACTAAGACCATTTTTTAATATATGTTTGTAAAAATATTGACATTGAATTTGATGAGGAAACCAGGGGTGGGTCTATCACATACCTCCACACAACCTTCACCATTGCATACATGCTTGAAATTTTAAGTTTCCATACAAAATATAAATAAATAATTTATTTTGCATAAGCCCCAACGGACAATATTTTCTCTAAAATTTCCAAAATGAATGCAACATTTTCTGAATCACCTTGGCCTTTGGTACCGTGCACTTTTTTTATATATATTTTTGTGTCACTATCCAAAGAAAAATACCATACGATTAAATATTTTGTTAATGGGTTAATGGGTGACCCTATTTACATTAGCTTTTCTCCTTGATATTTGGAGTGAGTATCACACCGAGTATGTGAGGCACCCTTTGTAGGTGAAACACCACTTCAAATGATATAGTTTCATCGTAGAGCTCAAGAAATCTCCACCATCGAGACAAGGTCAGATGGTGATAGCTAATTTAGGTGGATACTTTTTTTACATTTTGTTGACATAATCCATGAGGATTGTGTGTGATCATGAGCAGACACACTATGGTTTATTCTCGAATGTGCCCATATAAATGTTCTAACTAGTAACTTGACATAATATAGCAATGAAAAATTTCCATTTTAATCATGGAATTCTGTCTTTCTAGAATTTTTTATATTGCAAATGGATTCTTTGCCCTCCATTACCTGATAATGCTAAAGTTGGGCTTATAAGTAAAGCCAAATGAATACCATATGAAAAAATTGTGGACCATGATATCTGCAAATATCAGATTGAATAAGATATTTTGAATAACATCAAATATAAAAGCCCGCAAAAATAAGTAAAATTACATGTTCGAGAACTTTTGGGGTTAGTTTTAGATAAAAGGAATAACCCTGACACCCCACAATTCTACGAATTTGACATAAGAAGACACAATGTATGAGGCATTAGGTGTCGTGCTAAGTTTTTCATGAACTCCATTACCTGGGTGAGTCACTGTTCCTATTAATGGTCTGTAGTAGTCTAAATGTAATGTCTTTTGTACTTTGACGTATTCTGAAGGCAGAATAAGATGCAAGAACTATTTTTCTATTCTGCAATTAAGACGTGAATTAAAAGGTTAAGAAACACAAGTAGCATAGTCATAGCCATGGCCTTATCGTCTCAGCTTTTGCCAACAATCAATTGATTTTGTTTGTTGTTTTTGGATTATGGATTTGTGCGTCTTATCGTGTTTGTATGAATTGTTTACTTTAATTTAATAAATTCTATGTTAATTGTACTAACGTGTTCTTACCAAGTTAATTTGATAATTTCTATGTTTCCAGTCTAAGTATGGGCAATCTCCGATGACAAAATTCGAGAGAGAGAATCTCATATCATTGGATTCATGGATTATAATGGAGGATGTGGTTGCTAGTTGATGTTATGTTGCATTCACTTTGCAGTTTATATTATAACTAATATCAGCTCGTATTCGGTGTAATGGTATTGATGCTCACCATGGCAATGTAAGAATTACCATGGAATTGCAGGAGATTTTTTTTCTATATCCACCACTATAACCCTAGCATTTCAACCCATGTCGTTCATATTAAAGCTCATGGTTTTCCCACACATTTTAGTGGCAGCGACAAGGTCATTGTATTTTCAAAATTAATAGAAATTCATATGTGTCGGAGTGCAGAGGAAGATTGGACCTCCAAAATAGGAAAAATTTATTAATAATAAAATAACCACTAGTATTGTCAACAATTTTCAAATTTTCCTTGTGATGTGGAATTGCGAAGCTTTGTACGGGAATGCAGAGGAACTTAAATGTGCATAGAAAGAATTCATGGTGCATACCTCCACACAACCTTCATCATTGCATACATGATTGAAATTTTAAGTTTTCATATGAAAGAGAAATAAATAATCTTATTCTTCATAAGCTCCATCTTATCCATGACCAAAATAAGAATACAAAGCTATAAATTCATTGAATGAAGAAACCTCAAATATTATAGTCAAAGGAGGCATGAAATTTGGACATGCGGATTATTTTTATAATTGGTTAATATTTCAAATTTCTTCTATTGTAATATTGTTGTAAATAACTTTTCGGATCGATCACATTCGTGAAAGTTTCATTAGATAAATTTTGAGGTAAAAAATGGGCCTCAAAACAAAAATGTACAACCAAAATCAACTTTATAAGAACCATAGGATTCAAGATGATGATGTCAACCATGGAGGACGATTCACCATTTTTGGAGTAAAAAAGAAAAAAGAAAGAAAACAAAACTATTTTTCAACTCATATTATCAACTTATCTCCCTACGGTTTTACTCAAATTTCAAGCAGGAGCACCCATTGGATACATAATGTAATTCATCATCCAAGGAGTACCCATATTGCATACTTTTGATGGACCCTACTACACGAAACATGATAAATACATGAAAACCATGATTTCAATCATGTTTTTCATGTGTTTCTCATTTTTCATGTAGCAAGGTCCATTGGAAGTATGCAACATGGGTAATTTTTGGATGAGAAATTAAGTTTCGCATCCAGCAAGTTCTCCCACTTGAAATTTGAGTAAAATCATATGGAGATAAGTTGAAAATACTAGTTGAAAAAATGGGTTTTTCTTTTTCCCCTCTAAAATTTGATGATGTAATCTTATTTTGTTTTATTATTTCCACTAGTATTTTATAATATTCCTTAGGAGGCCCATCTTATACATCAAAATTTCTCTAATGATTGATCGAAGTTTCGAATCCACAATTGTGGTTCATCTTCTAGATAGAAATAAATATGGAAAAGTGATCAAACCAAGGGTTACAATAAACATGAAAAAAGGTAAGAAAATAGCTAAAAGTGAAACCCTAAAGGAAAATAGAAAGGTTTTATTAATATTTTATAATATGGCATATATATGTCATGATATTAATAAAATTATTAAGGGTTTTACAAATATATTTGTGTATTAATATTAACATAGAATAAGAAATAAATATTAATTATGATATTTTTAAATTAGTAATTAATTATTATTTTTTAAAGTAATAATTAACATATTTGTTATTATTTCAAATTGTGTATGATTTGGCTTAAATAATAGAGGAAATGATATTATAGTAATGTTAAAATATGTAATTAATGACAAATTATGAGACTTAACGGGGGGATTTGGGAAGATATTGATTTAGATGTTAAAGTGGTTATCCAATTTTCATTTATATTCCATCCTTCATCCCTATTAAGGTTTTTGGGATGTTTGTTAATCTCTATGACTTCTCAAATTCTTTTGTGGAAGTAGTGATCAATTTTAGCTAGGATGTGAGTTTTTTCAATGCAAATTTGATATTTCGTTTTATCGGAATGCTTTTCTAGTTCAGAGTTTTAGAAAAATTATGTTTTATGTTAGCTGAGTGTTCTTGGATTCAAGTATTTATAGATCGACTCGTTTCCCCAACACATGGAATTCCACAAGAACAAGGAATTAAACAAACACATTTCCCACATTTATGGTCTATGGGATCTTTAAAGGAATCGAGACAACTGCAAATAGTATTTAAAGGTTTGAAGGTGGTCATAATGTTATTTCTTTTTATGATGTGGGTAATTTTATCAGTGGTCCCAATAATGTATGGAAGGTTCACTTTTCCTACAGATTTATTCATACTTTTATTTCTAGGTCATTTGTTTGCATTACAGAGAGCTTTGATGGCTTGATGTCTTTTGTACCCATTTTTCAAGAACACGTTTATAAGATGTTCTTTCTCCATTTACAAGTGTTCTTTATCATATATTCTCACAACTCTGGTTGCCAAAGCTCTCAGAATCCCAAATTTCGAGGTGGGATGATGGTGAGAAGTCACATTGTTGCAGCAGGCCCCCCTGAATGCAATTTTGGGATATATTGTTGGAATATTTTGAGTAGTTTAGCTGTGCACAACACAAGTTAAGGGAATATGGAACAGTTGAAAGTCCCTCATGCATTTTAATGGGCTATAAAAGGTAGATATAGGGGTCACAAACCACAGTTTGTGGACCCTAGTATAACATAGGCTAAAACTATAAATAAGAGTCTAGGATGAGTCGAAGAAGGTAGTTTTAAAGTAATTTTATGGTACATTATAGATCGACTCTGAGGTTTTTGTGCCAATTTTTCTGGGTGAAAGCTCCTTCTGGCTATATGTGTGGAGACCTTAAGTCCTGTTATGTGTAGACCATGTTGGCTATGTGCGTGGGTATGTGAAAGAGTCTGTAAGAGGAACTTGAACTATTTTACGAATAGAAGGATGTTTTTTTGATATTAAATGTCTTTGTGATATGTTATGAGTTGCGCCCCATGTTATTTCTGTGTTATTGAATATTTTTAGTAGATCGATAACGCACATGTATTAGATGCTTAAAATAACAATGAATGCATAGATCTGGTGATATTGGGTTATATATCTCTTGTTAATTGATTATCTTATGAGTTATAAGTTGCACACAAATCCACTGGATGCGGTTGCAAGTGCGACGTGATGGGACTTTAGTCCCTTGGCGAGTCCCGAGGGTGCTTGCACACAATGGACATATGGCCCCCTGCAATACCATAACTCATGCAGTTAATTTGCCAGCCTACAATGCATTAATACACTTCGCCTCGCTGGTTCATTACCTCGCTCTGTTGGTTCAAGTTGATATGGCTTTCATTCTGGAAAATTCGACCAGTTCCTGTGTTTTTTGCAGCTCTCCGTCTCCTGTTCGTGGTGCATGTTCAGCTGACTATGCAGAACCGAGTCCACACACCCAAACTGGGCGACGCTGCAAAATCCTAGGCTATCTAGAAATTCTACCAGTTTTCCACTTCACTCAAAGTAGTTTTTGTAATCTAACCTCTTGTTTGCATACTCAGTCTATAGATTTGTTGTGGTCTTCCTCAAACTCTGCCTGCGCCTCTTGCCTCAAGCAACACTTGCATCGCTCTGTGGATATGCCTTGACTTTGGCATCGGATGAGGTGTCGGCGAGGAGCAACGAGAGGTTTCCCTTCCTGCCCTCGCCCTTCTCCTAGTCCAACCTCTGGCTCTTCTGTGGAGGATGACGAATGGGGCCTTCGTTCAGATTCTAGAAGGCATAGGGGTCGCACTCTGCGTACTGGAGGCTCTCACTCTGCTCCACCTTAGCAGCGCCCTCTGCCTGTCCCTCCTCTGACCACTTCCCCTAATATTCATGCTCCTACCAGCCCGACCCTTCGCCAGACCTCTCAGCGTGCGGAATTACGCTTCAACTTCACCTTTGACAAACCTGTCCTCACTGCGTTTGTCACCATTACTGTTTGTGAAAGCTCTGCTAGCACCGACCAGGCTTCTGTCCCCTACTTTGCCACCACCCTGCCTCGCCCTCAACCCTCTTAGGCTAAAAATGATGTGTCTAGTCCTAATGCGCCCCTTGACATTGGGCATTCCAACTTTGAAATTGAAAAAGTGCAGGAGGGCTTATTCAACAAAGACAATGCCCCTAATAAGGACAATGTAGAGGAAGAAGACGAGTACAGTTGCAGAATAGTGGAAGAACCAGACTCTCCAATTCTGAATCAATGATTTTGAACTCCTTCAGCGCACCATGGTCTAGGTTTACATCTTCGTTGGAAATTTTTGGTTTTTGCTACTTTCATTAGCCGAACAAGTTGTATGCTTTATTAGTTTTTAATATTTTAGTAAATTAAAATGTATGCACTGTATACCAGTTTCCGTTTTAAGGGTGGTAATATTTCTCTCTCAAAGAACTGGTTTCCCACTCAGGGCAGTTCAGTTGTTTTTGTAAAATCATGGACATCAAGCCCAGTTCTCAGGCTTACACAGGTGAGACTGGCACAATTTTTTACTACTATGTTTCATAATTAGAATTAGTTTTACTGAGAAAAAAAAAAGTTGCACACAAGTCATTTTTTTAAGTTATATTATTCAGGGTTTCTGGTTTGGGATTTTCTTATTCACAGACTTGTTCAAGATCTAAAGGTACCCACATCATTAAAATCTCTCTCTTAGGGCGTGGAAACCTAGTTCCAGCATCCTCCCATACCACTTCGGGTGAGAACTTGACTTGTGCAAGTAGGTCATTTCCGAAAGGGCCAGTAGTAAAAGGGTTTGTTAGTTAACCTCAAATCTGAACTTGGGTCAAGACCCCTCAAACCAAAAAATGGTTTAGTTTCTGGTACCGAGAGAATTTTGAGAGAGATACTAGGTGATGATTCAGGGTTTGTGGTACCCAGGAAAATATGAAATTGATGAGTCGCTCAAAAAGCAGAACCAGGAGTTTTCCCTAAAAGAAAACATAAGTAAGAAGTTGTCTACTGAAGAGTGGAAGAACAAGCATATCTTCTCAGAGGTGCATGAGATTTTCTTCGTGTCCTTTGCACACGAGTTGCAGGAGTGGTTGTTGAGATTAGCAGAGTTCCAAACCTATTGGAAGGATGATAGGGTTACGCAGTGGACCCCGAATTGATCCAGCAATTGGAAAAGAGTGATAACAAAATCACCCAGACTGTAGATCACTCGGTTGATAGTATCTTGGGTGGATTCATGACAGAATTTGTAGTAGATCAGTTTGTGTTGCACTCTGAAGCTAAGAAAATATATTTCAAGGGTTTGAGAGGTAAATTATTGAGAAAATTTCCCTTGCTGATTAGATGATATTGATAAAAAAAGGTGTTCTATGCAGCCATACCGAGTGAATGAACTACGAATAGATTGAAGGCACCACTCACAATGAGAAGTATTATCGGATCAATCAGAGAGGGGAAAGATCTATATACATCCCTTTGAGGGATTCACCAGATCTAGAAGAAACTGAGGCTACGCACACTATAGGTAGCCCTCCTGCTACGCCATACTCGAATTCACATAGGACTTAGGCATCTCCTACCCCACCACCACCCCCACATGAAGACGATATGGATTCGCACATGAAGATACCCACCTTTAGGGGTGTGGGGGATGAGAAAATGGATCGGTTCTAGTTCGTAGATGATGTAGTATGGACTGCGCAAAATGTTAATATTGATGCTGTGAAGAGAGCACAGCTGACCATGGCTTTTGAAGGTCGCGAACTAGAATGTTTTATGGGATATCCTAAAAAAAACACCTCTCCTACTATCGCTGATATAGAGAAGGAACTGAAGTAACAATTCAAAATTTTGAAGTCCTATGCATAGTTAGTGGTAGAGCTAAAATATTTGAAGCAGGGAGCAAAAAGTCAGTCTAGGAAGCTGATCAATGACTGAAGAAAACTATCAGTGATGGAGGATTTGTTTATGATGATGACCGGCATAAGGAATGGTTTATCTCCATGTTGTTACCCCATCTACATAGCCCTATGGGATAGTAGAAGATTGCTACTCAGGTTGAAGCCCTGGAGATCACTATGAAGTTGGAGGCTACGTCTAGAGAAGATATTCCCCTTAGGACTCTGCAAATCCAAAGTTAGATGGAAGCTATGCACTTAGAGATACAGAACCTATGAAGAGACAAGGGTAAAGATGTTGGCACAGGTGTCTGGTGCATTCGTTGCAAAGGAGCAGACCACACCAAATATCAATACCCTATGTTTACAGATTACCTACGAGCTAGAGGACCAAATCCACTGACTCTAGGAAGGGTGCAGGGCCTACCAACCCCACCCTATGGTGCAATGATTGCCGAGTAGTTGGCCAACATGATACTGACTACTTCCCGCAACTGGGAGCCTATGTGCCATAATTGAAGCAACAATATTGCAGATTATGTTCCTCGGTTGGTCATGACGAGCACCACTGTCGGACATACAAGCTGATGATAGAAAATGCAAACCTATACAAAGTGCAGGTTGAAACCTCTTCATCAGCATCTCCCTCTAGACATGGAGGATCCTCGGCAAGAGGAAGGGGAGGGGGGAGAGGTGGTGGCGTAGGTCGAGGAAGAGGGAAATTAATTTTCTATAACTGTGGATATCCAGGACATTACACACGCGATTTCCCTAACCCTGCGTGTCAGTCCTGTAGGTACTATAGGAAATTTGATCACGTAATTGAGGAATGTCACATTCTGATATCTAAGATATAGGAAAAGTAGCAAACACCTATGGAGAATGTAGAAATGTTCAAAGTTGAGCCACATGATGATGACTCTAGTGTAAATGCAATAACGCACAGTGGTACGACCACTGGAGGAACTGTAGAGCAAGCTGTTGTAGATTCATGGATCAGAAAGGCATCTGACAAGAGGGGAGGCCTAGACCCGAACAAAGAGAAGGAAATTTTTATAGAGGCTAGAAGATTTTTTGTTACAGTGGGAGCTGTTAGTCATCAGTATTTTTCACCTATTGATGATGACTAGTTTTTAAAGCCAAGTTTGCTAGTAGCTGATCTCCAATTTGTCAAATTTTTCAGCTACAAAACATCCATAAACATTTTTCCCTCCTACCTTTTCAATCAACCTATGATGAGGAAAAACCTAATTTTCAAGCCCTATCTAGTCTCAGTCATACAAACTTGTCCATCAGCTGTCATAAGCTAAATTCATCTGCTGTCATTAACCCTCACCCCCGGCTCATTTATTAACCAACTGATTGACAAGAAGGTCAGCTACCCTACCTCTGGTCATATCTCATCTGGGGATCTAATCATACCAAAGAGAATACTCCAAATCTGTCAAAAATCTCCCCTAAGTTAGGTAGTGGTGATTTAGGCAATCCTCCCTTGGCAAACTATCCTAAGCCAAACAAACCTCTGTCTAACACCAACCAGTCATAGATGGCCTTCCTATTCTGCAAACAAAGTTTGATACATCCTTAGGTCGCGCCACTAACAAGTCTTGGTGTCTTAGCAGTGCATGTTTCAAAAGCCAAACTCATATTGTGTTGCTCTATAGTGTTTCAATGTCTTTTTCAAAGCAGAAAGGTACCAGTGTTCCAGAAGACATTATTAAACTAAACATGAGAAGACAACTACTTCTCATGTTGTTTTGAGCCTGGGATGCAAGTACTAGTCAGAAAGGTAATTCAATGAACTCTTGCAAACACAGTCAAAAGGTTAGTGACTTATGACTATCAATTAAAACTCTGCAGACACAGGTCAGGATTGCTTCTGGTTTCTAAAGATGCATAAGAGTATTTTAACAACAGGACACATCTCTTAGAGAATGCCTCTCATAGCACATTGTCAATTTTTCACTTTTATTACTTACTTTGATATACCAACTAGAGATAGGCATTACAAGGGAATATGACACAGTTTGAGAAAGGGATGAAATGTCACTTTTTGTAAAACCTCCTCCAAACATGAGCAGAGGGTTGGGTCACTGTGTAAAACCTCCTCCAAGCATGAGCATATGGTCGGGTGACTGTGTAAAACCTCCTCCAAACATGAGCAGATGGTTGGGAATTTTATGTTGGCCTCCTTCATTTAACAAGTAGAGGGCCAGGAACAGAGGTATGGCCTCATTCAAAGGGCACAAGGCTAAAAATGCTACAAATAGCCTTAAAAACGTTTTTACACCTTTTCTCCAATGGATGAAACCACTAACACAACATTGGTGTTTCAAGGATTGCTTATATGTTTTCACTGTTTGAAAGACAGAATTGAAATACAGTGTGAAACTATTGGCTGATTATGAGTAGAAAATTTTGTTAAGCAGATGGCCAAGTAGTGGTATTTTGGTGTTCAAAGAAGCTTTGCTTTTCCTGTCCATGAAAGTCTTTTTCAAAACCTCATCAAATTGACAAGAAGGTAGACTAGCCTTGCTTCTGAAAAAGACCTTTGCAAAATTAATAACATAGAGAGAGAGTGTGTGAAGAAATGATATGACAAATGTTTCAAGTCCGGAGACAACACTCAAAGAAATGAAACATGCTACTATCATAAACAAAGACCTTTTTATGAAACATGTGAAAAAGCCTTGTTGTTGCATATGATTGCATGAAGGGTCTTTAAAGGATTTTCTTTTTGATAAACAGGTATGAATCAAGCCATTGGTAAGTTCAAACAGGGTTTTTCCCACAGTCAAAAAGAAATATCATTGTAAGGATGCATCTACTATCCCTGATATGGCTTTGTGCAGTTTTTCCTTCAAAAGAAAGAGATGGAGATACAGTGAAAAAGATTTTAGCTATGAGATGGTTTCTTCACTTTGGGAAAGGTCATATCTATGAAGACCTTCAAAATAACATCCACAACATTCTGTCATAAACTTGTTCGAAAAGCAGGCTTCATGATATTTAAAAAGGTGATGAAATGATAAAGAATAGCGTGTTGTGTTGTTATATGACAAAAAATTTCCAAAGGGCATTCAAGCCCTTATGAAATAAACACAAATGTTTTTAAGTTCAAAAATATGTGGGAAGACCATTTAAAAGCCCATTTTTCAAGTTTCAAAACACAAGCAAACGCTCCCTCAGTTTGTTCACCGGAGAAGCAAGAGATTTCGAGCAAATTCTGAGTTTTTTCAGGGCCTCAAGCCTGTGTGGGACGCCTATGAGTGTGCATACACTGGGTTTAGATTGCGGCACGGCGCGCTTGTGCGTGCAATCACCAACTGCCTGAGGTCAACCTGACAGTCTACTGTGTGGCGCCCTCCGATCTAAATGCGTCGCTCCTCCATCTACCTTCCGAAAAAGCTCTAAAAGCTCCTCCAACAATCAGCCAAGGCCCTTAAGCTTTCTTCGAGGTATTTCTCCATTACCTCATGGTAAAATTCGAATTTTGAAGGGGTGTTTTGCTATGTTTTTCCCTAAGGAGAAATAGTGGTTTTGAAAGCATTTCACCATTTAAAAACACAGAGATAGACAATGGTAAAAGATAGAGTTTTTTTCAAAACCAAAGAAGGCATTCTTGTGTTTAAAAGTCCCAAAATCAGTCTAGAAGGTGTTTTTTCTTCCTATGTTGAGCAGAGATCCCAAAATTGTTGGACAGTGTCTTAACAATGGCATTAAGGGCATTTTGTCATATAAAGAGCACAAGAAAAAAATAGTGATTAGAGGGTGGGGTGTTTTTGTCAGTCTTAAAGGGCCTTAACTACCTTTAAGAACAGTGAAAACCATACACAAATTACAAGATAGATAAGAAGAGTTGTAGAGGTATCAAGCTGTTTGGAGAGTGTCCTAACAGTGTTAAAACAAGAGCAGACTTTGTTTAAAACTCAAAGGGGAAAATAGTGATCATAATGTGAAGGATTTGTCATTTTAAAAGTCCTCTCTGTATGGTGAAATAGTGAACTTTGTGCAGCCTCTACAGTTCCAAAAAAAGAGTGTGTTGAAAGAATTTTCAAGTCAGCTGAGGGTGTCTTATTTAAGTTGTAAAATAAAAAGTGAACAACAGAAGAACATTGTTTGGGGGAAAGGTATTTTTTTTTTGTCAAAACACAAAAGTTCCTTTTTCACCAAGAAACCACAAACACACCTTTCAAGACCTTTCCCAAGCACAATGATAAAGTGACTTTTTGTTTTTATTTGACAAGCACTTGTTGATTGGCATCAAAAGAGGATAAAATAGTGACTTATAAGGAGGACAGGGGTGTTGTTGAGAAACCATTTCAAGGACCATTTGAGACAACTTGTTTTTGTCAGTCATCAAAGAGTATCCAAAACAAAATGCCTCCCAGGCAAGACAGTAGAAGTGGCCTTCACAAGAGGTTTGAACCTGTTTCAACTGAAGAGGTAAATGCTCATCCATCAGTCCTGTTTAACTTTCATGAAGTTGGATGTCTAGAGTTTTGTCAAAGGGTGCAGGAAGTGAAAATATATCTCCCCTTGACACATCTTTGTGCTTTTATATTTCAAGGGAAACACTTTCAACTGGTAGGCTTGGATTTCAAGTTTTCTCATAGATACATTTCCAAAGCCACCAAAATCCCTTATGTCGAAGAGAAATGGTTTAAACAAAGCCACCTAGACTCAGAACAGTACAATTTTTTTTTGAAGCCGAAGCATCGGGATACATGTCCATCCATCTTTCCCTTCTCATATATGTTGATTAGTTATGCTCCCCTCATGAAGATAATCATGAAATATTTCACATGCGAGGGAAGATTTTCCTGGGTCTATTCTTACCATGTCCAGTTTCTCATGCATTTCACAAGGGCCCAATTGTTAAATCTCCCCTTCTTCCTCCATAGAAGCATTGAAAAAATGGCCTCCACTGTTCAAAAAAGACCTCCTTCTCAGTAGTCAGCTTGCCTTTTCCATCATTCCCTCATCAAGGTTGTCATTCTTCATCAGCTTGAGAAGAAGGAAATCTCTTGGGACACTTTCATTGCACATCTAGATTTCGCCACTATTCCTTCATTACATGCATCTCCTTCACCTTCCACTCACCATCCTTCGCCTTCTTCAAATAAGCCCATTCCCAAGAAGCTCAAATTTCCCATGATTGAATAGGAAGAAGAGCATGATGAAGATGAGCAACAACATGATGTTGAACAACAGCAACATGGGGAAGAAGAGCATGATGAAGAAGGACAACAAAGTGAAAAAGAGCACAGTGAGGAAGGGCAGAAAGGTGAAGAAGAGCACAGTGAGGAGAGGCAGCAAAGTGAAGAAAAACAAAGTGATGATATGCAGCACAGTGATGAAGAAAAGCGCCATGAAAAAGAGAAAAAAAGTGAGGAGGGAAATGATGAGGAAATTTAACAGTTTGATGAGGATATTGGTAGCCCTCACAGCAGCAAAAAAGCTGAATATGAAGCCGAAAACATTGAAGAGACAGAGCCTCAAAGTCCTAGAGACATCAAGGACAAGAGTAAAGAGGGCAACCCTCAAAAATACATGAAAAATGATAGTCAAAGCATTCATGAAGAAACTCAAAACAGTGGCAAGGATGATAAGGAAAGTAACAAGGGAAAAGAGCCAATAGAGCATGTGCTAGCTGCCTCTCCTAGGCAAGGGGCCATGCTTTCTTCTCCAAAAGTGGCCAAGCCTCAGACATCAAGGAAAAGGGTGCCTCAAACTAACTCCAAATGTTACTAGGGCCCTCCGAAGCAAGGGGAAGTTTCCCAAGCAACCCATTGTCGAATTACCCAAGAGGAGGAAGACCAAGAAGGCCACCCAAAGCAAGGGAAAGGAGAAAGAAGAAAGCAACCATGAAAAGGAGAGGGACTTTGACATAATTCAGATCCAAAGTAATGATAGTGACAATTAGGCCCAAATCCTAGAGTCTCTATTGATCAATAGAGAAAAACAAATTGATTCTTTGAGGGAAGATCTAGAGAGGTATAGAAACTTCAATCACTTTTTGCAAACACAAAATAAACAGATGAGTGTCCACATGGCGGTATATGAGACACGGGCCGTCAAATACAAAAAGGAGGCCTCCAAAGCGTAAGTTAAATTTGAAGAACTCATGGGTGAGTTCAATGATAGCGAAGATGAAGATAAGCCCAGGAGAAAGAGGCCAAGGACCATGGGACTCAGAAAAGCCCTTGAGAAACAAAAGGAGGAAGAATCTGCCCTTCTCCAATCGTTTCCTTTCACCACTTTGTTCACCCAAGAGATAGAGAAAAATCGAGAAGCATGGCTTGAGAGGGTGAATGATCACTTGGAAAAGAAGTTGGAAAAGGACAATAGAGATTTGGACCTTCAAAGGAGGATGATCGGGCATTATAAGAGGTTAATTCAGTTCGCCCGACGGAAATTGAAGGCCACACAGGAAAAACTCAAGGAAGCTCAAAAGAGGCGCCCAACACCAAAAATGAAGAAATACACCTCAAAAATCCAAATTTTGGCGTCATCTTCTCAGCATGTTTCTGAAAACCCTTGAGGTTCATGCTCGCCAAAATTGGGCAAAATTCAACAAGTTTTGGTTTTTTGTCATTTTTGGGCTTTTGGCCAAAAATCATGGGCATCGCCATTTCTGTTTGGGACATCCTCAAAGGATGAAAATGGTATCATTGGATTCCATAATATTAGGGGAATCTACTCAGTGATTTTCATATCAATTGAAGATGATTTTCTCCCCCAAAATGGTGAAAAACACTCACTTTTTCGACACTCTGCCCCGTCTATCAGCAAAGTCTATTTTTTGGGTTTTTACACAAAGGTCAGTTTTTGATAGACTTCCAATGATCAATTTGGAGAAAAATAAGAATTTTCAAAAAATAGACATTTATATCTTTCCAGCAAGCCATCACAGGCCTCATTTCAACATCGGGAAGGCATCCAAAAGCTACCCACAAGACAGAGGACTTTCTGCTGATATATTTCTTAAGTATTTTTGTGAAAAATACACTTTTGAAGTGGCTTTTCCTAATGTGCGTTTAGCTATTTTTGGGCATAGTTAGTTATGAAAAGTCAATATATTTTCCCTTTTTAGCATTTTTGAGATATTTTATTAGATATTTTGTGCCTTGGGCTTTGTAAAGCCTCAAGGACAAAATCAAATATTTTTGATGGACCAATGAGATTGCAAGTTGCACTAGGAGGTTTTCCCTCATCTTGGCCTATATATTATAAGAGACTTCATTGTAAATAAGGCTGAACTTGGTGATATAGAGTAATATATGGTTATACAAGCTTGGAAGGAACACTTGTCTCATGCATTGGATAGTTTCTTGAATGTTTTTGGATGATGAAGGAGGACTATTGTTGGATTCCTTCACTTGGTAAAATGGTATAGTGTACCTCTCTGTTATGCTTCTTAGTTTTCATTCATATTCCATGTTCTTGCTTGCTATAAGATAGTAGAGAATAGATTTGAGACATGCCCTTGGAGGCACCTCAAAATTCCTGTTTCTTTATAGCTTCTATGTTTTCTTCCTCCTTAGTCATATCAAAGAATCCTTGATTGCTCTTGATAACTGAAGAAATTGTTTTCTTGTTTCATTTATGGTTTTATGCATGCTAAGTATGATTCATGGTATGCCCTGCTTACTCATGGCTAGTCATAGCTCCACCTCTGAAACCTTTCTTTGATTGTTTGATTGTCATTTGTTGAACCAAGGAGGTCTTGTATTGATCTTGCCCGTTGCCTAAAACTATGCAATCTTGCTTCAAAGTGCCCAGTAGCTTGAAATACTATGCTTAGGCATTTCCTCATAGTGATTTGACTTGGTTCTTTGTCTTAATTGTATTTCCCCAAAGTCTGATAGAAATTTCCTAAAGCTAGAGAGTCATATATCTTTATGTATTTCTTGAATGTTTATTTATATGCATTGATCAATTTATAGTTACATTTCTCATGATTAATGGTTAGCCCTACCATGTTTATGTCAGCTATTGAACTATTTATGTTTGAAATCCTTTTTTATTCACAAATTTAGTGTCCATTCCACTCCATTTTACCCAAAGATCCATTTTACCTTGATCAAATCGGCCCTTCAACAACCTTGTATCACCATCTGAAAGCATTCTTGAACTTTTCGACCCCATAGCCCAGTTGATCTGACATTTTTTTACCTATCTTAGTCTTTGATCAGTTCATCCCTCACAAACCTAAAAAAGAAACCAAAAACCTACTTCATAACTAGCCTAAAATCAGAAACACAAGAAGCAAACACATAGATATCTCTTACACAAATAGAGAGAGCCCTCTCTGAGTTCAGGAAGGCTAGGTCCTTGGGCTCCAAATATTGGTTTGATGTTACCCTATCACTTGGCTTTCCAATCAGCCAAATCATGGGACACTAACATAATGGCGATCATGGTGGGACCCTGAGTTAGTGACAATCTAAGTAGACCTTAGGACTGCAGAAATCCCTTATCTTCAAGAATACCTACAAATTTAGCCACCTCATCGCCTCACTAACATAATGGCGATCACGGTGGGACTCTGAGTTAGTGACAATCTAAGTACACCTTAGGACTCCATAAATCCCTTATCTTTAAGAATACCTGCAAATTTAGCCACCTCATCGCCTCACTAACATAATGGCGATCACGGTGGGACTTTGAGTGATAAAGAAAATTAGATTCCATAAACATTCCAACAGCCTTAGGAATACTATCGGATTGACTTATCCCACTGCTCACTAACATAATGGCGATCACGGTGGGACCTTTCGAGTTAGTGACAATCTAATTACTCCTTAGTAACTCTCGAAGTCTCAATCAAACTTAGAAAACTTAAGTGTTGTTTTAAGAGTAGAAGCTAGCTCTTTCACCATCTTAGCAAAATGATGATTCAGTTATAGGAAACTCTTCCAAACCTCATAGGCACATAAAAACTTAGAAAACCCCAAAATATCCCCAGATTGGCTTTTCCCTATTTATTGGTGGTGGACCATAGCTACATCTCCACAAAAACGACCAAGTTCCACCTGGTGACTCCACTAGCCTCTAGTAGGCCTAAAAACTCCATTAAAAACCCAAAAATTCATAAACCATACTTTTCTGTTGACTCATCCTTTCCAAAACTTAAAACTCATGATGCAAACTCTGTAATCAATGACAAACTAAGTATAACTTAGCGATTCAGAAAACTTCACCTAAACATAGTAGATAAATAGAAATAAACTTTCAAATAGAACCATCAGCTTGTCCAAATAACCTAGCAAACTATTGAAACCAAGTAATAACTCTTTCTTGCAAGTATTCATCTTTATGTTTGCTAGGAAAATTTTTCCCGAAAGCATATTTGATAATTTTGGTGGTGGACCATAGATCTCAAAGAAATCCACCTGGCGACTCCACTAGCCCTCAATTTTGTTTTGACCATCTTTCACCTTAGCAAACCCCTAGAGAGGCCATCCATCCAAAACCACCACAAATTCCATCCTCTCTAAACTCTGAATTCAAAATCTGGCTTCACAAAGAATCTATACCATATCTCATCCGGACCCAAATCCCCCTATCATAGTTGATAACCCAGAGACGATTCCGTGGAAAGCTTCCAAAACTGGCAACTTAGCTACCGATAGGTCCATACGTAAAGAAATATCAATACTTGAACACCTCACACCCTTGCAGGATTCCCCCTTTGACTTAAAATCAACGAAAACCATTTTTAGAAGCAAGTCACAAAGTAAGGTAAACTTTGACGAGCTTGAGCCCCTAGATCTGCCACAGAGTCCTAGTAGAGAAGCCTCACCTACTACACCTCCAAAATTTCAGCTTCTCCATCACTTTGGCTCCTACCACCGTAGATATTCTCAAAATCAAATCACTAGCCCAAGTACATCTGCCACACCCATCCAAACCACTACTGTTCAAGTCACCTCAACTCATCCTACAAACCCTCATATTGTACATCATCCATTAGCTCCCGCTATGGCAGCTTGGTATGCACCCTTGGTGTTGCCAAACCCTTTGGCTCCTTTATAAAATGACTATCAATCCAAAATCCCGCACTTTACCGGAATTGAGGCTACTACCGCTCAACAACATGTAGATAGAATTAGTGATACCTTTGAATAAATCGAAATAGAAGATGAGACTATAAGAATGAGGATGTTCGCCCAAAGCCTAGGCGGAGAACCCAAAAAATGGTTTAATAGATTAACTCCAAACATCATACACGATCTCGCAGAACTCTACCAAACCTTCATAAATATGTGGGAAATCAGAAAGAACCCCATTCAAATCATGTCAGAATATAACAATCTAAAAAGGGAAAATGGGGAAAGTGTTCAGGAATACTGCACTAGGTTCAACAGTGTGTATAACGCCCTCATGCCTCACTTCAAACCTCCACTTGGCTCAGCCTTAGCAAAGTTCCCCGAAGGTTTCGACCCAGACATAACTTATCAACTAAGAGACAAGGACCCCCCAACCTTAGAGGAAATGCAAAAAGTGGCCATAAGTACAGAAGCCAACTTAGCAGAAAAAAGAGCTAGGACCAGATCAGAAAGGAAAGTCACATACCAGGATGAGGTCACCCCTTCAGCCCCTTCCTTAGATCCTAGAATAGATGACTTGGTTAGATCCATGGTGAAAATGTGGGAAAAGATAAGTGAAAAGACACCTCTTAGGGACAACCAGCCAAACCCTCCAAACAAAAACCAGAACCAAAACTTTAGGAGAGAATAAACTCAAAACAAACCAAGGGAAAATGACCAACAAATTAGGCCACCCTTTAATGACAATTATGTTGATGAGGATGAGAGGGATACAAAACCCATTGATGAAAATAATTTGAACCTTATAGGTTCTGATAACGAGAGTGAGGTTTACCTCACATTAGAAGAACAAGCTTTCTTCTCTCTGAATCAAAATGAAACCAAATATGAAGATCCCGAAGATCCTGCTATAGATTTTCAGAATGCCATAATAAAAGCTCACAGACAGTATGATCTTAGAAGCAGAAAAAACCAAGACAACTCCAAGAAAGGTAGCTTGGACACTGCTAAAACCCCTGATACCATCCTTAAAAGAGAAATGGATAGCAACAAAATCGTGGTCAAGAAAACTGACCAAAACAAAGATAAAGCTATTGAGACAAGCCTTGGCCCAGATCTTCCCAGTACCTCTTCCAAGATTCCCAAGATGGCTGTTTTGAACAAAATCCAGAAACAAAGTCAGCAAACTCAGAACATAGAGAAAGTCATGGTTGAAAAAACTGAAGCAAACCTGTCTAAACTACAAGCACCCTTCAGTTTTGAGGGAGAAATCGACAAAATAAATATTACCATGCCTCTCACTAAACTTATCGCCCAAAGCTCTTATAAATCCCAAGTGTTAAAGGTCCTGAATATAGGAAATGGTAAAAAAACTCTTAATCTAGCTGATGACACTCTTGAAGTGTTGTTTGGTCCAAAAATAGAAGGGAAATTCCAGGAAGGAACCACTCTTCCCTTTTACATTAGTCTGAATATCCATGACCAAATCCTACACAATGCCATGCTAGACTCCGGGGCCTCGCATAATCTCATGCCGAAGGTTGTGATGGAAAGACTAGGCCTATAAATCACAAAACCTTATAAAGACTTATATTCATTTGATTCAAGTAGAGTCAAGTTTCTAGGCTTAATCAAAGATATTTGTTTCAGTTTGGCCTAAATACCTGCAAAACATCTGATCATGGACATAGTGGTAGCAGACATTCCCCCCAAGTACGGAATGCTTTTATCCAGAACTTAGGGAGCTAAGCTTCAGGGAAATATCCAACTTGATATGTCCTACGCCACTATTCCTGTGTTTAACCAAACTAGAATAATCTATCGAGAATCACACATGAAATATATGGTAAGCAGCCAAGAAAGGCCAGATAACATCCCGGTGTACTCCTTGCATTCTAATCTGAACTCTTTCATTTTACACACTGATGAGGAAACTGAAGAACAATCAGGAGGATTTGAAACGAACTTAGACCCACCACATCAACTGCCCCAAGTTCTCTATGATGAACTAGACACTCAGAATTATCATGACCATGATCAGTTTTGTCTTGAGGAAAGAGAGTTTGTCCCTCTTGAAGCAGAGATAGAACAAGAAACGCAAAACATTATGTACCATCAAGAAAATTGCTCAAACCATAGGCAAACATTAGCAGTAACATTAGGAGACTTTTTCAGAACAGAGGCATTAGAAGACTTGCATATCACAAACCTCTTTGAAAATCAGGGGCAGGGGAGCTTAATGTTCTTACCATACATTAAGGATTTACCATCACATAACTCTACCCCTTCAAATGAAACCTTGACTGTAGCCATAATCGCTCCAAATCTAGGAAAAATGTCTGAAAAACTTCTTATGAAAGGATATGATGACTACAATCCAAATATACCTGAGTTGTTTGAACTAGCTAGTATTCTGCCACTCCATCAAAGACTTAGAACTGCTAGAATTTGCAACATTGTTCAAAATACTACTTCATGTAGAGAAAACAGTGAGAAGCACTATGCCACTGCCATCACTCCAAGAAACAAATTTGATAAAAGAAAATACAAAAAATCTTGACCAAACAGTAGTAGTCAAAGATAAAATAGTTGGTCATAGGATCTATTTTGATTTTAGAAATATTAATACACACCCTTGTGACAGAAATTTTATCCTTCCTGCCCAAAACCATGATATACCAATGATAAGTTCTTTTAATCATGTGTCTTTGCAAGATGATGTTTTAGGGTATCACCAAATGATTCCTTTGCAAAGCAAACAGCTCAAAGAATTTTTCAAGTATGCTAGAAGTAGTTCCATTTTCAAACCCAGAATTGCAAAACCACCGGTCACCAAAAACATGCTCCTAAAGGCCATGTTTCCAGTTCTAAATTTCTGCATTCTGATGTACCTTGATGATGTCATCATATACTTCAAAAATGACAGAGTATCTGCATTATTTGAAAAATATGTACAGTAAAAGAAGGAGTGGGAATCAGAGGTACAAAGAGGTATAGTGGGAAGATATAGGTTTGTTCAGAGATTCATGCATGAATCCTTATGTCATGCTTGAAAGAGAAAATTTTCCAAATTTTTCTTTTCAAGAGCTGAGTGGACCAAGAGTGGTAGGAGATCCTTATGAAGATAAGATGCTTAAGTTTCACCATTTCCAGGATTTCTGATTAAAACATTTTCAATCATTGTATATACCATTGTTTGAAAAATAAATAAAAAAACAGAAAATTCAAAAACAATAGAAAAATAGAAAAAAATGGCGGTTTTAAAAATAGAAAGAAAGCCCCATGTTCAAAAAATATTCATTCTGAAAGCATGCAAGTCTAAATGCCGCTACTAGTGCTCAAAATTTCTTGTTCAGTTATCTAGCCTAATCATAACTGAACATGTTTTAAATTTATTTGCTGATAAGTTAGTGAGAGGAAAGATAGTCAACATTGTGTAAGCTTGACTTATCAAAGAAAATATATTAGGAAAAGATATTGGTTCCACATTCTCAAAAAATAACCAAAGAGGAAAGCAGGGATGAAAAACAAACTGTGTATCCTAGCCCTGATTTTCTAGATTTCATTTTATGAAAAATAATATTTGTGTGTAGCTTGTCTTTCATGCCACAAGTACATGAAAAATCAGATTGTCTAATCCTGATTTGGTCATTTTTCAATTTCATGTTTTAGATTAGAAAATAAAATCCTGTCAAACAGCTTAACCTTGACAGTCGATCCAACATAGGTAGAGAAACAAAGGAGTTCATCAGCTTAATCTGAACTCCCGACAGATATAAGTGTAGAATTAGATAGTGTCATTTTTCAAAAATAGTATGTCAAAGGGTTACTAGTCCAAATGCACCTGAAAGAAGAAAAAAATGTTAGGAAATATAGTGAGGTAGGTAAAAATGTCTTTGATGCTAATCATGTTGTCAATTTTCAGAAATAGCATCAAGGAAGAAAGAAATTTGCGCTAATGGATAAAGGCACTGGTCTTCAAAGGAACAAAATCTGAAATTATGGACACCTCCTGAAAAGGAGCTGCCCTCTCCAAATGGAGCCACTGTTAGTCATCAGTATTTTTCACCTATTGATGATGACTAGTTTTTAAAGCCAAGTTTTATAGCAGCTGATCTCCAATTTGTCAAATTTGTCAGCTAGAAAATACCCATAAACATTTTGCCCTCTGTTGAGGAGGTAAATCCCCTCTGCGGACAGAGGCGATCCCTACTAGCCCAGCAGGGGTCTAGCAACAAACAAACAATGCTATGACGCAAGCTCCTAGTTACGAATGAAAGACTTGGTATAAGAGCCTACCTGGATTCCAACGCTAGATCTGAAGAAGAAGATGTCCCCGTCCTTCAGCCCTGGCAGATCACAATCCTTCCACGATCTCCGTGGATGAACACTTGCACACAGAAGAAACGAACAGATACATGCATAGGAACCAGCATACGTAACTAAACATCGGTCAGAAAAGATATTACTCGCATTAACATGATAGAAAAAGGAGTGGAACCATAATCATAGTCATCTATTAAAGTGATAAACGAATAGAAGTTACAACCAAGTTCTGACGTCACGGCTTCCTTCGAACGGGTCTCCGGTTGTCCACGTCTCGCAAAGCTCGCCAAGGAAAGGGAAACCTCTCCAGAGTCTCGTAACAATGGTCTCCTCGCTTAAATGGGCCTTAAGGGAAAGAAGGGATTCTTTACAGCACAAAGGCACTTGGGAATAGGGAGATGCAAAGCTTCAGCACTTCAAGACTAGCTTGCCATGGATCTGAGCAAGCTTTTATAGATGAGGAAGGAGGGAGTTGGGATCCCTATTATTATGGGATTGGCCCTATCAACAAGGAAGGTTCCATAGAAGGTGGCAAAACCACTTCCCTTCCATAGAACTCCCGCAGCCAAACCTCCCAACTCAAGATAGGCAATGGTTGTGAGTTTGTTTGAACTCAACTTCCGCCATCCATATTTAAAAAGCAGTCCCTAAAATGGGTGGCGCGATTGCTGCTCTATGACAGAGCGCCAAGTGGCGCGACCTCTTTACAGGATTTCCCTGATTGGCGCGAGCACTGAACTGTCTACCCGCGCCAATGCAAAAAGAGCTGTTTTTCATGGATTTTGCGAGGAGATGTCTCAAGGGGAAATGAAGCTCATACTCAGAGGGATGCATCGATGATGTTTCCAAGGCATGACAGTGTTCACAGGTCACATAATGGGTCCTCCATTGTGCGGGACGGGGAACGGTAGGGACGGTGACAAATTACTGTGTAACAGATGCCCCCTAAAGCATGAGGCCCGAGAGAGAGAGGGGTGAAATGCTTTACGAGAACATGTTCAACCGAAGGCCCGCCGTCGGAAAACCTGCACAGAAAGATACAACTGATATCTCAAGTACATGATGTATATATGGTATGGACGCAGCCATCCGAAACAGAGTATGCTATAATCTGGATCCAGGGTATGGGCGCAGCCATCCAACTAAGATCAAACAAATAGACTCAGGTATGGTCGCAGCCATCCAATCAGTGAGTCATGTACATAATGATAAAAATCCACAATCGCAACCTGGATTACAACAGACACAATCCAGGGTCTTGCGCTCCATCTCGACCCAAATAAGTACAAGTTCTAGCATGCGAATGTGTGAGCTGATGTCGAACATGCAAGAACATCGCCTGATTACCAGCCAATGGTGAAAGCTGTTAATAGACGCGAGAGAAACCACCAATAATGACAATGGTCCTCAAGGTACTACAGGTACAATCTACGGCGTGTGAATAAATGAGCTGACGTCGAACACCCGCAGAATCATTCGATCGGAATTCAATGATGTAAACTTCACGTCGAATGTGACGAACCTGCCATTGAGGCATGTAGGCTCCAAGGTACCATCAGGAGTCTCTAGACCAACTTCCTGGATAATGAGTTGAAGTCGACAGGAAGTGACCTTGATCGAAGGTGGGCCATAATGATTCCCACATCATCGACACGAGACAGAGGAACATAATGTTATGTTGTGAATCAGGATCATATGAGAAACAGAGGAAGGTTGATATTCGCAGAGGCCAACTTCTCTTGAACATATAAACGGCACGACAATGGACTTGGCAGTATTTGACATCAACAGATCAAAGGTCATGGCGACGAGGCGGTGAACAGATGAGAGGTCAAAAGAGATTACCCAAACCCATGGAAGCAAAGTGAAGCAACGAGATGAGATGTCCCCAACCCGACACGAATGCAGACAAGTGCCATGTTCAAGAGCGACATACTGCCGACGACAACGACGATGGTTCCATTTTCCCCCCACCATTTCTGGTGAGTACCCCAATTATTTTTGATAACAAGCTTGAAGGGGATAGCATATGCTTGTGATATAAGTCCGCCCTTCGGGCGAATCCATCCTAGTGCATTTAACGAGTCCTAGGAAGGAGAAACTAGGAGAACGTCATTTCGACGGAATCCAATGTCATCAGGGTTTAACGAGTCTGACAAAGGAAGAACTCGGCGTCTTTTCATGTTTAGAGAGTTTGAAAAGACAGCAGAAAAGAAAACTCCACGGGTCCCTTTTCGTAAATAGTTTCCCAGATCCGAAAAGGTAGAAAACAATATCCGGGAAAACCTCCTAGTCGCGATAGGCTAGGTTATTCCTTTTTCGTAATCGATCCAGCCCAGCCCGAAAAAGGGTTAAACTTATACTGGGTGAATGTCGATTCGTGTCCATTTTAACGAGATCGAAACGACAAGGGCCTCGGCGATCTTTACATATTTAGAGAGTCAGAAAAGAGCTGAAAGATGACTCCAGAGTGACTTTTTCGTGTATTTACCGAGTCCGAAAAAGTATAAAATACAACTCGTTTCCACCTTTTAAGTTGCAAAAACCTGCCGCTGCACATACCCAACAAGCGTAAAATCCATTTTCGACATAATACATGCAAATATTTGACAAAAAATAACTTTTAAAGCTCATTTAACGTCGAAAAGTTATAAATATGTCCAATGGTAAAAAATAAAATTACTTTTTACTATTTACCTTGTGGAGAGCAACAGTGGTCCATTTGGAGCAGAATCTTCTGACGGTGATTGCGACCAATCCAGGCAACCATTCGGCGTCTCGTCTGTGACAGGTAAGAGGCGCTCCTTTTCTCTTTCTTTTCATGCATTTTTTAATGATTTTCCCTTTAGAAATCAGCTCTGTAAGGGCACTTTTGAAATTTTAGGGCCGGGCCAAGTGGCGCGGGTATCGGGCACGGACCCGCGCCACTGAGCTCTTTTTACCAAAGGGCCCGCGCCACATGGCGCGACTGTCAGCAAAACAGTCGCGCCAGCGGCGGAACCCAAATTTCCGCCTAAAATTCTACTATTTATGCCAAATTTCTTTATTTTTGAAGCTCACAAAAGATCTAATAAGGGGTTTTGGACCATGTGAATGCAGATAAACAGTCAGAATGGCAATCGAATGGAAGGAACGAGAACACGGAGATGAGGACGAAGAGGCCATGCAAAGCCAAGCATGTATGAATGCTCTGAGAGACTGTGGCTTAAAAAAGTTCTTCCTCATGCCATGCTTACGAGCTCAGCCTGAGCTCCTCCAATATCTGATCAACCTCTGGGATGAAAATGACCAAGTATTCAGAATACGAGACCAGGTGTTGGAATTGGAGGTCACTGACATTTATTTCGTTACTGGATTATCCCACAAGGGTCCAATCCCTGTACTGACTGGGAGCAGACCATCGGGGGAAAAGATGGAAGAAGTAATGGCGCGGGTGTGCCGTGGGGCACAAACAGGAACAGGGAGTAAGAAGGTATACATCTCAACCATCCCTGATCTAGCACTGAGAGTTTTACTCCACACCATTACGCGGGCTGCCGGATCGCAGGCACCGCACGAGGCTACAAAGAATCAACTCTTACTGGTTTCAGAATGCATGGGTCCCCGACTGTATGATTGGGCAACAGCCGTCACGATCAACATGAAAAGGCAGCTCACAAAGTGCAAACGGGGCAAACTGAAGCAGTTTGGGTATGGTTCCATCTTGGTATCGTTCATTCTGAAACGCATACCAACCTTCGAGGGCCAAGAGGCCCCTGTGGCGAGTCCGGTACCACGAGAGCCGAGAATGGCTCGCTGGGCAGTACTGATGCCCAGATCTGGAGGTGGGCAACAGATGTCCTGGAAGCCCGAGTTCTTCAGGTGGCTACGGCGCCAACTTATCGTTGTGGAAGATTGGCCCTATTCGGGAACTGACTTTACAGGGGACCCAGATCTCCCGCTACCAGAAGGAGACGACTGGGATGAAGAGCTGGGTAAGACCTCATATTTTGATTTTATGTTTATATGTTTTTTTTGTTAATACACATTTGTCTAAACACAATTATATATGCATGCAGATGTAGGACCTGAGAGACCAGCCGGGATGTCTCCTATCTCTCGGAGGACACAACTCGCCCCTGAGATCCAGGGGGAAGGCACTGGTTCAGAACCTCGAGGGGATCGTCCATGGGATCCCAGACTATGCCCGACTGTCAGACGTACCGATGGAGTACCAGCGCCATACGGTGGGAGTTCCAAACCGACTCCACCGAATCCTGAGGCGGCTAGTGCGTGCAGTGACGTGCTATCATGAGCACCATGTTGATTAGTCTCTAGGATTTAGCCACACCTATTTTTTGAGAGACACAGTGTCTCCGGATGTATTAAGACAATTATGTATATTTTTTGAGTTTTATGTGACACACTTCTATGTAAACATTTCGATATCTATATATATGCATATCTATTTCTGGATGAGTCTTCTTTACATGTGATGATGATTTATAAATTACGCAAATGTCTATCTAACACCAAATTTGCTACTGCATCTGTTAATGTATTCAAATGCCTGGGTATATGATGATATGTAATATATTCAAAATTCCTTTCCAGTAATCGAATACGCAAATACAATCGTAAAATGGACGGGTTTCTTACCGAATAGTGCCCGTTCAGCTGCAACACTACAAGCTGTGAATCTAGGTACACGAGCAATTCACGGATACCAAGGTTTACTGCCTCGGTTAATAATTCCAAAACGGCACTATATTCCGCGATATTGTTCATGGTATGTCCTAAACACACACCTTGCAGGTCGATCAACTCACCAGCAGGATCATAGATTACCCAGGCTGCAGAAGACAGATTCCTGGTACTGCGGGAGGCACCGTCCGCGAAACCAAAAAATGGATGAAAAGACATCTGCACAACCAGGAAGACCCGATCAGCAGAAAGATGTTTACAAAGCACACCACACCATGCACACAAATGACAATCACACACCTATGTACACACACTACACCAAAAATCATTTCAGGCGTAGTACTTCTTAAGGTACAGCCCATTTCTGGGCTGCGCCAATGGAACTCCTTCGTAGTCTATAAGCTCGTAGGCCCCATTTTTCAAAACATGTTTTACTATGTAGGGACCGTGCCACATGGGCTGGAGTTTACCGGCACCAAGCTTATCATGTGCCTGATCGTACAAGAGGACTAGGTCTCCTTCAATGAAAGAACGGGGAGAAACAGATTGATCAAAATGAGATTTGACCCTCTTCTTTTGTGCTACGATGATCAAAGCAGCTAGACGACGGGTTTCATCCAACCGTTCGAGATACAGAAGACGCTCTTCCTCAGGAGAAGTACCCGGTAAGAGCTTCACAGCTAACTTAAGCGAAGGAATTTCACATTCAACCGGCAAAGTAGCTTCCAGACCATACACCAGTTGGAATGGTGTGAATCCGGTTGCACTTTTAGCAGATGTTCGGTACGCCCAGAGAGCTGAGAACAGTTGGAGATGCCAACTGGATTTATGAATCCCAACTGTTCATTGAAGCATAGTGACCAAAACCTTGTTCACTGCTTCAACCTGACCGTTTGCTTGAGGGTAGTATGGCGTTGAGCTGTCGTGACACAGGCCCAACGCAGCTGTCAGCTCCGCCATCATGTAATCACGGAAATGAGTACCGTGATCAGTGACGATAGCTTGAGGAACCCCGAATCGTGCAATAACATGGTTGAATAAAAATGAAGCAGTCGTTCTTCCGTCAGCAGCTAGTGTAGGCATCGCCTCGGCCCACTTGGTGAAGTAGTCGACGGCGACAATGATATACGCATGCCCCCCGGCCGAGTGAGGGTTACACGTCATAAAATCTACGCCCCATTTCGCGAAAGGGCCGACGGTAATAACGGGATGCAAAGGCAACGGCGGCGCGCGCATCTTGCGCTGAAAAATCTGGCACGGATGGCATTTTCGGACTGCAGTGATACAATCCTTGAATATAGAAGGCCAGAAATAACCTGCCCTCAGAATATTTTGGGCAGTGGCATATCCGGACATGTGTCCACCACAGGCGCCACTGTGGCAGTCATTCAAGACTTTCTCAGCCTCGTCCAAGGTAAGGCATCGTCGGAGCACCGAATCTACTCCAATACGATATGAGGTATCTCCTACTATGCGGTAGGGTTGGGACTGGTGCCGAATCCGACGGCGTGCAGCTTTATCCAACTCAGACCGGAATGTCGCGGTCTGAAGATACACTATGATTTCACCGTACCAAGGATCACGAGTATCAATAAGAAACAACGTTTCGTCCGGTATATGATCTTCAGAGTGTTCAGGAAGAGAGTCTGTAGGGAGAGAACATATCAAATCCGCGAAGACCAGTGATTTAGTTGACTTGGCGGTGGTGAACTCCAAGTCAAACTCCTGCAGGATGACGATCCATTTGGAGTACTTGCCCCCCAGCAATTGTCTAGAAAGAATATATGTCATGGGGTTGCAGTCTGAAACCACTATTATCGTGCGCAACAGGATGTAATGGCGAAAGCGTTGTACGGCGTGTACGGCTGCTAAGGCCAACTTCTCGACATGTGCATAGCGCGTTTCCGGGTCGAGAAGGTTCCGAGAGAGGTAATAAACAACATGTTCATCACCGTTCTCGTCATCCTGCACCAAGACCATGGCGATGGTGCTTAATGTGGCGGCTAGATACAAAGTAAAGTCGCGGTGGTAGTCCGGAGGACGAAGCAACGGAGCATTGACGAGCAATGTCTTCAGCTTCTCAAAGGATTCTTGAGCGATTTCGTCCCAATGAAAGGGAACATTTTGCTTTAACAAACGAGTGAATCCCTTGGCCACCTCGGCGTAATTCGGGATGAAGCGTCTAAGAAAATTCGCTTTCCCTTGCAGACTCTGCAATTGATAAAGGGAGGAGGGTGACGGGAGATTTATAATGGCCTCAACCTTCAGAGGGTCGAGGCGAATTCCGTCTTTCGAGACTATAAAGCCTAAAAGACGGCCAGAATCGACGCAGAAGACGCACTTATGAGGATTGAGCCTAATGTTGTAGTGTCTACAGCGAAGAAATATCTGGCGAAGATGTTCAGGATGATCCTCTCGCTTACCCGAATGGGCAGGCAAGTCGTCCAGATAAGGCTGGACAATATGGCGAATATCATGAAAAGCATATGACATCGCACGCTGAAACGTGGCGCCAGCATTCTTTAGGCCGAACGGGAGTTTTTTATATGCAAAAGTGCCCCACGGACAGATGAATGTGGTCTTATGTTGATCCTCAGGTGCAATGTTAATCTGGTTGTAACCTGAGAAACCGTCCATTAAGGAGTAGATCTCACCTCCGGCGCAATCGTCGATAATCTGATCGATAAACGGAGTGGGATAATTGTCCTTAGGACAGGCGCGATTGATATCGCGATAATCTACACAGACTCGAATGGTACCCTGCTTTTTATCGACAGGGATGATATTGGACACCCATTCTGTAAGGGGGATAGGATAAATAAACCCCGCGTTCAGAAGTTTTTCAACTTCTACCTTGATAGCGGCGGCTTTCCGAGGATGCATGGGACGCAAGCGTTGGCGCACGGGTTTCGCACCTGGATAGGTTGGAATCTCGTGCACGACAATACTAGGATCAATTCCCGGAATTTCCTCGTAGGACCACGCAAAAACATCTCTGAATTCTTTGAAAAGTTCCGTATAGACCTGAATCTCCTCGGGAGAACAGGTCACACCCACATGAATGTTCTCAACAATCCCTGGTTTAACAGAGATGTTGATAGGAACCGTTTGAGTAATGTTACTCAGATTACCCTCTGAAAAGACCTCGTGCGTCAAGATCGGTGTTTGAAGAGGAGGGGAAGGAACCTGAGTAGCATAGCGCTCGAGACAGTCAGTCATTGCCCCCAAGCTAGGCATAAACGAGGAACGATGATGCCCATCGCCCCAGGGTAGGTCCTCCAAAGACATAGTTTCGATGATAGCCTCATCCGAGGGAAAGGTCTCTCTAAGAGGATCAGGCGAATCAGCCTGACCAAGCCAGGGGGATTGTGAGTAGACGTCAAGAGCCATGCTCATCGGAGCATGCTGAGGAGGTGGGGGGTCCGATGCAGCAACAATCTCACAGTAGCTGATCTCTACTGGCGTTAAAGGCATGGACTCTCCAAACTCATATACCTGCTCAGGTGTAGGAATCAGCCAGGGGTCATCATTCCTGGACAACATGTTAACTTGAGTGGTATTCGGTGGCGGCGCAGGGAAAATACCCATGAGGACTGGGTCTTTGAAGAGACCAGGTCCTATGCTGTCTGGGGGATTCGGAATTTGATCCACATACGACACGTTGTTCTCAGAGCTCGAGGTAAAAAATGACAACTGGTCTACTGTGACAATCTTGCCCTCGTGAGGGAACTTGATGAATCGAAAGACAGTAGACGGCACGCAGAGCATGGCATGGGTCCAGCTGCGGCCAAGAAGTATATTGTAGTTGAGTTTAGCGTCAACTACTTCTACTTCTACGTTGACAGTTTTTCCTTGTAATGTAATCGCAAGACTCTCGAGAACTCCCAGGGGTTTAGATTCCTGACCATCAAATGCCTCAAGGGCATTGGGAGATGACGACAAAGTTGGAGAGTCGATGGCCTTCCAACAAGCGGAGGACATAACACAAGTAGATGCACCCTCATCTACGACGGCTCTGTGAACGTTCAGACCGTTAATCCCGACTTGAATAACCAAAGCGATTTGATGTGGAAGCCGGGGAGTAAAATTCTCCAGATCAAAGGTGAGAAGGCTCGAATCGGCGGGATCAATACCACCGATGGCAGACAATAAAGCCTTCCGTTGTGAAGGACAACTGTGAAGAACCTCAAGTGCAGACATGGCACATGGCGCCTGTGCCAAATCCTCAACAATACTGTAATGTTGGGCGGCACGAGCGTTTGGATTATAAGAGGATCTCCGAAGAACACCCTTGGGAGGTGGCTTCACAACGGGTTCGAGAGTCGGCTTCTCGATTTCCAATGAACCAGAAGCAGGTGGGGGAGGCGGTCCTTCCGCTACTGCCTTCCCGGGTGCCTGCTGCTGACTATTGTAATCCTTCGATCTCGTAGCAATAGTGATGGGTGCATTAGTCTTCATCATGAAAACCTGAGACCCAAACGGTGCAGATGATGAACCTTGTTCGACCATCTGGGTCTGCTGAGATGGAAATGGCTCATTCAAAACAGCCAGAGTTCCCTTTGAGCCTTTAAGAAGTTGACTGATTTCGGATTGTCGTGGACAATCCTTAGTGTAATGGTCACCTTCACAGATGAGGCAAGGAAATTTCGGCTTACGTTGGGAGCCATCCTCAGTTCGAGTTTTAGATTCCGGTTTCGGGGCATCGGATTTTGATTTGCCTTTGCCCTTCTTCTTCCCCTTGGAGGATTTGTCTGCAGGATTGGCCTAAACAGCATTTACCTCCGCGGATTTACCAGAATCGGATGAGGCGGGATTAGCAGAGGTATTGTTGGAAGAATTAGCCTTCTGCTTCCCATTCGAAGACTTCTTCGAATTTTGAGAGACGGAACCAATGACGCCATCCACCGTAGGGGTAGGCGGGGTATTTTTGGCTCCGGGCCGTGGAGCATCAGGCAGGATGTCATAAAGCGTGCCAGATTGCGAATAAACAAGATCCAGATACTGGGCACGCGCGATAGCTTGTTCTTCCGTCACACACGCTCCCATCGCGATATCCTGAGCGATTTTATTCACAAAGGAGGTGGTGAACCAGTGAGTCAAAATCTGATCAGGTATGTGAAACTTGATCAGTCGACGACAGCGCCGCCACTCATGGATGTGATCCGAGATGTGAGTGGCCGAGTCCTGCTTCAGGGAAGACAGGAGGTGCGTCCCAGTCTCATACCGGACTGGTAACTGGAAATGCGTGAGGAAAGCCATAGCTAACGAGTTGAAATCCTGAAAAATACCACGGGATAGCTCTATGTACCACTTAGCGGCAGCTCCTGTTAAAGTACGCTGGAAAAGACGCAGACGAACCGAATCGTCAGTCCAAGAGTTAGACGAACACCAGAGGTGATACGTCATCACATGCGCCTGGGGGTCTTCGCCAGATTTGCCCTCAAACTTGGGACAGTCACCTGGTATCTTGGTCGGAACCAGGGGCCAATATGGATTATGAGCAATCGGATCATTGGTCAACTTCGAAACGTCCGGTAGATCCAAGGTAGCCAGGAACGGCAATGGAGGGTTAATTCCCATGCCAGTCCCAGAATAAGGTCCAGTACCCATGCTCCACGATGGTTGTGAATATCCCTGCCCCCATGGGTTCTGTCCCGTAGGATTCTGACCGTGAGGGGCATAATTCGTATAGCCAGACTGATTTGGTTGCTGGTAACCATTGTGTGGGGCTTGATAACCAGGGTTCGGGCCCTGATTAGGCGTTTGCCCCGTATAAGCAGCATTTGGATTTGGCTGTTGAGCATAGTTAGAACCGGGTGGAGGAGGTTGATACTGAGAGCCTCCAGGGTGGTTATAGTTCGGTTGAGATTGACCATGAGGATAATAACCACTCTGAGGATGAGTAGACTGCTGATAAGTGGAACCCTGCGGAGCCTGGTACGTAGGGCGCAGCTGCTGATTTGGCTGCGGCATTGAGTGAGCAGGCTGCTGAGCAGAGTGAACGGAATGAGAGGGCTGCCCTGAATGAACAGGTTGACCCGAGTGAGGGGGCGTCCCTGGATGAACAGGTTGGCCCGAATGAGGGGGCGGCCCTGAATGAACAAGTTGGCCCGGATAGACAGGCGGCGCTGGTTGCGCAGGCTGACCTGGTTGTAAGTGAGCCCCAGGTTGCACCGAATAAGCCGGTTGGCCTGGAGGCGGGACACCAGGTTGTACCGGATGTCCCGGTTGGCCTGGTGGTGGAACAGGACCAGGTGCTTGCTGGAAACCAGTTTGACCTGAAGCAGAACCATAAAGTGGTCCTGGCTGATATGCAACGTTAGTGACAACAGGATACTGCGGTTGCATCGGCAAAAAAGGCTGGATTTGCCCCCCAGGACCATAGGCCGGTCCCTGCTGATACCCCGGCTGAGGCTGAGCAGGTTGACCAACAGGGTTATAATACGGTCCTTGCGGATTATAGAATGGCCCTTGCTGGCCCGCAGGGTAGCCTTGATTGGGCTGTCCCTGCGGGTCGTACTGATAGCCAGGTTGGCCTTGAAAAGGCTGTGCCTGCAGGTTCTGAGCCTGGTTGTACGGTAAACCTTGAGCATACAGATAAGCCTCAGGAGCAGGAAGACGCAAAATGTCCCCATGCTGATCAAGCTGACCCGGGAAACCATACACGGGAGTGCCGTCCTGTGCATAGTGCGAAAAGAAAGATCGGTAAGGATCTTGGGGAATTTGTCCAGCCCCGGCGTTCGGCTGTTGTAAAAACAACCGATACTCCTCCGGAGAGATATTCTCCGGTATAGCAGTAGCTAGATAAATGTCTTCGGGAGTTGGCCCAGATCTAGTAGCAGATGCTGAGACAACAGCCGAAGAGGCAGCCACACAAACAGTGGGTCGCACGGGAACAGAAGTGACGGGCGTCGAAGGAGACACCCCGGGTGTAGTGGCAGCTGGCCTCGAAGCAGGAGATGATATTCCCATAGAGGCGGCAGCTGAAATAATCTGACCCAGAGATCTGTATCCCTGTGGCAAAGAAGGACCAGCTGACGATGTGGTAGCCAGCTCAGACTCGTCTCCCTCGAACAATCTACGAGGGATGCGCTGATAGTCATCAAACCCGGGAATTTCCTCACCAGAATCACTCATGGTTGATCCTGCCGCTAAATCACGCAGAAGACGGCGAGGACTAGGAGGAAAAACAACAGCAATAAACGGTGAACCCGATGTAAGAGAAAGGAAATCAGCTCCTAATCTCAATTCAGACACGGGGTCCGAAAAGGGCTAGTGGAACTCAACTGGCTCTCCAAAGGGTTGCTCGGCGAGGACCGGTCCCCCGTCAGGGAACTCGGAAACAACAGGCTGCTGTGGTCCAACAGAAGGCTCCGAAGCCTCTGAAGAATCGTCCGTGTAGGGACTACCAGTAGACGAAACCGAGGGTTCCGCCACCGTGACAAAAGACTAGAAGAAGAGAGCACACACACACACGGGCTGAAAACGAGTTAAGACACACGATCAAACAGTCACAAGCAATATCTAAACGGGTGTGTAATCGTGGGAGATTGATTTTACCACATTGGAAAATAAACAAATTCTACCGTTTCATGTTTTAAGAGTCGAGAAACGATAAAAAGATGACTCTATCTCTTTCAGAGTTGATACAAACGTGAAAGGACAAGCGCTTGACGGTCTTTTCAAGTTTAAGGAGTCAGAAAAGACCAAATGACTGCTCAGGAAAAACTAGGCACAAAGGGTGTACCAAATATCCGTGAACTGCAATATACACCTTGGTTTCAAAAATGAAACAGAAATCGACCAAGGACTTTCCGTACGTGCAGGTAGTCTCCCCGAATGCTGTGTTCGGTGTATCACGGGTATGGGGCGGCAGACTCGGCTTCCTATGGATAAAGGATTGAAAACCTATAGGGGTCTCCCTTTATATACGCGACGGTACGGGGAGCGCAAGTCCGTACTAGCGCTGTCTAAAGCCAACAGGCGAACGACAGCTGCTAGGTTTAACGAAGCCGGAACACGTCTCTAGCCTAGACCTTCTAAATATGTTTCGTTAAGTTCCAATGCTGCCTTAGGTTAATTGAATAAATTTTACAGTTGATCTTCAATTAAGTTTCAATTTCCAGGCCCTATCGTATGTAGTGTCTCCTAAATGCAAGCTATATGCCACGGTGCAACATTTTGTTCGATGAAAACTAGTTAAATGAGAGTTGATAGCTTTTATACAAACGAAATGAACGGAATACAAACAAGAATATCTCTAATGCAACTAATGCAATTGCACACTTTTCATTCAAACACTAATCACTAGCAATATGGAAAAGATCACAATTTGCACTAATTTAACAAAAGCAAAAGAGATTATATATATATATATATTTTTTTTTTGATTCTCAATGTTTAATGGCTAATGTGCACTGAAAACAAAAGGAAAAATTTGAGAAATGATATCTAAGAGAGCGAAGCAAACAACATTCACTCAACGAAGCAAGCAACCAAATCTCTAAATCGACCCAAAGTCCCTCAAAGCAAAGAAAGACTTGAAAACTTCCGATGGACCATGTGATCTAGGTCCAAAGCAAGGCAAACGAATTCTGAATGAAGGAATGAACAATCACTCAAAAGACGTAGCAAAACAATCAAAGACTGGTAAGAGAGCGTGGAGAATCAATCAACAAGTTGACAGGACAATCAAGACACCAAAACTCCAAAGGAGGGCTCGATTCACTAAGCCACTAGATGCCCTAGGGCTCAAATCGTGAAATCGGTAGATAGAGGCAAACAACCAAAGGATAGCGGTGAATTCCAGTCAAACAAGACTCCAACACACTCAGACAATCAGAAAATCAAGAAGAAAAATATTGGTCAAGCTCAGAAAGCCAAAAAATGAAGAAACTCAAAAAAGTCACAGGGGTGGCACGACTGTGGCCTTGAAACTGGCGCCAGAGGCCGATTGGCGTGAGACAGACAAATGCAACAAGCGCCAAGTGGCGCGACTGTCGGGTTAAAACCCGCGCCAGTCGAGTTCTTCAATAAAAATTAAAAAACAAGCTAATCTGAAAGCAGACCAATACAAGCTAAGCAAACCAAGAAGCTAAAATAGTGAAAGAATCCAACCCAGAAGGTTCATCGAGCAAGGAGAAACAATCAAAGCGAACCAATCATAAACGGGACAAGGAAAACCGGACGATCCCCAGCGGAGTCGCCAATTTGTTGAGGAGGTAAATCCCCTCTGCGGACAGAGGCGATCCCTACTAGCCCAGCAGGGGTCTAGCAAAAAACAAACAATGCTATGACGCAAGCTCCTAGTTACGAATGAAAGACTTGGGATAAGAGCCTACCTGAATTCCAACGCTAGATCTGAAGAAGAAGATGTCCCCGTCCTTCAGCCCTGGCAGATCACAATCCTTCCCCGATCTCCGTGGATGAACACCTACACACAGAAGAAACGAACAGATACATGCATAGGAACCAGCATACGTAACTAAACATCGGTCAGAAAAGATATTACTCGCATTAACATGATGGGAAAAGGAGTGGAACCATAATCATAGTCATCTATTAAAATGATAAACGAATAGAAGTTACAACCAAGTTCTGACGTCGCAGCTTCCTTCGAACGGGTCTCCAGTCGTCCACGTCTCGCAAAGCTCGCCAAGGAAAGGGAAACCTCTCCAGAGTCTCGTAACAATGGTCTCCTCACTTGAATGGGCCTTAAGGGAAAGAAGGGATTCTTTACAGCACAAAGGCACTTGGGAATAGGGAGATGCAAAGCTTTAGCACTTCAAGACTAGCTTGCCATGGATTTGAGCAGGCTTTTATAGATGGGGAAGGAGGGAGTTGGGATCCCTATTATAATGGGATTGGCCCTATCAACAAGGAAGGTTCCATAAGAGGTAGCAGAAACCACTTCCCTTCCATAGAACTCCGTAGCCAAACCTCCCAACTCAAGATAGGCAATGGTTGTGAGTTTGTTTGAACTCAACTTCCGCCATCCATATTTAACGGTCCTAAAATGGGTGGCGATTCTTTGCTCTATGACGAAGCGCCAAGTGGCGACCTCTTTCTGAAGGATTTCACGATTGGGCGCGAAACCTTCCAGGCCCATCTACCCGCGCCAATGCAAAAAGAGCTATTTTTCATGGATTTTACAAGGAGATGTCTCAAGGGGAAATGAAGCTCATACTCAGAGGGATGCATTGATGATGTTTTCAAGGCATGACAGTGTTCACAGGTCACATAATGGGTCCTCCATTGTGCGGGACGGGGAATGGTAAGGACGGTGACAAATTACTGTGTAACACCCTCCTACCTTTTCAATCAGCCTATGATGAGGAAAAACCTAATTTTCAAGCCCTATCTAGTCTCAGTCATACAAAATTGTCCATTAGCTGTCATAAGCTAAATTCATCTGCTATCATTCACCCTCATCCCCAGCTCATTCAATAACCAACTGATTGATAAGAAGGTCAGATACCCTACCTCTGGTCATATCTCATCTTGGGATCTGATCATACCAAAGAGAATACTCCAAATCTGTCAAAAATCTCCCCTAAGTTAGGTAGTGGCGCTTCAGGGAATCCTCCCTTGGCAAACTATCCTAAGCCAAAAGAACATTTGTCTAACACCAACCAGTCATAGATGGCCTTCCTATTCTGCAAACAAAGTTTGATACATCCTTAGGTCGCACCACTAACAAGTCTTGGTGTCTTAGCAGTGCATGTTTCAAAAGCCAAACTCATATTGTGTTCCTCTATAATGTTTCAATGTCTTTTTCAAAGCAAAAAGGTACCAATGTTCCAGAAGACATTATTAAACTAAACATGAGAAGACAATTTCTTCTCATGTTGTTTTGAGCCTAGGATGCAAGTACTAGTCAGAAAGGTAATTCAATGAACTCCTGCAAACACAGTCAAAAGGTTAGTGACTTATGACTACCAAGTAATACTTTGCAGACACAGGTCATGAATTCTTCTGGTTTCTAAAGATGCATAAGAGTATTTTAACAACAGGACACATATCTCAGAGAATGACTCTCATAGCACATTGTCAATTTTTCACTTTTATTACTTACTGTGATATACCAAGGAGATATAGGCATTACAAGGGAAGATGACATAGTTTGAGAAAGGGATGAAATGTCACTTTTTGTAAAACCTCCTCCAAACTTGAGCAGAGGGTTGGGTCACTGTGTAAAATCTCCTCCAAGCATGAGAAGATGGTCGGGTGACTGTGTAAAACCTCCTCCAAACATGAGAAGATGGTCAGGAATTTTATGTTGGCCTCCTTCATTTAACCAATAGAGGGCTAGGAACAGAGGTATGGCCTCATTCAAAGGGCACAAGGCTAAAAATGCTGCAAATAGCCTTAAAAACTTGTTTACACCTTTTCTCCAATGGATGAAACCACTAACACAACAGTGGTGTTTCAAGGATTGCTTATATGTTTTCACTGTTTGAAAGACAGAACTGAAATACAGTGTGAAACTATTGGGTGATTATGAGTAGAAAATGTTGTTAAGAAGATGGCCAAGTAGTGGTATTTTGGTGTTCAAATAAGCTTTTCTTTTCCTGTCCATGAAGGTCTTTTTCAAAACCTCATCAAATTTACAAGAAGATAGACTAGCCTTGCTTCTGAAAAAGACCTTTGCAAAATTAATAACACAGAGACAATGTGTGTGAAGAAAGGAAATGACAAATGTTTCAAGTCCAGAGACAACACTCAAAGAAATGAAACATGCTAGTATCATAAACAAAGACCTTTTTATGAAACATGTGAAAAAACCTTGCTATTGCATATGATTGCATGAAGGGTCTTTAAAGGATTTTATTTTTGATAAACAGGTATGAATCAAGCCATTGGTAAGTTCAAACTAGGCTTTTTCTCATAGTAAAAAAGAAATATCATTGTAAGGATGCATCTGCAATCCCTGATATGGCTTTGTGCAATTTTTCCTTTAAAAGACAGAGATGGAGAGACAGTGAAAAAGATTTTAGCTTTGAGATGGTTTCTTCACTTTGGGAAAGGTCATATCTATGAAGACCGTCAAAATAGCATCCACAGCATTCTGTCATAAACTTGTTTGAAAAGCAGGCTTCATGGTATTTAAAAAGGTGATGAAATGATAAAGAATAGTGTGTTGTGTTGTTATATGACTAAAACTTTCCACAGGGCATTCAAACCCTTATGAAATAAACACAAATGTTTTTAAGTTCAAAAAGATGTGGGAAGACCATTTAAAAGCCCATTTTGCAAGTTTCAAAACACAAACAAATGCTCCCTCAGTTTTTTCACCAGAGAAGCAAGAGATTTAGAGTAAATTCCGAGTTTTTTCAAGGCCTCAAGCCTGCGCGGCGTGCCTCTGAGCACGCATACACTGCGTTTATATTGCTGCGCGGCATGCTTGTGTGCGCGGTCACCAACTGCCTGAGGCCGACCTGACAGTCTGTTGCGCGACGCTCTCCGATCTAAATGCGTCGCTCCTCCATCTACCTTCTGAAAAAACTCTAAAATCTCCTCCAACAATCAACCAAGGCCCTTAAGCTTTCTTCGAGGTATTTCTCCATTACCTCATGGTAAAATTCGAATTCTGAAGGGTTGTTTTGCTAGGTTTTTCCCTAAGGAGAAATAGTGGTTTTGAAAGCATTTCACCATTTAAAAACACAGAGATAGACAGTGGTAAGAGATAGAGTTTTTGTCAAAACCAAAGAAGTCATTCTTGTGTTTAAAAGTCCCAAAATCAGTCTAGAAGGTGTTTTTCTTCCTGTGTTGAGTGGAGATCCCAAAATTGTTGGACAGTGTCTTAACAGTGGTTTTAAGGGCAGTTTTTCATATAGAGAGCACAAGAAAAAAATAGTGATTAGAGGGTGGGGTGTTTTTATCATCCTGAAAGGGCCTTAACTACCTTTAAGTATAGTGAAAACCATACACAAATTACATGAAAGATAAGCAGAGTTGTAGAGGTCTCAAGTTGTTTGGAGAGTGTCCTAACATTGTTAAAACAAGAGCAAACTTTGTTTAAAAATAAAAGGGGAAAACAATGATCATAATGTGAAGGCTTTTTCATTTTAAAAGTCCTCTCTGTATGGTGAAATAGTGAACTTTGTGCAGCCTCTATAGTTCCAAAAAAAGAGTGTGTTGAAATACTTTTCAAGTCAGTTGAGGGTGTCTTATTTACCTTGTAAAAGAAACAGTGAACAGAAGAAGAACATTGTTTGGGGGAAAGGTGTTTTGTTTTTGTCAAAACAAAAAGGTTCCCTTTTCACCAAGAAACCACAAACACACCTTTCAAGACCTTGCCCAGGCACAGTGATAGACTGACTTTTTGTTTTTATTTGACAAGCACTTGTTGATTGGCATCAAAAGAGGATAAAACAGTGACTTATAAGGAGGACAGGGGTGTTGTTGAGAAACCATTTCAAGGACCATTTGAGACAGCTTGTTTTTGTCAGTAATCAAAGAGTATCCAAAACAAAATGCCTCCCAGGCAAGAAAATAGAAGTGGCCTTCACAAGAGGTTTGAACTTGTTTCAACTAAAGAGGTAAATGCTCATGCATCAGTCCTGTTTAACTTTCATGAAGTTGGATGTCTAGAGTTTTGTCAAAGGGTGCAGGAGGTGAAAAGCTATCTCCCCTTGAAACATCTTTGTTCTTTGAGATTTCAAGGGAAATACTTTCAACCGGTAGGCTTGGATTTCAATTTTTCTCCTAGATCCATTTCCAAAGCCACCAAAATCCCTTATGTCAGAGAGAAATGGTTTAAATAGATCCACCTAGACTCAGAACAGTACAAACCCTTTTTGAAGCCAGAGCATCTGGATACATGTCCATCCATCTTTCCCTTCTCATATCTGTTGACTAGTTATTCTCCCCTCATGAAGATAATCATGAAATATTTCACATGCGAGGGAAGATTTTCCCGAGTTTATGCTTACCATGTCCGGTTTCTCATGCATTTCACAAGGGCCCCATTGTTAAATATCCCCTTCTTCCTCCATAGAAGTATTGAAAAAATGGCCTCCACTATTCAGAAAAGACCTCCTTCTCAGCAATCAGCTTGCCTTTTCCATCATTCCCTCATCAAGGTTGTCATTCTTCATTAGCTTGAGAAGAAGGGAATCTCTTGGGACACTTTCATTGCACATCGAGATTTCGCCATTGTTCCTTCATTCCATGCATCTCCTTCACCTTCCACTCACCATCCTTCGCCTTCTTCAAGTAAGTGCATTCCCAAGAAGCTCAAATTTCCCATGGTTGAACAGGAAGAAGAGCATGATGAAGATGAGCAACAACATGATGATGAACATCAGCAACATGGGGAAGAAGAGCATGATGAAGAACGGTAGTAAAGTGAAAAAGAGCACAGTGAGGAAGGGAAACAAGGTGAAGAAGAGCATAGTGAGGAAAGGCAGCAAAGTGAAGAAAAACGTAAGGATGATATGCAGCATAGTGATGAAGAAAAGTGCCATGAAAAGGAGCAAAACAGTGAGGAGGGAAATGATGAGGAAATTGAACAGTTTGATGAGGATATTGGTAGCCCTCACAACAACAAAAAAGATGAATATGAAGCCCAAAACATTGAAGAGATAGAGCCTCAAAGTCCTAGAGACAACAAAGACAAGAGTAAAGAGGGCAGCCCTCAAAAAGACATGCAAAATGACAGTCAAAGCATTCATGAAGAAAGTCAAAACAGTGGCAAGGATGATGAGGAAAGTAACAAGGGCAAAGAGCCAATAGAGCATGTGCTAGATGCCACTCCTAGGCAAGGGGCCATGCTTTCTTCTCCAAAAGTGGCCAAGCCCCGGACATCAAGGAAAAGGGTGCCTCAAACTATAACTCCAAATGTTACTAGGGCCCTCCAAAGCAAGGGGAAGTTGCCCAAGCAACCCATTGTTGAATTACCAAAGAGGAGGAAGACCAAGAAGGCCACCCAAAGCAAGGGAAAGGAGAAAGAAGAAACGATCCATGAAAAGGAGAGGGACTTTGACATAATTCAGATCCAAAGTGATGATAGCAACCATGATGCACGAATCCTAGAGTCTCTCTTGATCAATAGAGAAAAACAAATTGATGCTTTGAGGGTGGATCTAGAGAGGTCTAGAAACTTCAATCACTTTTTTCAAACACAAAATAAACAGATGAGTATCTTCATGGCGGTATATGAGACACAGGCCATCAAATACAAAAAGGAGGCCTCCAAAGTGCAAGTTAAATTGGAAGAACTCATGGGTGAGTTCAATGATAGCAAAGATGAAGATAATCCCAGGAAAAGGAGGCCAAGGACCATGGGACTCAAAAAAGCCCTTGAGAAACAAAAGGAGGAAGAAGCTGCCCTTCTCCAATCGTTTCCTTTCACCACTTTGTTCACCCAAGAGACAGAGAAAAATCAAGAAGCATGGCTTGAGAGGGTGAATGATCACTTGGAAAAGAAGTTGGAAAATGCCAATAGAGATTTGGACCTTCAAAGGAGGATGACCGGGCATTATAAGAGGCTAAATCAGTTCACCCAACGGAAATTGAAGGCCACACAAGAAAAACTCAAGGAAGCTCAAAAGAGGCACCCGGCACCAAAAATGAATAAAGACACCTCAAAACTCCAAATTTTGGCCTCAAATTCTCAGCATGTTTCTGAAAACCCTTGAGGGTCATGCTCGCCAAAATTGGGCGAAATTCAACAAGTTTTGGTTTTTGTCATTTTTGGGCCTTTGGCCAAAAATCATGGGCATCGCCATTTCTGTTTGGGACATCCTCAAAGGATGAAAATAGTATCATTGGATTCCATAATTTCAGGGGCATCTACTAAAAAATTCTCAGATCAATTGAAGATGATTTTCTCCCCCAAAATGGTGAAAAACACTCACTTTTTCCACACTCTGCCCCGTTTATCAGCAAAGACTATTTTTTGGGTTTTTACACATAGGTTAGTTTTTGGCAGACTTCTAGTGATCGGTTAGGAGAAAACTAAGCATTTTCAGAAAATAGACATTCATAGCTTTCCAATGAGCCATCACGTGCCTCATTTTGACATCGAGAAGGCATCCAAAAGTTTCCCGTAAGACAGAGAACTTTCTGCTGATATATTTCTTAAGTATATTTGTGAAAAATACACTTTTCTGAAGTGGCTTTTCCTAATGTGTGTTTAGCTATTTTTGGGCATATTTAGTTATGAAAAGTCAATATGTTTTCCTTTTTTTAGCATTTTTGAGATATTTTATTAGATATTTTGTTCCTTGGGCTTTGGAAAGCCTCAAGGACAAAATCAGATATTTTTGATGGGTCAATGAGATTGCAAGTTGCACTAGGAGGTTTTCCCTCATCTTGGCCTATATATTCCAATAGAATTCATTGTAAATAAGGCTGAACTTGATGAGATAGAGCAATATATGATTATAAAAGCTTTGAAGAAACACTTGTCTCATGCATTGGATAGTTTCTTAAATGTTTTTGGATGATGAAGGAGGACTGTTGTTGGATTCCTTGACTTGGTAAAATGGTATAGTGTCCCTCTCTATTATTCTTCTTAGTTTTCATTCATATTCCATTTTCTTGCTTGCTATAAGATAATAGAGAATAGATTTGAGACATGCCCTTGGAGGCACCTCAAATTTCCTGTTTCTTTATAGCTTCTATGTTTTCTTCGTTCTTAGTCATATCAAAGAATCCTTGATTGCTCTTTGATAACTCAAGAAATTGTTTGCTTGTTTCATTTATGGTTTTATGCATGCTAATTATGATTCATGGTATGCCCTACCTACTCATGGCTAGTCATAGCTCCTCCTCTAAAACCTTTCTTTCATTGTTTTATTGTCATTTGTTGAACCAATGAGGTCTTGTACTGATCTTGCCCTTTGCCTAAAACTATGAAATCTTGCTTCAAAGTTCCCAATAGCTTGAAATAATATGCTTAGTCATTTCCTCATAGTGATTTGAGTTGTTCATTTGTATTAATTGTATTTCCCCAAAGTCTGATAGCAATTTCCTAAAGTTAGAGAGTCATATATCTCTATGTATTGCTTGAATGTTTATTTCTATGCATTGATCAGTTTATAGTTACATTTCTCATGATTAATGGTTAGCCCTACCATGTTTATGTCAGCTATTGAACTATTTATGTTTGAAATCATTTATTATTCACAAATTTAGTGTCCATCCCACTCCATTTTTCCCAAAGATCCATTTTACCTCGATCAAATCGGCCCTTCAACAACCTTGTATCACCAACTGAAAGCTTTCTTGACCTTTTCGACCCCATAGCCCAGTTGATCTAACATGTTTTTACCTATCTTAGTCTTTGATCGGTTCATCCCTCACAAACCTAAAAACAAAACCAAAAACCTACTTCATAACTAGCCTAAAATCAGAAACAAAAGAAGCAAACACATAAATATACCTTACACAAATAGAGAGAGCCCTCTCTGAGTCCAGGAAGGCTAGGTCCTTGGGCTCCAAAGATTGGTTTGATGTTACCCTATCACTTGGCCTTCCAATTAGCAAAATCACGAGACACTAAAAGGAGCGTCAACATCAAAATTTTCCATGGATCCAAAATTCGATGAAGCAGTCAAACCATTCCTTCAAGTCTGTCTGAAGTTACTACAAAATCAGAAGGTGGTAGAGAATCTCCAAGCATTGATAGACAACTACACATAAAAGGAATCTCCCCAAATAAAGAGTAAGGTTGTGAACAAGATTCATAAGAATAAGAAGAGGACTTGTTGGGAGATGCGTATGAATGCGCAAATTGGAGAATACGAAATGGATCAAGTCATCTTGGTTCTAGGATCTGATACAAATGCTATGCCCATAAAACCTAGAAAAATATTGGAGAACCCAAATTGGAGTGGTCCACCATTCAACTATGTATGGCTAATTAGTAAAATATCATTCCACTCAGAAGGCTACCTAAGGTTGTGGTAGATATTGTGGGAGTTAAAGTATACGGAGATTTTGAAGTAATCCTGATTATGGATGATGCAGACCCTTACCCTGTGATATTAGGACTAGATTGGGCTATTGACATGGGAGGTATTATCAACCTGAAAAGGAGGGTCATGGTCTTTAAGAATGATGGTACATGGGTAATAGTCCCTCTTGATCCAGCAGAAGGCGAATGATATACAGATTCCATGCGTGATGAGGAGGATTTTGACCATATTTACAAACTAAATGTGCGGGACGATGATTGGGTCAACCCTATAGCTAATGGCATGTTAAATTGGGAGAAAGAAAACTCATGTTTCTCAGATTTGGACGACGAGATTGAAAATTGGCAGAACTAGTTGCATGACGTATCTGCACTGCGTTGCCTCAAGATCACAAAGAGATTCTGGTGCATCTCCTCATAGGTAAGAGAAATGCATTACTTTGATGGTTTTGGTAGTGTTAAGGAATTTCTTAAAGCGATGGAAAAAGATGTCCCTGAGGAACGAAGATTTTGGGCACTTGATTTGGCTATGTGCATAACACCTACATGGTGGTGTGAAACACACAAGGGCACTTTTCAGGACTAGGGGGAATGTTGACAAATTATGATCTTGTTCTTTGAACCTTCAGTAAACCGACCTATGGAGCTCTTTTTTGGTCGTGGGGATCCACGCAAGTACTTGGCTATGTAGATGGAGGTATGGATTGAAAGGACCTAGAATCAGTGGATCCATATGTTTATTCATTCATTAGGGTCGGTACCCACCACTTGGTACTTATATGCAAAGCTTCATCAACGCACTTGCCATTGGGATACAATGACATAGGATTTCATGGCAATGTTTGACTTAGTTGGAGGGATGGAGAAATTGGATGAAGCCCTGTAGGATATAGATGCTCTTGTCTTTGATGAGTCTTTGCCTTGGAAGGAATGTGTTGCACCAACTTGGGATGTGTAGATGCAATATTTTGTCAACTATAGAAATTTGTCAGTAGAAGACAATGACGAAGATCCCAGGAATATTGCAACCCCAAAATCTAAAGGAGAACGCCTAGTGACAAGACCCTCATTGCAGATAGTGGATGTTACTAAACCATTGAAGTTGAAGGAAGTCAACATTGGGACGGAGGAGCAGCCCAAGTTGGAAAAAATTGGGGATTACTAGGATGATGATACTATTGGAAATATTGTGGAGCTGCTGACTCAATATCAGGATCCATTTCCTACAAAGTTCTTTGAGCTCAAGGGAATTGTAGGAGATCTGGGCATTATGAATATCACCTTGAAGCATAAAGTAAAGTAGGAGTTAGATAAGATGGTGGTCGCAGGTATCATTGAACCCGTGGAATAGTCTGATTGAGTAAGCCCAATGGTATTCCATGAAAAGAAAACCAAAGGAGAGATAAGGATCTGCGTAGACCTGCACAAGCTGAATGACGACTGCGTACATGATCCCTTCCCTATGCCATTCTCTGATGAAATCTTGGATAATGTGGGAGGTTAAGAATCATACTCATTCATTGATGTATTTTTGGGGTACCATCATATCATAATTTCACCTAAAGACCGAAGGAAGACAACCTTTGCAATCAAATTGGGCTCCTTCCAGTACACTATCATACCATTCGGATAAAATAATGCCCGTGCCATTTTCTCATGTGTGGTCGTAGAAGTATTCAAAAAATTTATACATAAGTTTCTGGAGGTATATTTTGATGACTATACAATATTTTGATTGGTAAAGAAACATGTGTCAAACCTGCGCATGATGTTGGATACCTGTATGAAACACTATATTTCATTTAATTTGAAGAAGTTTATATTTTGCGTACCTTTTTCAATTTTGTTGGGGCACATCGTATGTCAGCGGAGATTGATGGTTGACCCTTCCAAGATTGCGGTTATCATCAATTTAGCAGTCCCCACATATGAGAAATAGTTGCACTCTGTCTTAGGAAATACAGGTTACTACAAAAACTTTATTCAGGGGTACGCCTTGATCACTGTGCGAATGGAAAAGCTGCTAAAGAAGGATGTGTCCTTTTTCTGGGATGAAAACTGTCAGAAATGTTTTGAGCTATGGAAGGAAAGGATGGTCATTGAACCTATTTTAATATTTCAAGATTGGGATAAGGTCTTTCATGTGCATGTGGATGCATCATAAATAGCTCTTGGGGTTGTCTTAGTGCAACCGGGAGATGGTGATGTTGATCATCCATTTGCCTTTGATAGTAGAAAGCTCTCTAGCACAGAGTGCAACCATTCTACTACCGAACGAGAATGACTGGAAATGGTGTATGCCCTATAGAAATATAGACACTATCTATTGGGAGGAAATTTTGAAATGTTCACTAATCATTTGGCTTTAAAATACTTGGTCAATAAGCATGTGTTGGGGGCGAAGATCTGTAGATGTTTGCTACTATTTCGAGAGTATGACTTTGAGATTATTATGAAGCGTAGGGGACTAATTGTGTTGGGTGTGGAGCCTAATTATCTTCTTTATTTATATGTATCACAACATTGGACCCTTGTTCTTAATGGGGCATCAATGATGCTCATTATTGAACACTACCTGGGGGGTCTAGGTGTAGGGGGGTTTTGGGGGCAGTGCCCCTGAAGCTAAAAAAAGATGTAAAATTTCCTTGTAAATGTATTGTAATTTATAGTCAATCTAGGTGGCTCATTAGGCAAATGATTTGAGGGTAGAACTTATGTTTAATTTAGGGATTTTTTTCCCTAGAAGGAAACCCCTTGTTTTGATTGAGGGTATTGTATTGCGGCTGTGTATTGTATGTTTATTCTCAAAGCGAGAAACAGATAGGGAGACTATGAGAGAGAATAGAGGATATTACAATGGATATGATATAGGTTGTGTCTCTTCATTTTTCTGGATAATAGAAAGGAAGGACTAGATGTTTGGGGTGGACGTAGCCCAAATTGGGTGAACCACGTATATCTATGGCTCTCTGGTTTTATATGTTTTCTATGTTTGTGTTTTTTCATATTTTATGTATTTCATTTCTCTATAATATATAATTTTCTAACAACTGGTATTAGAGCCGAAGGTCTAGTTGGTTGATAAAATCATAAGAAAGAAGGGTTCCTGGTTCAAGTGGGAGCAATGGCGGAAGATGATAATTTTAGGGTCGAGAAATTTAACGACCAAAACTGCTCGTTGTGGAAGATGAAAATGGAATATTATCTGTATCAGAAAGGTATGTACCTACCATTAAGCGGAAAAACAAAGAAGTCGGCGAGCCTAAAAAACGCAAAATGGGATATTCTCGATAGAAAGGCACTTGGAACAATACAACTGTGCCTCGCGACATCTGTAGCATTCAATATTTCAAAGGAAACAAAAAAAAAGGGTTTAATTAAGGCATTCGCGAAACTATATGAAAAACCCTCGATCTTAAAGAAATTATTTCTTATGAAACGTTTATTTAATATGAAGATGTAAGAAGGTGGATCTATTGTTGACCATTTAAATGATTTTAATATGGTTACCAGTCAGTTAAGTTCTGTAGGGGTAAACTTTGATGATGAAGTTAGGGATCTGTTGTTTTTATGCTCATTGCCAAAAGGTTAGAATGTTTTAGTTATGGCCATTAGTAACTCTATATTTGGATCAAGTACTTTTAAGTTTGATGATGTTTTCGGTACTATCCTTAGTGAGGAAATGTGACAGAAATCTCCGGTGAGACATTGAGTAAATATTTTTATGCAGAGACTAGGGGGAAGAAAATTGAAAGAGGAAAGAGCTCAAGAGTAAATCAAGGAAAGGCATATCAAAGTCCAGATCAGGGATAGTGTGCTGGAAATGCAGAAAGAAAGGACACTTGAAGAAATATTGTAGATCTTGAAAGGGAAAAGAAGGAGATGCACAACAAGAAAACAATCACTAATAAAATGTGATAGGTGATGTGTTACAAGATGTTTTGATTCTTTCTTTAGAAAATTTTACCAATTCCTGGGTGGTAGATTCAGTGGCCTCATTCCATGCCACACCTGATAAGAAATATTCTCATGACTATGTTCAACGAGATTTTGGACAGGTTCGTCTGGGTGATGATAAACCCTATAAAATCATTGGAATGGGTAAAGTTCTTGTAAAACAATAGAATGGAAACCAATGATTATTAAAGGAGGTAAGGCATGTTTCATATCTGAAGAAAAATCTGATTTCAACAGGGAAGTTAGGTGGTGAAGTTTTTGTGACAACTTTCACATATAAAACTTGGATGGTCACTGAAGGAGCCCTAGTAATAGAAAAAGGCGAAAAGTTTGGTACATTGTATTTATGGAATGGTATTTCTAACTCTATTAATGCTTTAACATCCAAAGGAGCAGATACAGCATTATGGCATCATAGTCTTGAACACATGAGTGAGAAGGGGAAGAAGATTCTTGACTCAAGAAATTTGTTGCTGATTTTGAATAATATTGATTTGGATTTCTGTGAGAATTGTATTTATGGAAAATAGAAGAGAGACACATTTCTCAGAGCTGGGAAAGAAAAGAAGAGAGAAAAATTAGAGCATGTGCATACAGATGTATGGGGACCTGCTCATGTATCATCTCTCGGTGGCTCTCGTTATTATGTTACTTTTATTGATGATGCAACTAGAAAAACTTGGATTTATTTTATTCAGAATAAATCTAATGTATTTGATACTTTCAAGAAATGGAAATATTTGGTTGAGATTGAGACATGAAAGAAGTTGAAGTGTCTCAGATCAGACAATGGAGGTGAATATTACAGCAAATATTTTGATAGGTATTTTTCAGAGCATGGAATTCACATAGAAAAGACAGTTCCAAGAACACCACAAGAAAATGGTGTGTCATAAAGGATGAACAGAACAATCATGGAGCATGCAAGGTGCATGAGATTGCATGTAGGATTTCCTTTAAAATTTTGGGAAGATGCTATAAATACTGTTGTTTATCTAATAAACAGAGGGCCTTCAAGTTCCTTGGATTGTGGTATTCCAGAGGAGGCATGGACAGGTAAAAAGGAAAAGTGGGAGCTAGCCATTAAATAAGAGATGGAATCCTTAATACATAACCAAACTTGGGACTTAGTCAGGTTTCCTGTAGGTAAAACAACATTTAAGAATAAATGAGTTTACAGGCTGAAGGAAGAAGATGGCTGAAAATAGAGGTACAAAGATAAACTTGTGGTGAAGGGATTTGCACAGAAGAAAGGTATTTATTTTTATGAAATAATTTCTCCTATTTCTAATACGACTTCAATCAGAACTATTTTGAGTCTTGCAGCAGCGGAAGATTTGCATCTTGAACATTTAGATGTAAAGACAACATTTCTCCATGGAGATTTGGAGGAAGAGATCTATATGCAGCAACGATAAGGATATGAGGTCAAAGGGAATGAAAAATTATTGTGAAGGTTAAAGAAGAGATTGTATGGCTTAAAGCAGGCTCCAAGGCAGTGGTATCTGAAATTTGACATGTTTATGTCTGAACAAGGCTATACTAGATGTCACTCTAGGCATGGGTGGAGGGCGATTCATCTAGGACCGTAGGATCTCAGGAGGAGATCGACGGCTACGATTCAATCGGAGGGGAGAAATGGGAGGTTTAACAATCCGATGGACGATGGTGTGATTATATCGTGACCGTTGGATCTTGGGTTAAATGGACAGTCGGGATTGGATGGGGGAATCACAATTGCAAAAGGTGGAAGGGGGTAGCATCTAAAAAATGTGATTGCAATTGAAACGGGAGAGCGTGGGCCGTTGGACTGACATGAGAATCAACGGCGGAGATTAGATCGGAAAATTTCAATCGGAGGGTGCAGCAAGACCTTTGCGATTTCCATGGAGGCGGGGATGTGATTAGCGCTGAGCTGTTCGATATGGGTCTAGATCGACAGCGGAGATTATATTGGCGGGGAAAGGAAAAGGGTGACGGGATGCGATGTGATAAGATCTGGACCATTGATCCTCGGGACGGATAGACAACTGTGATTTAGTCAGGGAATCACAATCGGGGGGAACAAGAGTGGCACCATTTGAAAGTTCCGATTGCGATCGGAAGCAGGAGTGCGATTGGCGCAGGGCCGTCCGATCAAAATGGTAGATCAACGGTGGAGATTGTGGCGGAGGGCTTGAAGACCAAACTCAATCGCATCGGATTTTTTCTGTTTAAAAAAGGAATGCGCTTCTCCGATTGTTGCGATTGTGATTAGCGCTTGAGTCCTTTGCGCTGGGTTTTGGCGCCTGGGCATGTGGGGAAGTGGTTTGTGGGGCTGGTGGCAAAGGGGCTAGGCCCTTAATATAAGGTAGAAAAGTGGGTTTTGGCCAATTTTTAACATTTTTCAAGGCTGGGAAAAGGTAATGATAGGGGAAAAAGGAGAAATTAGGCCGAACAAAGGGAACTCATAGGATTTAAAGGGAATTTTGGGTATGATTTAGAGGGTAAAGGGGGAATTTGACAAAGGGGAAAAAAGGGTGAAATGGGACATTCTGCAGGGATACAAGGGGCAAATAAAGGCCTTTTGGAGCACAATGTTTTGCAATCAGTGAGGCTTATTGACTCCAAAACAGCAGAGGGGAAAGATCAAAGAGCAGGGAACAGGAAGAGGCTTCAAGGATGATGTGTTTTCAAGAGAAATGCATTCCTTGAAGGCTCATAAAACAAATTAGCCCCTTGCTTGCTTGTCAAGGAATTTATAAGGGGCTAACAATGGCTCCACATGGGGATGGCTTCTTCTTGAAGGAGTCAAGAATTCAGAAATGATCTTTGAAGTAGGCTAGATGCCTACTGCTTGAGCCACCTTTCTTCTTTGGTTTTTTAGCTGCCACAATTTTGAAGACATCAATTAGCAGAAACATCACCCAAACAATCTACCTACCCATCCTATAATCCTAACATTTTTTATTATTTTAGGGTGCATTTGGACTAGCAGACCTTTTACATATTTTGTTTTATAAACAGAAAATAAACCTATTCTAAATCTACCCTTATCACTCCATGAGACCAGATTAGACTGTTGGTCTCATATGTTTCTCTACCTAATCTAATATCTGCTGGGATTAGACTGTCCAGCAGATTTCTTCTCTACATTCTACAACATAAATTTAAAAACAGTCAAAATAGGATTAGACAGTCTAGTTTGCTGTGGGTCCAAGGCATAAAGACAATTGCACATGGATAGAAACTTGCAGAAAACTGAAAACAAAACTTTGAAGGCTTGAAATCTAAAGTTTTGAAGTATCCTTCTTCTTTTGTGACTCAAGTTTTGAGCTTGTTAGAGTCACTTTATTTTCTTCATTCCAGCTCTGATTTTGGGCTTGTTAGAGCTGATTCTTCTTTCTTCTTTGCTGGTCTAGGTTTTGGGCATGTTTGAACCAGCTATCTTCACTTTCTTTGGCTCAGGTTTTGATCATATTAGAACCAATATTTGCACTTCAGAGGTCCATGTTTTGAGCATGTCTGGACCTCTCCTTTTCTTTGTTTTTTGGAACATTTTCTCTTTTTCTTGAAAAAAAACACTGTAATGGTATGTACAATGGAAATGGAAACTGGAAATTGGAAATCAGAAAAAGTAGTGTTTGATCATCCTACCATTGACAGGACCCTCAAATAGCTCTGTACCATCTAATTCTTGTAGAAAAAAATCATTTGGACCCACAGTGGCCTGTATGATGTATGGACCTTGCCACAAACTGTCAAACTTGTCGTGCTTTCCTTTATCCTCTCTCCTTGAGTCCCACTTCAGAACTTTTTCTCCGATTTTGAAATTAGAAGCTTTGGTTCTCTTGTCAAATAACTTCTTTATATTTTCCTGAACTTTGATAGCTCTGCTATAGACCTCTTCCCTTGTTTTCTGGAGATGAATTGATTTATTTATCCTTCTAATCATGTTGTCTTCTTCTATCTGGATCTCTTGGACAAGTTTGATCACTGGTACACCCAAACTGGTAGGAAAAACTGCTTCTGTCCCATAGACAAGCTGGTATGGTGACATGCCAATGGATTTCTTTGTTGTGAGCCTGTTTTCCCACAGGGCATGCACTAACTTGTTATGCCATGAATTTTTGTTCTCTTCCAGTAGCTTTTTGATGATGGTCACCAGGCTCTTGTTTGCTGATTCAACCAATCCATTACCTTGAGGGTAATAGGCAGTTGAATGACCGAGTGCTATTTGATACCTATGAAAAAAATCAACCATTTTCTTGGATCCAAAAGCGACAACATTATCAGTGATTATTTTCCTTGGGTAGCCAAAATGAGAGAGGATATGACCTTCTAGGAACCTAATAATGACTGAATATGTGGCATTCCTAGTAGGTATGGCCTTTATCCACTTAGTGAAGTAGTCTGTGGCTATTAAGATCCATTTGTGTTGTGCAGAGGAAGCAGGATGAATTTCTCCTATGAAATCTAGGCCCCATTGCATAAAGGGACCTTCAACAATGATGGGTTGTAGGGGTAAGGGAAGGAGTTTTCTTTTGCCTTCAAAAATATGGCATTTGTGGCAGGCAATTACCATCTTATGGATATCATTGAAGAGTGTAGGCCAATAGTATCTAGCTCTGAGTATTTTGTTTGCAGTGGCTTTCCAGTTTAGGTGGCCTCCACACTCCCCTGCATGGAATTCCTGCTTAATCTTCTCTACTTCAGACTCAGGGAAACATTTAAGCAATAGGCCATTTGGATTTTTCCAGTATAAGCCTTCATTCATTATGCAATAGTTTCTGGCTTTTAGCTTTAAGAATCTGGCCTTAGTCTTTGATAGTTCAGTAGGGGCATTGAGGTGTGTAAGCACATACAAAATGTTAGAATACCAAGGAGAGCTCTGGAACTTCTCCTCAACAGTGGGATCAGGTAATCCCTGCTGCTCATTCAAGGCATCTATCATGTTAATGTCTAGAGCTTGTAGGTTTGATTCAGCCATTAGTCAAGCTAAGCCCCGAACTTTGATCAGTTTGGTGGGTTTTATCTCAAGGTCATATTCTAAGATCACAACAATCCATTTGCCCCTCTTCCCATCTGGGTTTTGGGACAAGATATCTTTGACCACTATGCTAGGCACATAGGCTACGGTGTGGGAATGCAATATGTACACCCTGAAGTCTTTCAAGGCCTTGACTAAGGCATAGGCCTATTTTTCCATTATTTCTTATTTCAAGGGTGCATCCCTGAGTGATTTTCTAAAGAAAGAAATGGGTTGTTCCATTCCCTCTGGATTTTTTTTCAGTAGAACTGCAGCTATTGTATGCTTGGAGGCAAATGAAAAAATTAGGAAATATTTTGAGAAATCTAGGCTGATTAGGACAGGAGCCTGGGTCAGTGAAATTTTAACTGATTCAAAACATTTCTTAGCTTCAACAGTCCACTTAACTCCTACACCTTTCTTCAGCATGTTAGTCATATTCCTAAGATGTTCAGCTAAATTGGGAATGAACCTCCTGAGGAAGTTGATTTTCCCAATAAATGATTGTAACTATTTGATGTTTCTCGGGTGTGTGATTTGTAGTATTCCCTCAACTCTTTGTGGATTTATCCTAATCCCTTTCTCAGATATGATATGGCCAAGAAGTTTTCCTTCTTGCAACCCAAATACAGTCTTCTTAGGATTCAGTGACAAACCAAACCTTATACATTTTTCAAACACTCTTCTCAGGTGCTCTAGGTGTTCTTCCTCAGTCTAGGAATAGACTATTATGTCATCCAGGTAGATGACAATGAAGTGTCCTATTTCATCTGAAAAAGCTATGTCCATTTCTCTTTGGAAGGTTTCACCAGCGTTCATCAGTCCAAAAGGCATATTTACATACATAAAAGTGCCCCATGGAGTGGTAAAGGCTATTTTGAGTTGGTCTTCTGGGATTACTAAGACTTGGTTTTAACCTGAAAAACCATCTAGCAGGGAGATCCTTTTAGAGCCTACTACCTTCTGAAGAATGTGTTCCATTTTAGGCAAAGGGTAATTGTCTTTGAGTGAGGCTCTGTTAAGGTTTCTGAAATCAACACACAGCCTGATCCCCCTAGTTTTCTTTCTCACAACCACTAGGTTTGATACCCAATCAGAGAACCTTACAGGCACAATTATACCTGCCTCATACATCTTCTTAATCTCTTTTTCTACTACAGGCAATTGTTTTGGGTTTATTCTACGAATTTTTTGCCTGAAGGGCTTCTGATTTTCTTTCAAGGGTATTTTATGTTGTATGATGTTTGTGTCATAGGCCCTTAAGTCCTCATAACTCCAAGAAAACACATCAATGAATTCCTTGAATAGGTCAATGTATTTCTTTTTCATGTTTGCAGGTAGGGACTTAGCCAATTTGATCATCTTAGGTTTACCTTCAGTGCCTATGTTGCATTCCTCAACATCAGAGTCTGCATGTTCTATAGTGGGCCTTTTTGCTACATCATCAAAGTAAAAAAGGTCTTCTAAAGGTGCCAAACCTCGAGGTATGTTCTTATATTTGGTCTGCAGCACCTCTACTTCTTCACTATCTTCGTTTTCACCTTCTTCATTTGGATTTCCAATCTGTTCGTTTAAAGCGTTTATTTCTATGTTATAGGTTGTTTCTTCCTCATCTGAGGACTCTTCACTTAGGCAGCTACTGTCAGATTTAGAGTCTGAATCAGAAAATTCAAACTCGTTTCTACCTACCAGGAAATCTTCAATCTGTTTATTACCCTCAAACACCTACCAATATTTTTCATTGTCTGGCACTGTAGGTTTGAATTTGGTCTGAATAATGATCTGTTGGTCACTGGGAGGCTTAAGATATGAACTATCCATGTAGGATAGTCCATTTGCAATTTCGTTCTGACCTCTAGGGACAAACACCAGATTTTATTCTACAAAGGTTCTCAATAGATCCATGGCGTCATTCTTGTAGGCTCTCAGTCTAGGATGTTTCGCTATGTATTCACTGTTCACCTGTTTAATGATCAGCTCAGAGTCCCCATGCACATTTTTCCTATGGGCTCCTAATTTTTTCAACAGGTTTAAGCCTAGGATAAGAGCCTCGTACTCGACAATGTTGTTTGTACATTGAAGTGCAGACTACATGCATGGATTTCTGTGTAACCACTCTCTGTGTTATGTATCCACACTCCTGCCCCAGCAGTTCTCTTGGTGCATGACCCATCGAAATTCATCTCCCACAAGGGTTCATTTTTAGTTTCATCCTCACTTCCTTCCCTACAGCTGGGTTCGCCATTATGTTGCATTATAGGAGCTGCACTAGGCTATGGGTTGTTTTGTTTTTTATCATGGGTGTGGATATCAAAGAGGTGACTAGTTGGCTAATTGCATTCTGTTTCTGGTTCACTTTGAGTTTTTGTTTCAGTGCACTGATCAAATTTTTCTACGTCTTTCTCCTATGAGTCTAGAGTAGCCATTATGTTAAAGTCCATGGGCTCTGTTTCCTTGTTTGTATCTCTATTTTTGGACTTTGACCCTTCTTAGGATTCATCATTACAAAGGATAAAGGAGTCAAGGTCTATATGTATAGAGTAGAAAGGTGAATTTTCATGCTTTTCGGGGCTACTAACCAGGAATTTCATTTGTGCCTCTTTGTATAGTCTTCTAAGTTGGCCAAAGCTTGGGATTGTGGCATAAGCCCCATCCATCTGCATTGTTCCTTGCAACTTGGCTCCCCATGATCTTGATAATAACATGCCATACTTGGGTGGCACATCTGCCACAACAACATCCATGACCATACACTTGGCTGGAATCTAGGTAAGGCTCACACATAAATCTTTGATTAGGCCAAGACATTTTACCCTACTAGAATCAAATGAATATAAGTCTTTATAGGGACAGGTTATCTCTAGGCCTAGTCTTTCCATCACTACTTTAGGCATCAGGTTGTGTGATGCCCCATAATCATGCATTGCATTGTGGAGAATCTTATCATGGATATTGAGACTGATATAGAAAGGTGGAACTACCCCTTCCTGAAACTTTCCTTCTATCTTTGGACCAAACAGAAGGGCAGGTTGATCATCACTCAGATTTACAATGTCACTGTTCTCCCCTAAATTTAATGCTTTCAAAATTTGGCCTTTATATACATCCTGAGTGGCCATCTCAGAGAGTGGTACAAAGATTTTAATTTTTGCAATATCACTTTCCAAGTTGAAAGTGGACTGACTCTTTGGAATGTTCAACTCTATTTTGTTAGTCGCCACCTTATTGGCTGAATCAGTGTTCTGATTCTCACTATGTACAATGTTAGAAACTATTTTATCAAGAGTAATAACTGTAGTGTTAGTACTACTGGTTGGTTTACCTTGTTTCTCAGTGTTTTGGTTGTCTTTTTCTTTATTCTTCCCACAATTCTCAGTTGATGGTTTGTTACTTTCAACGGTTACTTTAGAAGTTTTATCAGGGCTTTTCTTGATGGTAACCTCAGGAGCTCTTGGTTTAGCGGTATCTAAGATATTTTTTCTTCTAAGTTCATATTGTTCTCTGACCTGCATCATGCCATTTTCAAATCCTAACCTGTAATCCTCAGATTCTAACCATTCCTCATCCCAATAAGAGGGTGAGGGATGATCTTCTTCTGAGTCATAGTTATGGATTGAATCTTCTATTTCAAACATGTTTATTGTGGTCCCCTCAGAATCTTCTACAATTCCCTCATCTTCATCTAAAAAGTTCTCCTGGAATGGGGGAATAACTTGCTGATCTGATTCTCTTTATCTATTGGGAGTGGTATTGTTTCTTCTAAAGTTTTGGTTCTGGTTATGGCTTTGATTCCTGCTTAGGTTACTAACTGTGACAACCATTTTTTCCATCATTTGTTGTATATTTTCCACTTTTTTGGATATGCGGTCATTATTGGGGTCAGATGTGGAAGCTGCATTGTCATCTCTATATGTTACCCTTCTCTCAGCTCTCAATATTGCTTTTTTCTCAATCAGATTTGCCTCTACACTCACTGCTCCATTTTGCATGTCTTCCAATGTGTTTTAATCCCTCTCCCTGAGCTGGTAGGCCATGTCAGCATCTAGGCCTTCAGGATATTTCACTAGGACCATACCTAGGGGAGGTTTCATGTGTAGAGGAAGAGCATTATAAATGCTGTTAAACCTTGTAGAGTAGGCCTGGACACTCTCTCCTACATTTATTTTCAGGTTCTTGTATTTTGCTAGGATTTGGAGAGGATTTTCCTTAACTTCCCATTTTTTTATGAAGGTCTGATATAAGACAGGAAGATCTTGGATACTATTAGGAGGTAGGATTTTGAACCATTTATTCACATCACCTCCTAAGCTCTGGGCAAAAATTCTCATTTTGACTGTATCATCATCTATTTCCATGTAGTCAAAAGAATCTTCCATCATATCTACATGGTGTTGGGCTGTGGTAGACGCTTTTGCAGTGAAGTGTGGGATCTTTGATTGATAATCATTGGGTAGTGGTACTAGAGGCTGAGGTAAAACCAGAGGTGCATACCAGGCTACCATGGTGATGTTTTGATGTGGTAAGGGATTGGCTAGAGCAGCTGATATATGGACGACAGGGATATTAGGACCAGCAGAAGCTTGTTGGGCAGATTTGGGGTGGTAGAGCCCCAAGTTTTGAATGAAGTGAATATCAAGAGGTGTAGATGGAGGGGTCTGTCTATCCCAAGGGTGTTTACCTCTTTGAGGTGGTGAACTAGGAAGCTCAAGGTCTGGCTGGTCTAGAAAACTGAGTGACCTAGTTCTTGGTAAACTGTTTTGAGTTCCTAGGTCAAAAAATGGGTCTGATAGAGCTGTAAAGTCTTCTGGTGCAGAGTTAGCTCTATGGATGTAGCTGGAAATAGTTGGTCCTTTAGGTGCAGGAGATCTCTTGAGGATGCTCTTAGGGTTATCAACTATTTCAGGTGGGTTTGGGTTCAGATAAGCTCTTGTGTGAATGGTTCTTGAAGCCAGAATGCTATTTTCCAACCAAGAAGCTTAACCCTACTTGTTACTTCTATTATGGTTGATGTTGTAATGGGCTTTTGGTCTCCTAGTGGAGTCTTATGTGAACCAAGATAATCAGCAGGCCTACTGATCACCAGTGGAGTATTTAAATCATTTAGGAATTCTGGAGTCACCAGGTGGAAGGCTTAGGATGTTTCTGGAGGGTACATTGTCCACCATAGTGCTTATGAGATGTCCCTTTTCAAGGATATCTTGAAAACACAGCAAACTCTAACCAAAGATTTACTGGGAGGGCATTTACCAGATATGTCATCTCTTAAAGAGTGTGAGATCTGGAGGCTACTTGGCCCTTTCCAGACTCTGTCTAAGAGTGTGGGAGAACACAACAAATGGTATAGAGGTTGATCTGTGAAAAGGAGTGTTTAAATACCAACCTAACCAGATATTATAGGTTTTCTGAGGTTCTTATGATGTAGTAAGGTGAGAAATACTCAAAATATCCCCAGTGGAGTCACCATTATGTTGGTGACGACAATGGGGGATAGACAAATTTTATCAATTTTAGGCTCTCAAATTTCCCCAGTGGAGCCGCCATTATGTTGGGGTTCCCATGTTTTGGCTAGATTGGCAAGACCAAAAGATGAGACAACATCAAACCACTTTCAAACCTCAGGATCTAGCCCTCCTGGGTCCAGAGAGGGATCTCTCTATGATATGTAAAGGTTTTATCTTTGAAGGTCAAAGTTTAAGATGTTAGGCTAGTTATAGGCACAGGGTTTGTTTGTTTGATTGTTTGTTTGGTTGCTGGTTATCAGGAAAGAAGGGTTCAATGTAAGAATAGGATGAGCAAAGAGGATTTAGGTAGAGGTGAGGTATTTCAGGGAGCATTCAAAACCATTGGGCAATGGAGTCAGGAAAGGATTTGTTTGCTAATCAATATGTAGGCTTTCAGTTGGGCTAGTCATCTAAAACATTGGATCTTAAAAATGATTGTGTAGCCTAGAGTGGTAAGAGAGGAGGAGACAACATAGATTTAGAGCACACAGTTAAAGACCTGAGATCAGAGAGAGACTTTGAACTCTCAATGCTTCGGCCTCCAACTTGAGGGATCTTAGAAAGGCTAGCTGGTTGCACAAGGATCCTAGTGGATAGGGCTAACTCTTATCCCCAGTGTTCCCAAATCTTCCAACTAAATCCTAACAAGAACATCTAAGAACAGATTCATTTAATTCATACATCAGAGAGCAAGCAATAACATCCACTACACTGGTTAAATCAACTGAAATCAATTCTTAGATAACACATTAGTAGAAAACATCAAAGGCAATGAGAGTAGAAACATAGGGTACCTAACAAGGGTAAATACTATGCCAAATTTCTGATGCAAGCTAGTAGAAATGAAATGAAATGAATTAAAACACAGAGATAGGAAAACATCACCGCCACTTTAGATCAGGATCCAAAGAAATGTGCTTGTCATATTAAACAGCAACACTAGTCAAGTACAACATTGCCAATAGCTGAATACTTAGTCTGAACTCATTTTCCTCAGCCTATCTTACTACTTTACACAGAGACTATGTCTCAAAAGAAACTGCTTGCAATTCTATGATAACTGATCAAAACAATTTACAATGAGTTTCTTTCTGAATTTTATAGCTGAAAGATGAGCAGAGGAGGTAGGTGGAGAACTAAATGTAACATTAAACTCTGAAAAGGAAAGAGGGCCGAAGCCCATTCTATTTTAAATCTTGTGCATTTATCTCTGGCATGCCTTTGGGTGAACGAATGATCTTCTTCAGGCTTCCATTTACTCTGGTATGGATTTGATGCACTCTGGCTGTAGTACTCTGTAGTACTTTTGGTGAATAAACAAAAAGGCAGATTGAGGTCTACCATGATGCATAACAAATTCTCTGATAGCTTAGGACTGTTGTCAAGGCTGAATGTTCTTCAGGGGCACGGTAACTAGAGGAAACGATATGGGCATTTTGTCCTTTCATAGGTAGGGATGTTCTGCTGATGTAGCTACCTTGTTGGCATAGTTTTCTATGCGCTGGGCCTTCTGAGAGATCCATGATGTCTTTGATCTAGTACACTGCTTTGAAATACTTGGATTAAGGCTCAAAATCTTCCATTACGGGCCTTAAACACTCTATTTTCCTACTGACACTCTTTTCCGCTTCCATGCTTGCCTCTGACTGCAAAATCTATGATTTAAAGGCTCAGGGAAGACTTCACAGAGTTTAAAATATGTTCTTTTAATGCACGTCCTATCATTTTGCCACTTTATAAAAGACTGTGTACTCATGGTGGCTTTCACCACCTGATAACCCTGCAAAACACGAAACCTATTAAGAAAACCATGCATGGAGGTGGTACATGTAGGGGAGTCAAGAGGATGGAAGCGCGGTGGTGATAAAATGATGAATCAATGGTGAAAAATGCATAAATGTGGCATAAACTGTGACCTATAGGGTTATTGTGGAGAAATGAGCGTGGACCGTTAGATCATGGTCTGGTGACGAAGATCGACGGTGGAGATTAAACATTGGGATGGTATATGAAATTGGGTGCAATATATTAAAATGAATGAAAATGTAGTAAAAATGATCATATGTGGTGGGACCCGGCATGGGTGGAGGGCGATTCATCCTGGACCGTTGGATCTCAGGAGGAGATCGACGGCTACAATTCAATCGGAGGGGAGAAATAGGAGGTTTAACAATCCGATGGACAATGGTGCGATTATATCGTGACTGTTTGATCTTGGGTTAAATGGACGGTTGGGATTGGATCGGGGAATCACAATCACAAATGGCGGAAAGGGGGTAGCATCTGAAAAATGCGACTGTAATTGAAACGGGAGAGCGTGGGTCGTCGGACTGACAGGGGATTCAACGACGGAGATTAGATCGGAAGATCGCAATCGGGGGGTGCAGCAAGACCTTTGCGATTGCCATGGATGTGGGGATGCGATTAGTGCTGAGCCATCCGATCGGGGTCTAGATCGACAGCGGAGATTGTATCGGCGGGGAAAGGAAAAGGGTGACGGGACGTGATGCGATAAGATCTAGACCGTTGATCCTCGGGACGGATGGACGGCTGTGATTTAGTCAGGGAATCACAATCAAGGGGAACAAGGGTGGCACCATTTGAAAGTTCTGATTTGCGATCAGAAGCGGGAGTGCGATTGGCGCAGGGCCGTCCGATCAAAACGGTAGATCAACGGTGGAGATCACGGCAGAGGGCTTGAAGACCAAACTCAATTGCATCAGAGTTTTTCTGTTTAACAAAGGAATGCACTTCTCTGATCGTTGTGATTGCGATTAGCGCTTGAGTCCTTTATGCCTGGTTCCGGTGCTTGGGCATGTGGGGAAGTGGTTGCGGGGCTGGCGGCAAAGGGGCTAGGCCCTTAATATAAGGTAGAAAAGTGGGTTTTTTCCCATTTTTAACATTTTTCAAGGTTGGGAAAAGGTAACGATAGGGGAAAAAGGAGAAATTATGCCAAAGAAAGGGAACTCGTAGGATTTAAAGGGAATTTTGGGTATGATTTAGAGGGTAAAGAGGGACTTTGACAAAGGGGAAAAAAGGGTAAAATGGGACATTCTGCAGGGATACAAGGGGCAAATAAAGGCCTTTTGGAGCACAATTTTTTGCAATCAGTGAGGCTTACTAACTCCAGAACAACAGAGGAGAAAGATCAAAGAGCAGGGAATAGGAAGAAGCTTCAAGGATGATGTGTTTTCAAGAGAAATGCATTCCTTGAAGGCTCATAAAACAAATTATCCCATTGCTTGTTTGTCAAGGAATTTATAAGGGGCTAACAGAGCTTGATTATCTTCTTTATTTATATGTATCACAACATTGGACCCCTGTTCTTAATGGGGTAGCAACTGCATCCATTATTGAACGTTGCCTGGGGGGTCTAAGGGAAGGGGGGTTTCAGGGGTAGTGCTCCTGAAGCTAAAAATAGATGTAAAATTGCATTGTAAAAGTATTGTAATTTCTATTCAATTTGGGTCGTTCGTTAGGCAGATGATCTGATGGTAGAAGTTATGTTTAATTAAGGGTTTTTTTCCCTATAAGGAAACACCTTGTTTTGTATGAGGGTATTATATTATGGTTGTGCATTGTATGTGTATTCTCAGAGCGAGAAACATATAAGGAGACTATGAGAGAGAACAAAGGATATTACAACGGATCTGTTGTAGGTTGTGTCTCTTCATTTTGCTTGATAATAGAAAGGAAGGACTGGCTGTTTAGGGTGGAGGTAACCCAAATTGGGTGAACCATGTATATCTGTGTCTCTCTAGTTTTATATGTTTTTTTTTTTTTGTTTCTGCATATTTTATGTATTTCATTTCTCTGTAATATATAATTTTCTAACAAAATGTGGGACCTCATCACTTATCTCGAATTGAGAATATAGAAGAGCCAACTAGTCAGGAAGAAGGATTGCCTGATGCACAAATTTTCACTATCAAGGTGGTTGATGAGCACTTTGGAGAAATTATCCATTTCCTTACAACTAGAATGACACCTAAATAATATTCAGTACAACAAAAGAAAGAGTTGGTGGCCCCCGCAGCTAATTTCACTGTGATTACAGGTCAATTATATAAGTTGGGAGTAGTTAAGGTATTGCGAAGGTATGTATTAGAACATGAAAGACAAGATATCCTAGCTGAGGCTCATGAAGGGGTGGCAGGAGGACACTGCATAGGGAAATCCACTACACAGAAGGTGTTTCATGATGGGTTATGGTGGCCCACATTGCATAGCGGTGAACATGTGTACTGTCGAGCATGTGATGCATGTTAGCGAACCAAAGCCATCGTGCAGAGATGAAATTCCACTGCAACCACAAATGGCCTTGCAGGCGTTTGATAAATGGGCTATAGAATTTGTGGGACCAAAAAATCCCTTGGGAAATAATACTGGCTCACATTATATCATTACTGCCATTGATTATGTGACCAGACGGGTGGAGGCAAAGGTTGCTAAGGATTGTATTACAGATACTACTACGCATTTCAACTTTGAGCATATTGTGACCAGGTTTGGATGCTTGAAGATCTTGATGAGCGATAGATGTACACACTTCATTAATGAAACTATTGAAGCTTTGATGGAATAATTTTAGATCCATCACACGAAAAGCACCCCATATCACCCACAAGCTAATGGCAGTAGCGGCTTTCAACAAAATATTAGAGAGTGCACTTACCAAGGTCTGTAATGCCAATTGGAACAACTGGGACGTGCGCATCCCTTCAGTGTTTATAGGCCTATATGACTACATGCAAGAAGTTGATTGGGAAGACCCCTTTTAGGATGGTCTATAGACAAGAGGCCATCATGCCCATGGAATATATTGTCCCCAGCTTACGCATTGTGGCTTTTACAAATATGGCAGTACTTGATATCATGGAGGAACACCTGGCGCATTTGGTCACCTTGGAAGAAGATCAGTTTATCACTAACTTTCATCAGCAATTATAAAAGGCACGTGAAAAATCTTGGCTTGGCCAAAACATCCGACTAAAGGTATTTAAGGAAAAAGAGTTGGTTTTTCTCTATGACAATCAATTTCTGTGCCACCCAGGGAAGTTTCATAAGCACTGGTGGGGACAATATATAGTAAAAGATATTACTGATGGTGGTGTGTTACTCTTGGCCACACTGCGAGGAGACCACCTTCCCTGGTATGTTAATGGAAGTCGAAAGAAGCCCTATAGAGACAATCTGGTGCCTGCCAAATGAATATATGGCCGGGGCATCAAGATTTGAGGATCTGCATGCACCGTGAGGGGAAGTTGCAGACTGGTGCGATGGAAGCATAGCAGTAGTGCACAGGTGAAAGGGTGTGGGTAGGTGTGACTGAGGCATAGGAGTAGTGCGCAACGTAGAAAACTAATCGTTGGAACAATAAAACTAGGTAAAAAGTGATTTTACCATTGCATGGAGCGGGTGTTTGGCATTTAATGCAACGAGCTTGGAGGAATTTTACCATTTTTGTTATGTTAAGTTGCAGTTAATGGTAATCAAACCTTTTTTACCCATAGTGGCCTATAAAAGGAAGGGTGTAGGTCATAATTAGTTCCTTTTCTCTCTAAAGATTTCGTGCTTTGGGCTTTGCTGAAATTTCTATGTTCACTTTGTCCACACAATCTATATTTCTGGGCAAGGTACCCATTTTGATAGTAGCAATCCTAAGTTTGTGCTACGAGCAAGGATGACAGCCAGTAACCCCACAGATTCGTCACCAGTTATAACCTCCACTCAGCTGAGGTCCGAAGATGTCCTCAAAGTCACCCCTGAAGTTGAAGAGGTCGTGTCCACGCTAGCCAAAGGAAAAGGAAAAGGAAAAGCCACAAAGTGGGCTTCATCTAAGTCGTACACCTCCCCAAGGATTGTGCACTCTCCTTGATAGGTGCCCCAGGCGCGCTCACATATGGGAGATCCATCCAAGCGCCCCATTACTACTCAAAAGGAGGCCCTGGTGGTAATCTCGATGTCAAGGCTACTACCCTACGTTAAGCTGTGCAAGCCAACATTGCGCACCTGTAAGAACATTGATGTGCTCCGGGACTATCTCTAGATGCCATTAGTCTTGTAGGAGGTCCCTTTAATTGGATATATGTTTGGAAACATACCCCTCATCAAATTTCACGATCACGATTTGGATAATGAGGAAACATTTCTAAATCTAGTCCCATAGCTCTATTTAGAGCGGGTGATATATAACGATGTGCCAAAGGTTGAGTCGATGCCTTGTGCATGTGGACTGCATGTATTAAGGATATTGAACTTGCTGTGAATTCCCTATTTTGGGAGGTACTTTATCACTGGTATGTGCATGCGACAGCTGCTCCCGCTAATCCATGATGGTTGTCTATGGATTCAAGGCCACATTCCCATTGACACTACGTTGATCCACAGGATCACTTTCCTACCCATAAAGGGGCCCCAATCCCATGAAAAGGTTTGAAAATAAGAATGAGCAGAAGGTTGTCAATGATGTCTAAGAGAAATACAAGGTGGAACATGACAAAATAGGATTCTTGGACAATAGCATTGCTAACCCTGGAGTGTGCATGGGAACTCTCTTGCTCGAATGTAAGCTGATATGGAAATGTCGGCCATAAATTTCCCTGCGTATGCCATCCAGCTAGCATGACAATGTGATAATGGGGTCAACTATAACTGGTCCCAACACTTGTGTGAGAAGTTTCTCAACAATGTGTGCGAGGCATTGGACCAGGGAAAGCGCCTTTTCTATTTGTGGTTATTTCTATTGATTTCCCTACTCACTTGGGAGACGCTTGAGGCTGCGGTGCTCCCTGAGCTCGAGCTAGGTGTATGTGAGGAGGCACGCTATGCCAATCTGTGGGATTCCAAGGACCCGAAATGAATTAAGGAAAATAAGGTATTTTGGGTGTTGTTTGAAGGTTCACTGATGGCATCAATACACTCCAGGGTGAGACTGTCACCTGTGGTTTATGATAAATATAAACGCATCGCTGAAGTCCACGTCACTATCCATAACGTGCAAATCAGAGCACGCAAAGACCCAGCATGGTACAATCTCCCCTACATGGTCACAGAGGAAGAAGTGGACCAAGTCATAGCAACATGGTCACCAGCATGGAATATTGGACCCAAATCCACAACCCCAGTTACAACTGGCACATCCAGAAAAGCTGCAGCCCCAAAAGGTACTACTCTGTAGGATACCATTAAGGACTCTGAGCTGCGTTCCAGTGGGAAAGAGACCACCAAAGACATCACCAAGGGGACTGAGCAGGAGTTGAAGCACAACATCAAGACTGAAGGAGTCAGTGGGGAGGGTGTGTATTCCCCATGAGGTATAAAGCACACTGGCGAGTTTGCAAAAGGTCAGCGCAAGAAATGAAAGGGAGACAAGTCCGGCAAAGATGTAGAGGTCACCTTAACCAACGAATACCTACAAAATATAGCAGACGCAGTTGCCACTGTGATGGAGGAAATATGGACAGCCATGGAAGAGAAACACAAGGCCATGGTGGAGGCCTTCTAGTCCATATTACAAGTGTTGTAGCTAAAGGCAGACACATTGAAAGTGATTGTGAACCAGGTGAGGTTGATTCAAGCAAGCCTACCAGCAACAACCCTGATCACTGCAACATAGAGCAGAATTTTCCCCTTCTCGGGTGCAGCCATGACCCTAGAGCAGCTAGCCTTGTGCGCATAGGTGCAAGCATGTATGGAGGTCTCCCTTGATCTTGCAAGGATAACGAGTGGGCAACTACACACTCTCCACTTGTTCATTTCTTCTAAACTACAAAGTAGAGAGGTGCATGCATAATAGGATTTGAGCGAGGCAGAGCAGACAATCGCAACCGAGGCAATGGAATCCATCCAAGCGCAGGCAGTGTAGCAAGTAGCAATCACCCAGCAAGCTGAGCTAGAACACTTAATCGACCGATTGTGTAGAGAAGTACCTGAAATTATCATTCTCGCCTATCCTACACCCCAAGAAAAAATTGAGAGTTTGGTTGTTGCATTGAAGGCTTCCAGGTCCAAGGTCCAAATAGTCAAAGCCGACTTTGAGCAACAGATTGTTGTGTTGTAGGTGAAGCTGCAGCCTGAGACTCCTTTGAAGGTACAAGCTCAGTGAGCTACACTAGTTAAGGAAGCCATTGGAAGTATTTCTGCTAACATCGCCAAAGGATCTGAATTACTGGACACCACTACAGAGCTATGTTCATTAGTGCAGCGAGATCCACTTCTCCAACAATTCACTTAGGAGCTACGCCAAAAAGAGTAGGAATTTGATCAGTTGGAATTAGCCATGCCCACCCTTGTTGCAGCCCAATGACCGATGCGCCTTAGCACCAGTGATGCTCTAAGAGAAAAAATTCAAGGGGTGCGCCATAAAAAGAAAGTTCTCAATGACCATCTGAAGCCTTAGGAGGATGAAGCGATGAAACTCTCGCAGGACCTAGATTTTGTGGTTAAAACATTGAACCAGACATTGGACAACGTCACTATGGCTACTGAGGGGCCAAATTCTCAAAAGTTGGTCGAGATCGCATATAATGCAGCTTCGCGGAGTGAGGGCATCCCAACACCATTTTTTGCTTCCCTCAAACAACTCCAGATCAAGACGAAGACTTGACTTCCACTGTGACTCAGGACGAGTCACAAGATTGTGTTGGGGGCCTATTGGATAGGGCCCCCCTGAATGAAATTTTGGGATATATTTTTGGAATATTTTGAGTAGTTTAGTTGTGCACAACACAAGTTAAGGTACTTTGGGGTAGGTCGAAGTCCCTCATGCATTGTAATGGGAAAAAATGGTAGATATAGGGGTCGCAAACCACGGTTTGCGGACCCTAGTATATCACATGCTAAGAGTATAAATAAGAGTCTAGGATGAGTCGAAGAAGGAAGCTTTAAAGTAATTTTATGGTACATGATAGATTGACTCTAAGTTTTTTGTGCAAATTTGTCTGGGTAAAGGCTCCTGTTAGCTGTGTGCATGGAGACCTTAAGTCCTGCTTTGTGCAGACCCTGATGGCTGTGTGCACGGGTATGTGAACGAGTATGTAAGAGGAACCTAAACTATTTGATGAATAGAAGGAAATTTTGATGATATTAAATGTCTTTGTGATATGTTATGAGTTGCACAGCATGTTATTTCCATGTTATTTATGTGTTATTTAACATTGTTAGTAGATCTCTAGCACACGTGTATTAGATGCTTAAAAGAACAATGAATGCATATATATGGTGATATTGGGTTATATCTCTCTTGTTAATTGATTATCTAATGGGTTACGGGCTGCGCACAAGGCATTCTGTTAAGTTTTATTATTAATGGTTTCTGGTTAGGGATTTTCTCCTACGCAGACCTGTTCAAGATCTAAAGGTGCTCACATCGTTAAAATCTCTCTCAAGGTGTGGAATCCTGGTTCCAACACCCTCCCATACTACTTTGGGTGAGACCTTGACTTTCCCAATCAAGTCATTGTCGAAAGGGCCAGTAGTATATGGGTTTGTTGGTTAACCTCAAATCTGAACCTGAGTCAAGACCCCTAAAACCAACAAGCATGAAGATATTTCTCAATATGGGTATTTTTTTGCTATACTTGGTGAGATATGGAACCATCCTGATTTATGGTGATGAGGATGTCAATAAAAGGGAATTTGTAATGTCCCTTTTTCAGGAAACTTGCTACAACGATGAGAATATCTCAGGATATTCTAAAGTTGGAGCCCCAGCAATAAACAAGCACAATAATGGTGCAATAGAAACACTCAAATCATAGGAACATGAGAGAAATCCATAGCCATATTATTAAGAAATAGTAGCAACAACTGAGTACAATATCTTGAGGAAATGTTATACAAGATAGGCCATGCTCAGCCTCAAAGAACAAGTACATAAATCATGATGAGAACACTGCTACACATATGAACTCAAGCTATGACTGCGCAGTGCATGAAGGGAAACTGCTGCACAATAGTGTCAATACAAAAATATGTCAATGTGTTGCTCAAATACAAAAGGGGGAGCAAAGTCTCAACCCCTGGAAGCAAGAATACACAATCCCTAAAAGGATTGGCTGCAATACATACAAAATGGCAATTCTTCAGAAATGTCAGAGTTGCTGGGTTGTTGCAGCAACTCAAAAATAGAACTGGATGGAGATGGCTGAATCTAATGCTCAAACTGAATGTGCCTCCTCTGATGGATCTTTCAAGTGAAAGGTTGATCCCTTCACCAAATATCTCTCCCTCCAATACTCTGCAAGAGCCCTACTGCAAATGCTCCCCTAAAAATAACGCAGTCACTGGATGGTACTGCATTGTAGGGCTATGGAAAGAGTTGGCATTGATGCAAAAGTCTGCAATATGCTCCGGAAAGCCTCCAAACTGATATCTAAAAGAGAAGAGAGACTTCTCCTATGAAAAATAGCTGAAGGAGATGATGTAGTGAACCCTCACTGCAACACCCAGCAACATAGTATTAATCTACTGCAGGAATAACACTGTCTTGATGGAGGATGCTTGGCCTCAAGCCTGGATGTGAGGGAAATGAAAAACAATCCCTCAAGAGACCTCTCATGAAGGAGAAGGAATCCTAAATAGGAATTCCTCTGGAAATTCTTGCTAAGCAGCAAGAATTCACAATTGTCTCACAAGACAATGAGATGAATAATACAAGCATGAGAAACAACGGTTGCCTTGTCCTCCTTTTAAACAAATGAAAGCTCCATTAGGGTTTCCTCCACCAAATTTACCTTTCCTCATTCACACTGCGCTGGCTTCCTAAGTAAGCCACTCCTCCTAGGGCAGCGTTGTTGACTTGGTCAACTTAACCAAGCGTCCTTGCAATTATTTATGTTTACACATGAGGGTGTGCAAATTAGCTCCAAAGATTATCCCCTTTCATGCTTACAGGGATTTTATTGAGGTTTTTATTATTCAATGGGTTTCCTTACCCATTTATTCTCCTCCTAAGTGAAATTAGAAAAATCAATGTTCCAAATTATTGTCGGAAAATTTTGGAACATTACAGAAGTTATCAATGATCTCTACTTCCATGGTGAATTTTATGGATGAAGAAATAATATTTAAGTGTTGTTTAAAAGTTTCTAATGTTTCACATCCATGAGGCCATATGATTCAAAGGTGTCGTCTACAGATATTTTCCATAATTTAGGTTTTTAGGGTGAATACTTCAGGGTTTTGGCTTCAAAATTTCCATGAATAAATTGGTAATAATGGGGGATAGAGGGTATCCCATAGCTACACCACAATTTTGTTCATAAACTTCATCCATGAAACAAAATAAAGTAGATTTGAGCCATATTTCAATTATTTTTGATGTGTCAAGATCAGTTATTTTACAGATAACATACATGGATCCTTTAATAGGGATATTGGTGTATAGTGAAGTTACATCAAAAATTACAAAAAATAATTTTATCAAGTTTGATATTCTTAATTTCGTTGATAAAATGGGTGGAATATTTTGCAAGTGATTCAGTGTTACCAACCAAGGGTGTTGGTCTTTTGGCTAGGTAATTTATAAGATGATATGTAGGTCCGCCAATAGTATTCACTATAGGTCTAATTTTAATCACATCATTTTGTATCTTAGTATCGCCATAAGTTCTAGGGGTATACGGATTTATTTCTATAAAGGTCTTGTTTTCCAGTATATTTCTATCTTTGATCGAGTTGCAAAATTCTTTAGCAATTTTCTTTAAAGGATTCTTGCTTAACATTTTGTAGCATCCAATGTTGTTGAGATGATCTAAATTTTTTTATTGTATTCTTGTATATTCATGATGATGGTAGCTCCTTGTATGCTTTTAACACTAAAATTCTAGGGTTAGAGTTTAAAATTTTTAGAGCAAGGTAGTCATCCTTGTTAATATTTCTTCTAGGGGGTCTAGATTTTCTAAGAATAATGGAAAAATCTTGTCTAATTTTTTCTTTAGTGTTATTAGGCATGTCTTTAATTCCATATTATATGTGACAAAGGATGTTTTCTATAGTAATTTTCTCGGGAGGAATGGAAAAATTCAACCCTTTATTTAAAATATTGAGGATTTGTTCATTCAATAGGAGGTAAGACAAATTGATGACTAAAATATTAAGAGGTCCACTATCATTTGAAGGGGAGGGTATATGAGCGATGTTTAAATTTTTTTTTGGAGTATGGGGATTCAATGAAATGGATAAAGGAAGAGATGACTTATCAATAAGTGAACGATCAACTTTCACATTAAATATATGACTCCAAAGCGAAAGGCTAGGAGAATGTGTCTAGTTATTTGAAATATTATGATGGTTATTTCTTGCAGTGAGAGACTGGGGAGTCAAAATGACACATTGATGGTTGGAAGGCATAATTACAATCAATTTTCCAGATAAATTTTATGGAGGATGGGGATTTGATGAAATGGCCAGAGGAAGGGACAACTAATCAATAAGTGAATGATTAAATAAAGGAGTACCAAGTGAAATGTTGGGAGAAGGTGTCCGTTTATTTGAAATATGTTGATGGTCATTGCTTGTAGTGAGACAATGGGAAGTCAAAATGACTCATTGAAGATTAATAGGAGGGAAAGTGACTTCGGGATGAAAGGAAACCATGATGAACATGGATCTTAGTGAACAAGTACACTACATTAAAATTAACCATTATGTCATTCCCATCCATTTAAAAATTCTTTGTTTTGAGAATGAAATCATAGGAATATTTAATGTATAAGGTGGAAGGTCAAACATAATATTGAATATTTTTGGCTACGAAGGGGCCAAGGGCATGGGTAGGGTCCACTGTGGCACTAACAATGGGTCTAAGGGGAACACCAAATTTGTGAATCTTAGGTTGGCCATATATTTTTGGATTTTGGGGGTTATGTGGAATGATACATTGCTGAGTGGAGGTTTCAATGGAGGATGATTTTATGGTTTTAGTTATAATATTAGTGATTGAATTAATGGGATTTTTGGAAAGAATATTATAAGAGGAAGAAATCAAGTAAAATATTTTAGACTCATAATCTAAAGTATTTATAATGAAAAAACCATTATATTTTTCGACTTTAAGGATGATGAATTTGGGGGGTTTAGTTTGATGAATCATCTTACAACAATATTGCCATATTTCTTCATTACTATGTGTGGGAATATTTTGAGTTATGAATTCAATATAGAAAATTATGTCCTTAGAGTGAATATGACAAAGAGCTACCACAAAATAAATCATTTTTCAAGGAGACAAATGGGCGGGGGGTATAGGTTAAGAGAGGATTTATTAATAATAATAGAGAAAGAGTTAAGGGAGGAAGGAAGGCTAATGAAGAAAAGGGGGGAAGAAATATTTTTGGAAATAATTTGATTGGAAGGTTCACTAGTTTTGTCAATGAAATGGTCTCTTTTCAGAGAAGAATAGGGTGAATTATTATTATTATTACTATTGTTGAAATGTGTAACCAGAATGAAATAATAAGCAGGAATTGCATTCATTAAATATGATACACATATAAGTACAATATTTTGATTGTTGGATTTAACTTCCAAGGTCTCTTATACTTTCAATAATTTTCCACCATAACCCTAATAGATTAGGTCTCCAACATTCCCCCCTTAATCCGAAGGGGTGTATATGAGTCCAAGAAGAGAGCTAAAGTGAAAAAATGTGTGGTATCCAATGGATTCATGTTCTCTCTAAAATGGTGGTTTAAGGAATACCACAAACCATATGAAGTGGGAGAAATCAAGGTCTCTACTGATTGTGGTTTAAGGTTACCCATAAACTATGGAAATGAAACTCGAAAGAAGTTCCTGGAACAATTCTAGATCTAGCTATAAGTTGAATTATTCTACTAGTTGAATTTTTCCTGAGGGTGAATGTATGAAGGTGGGTTACACTTTTGTGAGAAACATGCCCGAAAATTTCAATCTCCCACAAGTTCGATCAAAATTTTCATAAGTTCGACTAAGCTTTTGAAATTAATTCGGCCAAACTTGTTTTGTCATTAATCGAACTTATTCCGCCATTTATGTTGCCAAAAACGATAACTGGATTTTTTGTTGGAGGCTGAAAAATTGGCGTTAAAATTTTGGCCAAAATATGTTCTTATAAATATAGCGGCCCTCATATCGCAAGTAGATTTCTGTCATTTCCTGTTGCATGAATGTTGGAGAGGGCTTCTATTGTGTGATCGTTTGTTTGTTTTTCTTTCTTTTGCATTTTTTTTCTCCCTTTTGGGTTGGTTAAATGCTAATTTTGTTCTAATTTTTTTTTTTTTTGCAGTGTTTTCAGGGCATCCTGGGTGTGCTGCTTGTGGCTTCGGCAATGCTCGTTCAACATGTTTAACCTCTCTGCATCCTCATTTTTCTCAACCTCTCTATGTCATGGTTGTGCTCAACCTCTCCTATTCTTAAATGATAATGTATTATGTATTCAATGTGTGAACTTGGACTAGTAAAATAATATAAGTATGTCGTCAAATATCTTGTTATATAAATTATTAGTGTTTAGATTTTCAAATTTACTTCAATTCTTAGACCAATTTTCTCCTTTCAATTATGTGCCTTGTCCTATATAACAACATTTTTTCATTTCTAATTTAATAGACCATCTCATATTATTCTAATTTAACAACCTAATAGTCACTCATCCTTCATTAAGGACACCTCCATCATTCAAATTTAATACTTCTGATTGAAACCTGTAAATTTTACGTGAAATTTCTCGTACTCCTACTTCACATATTTTAGTATCTCATTGAAATAACTTAGAAACGTGGGAATATTCGGAATCATGAAGAATGACTCCAGAGACATGGCTCACCTCCGTCATCACCATTATCTCCATTGTTGTCTTAATGCAGTGAGGGAGGGTTAGGCATCATACCTTTGGACATGGTTGTCAGTTTATTGGGCATGTCAAATATCAATTGTAGTGGAATGGCCCAATTTTCGGAAAATATTTTCATGGATCTATATTTATTTTAAAAGGTGCTTTCATTAATTTTTATAACTTACGTCACAGATGGCGTTCCTCATTATATTTGCGAGCCTTATACAACAACTAAATACACACACTTTATCAAAATTCCAATTTTCAATTTTTGTTTGACAACTCAACTTCACATGGCTAGCTAAGATTAGAGCTATGACAAGCCTAATTTTAACTGTGATTACATTATATATATTTTTCTCCCACCCACTCCCCTAGGGATAAAAATAAAATAAAGAGGAATTATATTGATCACAACCATTAGGGGAGTTTTGAGGTCTAAAATGGGCCTCCTAAGGAAATTGTAAAATAATAGTCGAAATAATAAATTAATATTTGATTACATCATCAAATTTTAAAGGGAAAAAAGGAAAAACTACTTTTTCAAACCGTATTTTTAACTTATCTCCCAAATTTTAAATTCAAATTTCGAGCGAGAGTACTCTTTGGATGAAAAATTTAATTCCTCATCCAAGGAGTACCCATGTTGAATACTTTCAATGGATCCTACTACATGAAAAATAATAAATACATTAAAAACGTGATTGCAATCAATTTTTTTCATGTATTTCTCATTTTTCATGTGGCAGGGTCCATCAAATATATGAAACATGGGTACTCCTTGGATCAGGACTTAAATTTTGCATCCAATGAGTACTCCTACTCGAAATTTGAGTAAACACCTTGGGAGATAAGTTGAAAATACGAGTTGAAAAAATAGTTTTATTATTTTTTAATATTCTTACCCTTTACTTAAAAAACGTTGAATCATCCCCCATAGTTGACATCATTGAATCCTATTGGTCCTTAAAAAGTTTATTTTGGTTGTAAATATTTCTTAGGAGGCCCATTTTAGACCTCAAAATTACCCTAATGCATGGAAATGTTTCCAAAAATATTACCCAACTCTAAACACTTCATACAATTTTTGTAATATTCCTGTTAATATGAATCTTAATTCCAAGAGTACGAAAAAAGACCACTTTAGCTGCGCATAAAAAATAACCCTAACAAAAAACATAGCTGCCAATATCCTCATATCTGCAATTAGGTGATCAAGATAAATGCTGCAAAAATCTAGATCTATGCATTAGAAGACATTAAGCAGTAGGAAAAATAAGATTTACTCCACACATCCAATAGACAAGACAAGAATATGTTGAATGAGTTTTGTGTTAATGGCACCTAGGAGGAAAACACAAGAGGGCGTTCCCTGTTCTCCTCAATGATATGGGTTCTTGTAAGTCCTCAGCACTTCAGGTCTAAAATTCCTCTCTCTTGATGGTGTAGAAAACCCGGACAAAAATGGTAGCAAAATATGAGTATGATGGTGGATCAATAGTCAGACCAAAAGTATAGATCCATAGTGATATTTAGGCAACAAAAGGTGGTAAATGAATGGGAAAACCCTTCTATTTATAACAAAATATTGAGATAGTCTAGATATTGGTGCATAATTAAAATATTATTAACCAAATCAAGATCCAACTTTTATGGAATATTTTATTATATTTGTTGGAGGGAAAAGGAATTTGACTTGGGTCAAATCCATTTATTTGTAAAAAATAAATAAAAAATGATTTATTTATCATTTTAAGGATGTGGTTGAGTAATAATCAAATAAATAATGATTTATTTAATTATTTAAGGGTGATTTAGTCATATTTAACAAAGAATATTATTTAAATAAGGTTTAAATAATTATTCTTAGAAAATAATAAGATAAATAATGATTTATCTAATTAATTTCCTTATTTTGGGTTAAATATAACCAGGAATATTAATTAAACTGTTGTTTAACTAATTATTCCTTGAGGAAAATCAAACAAATGTATATTTTTTTAATATTTCCTCATGGGGCTTCCTATTTAGACCATAAACAACTTAATAAAGGTGGTTTACTAAGTTATTTTCATAGTGAAAGCAATTTTACTTCGGGTAAAATTGGTCTTACATGGTGTACTTGGGTCCATCTAATGATAATAGGTTAGATGAACAAAAACTGGTGTAACAGATTTCCCCCCAGCATGTGAGCATTAGGAGCTAATCATATGACTAAAGTACGTTGTAAGAACTCAATCACTAGACATCGAAGTGGAATTCAAAGAGAGAGAAGTATAAGGTAGACCAAAGTGGTGAAATAACTAGACCCTGAGGAGGCGAGACTTACAGGTGCGACAAGTCTCTTTTATGAGTAAGTACCTATGCTATAGGTGGTAGGGGAGGCATACCTATGCCCGCCAAGGCAAAGTACAAACAATAAGGCGTTCGGTAAACCACGGAACTAGCCAATATAGTACATGCTGGCATAAACATGAGTTAGCTAAACAACACGATAATGAATCCCACATACATATTGTGCTTGGGATAACATCCAGGACTTGTACAATAATATATGAGTAAATGAGATATAAATGCAACCTAGATGCCCCTAAAAACAAGAAAGGGCTTTGAAAATCTTACTGATATATGCAAACAAAAAGGCGTTGCAAGCGGCTGAGGCCGACATCATCAAATGTATGGAGCTGCATCAAAGGCTGTAATGAAGAGGTCATCCGAGTGTGTGGGGGGCTATTTGTAGGGACACCCACTCATGAGGGCTGAGAAATCTCACACACACCCGGGAATCATCGATATCAGCTGCAGCATCACTGAACCATCAAGTATACAGATTCTGATCATGCTGAAAGGAGCTGGAGCTAAGAAACAATCAATTCAAAGAAATAAGGAGTCCCTTTTCCTAATTCAAGGCACCAAACAAAGGTGGAAGCTAGAACTAAGGTACACCACCCTCTAGATCTATCTTCTGCAATTAATGAGCTGATGTCGACAGAAGGAGGTCTGCCATAGGTGAGGCAATAAGGGATCCTCAACTAGGGCACGAGAGAAAATAGTAGAGTGACGAACAAACTGGTACGAATGATGATGATGAAATGAGGGGTACTGAGTAGTGAACGGACGACTTCCCTTATTAGAGCATAAAGGGCATGAATGACCTGGCAACGACTGACACAATATCATGAGGGATAGGGAACAGTGGGACTGAAGGCCATAATGTGTGACACGAGAGAGGAACCAAGCAATGAAGGATGGAGGACTATAGCAGGATGCAAAGGGACTCGAGATAGACTCCATGAATGCAATGATGACTCAACTCGGATGCTCTAAACAAGGGTGACTCGATGGTGCTGCCACACAGAAAAGGTCTAATGGGGACCATAAAAACATGAGTACAAGATGGTAACTCATGATGAAATTCGACACGAGTGTGGACAAGTATGGAGGCAAAGTGGTGCCCCCAGTACGAGTGTTTCAAGTGAAGAAATTAAATTTTGAGGAGGGGTGAAGTGGCGCTTCTTGGAAAAAATGTGTCTTAGTGGAGTATCAAGTCACTAAAAACTAACAAATACCCATTTGAGGGCTCGGTGAGAGCTTTCCAACGGTACAGACAGTTCATCAAATTGAGCTATGGTGTGGCCACAGCAGGCGAATGAAAAATCAAGGGTTTTCTTTTAATAAGGCATTTTCCCTCCAAATTCACTCATTTGCAAGTGGAGCTGTGGTGAATGTAATGGGAGAGAAGGCCCTAAATCTTGCGGTGATTGTAGCAGACAAACTGACCATTGGAATTGAGATCCATCAGTTGCAGAAAAGAGGCCTAATCCTACTCTTTCATTTTAGTGGATTGAAAGTTCAGTTTAGGTACCTAGAGCTCATGAACAGGCCAGGACGGACTTTTGGGGGTCTGTTCTGTGACCTGGGTAGTAGGTACTAGGCAAAAAATTGCGACCTATCCTAGGAAATGACCTGAAAAGTGCGACCTGTCAGAGAAAGGGGGTTTCAGAGCTGTTTTTTTGCTGAGATCCAGGATTTTTATGGTTGAGGGGCATAGGTGTCCCCAAGCATGTTGTGGTCATGCCAAAATGTATTTAGAAAAAAGGGGAATCTAAACACATTTTAATGATGTGGCGTGCCATTTTTTTTCGTTATGGTTATGTTGTTTGAGAAAGGGAATGGAGAATTACCAATCTCTTTTGGTACTGCATATATGAATCAAATGGACTTTAAGTTTCCAGATTGGCATACATGATGTCACTATCCCAAAGAGAGGATTTGGAGATAATGAACTGGTGCTCTCCAAGAAAACTCACAGGTTGGTTAACAACAATGTCGAAGGGACTGGGTTGTTTTTGTAATATGAAGGAATGATGAGGGGTGTCATCCCTAGAGTGATTTTAAGTGATATGGGATTCTAGAGGTTTTTCTAAATGTGGAAGAATAATGGTACTAGAGTCGACATGACCAGATACACTAGGAGATTTGTGGATAATTTCTTCTCATGGTGTCTTAAATATGGGTGCCCCTTACCCAAACATTGGGTGTCAATGTAATGTCCACAAGGTGTATGTGGTTTGAATGCATGGGTTTGATGTAAGGGGGGATAGATAAAGTCACGGGTGGTGACTACTTCCATAATGTCGTCATAGAAGATGGGGTGACTGGTGGAAGAAATACCACCTAACGTGGCGAAGCTACCTGACTCATCTTCATGAGAAGAGAGGTTCACATGTGCATCATCGCAAGTGGTGATAGAAGAGTAAGCAGATAAAGGATCTACCGATGTTGAGCCCAGGGTGATCGCTGGAGGGAGGTCAAGTGAAACATCAGGGGAAGTTTCCAAGGGGGCTTCCACCAAGGGTCTCATGGATGATGATAGGTAGAAAATGGTGGACGAAGGCTCCGTCATCTCAACATCAGGAGGGGGAATTTCAATGGGATCATTCGTGTCCTCTGGTTTTGCCGAAGAAAAATGCGCAAATAAGGGAGCGTGAGACTCGTTGCGCTTGGCCTCAAATTGGCACAATGCTTCCAAAGAGGAGCAGTACTCTTCAAGGCGAGGACAGAGGTGAGTATAGTGGCCATGGAAATAACACAAAGCATAAGGGTGATTTGTGTACAAAGACTTGAGTTTCGGGACTGAATCAGGTATAGTGACATATACCTATAGGATATTAGACTCCGGAAACGTCTCATTGACCATGGAATTAAGGTGAGGCAACTCCGGACAAGTATGGGTGGCGTGACCAACAAAATCACACAAATCAAATTAGATGGTATGCTTTGGAGGCTGAGGAGGGGAAGGTTTTATTGGGGCAACCTTGTTCTTTGATGCCGCATTTCGAGCTTTTCCCTTCTTTCCCAAAGTGGTCGCAATGGGAGGTGGTTCCTATTGAGGTGACTGAGGCACTGTTGCAACAGGAGAAGTCATGGGGACTGGTTGAACCGGGGTCAAAGAAAGATAAGGTTTGGGTTGACCAGGCAGGGTAGTGGCTGGAGGATCAAGGTACCAGATGGGAATCCCAAGGGTTAGGTTAGGAAGAGAGAGGGTGTCCATGACAAGTACCATGTACATTCCTGGTGGGGGAGCTAGGAACGGTATCTGACCAGAGGGGTAATGACTAGGCGGGACAGCTCCAATATGGTTAAGGCTTGGAGGAACCGTTCGAGGAGGATAAAGAGGCTCATGAGTACTAGCTGAAGGTGAAGGGCCAGGAGGATAAGGTCTAGAAGGTTAATTAGAGGTCATCATGAGAATATGGTAATCAGAGGTACCATATGGAAGAGGTTGGGTGGCCACCTGACCTTCAGAAGGTTGGGTGGCCACCTGACCATCCTTGCTGAGGGAAAGGATCGGTAAGCACAGTCAGTTGATTAGGTGCAGGACTAGGAGGAACGAAGGGGACAACTTGCTGTCCTCTCAATTTTGCTTGAGACTCCCACAGTTGTCGCATTTGTGGCAAAAGAGGACAATCGTGCGTATAATGACCATAAACACCACAACAAGAATAGGGCTTGTTCATGCAAAAAGGCCTGTCTTACTTGGGTTGGGTGCCCTGTTGCTGGTTAGTAGTGTTAGGAGCATTATTGTGAGGATTAGGTCCAAGATTATGAGGAGAAGACTGATTTTGAGTGCGCCTTTCCTCCTCTTTTTAGAGGGAGAAGAATTAGTTGCGCCCTGTTGTGCATACACCTACCCTTAAGGGGCTGGTGGTTGTTGTTGTGAGGGTTGAGAAGGAAAGGGAGGAAGTGGTGCTAATGCTGGAGGAGCTAGAGCACCAGGTTGTGGATACAAATAATAAGGAGGTTGGGTAACAGTGTGGTCAACAGGAGGTTCGGCAAAAAGAGGAGGCATGCCGTATCCTGGATATGTGCTACTGGGAGGGGGGAAAGTGCAAGAGGTGCTAGCCCCTCCCTGAGGAAAACAATAGCGCATGGGAGGTTGAGCATATGAGTTAGAGAGAGCTCCAACGATACCATTGGTGGCGTGAGATGCCCCTGGTGCGTTGGCACCACCGAGTCTGGGAAGATCAAGTAGAACAGTATAAACATAACTCGAATGAGCGTAGATTAGGTCATAATTTAACGCAATTTGGAGAGTGGCTTCTTTGGTTTGAGGAAAGTACGATGCGACATCTTTTCCGATAGGTGGCAAGAGAGATCTAAGGAACTAGTCCATGTAGACATGGTCTTGGAAGGTAGGGGCTCAATGTAGGCTCTTTCTTCTCTGCCATTTCTGGACATGGTCGGATAGGCAGGTTGCAGACGATCAACGGAAATAATTCAAGAGTTCGATACCAGTGTCATAACGAAGGGGAAGCTGGAAATAAGACAAAAAATCCCAGGAAAGAGTCGCAAAGGTGGTATGAGAGGAAGGGGCCTAATCAACATACCACTTAGAAGCTTCACCTATAAGCATTTGTTGGAACAATCAGAGATGGACAGAGTCATCGGTAATGGAATTAGAAGAACACCACATGTGGAAAGATCAAACATGATTTGAAGGATCTTCTCCAGTAAGGCCTTCAAACTTTGAGATGTCGGAAGGGAGTTTTGTTCGCATAGCAGGACAACTAGCATCATGGTGTATAGGGTTGTTAATCAACTGGTCAAAATCGGGGAGGCTGAGGCCCGCCATGAAAGGGAGCAAAGGCACAGTCGGGGTAGTGTCCATTGCAGTCCCACTAGTGGGATTCCTGGCATGAGGGTCAGGGTTACCACCAGTATTAGGTCCTGCACCAAACATGGTGAAGGTGTCAGGGGGAGAACTGAAGGCAGAACAAGAAGGAGAACCCAAAGGACCAAAAGAAGAGTTGATGTGCAGACTCGGTGGAGGACTAACTCGAACCCTACGTGGAGGAGTAAGTATTCCTACCAGAAACTGAGGATGAAGGCCAAGAAGTCTCTGGGATAAATTCCTTGGTGGTACAATGGTGACAACACAAACACAACACAAAGGAAAAATAAGCCGACAAGGGTAGGGAGGTGCAGGATCAAATGATTACAATGTCGAAACAAGGGCACAGAGGTGCAGGTTCAATTGATTTCAATGTTTTAGATTTTTTGCTTGGTGGTGTTAACCAAGCCCTTTTTCGCTTAGAGTGTGTGTGTAAAAGTGTGTAAATTTTAATTTTTAAGCCTAGACATTTGTAGAGAAAAAGAAAAAGTGTGATGTATAGCTATAAATAAACCTGCAAATGATAGTGTATAGGCCTGCAGAAACAAAAAATAAACAGCTAATAATGCAATAATCTAAACCCAGGGAGGCAGGTCTCTCAACAACTAGTCTATAGGTGAGAAAAAAATAAGAAAAACAGAGTAAAAAAGACGATAGGTCTAAGGTCAAGAGGGATAGGGATCTAAAAAACAAGATCCGCTGCAAAGTGGTGTAGAAAGCAACAAAAAATCAGAGGAAAAATTGTAGTAAAAGAGGTGGCGAAAGGCTATCTCCTGAAGGGAAACGGAGTGAAGCCTATAGGAAAACCCAAAAAAATCTAAATGAGGGGATTTGGATGGATAACAAGCCAATCTGAAGCGGATCTAAAGGTGAGGTATCAGATCTGAAAAAATGGCTGAAGACTCTAAAATTTCAGACAACCTGCAACAACAAAAAACTCTTCCACAAAAAGTGGAGGGTACTGAAGCCCTAGGGGCTAGGTTCCCAATTAGTTGAGAAAAATATAACAACTACAGGTCCAAAATGGGAGGAGATGGAGGTCAGAAAACCCTGAACAGAGGCTCAGACAAACCCAGAAAACTTTCAGAAAAATCCCTGCAAAAATTCCAGGTCACAGTTTCTTACCTGCTTTCAGCAGAGGTTGCAGTTTTTGGGCTGAAAGATGTGTCCTGAGGCTCCAGGTCACAATTTTTGGGCAAAAAGTGTGACCTGCACTTCCGGCACTTTCAACAGCAGATTTCAGAAAAATTTATCGTCTCAGTTGTGGCTGATGTCTGTCACTAACGCAATAGGTCCAAAAACACACAAAAGTTAGAATTTTTATTGTTTTAGGGTTTTATAGGTTAAAAAAGACATCAATAAAAGCGAAAACAAGGGACTGAAGAGAAATCCTAGGGTTTGAAGCAGCTGGATATGCAAGGATCAGAAAAATGACAGTGGTCGTAATCGTAAACCCGTATGGAGTCGCTAGTTATTAGTATGAATCTTAATTCCAAGAGTACGAAAAAATACCACTTTAGCTATGCATAACAAAGAACCCTAAAAGAAAATATGGCTGCCAATATCCTCAGATCTACAGTTAGGTGATCAAGATAAATGCTGCAAAAATCTAGATCTATGCATTAGAAGACATTAAGCAGTAGAAAAAATAAGATTTACTCCATGCATCCAATAGACAAGACAAGAATATGTTGAATGAATTTTGTATTAATGGCACCTGGGAGGAAAACACAAGAGGGTGTTCCCTGTTCTCCTCAATGGGATGGGTTCTTGTAAGCCATCAGCACTTCAGATCTGAAATTCCTCTCTCTTGATGGTGTAGAAAACCCAGAAAAAAATGGTAGCAAAATATGACTATAATGGTGGATCAATAGTCAGACCAAAAGTATAGATCCAGAGTGATCTTTAGGCAACAAAAGGTGGTAAATGAATGGGAAAACCCTTCTATTTATAACAAAATATTGAGTTAGTCTAGATATTGGTGCATAATTAAAATATTATTAACCAAATCAAGATCCAAATTTTATGGAATATTTTGTTATATTTGTTGGAGGGAAAAGGAATTTGACTTGGGTCAAATCCATTTATTTGTAAATAATAAATAAATAAATGATTTATTTATCATTTTAAAGATGTGGTTGAGTAATAATCAAATAAATAATGATTTATTTAATTATTTAAGGGTGATTTAGTCATATTTAACACAAAATATCATTTAAATAAGGTTTAAATAATTATTCTTAGAAAATAATAAGATAAATAATGATTTATCTAATTAATTTCCTTGTTTTGGGTTAAATATAACCAAGAATATTAATTAAACTGTTGTTTAACTAATCATTCCTTGAGGAAAATTAAAAAAATGTATATTTATTTAATATTTCCTCATGGGGTTTCCTATTTAGACCATAAACAACTTAATAAAGGTGGTTTACTAATTTATTTTCATAGTGAAAGAAATTTTACTTAGGGTAAAATTGGTCTTACATGGTGTACTTAGGTCCATCTAATGATAATAGGTTAGATGACCAAAAAATGGTGTAACAATTCCTAATTAGATTTCATCTAGTTGGGATATTAATTTTTTCTTTTCTTAATAAGATAGATGAATAAGTTGGTAGAGAGACCCAGAAATCTCTTTAGTCCGAATAAAACCACTTCTAATTTGAATGAGAATCATTGTATCAGCTGAATAAAGCACTTTTGGGTGTGAATAGAGGAGAGCATGTGGGCACAGTCAAGCTTGACTAAATCAACAACGCTGCCATGGAGGTAGTGGAGAGTTAATCGAGGACAACATAGTTATTATGGAAGAGTGTATGCATGAGAGTAGCATCTTTAATGAGTGGGACCCAGGGTGAGGAAGCCCACCAAGAAAATAAGGAAGGGGATGGCAACCATAGAAGGCATTCTGATTATTTTTTATGTCTTAGTATTTTATGAATTTTTGCACGCTTCCACTATTTAGCAGAGTCTATTTTGTTGTTTAGCACAAGGGTGTTTCCAAGCAGAAATCCCACCCTAATCCCCGGGGGAATTCAAGTGCCTACTCAAGAGAGGTTCATTGAGCTACATTTCCACTATCCCGCATCAAGCCAAGCTTCAACCATTGTTCACAGTGTAGTCTCCTTCAGGATTGTGTTGTTTTGCAGGGAAATAGTAGTGGAAGGTTGATACACCCAGTTTCCGAGCTTGTACTCCAGTGAGGGGAGCAACCCTTCATCCAGGAGGCTAGCAAGGAAGATCCCTGAGCATTGTTCCACCATCTGGCATTAGGACAAGCAAAAAACATCACCTACAATGTAGTCTCCTTCATAAACTACGTTATTTTGCAGGGTAGTTGCAGTGGAGGGTCAAGTACCCAAGTTATTGACCTTGTTTTCTAGTGGGGGGAGCTACCCTTCATCCAGAAAGATAGGGGGGAGAAGTTGCAGCCATTTTCTTGTCATATCAACCATCTCCCAACATTGATTCAGTGGTAGAGAATTATTCAGCCTTAGGGCTGCATTTCTCATAGTGTGTATTTCCAGAAACCATTTCTAGGTCGTCTTGGAATTTTGGTTGGGAGCTTAAATCTCTGATCCCGACACTTTTTGAGCATTATATCAACAGATATTTGTATTTCTATTTTCCAATAGAAGTGACACTCACTGGGACTACATTTTCATGGTGCTCTGGCATTTTGATTTGCAACAACATTTCATGTTTGGGTGTATTTGATCATTGGAGGCTTGTTTTGCCTAACTTGAGTGACCCTTTCCTCAAGATATTGTACTCATTTTCTGTTGTTATACATAATGAAATGGATATATGATTTTCTCATTTTTGATGTATTTATATTTCACTGGATTTTCCAGTTTTATGTTCTATATTCCTATTTTTCCTAATTTGGAATACTACAGTGGTATCAGAGCATAATCTTGGCTCAGCTTGTGGGGCACTACATCTATAAATCTGGATAAATGGATGGGAGAGAGTTTCCAAAAATTATTCTCCAAACTATGCAGGACATTTCCAGAGAAATCAAGGAGATGAGGATGGAAAGATGTAAAGAGACCCCAAGAAAATCTCAACATGGAGAGAGTTCCAGCACCTCACATTATTGGTGTGAGAAATCAACATTACAACCAGCTCCACAATGCTACACCATGCCTACATTCCTAGCAATAGGAAATGAGGTAGAAGGAACAAAAAGGGAGGAGACTCTTGGTGATTGTCTCCTAGAATATGAATCTCAATCTTAGAGGTTCAAAGAGAATCTAAACTTCCAAGGGTTCTATCAGATCAAGGATAATAGAAGACCCAGTAATCACAATAGAGGTAGAAGGTAGATGCAGGACAATGGTCGGCAACATACTTTGGGTAGATTCTTTCTGCCTACTTTTTATGGGTCACCCAAGTGCACAACCAAGGCTTGTGTAGAGAAATTTGAAATCTATTTCCAGCTGAATCAAATTTCAGAGATGGAGGCCATTAAGATAGCATCGTTGCACCTTGAAGGTGAAGCACATGAGTAGTGGTTTCATGGCCTATCTACATTGGGGCATGCCATTATATCTGCTTATGCAGAATTTATACAGAGGTTGCTGGAAATATTTGACTGAAGAGATCCAGAAGCTCATTTTTTTGAGCTAGCTAAGCTCAAGCAATCAAGAGATCTGGATACTTATATCTCTGAATTCCTGAAATTTTCAGTTATGGTTCCAGACCTATCCACAGCTAGAAGGGTGTCTATGTTTATGGATGGGCTAGCAGATCCTTTGCATAAGTTGGTATAATCCACTAGACCAACTACACTCTAGGATGCTATTGAGAGGGTTAGAAACTTGCAAAATACTTTTCCAAGGGAAAGAGCCCCCCTTCAGAAAGAGTTCTCTTCTCAGTCAAAAGAGGAAGATATGAAGATTCCTCCCTCAAGAGAGGACCAAGACAAAGGGTCTCTTAGTAATGATGAGGTATTATCCAATAATGATAAGGAGGAAGAAGAAGAAGAGCCGGAAGGAGATACTAGTGTTGTAGCACCAGGAGGAGATCCACCACCACCTAGAGGTGGAAATGGAGTAATTGTTCCAACCAGAGGAGCCCTTGCATCCTTGCAGGGAGTTCCAAAGAATCTAACATTGGGAGACTAAGGCATAGTATAGGAAAAATATGTGTTGTTATTGATAGATAGTGGGACTACCAAAAATTCCTATTGATATCGAAATCGTGCATAGGGGAGACATAACCACCAATGATTATGAAGGATTCTCAGTTGTGGTCCGCAGGACTAAGAAGTGGGGGAAGTATGTTCCAAAATTGACTATAAATTTGGAGGCATATACCCTAATAGATCACTTCTTTGTGGTCAAGACCCATGATACCAATATGATATTGGGTGTGCAGTGGCTTATCACACTAGGGGAGATCTTGCAGATGGCATGGATAGACAAGAAGAGTGGTAATAATAAAAATATCAGGGGCATGCACACCTATCCACCTCAGAAATCCTCCACACATAAGATGGAGACTGATTTGCACAGAAAAATCTAGGACAACTTAGTCCACTCAGATATGCAGTTTACTCTGGACCATGATGTTTTATTATTTGGAGGCATTCCACCAGGGAGGCCCCCAGATTGGAAGTTGGTTAAAGAGTTCTCACAACAAGTGACACCACTCGAAGATATGGCTAAGAGGAGAGCCTTGTATGGTACCAGTGCAATGCATAGGTCCTTTGATTGGCTCAAGGAGGAGATGAATATTTGTTTGGTATCGATATTACCAACTCTCACCAGGCCTTTTGCATTGAACGGTGATGCTTCAGGAGTTGAAGATGGAAAAAGCATGGTGCAAGAGGACTATTCCATGGCCTTTGAGAGTCAAAATATACTCCCACATTGGAAGAAGTATTCCATATATGGTAGAGTGTTGCTAGTCTTCATACATGCATTGACCAAACTCAGGATGTTTTGGATGGGCAATAGCTTCCAAGTGAATATTGACCACCATGAACTTCAATCTTCTATTGAGCATAAACAACTGCAAGAGAGGCAGCAAAAGTGGGATATCAATACTCTAGCTTGTGTCTTTGGCATTGATCATGTCAAAGAGGGGAGCTATGAGGTGACAGGTGCCTTATTACAGAAACCAGCAGCGCTGTCATTGAGGGATATAGATCCATATTGCAGTCCCAACTATTGGTGGAATATTCCAAAAACCACTTGACATGTGAAGTACTTGATGGACATGTTACTGATGAGAGGTATAGAGTGGTGGATGGAGTCATATATTACCAGGTTTGGGTCTTATTGAATAGAGATTCGAAGGTCAAGGAGAATATAATACATGAAGCACATGACTCACTCCTTTCGGGTCACCAAGATTTCATGAGGGCATATCAGGCCATTTGGGAGAGATTCTCATGGGAGGGTCTCAAGGAGGATGTGTTCCAACATATCAAGGAATGTGTATTTTTCTTAAGGAATGAGGAGGGAAACAACCATCTTTCAAGTTTTTAATAGCCACTTAATCTTTTGGGAGAGAGGTGGGAGAGCTCATCTATGGACCTCATCATCATCATGCCAAAAATACATGGCAAGGGTTGTGCCTTTGTATTTATTGACCAACTAACAAAGTATTTTCATTCCTTTTCCATTTATTTACATAATTTTCTCCATAAGAGGGCAAGCCTCTCCTTAGACTTCATGATCTTATTAAGACCAAAATCATTGATAGAGCTAGCCCTTTCTTGTACAGCTTTGGGCAAGTATTGTTATATTTTGGGTATACTCAGTTAACACCCAATGCCATTTACTACTCCCAAGTAGATGAGCAGACAGAAACAACAAGCAAGTGGTTGGGGAGCTACTTACCACATTATATTAAGGGGCAGCAAGGAGCCAAACTGCTTTGGTTCCACTTAGGGGACTATTGTCACCACTCGACATTTGATATGGCACTTAGTATATTTCTCCTTTTGGTTCCATATGGTGATGATGTTCTATTCACTATATGTGGAATGGCTTGGGAAAACAAGGGTCCTAGAACCAAATATTGGATCATAGAGACTCAGGATGTATTCCGGTCTCTTAAGGACAAAATTTTTGTAGCCCAAGAATTGTAGGAGTCCTACACATATCATAAATGGAGAGAGAGATAGCGTAGGGTGGACAATTTGGTATATCATTTTCAGCCATACAACTCCTTTACATTGCAGAAGTAAGGGATTGATGAGATTTTCTATGGGCCACACATGGTGATCCATCTTGTTGGGAGAGTAGCATATATATTGGAGCCTCTCATTGGGATTAAGATCCCAAACATTTTTTATATCTCATGCCTCGAGAAGGCCATTAGACAACATGTAGTTTCCTCCATGGATCTCCCACTTCTTTATGATGTGATCCATTTAGTTTTATCACCAAGGGCTAACTTGGACACTTGGGAGGGGAAACTAAGGGACAGATTGATTGGAGAGCATCTGGTTCAATGGAGAAGTCTATCAAATGATGGTGTTATAGGGTAAGAAGAGGAATTTTTTTAGTATCCATCATTGCAGTTGCTTCAGGACAAGAAAAATTTGGGAGGGGGGGACTGTAATATTCCTAATTAGCTTTCATCTAGTTGGAATATTAATTTTTGATTTTGTTAATAAGATAGATCAATAAGTGGGTAGAGATACCCATAAATCTCTTTAGTAGGAATAAAACAACTTCTAATGTGAATGAGAATCATTGTATCAGCTAAAAAAAGAACTTTTGGGTGTGAATATGGGCTAGAACATGTGGGTAGGGTCAAGGTTGACCAAATCAATAGCGTTGACATGGAGGTAGTGGAGAGTTAATGGAGGACATCGTGGTTATGATGGAGGAGTTTATGCATGAGAGTAGCATATTTAATGAGTGGGACCCAGGGTGAGGAAGCTCACCAAGAATATAAGAAAGGGGATGGCAGCCATAGAAGGAATTTTGATTATTGTTTATGTCTTGGTATTTTATGAATTTTTGCATGCTTCAGCTATTTAGCGGAGTTTTCTATGCTGTTTAACACTAGGGTGTTTTCGAGTGAAAATCCAACCCTCATCCTGGGGGGACATCGAGTGCCTAATTAGGAGAGGTTCATTGAGCTGCATTTCCACTATTTAGCACCAGGCCAAGCTTCATCAATTATTCACAGTGTAGTCTCCTTCAGGATTGTGTTGTTTTGCATGGCAGCAACAGTGGAGGGTTGATAGACCCAGTTTATGCGCTCGTTTTCCAGTGAGGGGAGCAGCCCTTCATCTGGGAGGCTAGTAAGGAAGATCCTTGAGCATTATTCCATTTTTTGCATCAGGCCAAGCAACAACCATCACCTACAGTGCAATCTCCTTCAAAAACTACAATATTTTGCAAGGCAGTTACAGTGGAGGGTTAAGTACCCAAGTTCTTGACCTTTTTTTCTAGTGAGGCGAGCAAGCCTCATCTAGAAAGCTAGGGGGGAGAAGTTGTAGCCATTTTCTTAGCATATCAACCATATCCCAGCATTCGATTCAGTGGTAGAGTGTTATTGAGCCCTAGGGCTGCATTTCTCATAGTGTGTATTTCCAGAAACCCTTTCTAGGTTGTCTTGGAATTGTGCTTGGGAGCTTAGATCTTTGATCCCGACACTTTTTGAGCATTATATCAGCAAATATTTGTATTTCTATTTTCCAACAGTAGTGAAACTCACTAGGACTAAGCTGTCATGGTCCTCTGACATTTTGATTTGCAACAACATTTAATGTTTGGGTGTATTTGATCATTGGAGGCTTGTTTTGCCTAACTTGAGTGACCCTTTCCTCAAGATATTGTACTCATTTTCTGTTGTTATAAATAATAAAATTGATCTATGATTTTCTCATGTTTGATGTATTGATATTTCACTTCATTTTCCATTTTTATGTTCTATATTCCTGTTTTTCCTAATTTGGAATATTACAATGTTAATAATAAATATGCATTAATAACAGGTATTGTTAATCACTAGAATTCTTTCTAACAATGGTCTCCATACACCCCCGCATGTTTTTTCAACATAATCTTCTTTAACATGCTCAACTTTAGACTGAAGCTGAAGCCATGCTTGTTCTATTGATTTATCCTTTATAAAACATTTTGCAAGCAAGGCCTCTACCTCCTGCTTTGATATTACCATTTAAACCCTAATAATATTGCTACCATTTTTCACAGGCTTACCTAAAGCAGGTGCAGAGTTTTGTTTCCTTCCTCTGTTAATTTTTCCCTCACAGCTGCCATTATTGATGTGTTTCGATTATGATAAACTACTATCCTTCATGAAGGACACCTCCATCCTTCAAATTTAATACTTATGATTGAAACCTATAAATTTTAGGTTACCTTTCTCGTACTCCTACTTCAGATATTTTAATATCTCATTAAAACAGCTCAGAAAGATTTGTCATCTCTCTTTTGTCTTCTATTTCCATTTTTGGATTCAAATCCATGAATATATAATATTTGTGAAGAGGTTTGTGGCCTTAATGTTAGCTGAGTCATTCAATGAATAGACAACTAATGAATTTTTGAATCAACATTGTAAGGCAGAATTATCATAAAACTTATAGACCTCACTTATCAGATATTATTTAAGTTTACTGATTGTGTTTCAAAGGTTGAATTATCTTCATTTTGGGATATAGATTCTTCATATGATACTTGAATTCGAGTTTCCATCTACAGAAATTTTGGTAGCTAATCTCTGACATTTAATTGAGGATAAATTTTGGAATCATAAAGGTTATCTTTTCATTAAGGACACCTCCATCATTCAAATTTAATACTTCTAATTGTAACCTATAAATTTTAGGTGACCTTTCTTGTACTCCTACTTCACATATTTTAAGATCTCATTTAAATAGCTCATAAATCTTTGTCATCTCTCTATTGTCCTCTATTTCTATTTTTGGATTCAAATCCATGAATATATAATATTTGTGAAGAGGTTTGTGGCCTTTATGTTAGCTAGGTCATTTTTTGAATAGACAACTAATGAATTTTTGAATCAACATTCTAAGGTTTGGTGATCTGTGCTAAAACAACCGAGGCCTATAGGTATCGTTTGTTCCTCTTCGAAGGGAATCAAACATAGATCATGATCAAGTGACAAATCAAGATCTAAACTGTGGAATTGAAGTCAAAGGCAGGAGCGTTGGTGCTACTCACAATTTTAGCTCAGCCCATTTTGATTGAGCATTTTGCAGATTGAAGCATCCCACTCTTGGCTTCCAAACCATCTTCTATGCCAGAAACATTTTTCATAGAACCTGATAACATATATATTCAAATACTTGGCCTCTGGTTAAATTAATCCATTCCTCCTTCACTCCTACTTAGGGTTTAATCATGAATACTTTCAAATTTTAACTCTCTAATTGTATTGAAAAAATTCTCTCTATTTGTATGCATAAAGGATTTCAATGGTAAAATCTTCAAACATCGGGACAAGATTCATGGAGAATCTTCCATACCCCACCCACCCCCACTTTCTCTCAGAAGCATGTTTTATTTCGTCTAAAGTAATGGCCATGTGTCTGGTTCCTGCATTTACATATATATGAAGTTTTATTGTGGATGGGGACGTCAAAAGAAACAATCGCAGTGGTTAGTATATGAGGACAAATGTTATTAATTGCTAACTGACCCAAGCTGATACCCATAATGAGAGAGAAATCTAAGTTGTTTTTCTATTCAAATTTTCACATGTACCAAGCCAGTAGTTCACATATTCAAAGTTTCTATATAAATATTAGTTGTATATCCATTACAGTCATGAGTTGCAGTGAAGCTTTTCCTTGCTACTGTAATTATCGTTGCACTAATTTCCCAATCACACATATTCTTATATATTTACTTCAATTATTGTTGCATTGTTTTTCCAATCACACATATTTTTATATATTTACTTCAATTATCGTTACAATGTTTTTCCAATCAGACATATTTATTATATATTTACTTTAGAAGATTGGAAATTGTTTATTATTTATATAATTTTATTCAAAATTATAGAATATTTAAAATTTTTTATTTACAAGTAAATTTAAATAAATAGTTAACTTTTATTAATATTTATGAGATTCCTAAAATATTTTAGAATCTACATAAAAATACCTTTACAAAAGAGTGTTTTTGTTTGCCTTTTAAACCCTATTGCTCTTGTTAAGAAGAGCATGGGAAGACATGCTATTCACCCTTTCATTAAGTGTAGGCACCTATAGAGTCTCACTGCCAAGTCATCCCACTAGCATCCTCTAGTCACTCAATAGCTCATTTAAATCAAGGCATATCATAGGGTTCTAGTGTCATCATAGTAGCATTCTCCCTGTGCTTCCTATTTTATTGCAGCCATCATCTGTCCATACTATATAGATCCATCATCTCACATGTATCATAAACATAAAGTCACCATGAGATGTTCAAATAAAAAATTGAAATCTATATAATTTAGAAACTAGATTGAACAACTATGAGAATTTAGAAACTAGATTGAACCACTATGAGGTTATTATCATAATATAAAGTCACCACGATATGTTCAAATAAAAAATTGGAATAAAAAATTGAAATCTATATAATTTAGAAACCAGATTGAACAACTATGAGATTATTATCATAGTTCTTGGCGCTTGTATGTAGTAGCAACCAGTATTCATTATGGGATTACATATCCAATCAATTTCTACCTGCAATTTGTCCTCCCTGACATCATTTTCATTCAACCAACTCTATATGAGTATTCAATCATAGGGTTTTCGTGTCATCATAGTAGCATTATCATCGTGCTTCCTAGTTTATAGCAGCCATCATTTGTCCATACTATACAGATCCATCATCTCACCTATATCATAAACATAAAGTCACCACGAGATATTCAAATAAAAAATTTAAATCAGAAATTGAAATCTATATAATTTAGAAACCAGATTGAACAACTATGAGAATTTAGAAACATGATTAAACAGATATGAGATTATTATCATAATATAAAGTCACCACGATATGTTCAAATCAAAAAATTCAAATCAGAAATTGAAATATAAATAATTTAGAAACCAGATTGAACAACTATGAGAATTTAGAAACCAGATTGAACAACTATGACATTATTATCATAATGGTTGGTGCTTGTAGGTAGTAGCAACCAATATTCATTATGGGATTACATATCCAATCATTTTCTACCTTCAATCTATCCTCCCTGACATAATTTTCATTCTTGACCAAACAACTGTGAGTATTTAATCACAGGGTTCTAGTGTCATCATAGTAGCATTTTCCACATGCTTCCTAGTTTATAGCAGTCATCGTTTTTCCATACTTAACATATCCACCATATCACTTGTATCATAAACATAAATTCATCATGATATGTTCTAATAAAAAATTAAAATTAGAAATTGAAATCTATATAATTTAGAAACTAGATCGAACAACTATGAGATTATTATCACAATATAAGGTCACCACGAGATGTTAAAATAAAATATGGAAATCAGAAATTGAAATATATATAATTTTAAAACTAGAGTGAAAAACTATGAGAATTTAGAAACTATATTGAACAACTATGAGATTATTATCATAATTCTTTGCATTTGTATGTAGTAGCAACCATTTTTCATTATGGGATTACATATCCAATCAATTTCTACATGAAATCTGTGCTCCCTGATATAATTTTCATTCAACCAAAAAACTGTGAGTATTCAATCATAGAGTTCTAGTGTCATCATAGTACCATTCTCCCCGTGATTGCTAGTTTATATTAGCCATCATCTTTCCATACTATACAGATCCATCATCTCACCTGTATCATAAACATAAAGTCACCATGAGATGTTCAAATAAAAAAGTGAAATTAGAAATTGAATCTATATAATTTAGAAACCAAATTGAACAATTATGAGAATTTAGAAACTAGATTGAATAACAATGAGATTATTATCATAATATAAAGTCACCATGAGATGTTCAAATAAAAAATTGAAATCAGAAATTGAAATCTATATAATTTAGAAACCATATTGAACAAATATGACAATTTAGAAACTAGATTGAACAACTATGAGATTATTATCATAATTCTTGGCACTTGTATGTAGTAGCAGCCAGTATTGATTATGAGATTACATATCTAATCAATTTCTACCTACAATTTATCCTCCCTGACAAAATTTTCATTCAGCCAAACAACCGTGAGTATTCAATCACATGGTTCTAGTGTCATCATAGTACCATTCTCCCCGTGTTTCCTAGTTTATAGAAGCCATCATATGTCCATACTATCCAGATCCATCATCTCACTTGTATCATAAACATAAAGTCACCATGAGGTGTTTAGATAAAAAATTGAATCCTATATAATTTAGAAACCAGATTGAACAACTATAAGAATTTAGAAACCATATTGAACAACTATGAGATTATTATCATAATATAAAGTCACCACGAGATTTTCAAATAAAAAATTGAAATCAGAAATTAAAATTTATATAATTTAGAAGCCATATTGAACAACTATGAGAATTTAGAAACTAGATTGAACAACTATGAGATTATTATCATAATGCTAGGCACTCATATGTAGTAGCAACTAATATTCATTATGGGATTACATATCCAATCAATTTCAACCTGCAATCTATCCTCCCTGAAAGAATTTTCATTAAGCCAAACAAATATGAGTATTCAAGCATATAAACTTTCATTGCCATATTTTCAGTAGCTTTTGAAATGATCTTATAATTATGACATACCGATCATTCCACTATTTTAAGCTATAAGCATATTAAATGAAATCAAGTTTCATTAACTATATATGAATTACTATAATAGAAAATCATTCACACAATTCATTCAAACATATGTGTTAATACGCATTTATACACAATCAAACTTTTCACATCCGTATAGTATACTTCATGCACATTCATAGTTCTTTCACATTCACCACACTCACTCACTACACCCTTGCACAAAATTGAATACCATCCCATGTTGCATTTCATACTCATCCATCTTGATATATGTATCCTAGCTAACTTTGTATCATTGTCATCATCATATTCACTTCCTATAAATTTTACACATCCTCTAGGCATCTAGACTTACATCTGATACAAAAATTACAATATATCCCATGTCATACCATCCTCCTTGTCCAACTTCAAAATTCGCTCAACTCTTCAACACATCTGGACACCTTCTTCTTCAATCACCACACATGAGAAATTTACCCTCTATTCACTGCTCAACAATCCCTAAAGAGCCGTTCCTTTCACTATTGAACAGTCCCTCGGGAAACTCTTCCTTCTCTTAACAAACTCAACATAACATATTACCATACAAATGCACAAAAAATATTTTTTTTTAATTTTGAAGTGTCCTAGGCTTCCTTCCTTTACAATACCCCTACCTAAGTATCAATTCATATACATGCATTCAAATGTCATCACATACATTGTTACACCATTTTTTGGTCATCTAACCTTTCATCATTAGATGGACCCAAGTACACCATGTAAGACCAGTTTTACCCCTAGTAAAACTGCTTTCACTATGTTAATTAGGAAGCCCCAAAAGGAATAATTAATTAAACCATAATTTAATTATTATTCCCAGTCATGTTTAACCTAAAAACAAAGAAATTAATGAGATACACCCATAGTTATCTTATTATTTTCTAGGAATAATTATTTAAATAATATTCCTTGTTAAATATGACCAAATCAACCACTATTAATTAAATAAATCATTATTTATTTGATTATATCTCAACTACTTCCTTAAAAGGATAAATAAATCATTTATTTATTTATTCTTCACTAATCAAGGGATTTTGACCCAAGTCAAAGTCCCTTTCCCTCCAACAAATAATAATAAAATATTCCATAGAGGTGGATCTAGATTTGGTTAACATTATTTTAATCATGCACCAAGATCTAGAATGACCCAATATTTTGTTATAAATAGGAGGGTTTTCCCTTCATTCTTCACCTTTTGTTGCATACTAGATCACTCTGGATCTATACACTCGGTCTCATTTTCTGCCATTGTTGCTCCCATTGAGCTCTACCTTCTACATTGGGTTTTCTACATCTACAAGAGAGAGAAAGCTTAGATCTCAAGTGCTGAGGACTACAAAGAACCCATCCCATTGAGGAGATCTGGATACACCTTCTTGTTTCCTCCCAGGTGCCCTGTAATACAAAAATTCATTCAAAAATCGTGTTCTTGTCTTGTCTGTTGGATGCATGGAGCAAACTCTTTACTTCACTGCTTAATATCTTTCCATTTATAGATCTGTTTGTTGCAGCACTTTAACTACTAATTGCAGATCTGAAGATGTTTTGCAGCCATTATTGTTGTTAGGGCTATTAGTTATGCGTAGCTAAAGTGGTTTTTTTTCGTACACTTCGACGAAGAATTCATACTAACAAATGGCGACTCCACACGGGTTTTAAATTACGACCGCTGTCGTTTTTCATATTCCTGCATATCCAGCTACTTCAGGCCCTAGGGCTTCTTTTCAGCTGCTTAGTTTTCCTCTTTTTATGTCATTTTTCTCACATAAAACCCTAAAACTTAAAATTTCTAACTTCCGTGTGTTTCTGGCCCTATTGCGCAGGTAAGCGACACCAGCCGCAACTGAGACGGCAACTTTTCTGAAAATCTGCCGCCGAGACAACCGAGGGGGGTCGCACCTTGGCCCAAAACTCCCGCACCGGGATGCACTCTTGGGCCTATTTCTTCCGACCTCAACTCGTATAAGGTCGCAACTCGCGACCGCCTTTTTTCCGCATTTTTCCGAAATTTTTCCGGGTTCCGCCTTGCCTCCGCTGTGGTTTTCTGCACTTCCCGTCTCTGCACTCAGCCCGCCTTGACCAAGATCTGATCTGTTTTTACTCATCTAAGTGGGAACCCAGCCCCTTGGGGCTTTAGTACCCTCCACTTTTTGTGGAAGAGTTTCAGCTGTTTCAGCCGTCGGTTTCAGAGCTTCAGCCCCCTCTTTTTCCAGATCTGTTACCTCACTTTCAGATCCATCGAAATCAACCTCTTTTCCTTTCAAATCACCTCTTGTCGTTTTGTTTGGACTTCTTCTAGAGGCCTCTGCCTTGCCCCCCCCCCCCCGGGTTTTTTGCTGATTTCCCTTTTTCCAGCCACCTTGCCTCTGTCTCTTGGCTGTGATCTGCACCCCTTGTCTGCAGCTTTATCCTCCAGATCTTTGTCCCCTTTGACCCTAGATCTATCGAGCTTCCTTTGTGTGTGTTTCCATAGTTTTTCCCTTTCTTTTCAGCATAGTTGTGAGAGACCCACCTTCTTGGTTTAGATAGATGCATACGTAGCTGTTATTTTTCTGTTATTTCAGCATTTTATTCTGTTCTCTGTAGGTTTATTTTCAGCTACGTCACACACTTTTTCTTGCTCTCAAACAACGGAAAGGGTTTAAAAATTAAAATTAACGCACGCCACACACTGACCCTAAGTGAAGAAGCGCTTGGTTAACACCGCCAGGCAAAGACTCTAAAATCAATCGTCACTGCACCTTTTCTGCCCTTGACCTGAATTGATTCTGTCTCTTTCTGCCCCTGTCGGTTTCCTTCTTCCTGTCATCATTGCGCCCCCAAGGCACCTTTCCCGGAGCCTCCTTGGCCTTCACCCTTTGTCTCCGGTCGATCGACCTGCTCCGTCCCACCATCGTCGAGCCAGTCCTTCGCTGATTCTTTGGGTTCTCCTTTTCCTTCTGGTTCTCCCCCCTGTCACCTCCACTATGTCTGGTCCAGGGCCTAACACTAGCGGGAATCCCGGCCCTAATGGCGGGACTACTACTAGCAGAACCACCACAGGAACTACCTCGGCTTCACCCGTGCTCCCCTTCTTGGCAGGCCTCAGCCTCCCCGATCTGGACCGGTTGATAAACGACCCTATACATCATGACGCTAGTTGGCCCGCGATGCCGACAAAGCTCTCTTCCGACATCCCAAAGTTTGAAGGTCGTGCTGGAGAAGATCCTTCAAATCATGTTCGATCTTTCCACATGTGGTGTTCATCTACCTCCATTATCGATGACTCTGTTCGTCTTAGACTGTTCCAACGCACGCTTACAAGCGAAGCTTCTAAGTGGTATGTTGACCAGCCCACTTCCTCTCATACCACCTTTGCAACTCTTGCCCGGGCTTTTTTATCTTACTTCCAGCTTCCCCTTCGTTATGACACTGGTATCGAACTCTTGACTTCCTTCAAGCAAATCTCTTCGACCCGCCTTTCTACCCATGTCCAGGAATGGCGAAGACAACGGAGCTTATGCCAATCTCCTCCCTTCGAAGACCGTGTCTACATGGACTGGTTCCTTAGATCTCTTTTGTCCCTATCGGGAAAGATGTCGCATCCCATTTTCCTCAAACCGAAGAAGATGCCCTCCAAATGGCGTTAAAGTATGACCTGATCTACGCTCAGACAGGTTATGATCCTACTGTCCTACCTGATCTTCCCACACCCAATGATGCCCATACACCGGGGGCACCTCATGCCGCCAACAGTATCATTGGACCCATCTCTCATCCATCCGCTCAACCTCACATGAGCTATGGTTTTCCTGGGGAGGGGGCACTACTTCCTGCACCTCTCCCCCTCCCGGTAGCATGCATCCAGGATACGGCATGCCTCATCCTTTTGCCCAACCTCCTGCTTACCTCAATGTTTCCCAACCTAACCATTACCCTTATCCACAGCCTAGCGCGCCAACTCCTCCAGCATATGCCCTTTCGCCTCCCTTGCCTTCTCAACCCCTGCAACAGTGCTCCCCGCCCCCTCAAGTGCAGGTGGATGCACAGCAGGGATTCATGGCTACCCAACCACCTGACGGACAGGTGGCCACTCCACCTTCCCCTTCTGGTTCCTCCAATTACCAGATCCTCATGATGAACTCTGATCCGCCTCTAACCGTCGACCTTAACCTTAAAACTCGGTCTCGCCAGTACCCCAAGCCTCCTGCTCAGTCTGCTCCCGAGCCCCCCTCTTCAGGTTCTGCAGAGCCTCTTTCGACATCCAATGGCCCCTTACACATCCCTCAACCCAAATTTGAGGTTCATCCAAAGATTCCAAAGGGACCATTACGCCGAAATGCTGCTTCCGGTCGAGTCGCTCCGTCGTATAGCATAGTAGATGATTTGGCGCAGTCCCCTGCTGCCATTTCCACACTGGAACTCCTCCAGTCATGCCCTTCCCAAAAGAAGGCTCTACTATCTGCCGTGGGCGCTGTAGATCCTGCTGACGACCAGATGATTGTTTTCGACGCCACTCAATCGGACCACCCTCCCCTCCCTCCTTTCGTCGCCTTCCAAATCTCAGTCAAAATACGAAACGCCATCGTTTCCCGGTGTATCATTGACGAGGGGGCATCCACCTGCGTGATGTCCGCTTCGGTTTGGAAGCAACTTGGATCCCCTGAGCTGGCCCCTTCCACGATCACCCTTAGAGCGTGGGACGGTCATGCCTCCCAGCCCATTGGCCTGTTTCGTAACTGTCCCATCACCCTCGCCGGTAAGACTGTTTGCGTTGACGTCGAAGTCATTGACGCCCCCTAGACTACAACATTCTATTGGGGCGAAGCTACACCTATGCCATGTCTGCTGTCCCATCCGCGGTTTTCCGCAAGATGTCTTTTCCACATAATGGGAAGATAGTCACAATTGACCAGCTATCTTATCATGAGCCGCCGTCTCAGACCTCCTCCGAGACGACCATCTCTTCTGTAGCCAACGAGCAAACCGTCGATTCTTTGACCAGTGTCTCCCCCGGCGTCTATAAAGATTCCACCCTGCTTGGTACTTTCACTCATCTTCCCACCCTCCTGTTCTTGATCCCGACTTGTCGAATGTTTGCATGATGCAATTGTCTCGGGAGCCACCCATAAAGCGGCACGCCTCGGCTGGTCCCATGACCTCCCCCCGCCCTCATGGCAACCCGCTCCTAGCCATTCTCTGACCCGGGTGGACTCCTCTGCGGCCTCCCTGCTGTTGGTATCCCCGAACCTCTTTATCCTCCCGGCTCGGTTCCCCCTGGCCTTAACCATCTCGGAGCCGTACCTCCTGGTCATTACCCTGCTGGACAGATCCCCTTCTTGGCTTCCCCTCCTGGAGTATATTCCGTCCCCGTCATGGCCACCCTCTCTCTCCCTAACTTGACCTTGGGCATTCCGGTCTGGTACCTTGACCCCCCAGCCGCCACCCCCCCTGGTCACCCCAAACCTTATATGGCTTTGACACCGGGTCAACCGGTCCCCCTTGCTTCCTCCATAGCCACTGTGCCCCCAAAACCTCCACAGGACCCTTCTCCTGTTGCGACGGCTTCCGGGAAGAAAGGCAAAGCCCGAAAGGGGGCAACCCATCAAGATCCGGCCCCCCCGACATCCCTTACCCTCCCACGACCACCAAAGCCCGCCATTCGATGCGCTTTGTGTGATGTCGTCGGTCATGCCACTCACATGTGTCCTAAATTGCCCCACCTCAAGCTTCTGGTCAACGAGACATTCCCCGACTCTGATCTCCCAGAAGTACATGTCACTATCCCCGACTCCCTCCCAAAACTCAAACACTTGCGCACAAACCACCCTTGTGCCTTGTGCGATTTTCACGGCCATTACACCCACCGCTGTCCCCGCCTTGACGAGTACCGTTCCTCCTTGGACTTGTACCACCAATTCAAGGCCGCTTCGGTCGGACCAGAGGACATTCACATTCCGCCTCCAGCTTTTAAGCCAACGGAGCCCTCAGTCACCATTTTGTACCTGTCATCATCCATGAGACCATTGGGGAACGTTCCATCTGAATCCTCCCCTGTTGTTTCGCTTGACCTTCCTTCAGCGGTCATCTTGGGCTCAACATCGGTAGATCCGTTATCTACTTACTCTTCGGTCACCCATTGTGACGATGCGCATGTGAACCTCTCTTCTCATGATGATGATTTAGGCCACTTCACCATGTCAGGTGGTTCTTCTTCCACCAGTCACCCCATCTTCTATCACGATGACGACATTATGGAAGAAATTCCCACCCCTGACTTTATCTATTCTCCCTTACATCGAACCCATGCGTTGACACCACATCCACCTTGTGGCCATTACATCAAAACCCAATGTTTGGGTAAGGGGGCACCCACATTTGAGAGACCACGCAACGTCATTCTCCACCACTCTCCTAGTGTATCTGGTCGTGTTGACTCTAGACCCAGTATTCTTCCACATTTATAAGAACCTCTAGAGTCCCATATCCCTTCAGATCACTCTCGGGACGATACCCCTTATCGTTCCCTCATCTTACATCAGCAACCCAGTCTCTTAGACATTATTGTTGACCAACCTATAGCTTTTCTACGAGAGCATCGGTTCATTATCTCCAAATCCTCCTTTTGGGATAGTGACACCAGGTATGCCAATTCGGAAACTTAAAGTCCATTTGATCCCTATATGCAGTACCAAAAGAGATTGGTAATCCTCCATTTCCTTTCTCAAACTGCATAACCATAACCAGATCAAATGGCACACCACATCATTAAAATGTGTTTAGATTCCCATTTTTCTAGATACATTTTGGCATGACCACACCATGCTTGGGGGCACCTCTGGCCCCCAACCATAACCCTCCTCACCTCGTTTTTGGAGAGGAGGTTGTCTTACCAATCGAGTGTGAAATTCCTTCTCTACAACTAGCCGTTGAACTTCTCCCTGACACCCCACTGCTAGAACAATGACTTATCATGCTTGAGCGTGCCTCCGAAGACCTCCGTGTTGCCTTGAAAACCATGGAAGCGGCCAAAAAACGCACCAAAGCTCAGTATGACCGAAAAGTCCAACCTCGCACTTTTCGTGAAGGCGACCTTGTTCTAGTATATGACCAGGCCCATGATGTCCTAGGTCATGGGAAGTTTGACTCATTATGGCTAGGCCCTTACATCATTTGTAAGGATTTGTATGGATAGCCAGCATCTGTTTTTTCATTTTTCCTACTTCACCAAAATCCAACTCCCAGCCATAAAACAGCACCAAACCCCCCTCATCTCCCAGGTCGCAGTTTTCTGCCATTTTCTGGACCAGGTCGCACTTGTTTCCCTAATACCTGCGTCCTGGGTCGTACTTTTTGCCCCAAAAAAGTGCGACCCGGCCATTGTAGAGATGAAGGAGGGACTGTTTCTGGATTTCTGGGCCCTAAACTGAAAAATTAATCCATCAAAATGAAAGAGAAAAGTTAGACCTCCTACCTGCAACTGACGGATCGCAATTCCAACGGTCGGTTTGTCCGCTACGTTCGCCGCAAGATTTAGGGCCTTCTTTCCTCTCTACATTCACCACAACAACAATAGCAAATGAGTGATTTTGGAGGGAAAACCGCCTTATTAAAAGAGAACCCCTGGTTCTTCTTTCGACCGCCGTGACCACACCGTAGCCCCGTTTGACGAACCGTCTGCACCGTTGGAAAGCTCTCACCGAGCTCTCAAATGGGTTTTACTTAGTTTTTGGTGATTTGATACTTCACCCGGACACTTTTTTCCACGAAGGGTCACTTCACCGCTCCTTCAAATCGAATTTCCTCACTTACGACACTGGTACTTGGGGCACCATATCGCCCCCTTACTTGTCCATGTTCGTGTTGATTTTCGTCATGAGTGCCCAATTTGTACTCATGTTTCCATGGCCCCCCATTGGGGCCTTTACTGTGTGGCAGCACTATCATGTCGCCCTTGTTTAGAGCATCCGAGTTGAGTCATCATTGCATTCATGGAGTCCATTCTTTTTTGCTTGGTTCCTCTCTTGTGTCGCATATCATGACCTTCAGCCCCACTGTCCCCTATCCCTTTCGATATCGTGTCAGTCGCTGCCATGTCATTCATGCCCTTTATGCTCTAACAAGGGAAGTCTTCCATTCACCACTCCATCCTTCCCATTTCCACCTTCATCATTAGTGTCAGTCTGTCCGTCGCCCTATTGTTCTTCTCTCATTCCTTAGTTGAGGATCTCTCATTGCCTCACCTACGGCGGACCTCCTTCTGTCGACATCAGTACATTTATTCCAGAAGCAAGGTCTAGAGGGCGGTGTACCTTGGTTCCAGCTTCCACTTTTGTTCGGTGCCTCGGATCAGGCAGGGGGATTTCTCACTTCCCTTTGACTTGGTTGCTTCTCCAGCTCCTTTCAGCATGATCGAGATTCGTATACCGGACAGTCCAGTGACCCAGCAGCAGCTCTTGATGATTCCCGGGCGTGTGTGAGATGTCTCAGCCCTCATGAGGGGGTGGCCCTGCAGGTAGCCCCCCACATGCCCGGATGACCTCTTCATTGCAGCCTTTGATGCCGCTCCAGATTTTGATGATGTTGGCTTTAGCCACTTGCAGCACCTCTATGATTTGCATGTATCAGTCAGATTTTGTGAGCCCTTCCCCATTTACAGGGGCATTTGGGTTGTATTTATCTCATGTACTCAGATATTATTGTACTAGTCCTGGCTGTTATCCCAGGCACAGCATGTATGTGAGACTCTTCATTGTATTTTTATCTGGCCCTTGATTATGCCAGCTGTACTCTCTGGTTCGGTCCCTTGTGTACTGGACACACTATTCTTTTGTACTTTGTCACGGCGGGCATAGGTATGCCTCCCCCGCCGCCTTCAACACAGGTACCCTCTCATAAAAAGAGACTTGTTGCACCTGCGAGTCTCGTCTCCTCAGGGTCTAGTCCTCCAACACACTATCTACCTCCCACTTCTCTCTCTGACATACCCTTTTTTTTCGTCTAGTGATTGTATTCTTACAACGTACTTCGGTCATACGATTTGCTCCTGACACTCGCACGCTGGGGGGCAATCTGTTACACCATTTTTTGGTCATCTAACCTTTCATCATTAGATGGACCCAAGTACACCATATAAGACCAGTTTTACCCCAAGTAAAACTGCTTTCACTATGTTAATTAGGAAACCCCAAAAGGAATAATTAATTAAACCATAATTTAATTATTATTCCCAGTCATGTTTAACCCAAAAACAAAGAAATTAATAAGATACACCCATAGTTATCTTATTATTTTCTAGGAATAATTATTTAAATAATATTCCTTGTTAAATATGACCAAATCAACCACTATTAATTAAATAAATCATTATTTATTTGATTATATCCCAACCACTTCCTTAAAAGGATAAATAAATAATTTATTTATTTATTCCTCACTAATCAAGGGATTTGACCCAAGTCAAACACCCTTTCCCTCCAACAAATAATAATAAAATATTCCGTAGAGGTGGATCTAGATTTGATTAACATTATTTTAATCATGCACCAAGATCTAGAATGACCCAATATTTTGTTATAAATAGGAGGGTTTTCCCCTTCATTCTTCACCTTTTGTTGCATATTAGATCACTCGGGATCTATACACTTGGTCTCATTTCTGCCATTTTGCTCCCATTGAGCTCTACCTTCTACATTGGGTTTTCTACATCTACAAGAGAGAGAAAGCTTAGATCTGAAGTGCTGAGGACTACAAAGAACCCATCCCATTGAGGAGATCTGGATACACCTTCTTGTTTCCTCCTAGGTGCCCTGTAATATAAAAATTCATTCAAAAATCGTGTTCTTGTCTTGTCTGTTGGATGCATGGAGCAAACTCTTTACTTCACTGCTTAATATCTTTCCATTTATAGATCTGTTTGTTGCAGCGCTTTAACTACTAATTGCAGATCTGAAGATGTTTTGCAGCCATTATTGTTGTTAGGGCTATTAGTTATGCGTAGCTAAAGTGGTTCTTTTTCGTACGCTTCGACAAAGAATTCATACTAACATACATATCAATTGAGATATCGATGCATAACTCAGGGAATTCTTACCCAATTCCTTTCAGCTCACATGATATATTAGCATGAACAGTTCATACATGTACGATTTCCATCATTATATCTAGTGTTACCTGATCAGTAGCATTAGTGTAGCAGCAACATTATTATCATGATTTGGGACATCATCTTCCACGTTGTCTCTTTGATCTAGTGAGCTCCAATGTTTTGAAGGAGGTTGATTTGATTTTCGTTAAGGATTTCCAATATCCCCTATCCTTTTTAACAACAAGGATGCTTTCAAAATCACATGTGTCATGCTAGTCTCTTTTTCCTTGCTCCGAGGCAACAAGCTCTTCATCAAACTTAGGAGACTCAGTTGGAAAATCTTGGTGGTTCCCCCACTTCTTGTGTTCCACTTTTTATGACTGTTTCAGTAATGTCAAAAAATTCTAGCAGGTTATAATCAATAAAATAACAGGTTTGTGTCTGTCACCTCATAGGGGTCCCCTACCACCTAAATAAACATAATGGCTAGGAAACATGTTGTTAATCATTTTCATTGGAAGTAAACTATTATAAAACTTTTAGCTAAATGCAGGGATGGTCCTAGTGTTTTTGGAAACCATGTACATGTCATTTATCCCATAAAATTTAGGGCATTTGCATAAATGTTAATTTAATATTTTATTGTGATTCTAGTATTTTTGGAAACCATGTGCATGTAATTTCTCCCATAAAATTTAAGTCAGTTGTAATAAATGTTCATTTAATATTTTATTGAATTTGTTTTTTTCAGGGATAAAAAATCCCACTAAACGTGGTTGAAAAATGGACATTATTCATAAATGTTTCTTGTTGTCCCAATCCATGGAAAGAAATTATTACATATGTGCTATGCAATATTGCAACTAAAAAATTCCTCCAAAGGAAAATGAGTATACCTGGAAGAACAACAAACAATGAAGCATATTATATTTCATTTATAGTAGGATTGGGAACAACTAGGGAGTATGGATAAAATAGAATTTTAGTTTTCACCAATTCTAAACTTGTGTGCAACCAGATGAAAGGCATGTAAAAATTTAAGAAGGAGAGGCTAAAAAAAGTGCATGGAAAAACAAACAATATTGTTAGACAATTTCAATCATTTAGTATAAGACATTGTGCAAATGTTAATAAGATGTCTAGTGATCTATTGTATGGAGCAATGCCAATTCAAGATTTATCTATCAAAGATGAATTAGTGTTGAGATGCTCTCCATCAAAATTTATTTATGGACATTGTAAGATATCTTTGATATGTGTGTGATTTTTAAATATAAATGTGCCATTTTTAACTACCATGTGTTTTTTTCAATTATATACCAAGTGCGCTCCCACCATGTAAGCACAACTTGGTGAACTTCATGGTTTAGAAATTTTTTTATTTTATTTTCAAAATGTGGAGGACTTTAACAATTTTTTGTTGAAATAGTCAAGTGAGTTTTACACATCAATTTGTTCTTTGAAAGTTTTGTGTTTTACATAAGTTGTGTTCAAGTTGTGCTCCAACATTTTTGTAAATTACATCAATTTTTTGAATTCTTTTGAAAAAAATTTAAATAGTAATTTTAAAAATATTTGTAAATGCACGAGGTAATTTTTTAAACATCATGTATCTATGTATTTGTAGATATCCATATATATCATGGATGATCATTTTCCACATGATTCTTCGATTCTTTAAACATCATATATATATATATCATGGAGGATGATCATTTGCCATGTGATTCTTCGAGGCAAACATCAATAGAGTCCTATGCCTCTACAAGAGAGGGGGGTCATTGATCGACAGATGTCCATCATGTTCATGGTATTTATATTAAATGTGCAAGTTTTTAAATGACATTTGAATATATAATATTATCCCCATACATACATGTATACATATGGAATTTCTTTTTTATTGAATATATAATCTTATCCCCATACATACATGGAATTGATTTTTTTATCAACTTTGTGATTTAAATTAATTTTTAATAAATTTCATTTTGTAGGAGTTCGGAGGAAAATAGTATCTACTCAATCAATGGAGTTTAGCCATGGTGCACACAATCATGGTATGGTTCACACAATCTACTCAATCATATGTATGTATATTTGAATTGATTAGAAATTCATATTTTTTTATGAAGCTTCACTTTCATCGCATGAGGGTGGTGGTGTTGATGCACATTCCCCTGGTGGCCAATCAATGGGTGGTCATGTTGGTTCTCAACCAATGGGTGGTGGTCAATCAATGGGTGGTCATGCTAGTTCTCAACCATCTTCGGGTGGGCTTGATCCTACTTAGCCATCTTGAGGTGGCCATCAATCTAAATATTATTATCATTCAATTATTATTTTGTTAAATTATTTATATAATTTTTATGGTTAAAAATAAAATTTGTACAAACTTTTTCACATGTTTTTTTTTATTTATACATAATTTTGGATATTGATACATAGGGTGAAAATATTTCTCGAAAAATATGTAGGTCAGATCACATAATTCAAGAAGAAGGTTGTATGCTAACCATGACTTATCCTTCTGAAATTTCTGATTATTTATCTTAGGAAAAAAACATCCCAACATGCACATTACAAAAGTGCGAACATATTTATTTAAAATTGAGGAAAGATCTTGTGTCTTTGAAACTCCCTGTAGAGAGTCAAGAAAGCTTACAAATAGCTACGCACACTCTAAGCACACTTGTAGATATTTACAAAAATCTTGGGCCAACCACTGATATTTTTGTAGAAGTGATGAGGAAAAGAAAGGAAATAGTATTGGGTCCCAATACATAATACATGGGACGATTTTCAAAACATAGTTACAAAAGAAATGGAAAAATGTATATTTAATTTCAAAGAAGGGCCGAAAAGAAAGATGCTAAAGGTGAAATATTTCAAGCACCCTAATATAGCCTACCATTTATATGATAGGCACATTTCAGCCTATGGAAGACTACCATGGAATGACGAGGTTCGTGTTTATTTTCCAAAATTATTTTATGCATAATTATTTTTCGGAATGAAACCCAGTTTTAATGGCCTTCCTTCTGAATGTTTTGGTCCTGGGAAAGGTTGATTATGTGACTGTAGGGGTGCTAAGTGTGATGCTGAGTTGCCTCGCCCTGAGCCACCATTGGTAAGCCGACCTTCTCATGTGGAAACTTTGTGTTCGGAGATGGATGCCACTTCTCAAATTAGTCGAGAAGCAAGGGATGCCATCATAGATAATGTTCAGACTCAACTTGGTGGAACCGATATTGGTTTAAATCGACAAAGAGCACGAGATAATGCATGTGCTAATTTTATGTGTATTATAGATGATGAGCTAGACAACATGAGTATTGAAGAGAATAGAAAATATGCAAATCATTGTCGCAATGGTTGGAAGGACTTAATTCTTCATGAGGAAGAGGGCATGAGATCAGTATATGTTAATGGTTAGGGTGAATATTTTAATGTAATTTGTAATTTACATATACATGTTTATTTGTATGTGTTAATCTAACAAAAATTTATCATATGTTCACCATTTTCAGTTAACATGCTTGTTAAATGAAAATTTTGATAATATCACAGTCCAAGGTTCAGGTTCTGGCAATCAAAATGATATTTTGGGAAATGTTAGTTTTTTTAAGATTTCATGATGTTGATGTACAATTATTATTCTATTATTATATCAGTATCATGATGACATATTTTTAAAAGAAATAATTATGTGTACACATGTATATAATTAGATGTTAATAGATGTTGATTTCATCCGATGTTTTCACAATGGAGCCACCATCTTCTTCCCTGTTAGGAGATGTGCCAAATAATTCACTGTTACAAGTATTCAATTTTTCACTTATGTTTCAAGTTATAAATTGAAGCGAAATTTTAATTAAAAAATTAGATCTAGACCTTGAGTTATTTTACAATTTTAAATTTTTAAAATTTTAGGTTTTTGGAGATGATTTTCGTTCTCCAAGGACTTTAGTGATGGAGTGTATGATGAAGATATGAACATCCAAACAATTTGAAGAAGAATTTGTCTAACATTTTTTTTAATATTATTGCATTAGTTTATGCATTTTCATTTGAAAAATTTTAGTATATATATATTGTACAGATTATCCTGGAGGATGCCTTGATGCAGCGCCAACATGGGACAATGGAGGGGGAACTACATGAGGTATTGCATGATTTTTTTTTCATTTTGATTTTTTGTGATGTTCTACATTCTCATTCAATTTTAAAACATTAAATTTTAATTTAAATACATGTACATAAATTTCTTATACATGTGTATATATATGCAATTACACGTTGTGTAGGTTCCCCATTCTTCAGATGATAGCACAAGGAGGTTGCTGGAAAATACATTGCAGCCAAATTCTCTATTTAATTGATGCACACAACATTTTATTTGGTCTAGTATTTTTATAACTTAAAAATTTTATATTTACTTTTCTATATAACTTTATACTTGTAACACTTGATACATTGTTATATTTACTTTTATTGAATGATATAAATTTTGGACATATTTTACATTTTGGATAGTTGAACTACATTTACTTTTATTGAATTATTTTAAATTTTGGATAGTTGTTACATTTGAAATGTGATCACATGTTGTTGTATAATATTAAGTTAGATTATCTTAGATTATGTTTTGTTTTTAAAACCTTTTGTTTTGGCACTTGTTATTTAAAATGAATCTAGATTGAAATTGTAAATTACAAAACACATGTGGTACATGTTATGCATTTGAACATGTGTGAATGTTATATGATTAGGTGTAAATGTCTATTAAAGGTGATATTTAGGTACCTTTTTCATGATAATGTGTCATTTAAAACAATCATAGATGATTTTACATATTTAAGTTCATGAATATATGTAAAAATGATTGAAGTACATTTGCATTTAGTTGTTACATTTTGCATACATGATGAAATGTTGTTATAATGTTAACTTAGATTCAATATTAGATTAAATGTTTTGTTTTTAAAGCTCAATTTGTTTTGTCATTTGTTATTTAATATGAATCTAGATTGAAATTGAAAATTACAAAACGCATGCGGTACATGTTAAATGCATTTGAACATGTATGAATGTTATATAATTAGGACATGTCTATTAAAAATGATATTTAGGTACATTTTTCATGATCACGTGTCATTTAAAATAATCATAGATGGTTTTACATATTTAAGTTCATGAATATGTAACAATTATTGAAGTACATTTGCATTTATTTGTTACATTTTGCATACATGATCACACATGTTGTTATAATGTTAACGTAGATTCAATCTTAGATTAAATGTTTTGTTTTTAAATCTCAAGTTGTTTTGTCATTTGTTATTTAAAATGAATCTAGATTGAAATTGAAAATTACAAAACACATGTGGTACATGTTAAATTCATTTGAACATGTATGAATGTTATATAATTAGGACATACATTCTATTAAAAGTGATAGTTAGGTACATTTTTCATGTGATCATGTGTCATTTAAAACAATCATAGATGGTTTTACATATTTAAGTTAATGAATATATGTAAAAAATATTGAATTACATTTGCACTTAGTTGTTACATTTTGCATACATGATCACATGTTGTTATAATGTTAACTTAGATTCAATCTTAGATTAAATGTTTTGTTTTTAAAGCTAAAGTTGTTTTTTCATTTGTTATTTAAAATGAATCTAGATTGAAATTGAAAATTACAAAACACATGTGGTAAATGTTAAATTCATTTTAACATGTATGAATGTATATAATTACGACATGTCTTTTAAAAGTGATATTAAGGTACATTTTGCACATGATCATGTGACATTTAAAACAATCATAGATGGTTTTACATATTTAAGTTCATGAATATGTACCACAATGATTGAAGTACATTTGCATTTAGTTGTTACGTTTTACATACATGATCACATGTTGTAATAATGTTAAATTAGATTCAATCTTAGATAAAATGTTTTGTTTTTAAAGGTCAAGTTGTTTAGTCATTTGTTATTTAAAATGAATATAGATTGAAATTGCAAATTACAAAACACGTGGTACATGTTAAATGCATTTTAACATGTATGAATGTTAGATAATTAGGACATGTCTATTAAAAGTGATATTTAGGTACATTTTGCACATGATCATGTGTCATTTAAAAAATTTGTATATAGTTTTACAATTTACGTTCATGAATATGTAAAAATGATTGAAGTAAATTTTCATTTAGTTGTTACATTTTGCATACATGATCACATGTTGCTATAATGTTAACTTAGATTCAATCTTAGATTAAAAATTTGTTTTTAAAACTCAAGTTGTTTGTCATTTTTTATTTAAAATGAATCTAGATTGAAATTGAAAATTATAAAACACATGTGGTACATGTTATGCATTTGAACATGTGTGAATGTTATATAATTAGGATCTCTATTAAAGGTGATATTTAGGTACATTTTGCATGATCATGTGTTATTTAAAACAATCATAGACGGTTTTACATATTTAAGTTAATGAATATGTAAAAATGATTGAAGTACATTTGAATTTAGTTGTTACATTTTGCATGTGATCGCATGTTGTTATAATGTCAACTTAGATGATCTTAGATTATGTTTTGTTTTTAAAAAAAAATTCTGTTACTTTTTATTTAAAATGAATCTAGATTGAAATTGAAAAATACAAAATACAAGTGATACATGTTATGCACTTGAACAATGTGTGAATGTTATATTTAATTATGTGTACATATGTCTATTAAAGGTGATAGTTAACTTTTAATATAAAGTTGTAAATGAACATATGGTGCATAAACATATAAGTTATAAAACATTACCATGTACAATTTGCATCGTGTGAGTGTGGTTTGATGCTTTTAAAGGTTAAATACATATATATTTAAGTTCATGAATATGTAGCAATGAAAGAAAATTTTCATAATTCATACATTTTTCATTTGAAATCATTCTTATAATGTTAATATACTATACATATAGATACATCTAAAAAAAATCATAAAATTCTAGGTGTACATAGATGTGTCAAACAATTATAACGTTTTAAAATTGCATTAAAAAATATGGTATACAACATTTTGCATTAATATACATAGAAATACTACTATGGATGTCAGTTGATAGTAAACTGTAATATAATAAAACTAGATATTACAAAACAAGGTACACATTTTGCATTTGAATGAATATTATAATTTACTTTACATGTCTAAAACAAGATCAGAACTTAAAATTTGAATTATATAAAATATGATAGATACATACATTTTTCAATAATGACATAAAATTAACTATCTCATACTAGAGAATGTATGAAATCATTTAAGACCGGAGAATGTACATGTATGTGTACATTTATAAATTACTTGTTGTGTGCATGTGTAAACACAATTTATTAATATAGTAAAATACTCAATACACTTGTACATAAGAAAAAATATAAATATAACTTCAAGTATCTTAATACATTATTAAGAATGTACAACATAAGAATGAAAAAAAAAGGCTAACAATTTGTACTTCGGTTCTCTAAGTTCTCAAAAATGAATCCAAGGAGAAGAAATTGTTGGGCAGTTCAATCATTAAAAATCTAATGGAATGCCATCCTTAATGATCCTTTCATGGTCAGATTTTGACATTTTCCATTTCTTAACATTCAATTTTTTCTTTGATTGAACTTCTATCAACTTTATGCACACTGTAAACACAAAATGACTATATTGACAACTTATGACATCATTTTCATAGTCTTGAAAGTAAATAATATTCCAACTTTTATGAGTTTATTGGAAAAAATAACCTTTCAGTATAATAGACCCTTTTTCATATATAAACCCGTTATCACCATAGTATTCCAATAATTTCATCTTTCATTCAGTGCAACACATTAAATAATACTTGAAATTTTCTATGTTGTTAGCAGGTGAAACCATAAAAAAATATGTTGCACAATAAAACAAGCACTAGTAGAAAATGAAGAAATTAATGACTAGGTGACTAAAAAAGTTAGTCATCGTAATTATTTCAAGTGAATTACTACTAAATTGTAGCAATTTAAAGTGACCGAACTAAAAATGACTAACTTAAATGACTAATTTAGTCTAGGGATAAAATATACGACTAGATAATAAGTGACTAAACTAAAAGCGACTAAATTAAATGACTAATTTAGTCCATGACTAAAATATATGACTAGATAATAAGTGACTATAATATAAGCTTCTAATAGTGTGTTAATGAGCTCTAAGTGAAGTTCTAGAAAACAATGGGCTACCTACAAGTACTCGAGTTTATTGATAACATTATTCATAGATTTGAAAATATTTTCCACCTCCTTAAATATTAGTAGATATTACCGTTATGTGTAAACATCATGTCCCCTTTCCCTCTTTATATGAGCATACTTGCTTATATTAAGGAGTTCTTCAATAATTTTTATTGATGCCCTCATGCCAAAATGATCACTCTATATGTTTTCTAAATTATTAGATATAGCCTACATCTTTTTGCTCAAAAATTAAAAAAGAAAATTTAATCCTAATATTGGAAACATGCTCAAATAAAAAAAATTAACCTCAATAATAGCAACATAAGCTACAACAACAGTTGACATTTTCAGCTAATCTAAAATTAGCCTATTAAAATTTACTTTTCAAGTGCTCTTTTTATTTAATAATCAATGTGTGGGATTTCAAAATCATTAGAGATAACTTTCATATTTTTCTACAAAAATTAATATTACAAGTACAAAAGAAATTAAAATTAACCACAATACTAACAACATGCTAAAATAAAAAAAATTAACCTCAATAATATCAAACATAACCTACAATGGTAATTGAAATTTTTGCATTAGCATATTAAAATTTACTTGCCCACTATTTTTTTCCTTTGGTTCTCGGGTTGAGAGACATTTTCGAATTAGCCTATTAAAATTTACTTTCCCGCTATTTTTTTTTCATGCTATTTTTTTTTCCTTTCATTAGTTCTCAGGTTGGGAGAGAGAGTTCGATACTCTTTGGATTCCGCTGCAAGAGGATTTTCTATGCTCTTTCTATAGTTTCTGTTGCAAAATTAAGGAGTTTGATGCTCTTTCTATATTGAATTCCGCAGCAAAATTTAGGAGGAAGGTGTGGATCGATTCCGCTGCAAAATTTATGAGGAAGGTGTGGATGGATTCCACTGCAAAATTCGTGAGGAAGGTATCCCACAACAAAATTTAGGAGTTCAGAGGAAGGGATTCTACTGCAAAATTCAGGATGAAGGTGTAGATTGATCCCACTTCAAAATTCATGAGGAAGAGATTCTGCTGCAAAATTCAGGAGTTCAAAGCTCTTTCCACATTGAATTTCGCTGCAAAATTCAAGAGGAAGGTGTGGATTGATTGTTTAGAATGGACAGGGTTTTAGAGAAAAATCAAGGTGAGAAGGACAATGCTATGAAAAATGGAAAAGGGTTAGAAAGCTCAAGATAAAAAGGAAAGGAAAGTGAGGAGGGTGGTGCTAACAACAATGGGAATTCCTATGAATTTGAAATAACTGGGAAGAATGTGATTCTAAAGAAGAGATATTTTTTCATAATACATTAGATTGATCTGATGAACTTAAACAAACATCTGAGCAAGGTATGGACACAATCTGAATTCCGAAATCCAAATGTGGAGTGGGAAATTGACCCAAAAAAATGTATATCATGAGTATTATCACTCAGGGGACATTTTGGGTTGTTAAAATGTTAAAGCTTAGAGCAGCTATCATGCATGATCTTCTTTATGCAATGGCGGGTGATTTTAATTTTTTCCATTTGTTATAACTCGGAGCACATTGTTTTTGAATGCTAGAACCTTCAAGATTCTTATTTTTAGTCTCAAATTGACATTAAAGGATAAAAAAGGACTAGATTTTTCCTTTTTGATAGACTGGCCCAAACTATCCTTGAATCTGGATGGTATTGATAATTTTTTTATCTTCTCCTAATAGGAATATGGAATCCCCATCCCCAAACTATAGCTGAGTGGCAGAATCAAAATATGAAGAGATCAACTATTGAGATGGCTCAGGTGAGACTTTATTCTGTTGCTTATTTGATAAGATTTCTCATAGTATTTTCTAGAATGATAAGAAAGTGGGGACAAAAGGAAATTGTGACTTGATCCTCTTAACACTCTTAACACTCTACCAAAATTGGAATGTTCCTCATTAACCATAAGTACACAGGAAGCAATTGAGATGCATTCAAAAGTCCAATTCACCACACTCATTGAATCCAAAAGCCAGAATGGTTTTGATGACAAAGTCCCTATTAACCTTACCATATACTGGAATCGAGGATAATTAATCATATATTTATACTCAACGATTCTCCATTTTTTTTTCTTGGAGAATGAATATTTATATTTCCATAAAGTCAACATAGGTTAATCAACATCTGTGATAAGCTATTTTCCTTTCTGAGGTTATTTTTCGTACCCCTGTTTATCCATTTGTTTCTCAAAATGTACAAAACTCAACTCTAACTGAGTTTTATTATCAATATGCATACCACTTTCAAGCATGTTTGTAGATGCACAACATGAAAATCCTTTAATCCTAGAAAGTTACAATGGTTTCCTTCTAACCTCATTGGATGTCCATGGCATGATGGTGAGGACTCCATCACTCCTCTGCTTTTCATACCGCTTCAAACTAATATTGAATGAAGGTAATCCAAAGGTTTATACCTCTAATATTTGTCTTGGTTACCTTTCCATTAATGAATTCCATCTACCCAATTTGTGTCTATCACCTCTCCCAACCTTCTCCCTACATGAGAAATCCTTGCCTTGCAGTGCATTGATATCCATTATTATTAATCTCATCTTTGTAAGAGAGTTGTTTCACATTCCCGGAAATTCCATCATTAAGGAGGTGAGGGGGAATTTAAGGCCCTTCACTTACTTAATCACATTGTTAATATTAATAAGCTCAAGGCCCGGTTCTCTGAAATTGGATTGGTTGGACAGCCAATCCACCAATTTATTATGTGCCTTCCTTGTGTGTGAGAGCTTGGAAATTAGAAGGAAACCTATATTTATTGTAAATACCTCAGAATCTAGCACATGTTGCCATCAGTGAACTAGTTATTGACTCTAGTCGTTCTGTTCGATATGTTAATTATAAATTTGGAGTCTGTCTTATTTTTCAGTCCTTTGGAATCTTTAAGATTTGAGTAGGGTTATCCCCTCAACCATGGAGGCTTCTACCTTTGCTAAGGCTCCTTATTTCTTTGTTTGACTTCCCATAATTTCTTTTCCCTGTAACAAAACATCTCACCCTCCAGCATGTGGAAAAGGGTAAGATATTCTTCAGGGCTCAAGACTGTTCAAAAAGAAGGCTTGAAGCCATTACAACAATACACTTGATATGAGTTCATCATATCACTTGTGGGAATTTAACCTGGGAGGGGAGGGTAGCAGTCATTTCTCCTAACCACCTGAAATAAACCTAATTGAAATTTGGCTTCCCATAATATGAAGTTTGTAATACATTTATATAGTTTCCTGATAACCTCTTATTTCCATGTGGTGTTGGCCATTTTCAAATTAGCTCCTGAACTCATTGTTTCGAAGGGGCAACATTTCTAAACATTTAAGTCCATGATTCCCATACCTCTTTTTCAAAAAAACATTGTATCTGGATGTAATCATAGGTTTCTTCATCCCTTTAACATCCATTAGACTTGGTTGGGCATTGTACACTTCTTCTCTTCAAATTTTCTTGTGTAATTATTTTTCCTTTTGACTATTATCCACTAAAATGTTGTAGCTTTGGGCCATATTACTGGGTTCCATATTTTCTTCTAGGATTTAATCTAAGAATCTATTGCTCTTCTAATAGAACCATGCCATATCATTCTTTAAGTGAGTAGGATCCTCTTGGTGTGGGATTTCAACACAAGACATCTTATTCGATTTGAAATTTAGTGAATCTAAATCATAGATCCTCCTTGATTTACTTTGCCTCATCAGTTGAGATTTGACACATTTGTTGTTCATGTTAAAGGATATTTCCATTTGATATTAGTGATAGACCCCAAAGTGTTTTTTGGGACTGATCCAATAATCCTTTGTTTTGGTTCACCCCAAATTGATCATAACCTTTCTAATTCTGTCTAGTGCTTGGATGCTTCTGAGAGGCTGGTGTCCAAACCATGCATACTCCCAAAAGTATTCCTTTTATCCATGTTGGACATCTTGGAAAATCCAACTATGTGTTAAATTTTTTTGGATCATATTATTCCTTATGCTTGGTCATTTAGGGACAACATAATTTCATGACTCCCACAAGGTGGAAAAGTTCCCTATTCCCCATGTATCGTTTTTCCTTAAAATTTTGACACAAAGACCTTTTTTTGTTAGAGTTAAAGCACCAATATACTCATAAGCATGGATATTTTTTTACTGTTCTTCTTACCCCCACTTCTCATTCCAATTTAGGCATAATTACCTATTTCCAACCTATTTTTTTTCAAAGGAAAAAATCATAATTTTCATTTACGAGAGAAAATTACATGTTGTATCAGTAGCATAGTCATCTATGCAAAATTCAAAAATCACTTACAGTCATATATCAAATGTTCATAATTAACATCTATTAGTAGTATTGTGCATATCAAAATAAATATCTACATAATGACACGTGAAATATAAAATCCAGCCAGAAGCCCTGCCAAAAATCGACAACATAATTAGACTGCCCCCTGACCTTCTACATCCTCTATGAAGGGTCTATGGAAATATTGATACTCATTCTTTCCATCCTGTTCAATAATGAACCAATAACCCCAATCTAGCTGTGATGCTTCTTTGGATAGTTGATTAGCCACATGGTTCCTTTGCTTGTAAATGTGAGCAACATTAATGGAATCATAAAATGTTTTTACAGCCATAACCTCATCCAACAATGCTCTAAGAGTATCAAAATGACATCGACTTCATTGTTTACCCAATGAATAATAATTTTGGAATCCCAAAATATCTAAATACTATTGCAACTCTTCTCTCGAACGAAGGTAAGGAGGAGTCTGATATTGTTGAGCTCAGCATAGTTATTTGTACACGGGCTTAATCCCATTTTTATTTTATATCAGTGAGTTTCAGAAAGATAGAGAGTATCCCCCCTCCACATCCATGGATGTTTGATTCCCCATCGAAATAGGCCCAAGGGTAGGATTTGTCAATATCCTCTGGAAGGAGTATTCTTCCTTGAGCGTCGGGCTCATCGTTTGGAATTGAGAGGAAAAGCACCACAATAGTGTTACTTATACAAGGCCAGTCACTAATAGTACATTGAAATATATATTTATTATGGGCCAACCATATGCCCCATGATATCAAGAGGGGGATATTTCGATCTTTTAGGCAACTAGTCGATTGCCACCAATTTGTCCAAGCCTTAGAGACAGAGAAACCATACCAATTATAGGTGATGCCCAAGGGAACATTGGTGAGTTTCTAGATCATTTTTCTAGTTGGGTAGGTGAGGAAGAGATGATCTATGTCCTTAGACTGATATTTTCAGAGACAACATCTGGAGGGGCCATTGATGGATCGCGTGATAAGGTTTTCATTAGTAGGGGCACAGTTGGTGAGTATGCACCACATGAAAATTTTGTCCTTTGGTGGTGCGTTCAACTTCCAAAGGTGTCACAACCACCACAGTCTGTTCTAGGATTCAAGTTCTACACTAAGAGAGACATACCCCTCTTTTGGTGAGTATCTTCCCCTAGGAGATAAAGCCCATAAAATTTCATCCTTCGTCTTAGTAATTTTGATATTGGTGACATGGAGGACCCTGAGATAATTTTTCTAAATCGGATGCCATATATCTGTTATTTTGAGATCCTGTGTCGATTTCCAGGCTTGTGTGATCCAAGAGGTATTAGCTCTATCAAAAATTTGTGATATAGTTTGAATTCTTGAGTCCATCAATGTTGTCTTATGGCCAAGGGTATTTGGTACATCTGACCACATACAGACCAAGCATCCACTCCAATATTTAATTTTTCTCCAGACCCAATGCTCCAAGCAAGGCCTTTCTCGATGATGTGAATGGATCTGGTGATGGCTCCCCAGATAATGGAGGCTCCTAGAATTTATGAGGTGGGGCCTCTGATCCAATCGAGGGTAATCTAAGGAGAAATATATTTGTAATAAGTGACCTCTTGCCAGAGGCTGATAGCACTAAGGAAATTCCACCCCATTTTGGCAGCCAAAGTTGTGGCAAATCAATTAAGGTATTTTAGCCCCCATCCACTGCTGGAAAAGGGTCTCCTAACAAGCTACAAAACTGGTCCATTTTGGATATTTTTTATTAGATTTAATCTAGCAGAGGGGTTTTGGGGTGGGTCAAAGCCCAGAAAACGTTGTAATGGGTAAAAGGGTAAACCAGGGGTCTGAAAACCATGTTTTACGAACCATAGGAAAGTCTAGGCTAGATTGCTATAAATAGAGGGACATTTTATATTGGAAAGGACAGGAATGATGAGCTATTGATGCGAATTGTGGTTTAAGCTATTTGTTTTGGTTTTGGGGAATGGACTCATGCTGGCTGTGTGCGCAGATATCCAAGTCTAGCTGTGTGTGGACCCTGCAGCTGTGTGCACAGGTTGGGAAGGGAATTGTAAGGAAGAATTGATGGATGAATGAATAAGAAGGATTGATAGAGAACTGAATCTATGAGTAATCTTGTGTGAATTGTTGGTAATTGCTGTATTGTACATTTTCTGTCTTTAAGCTGCGAAGATCTGTGCAAGTGTGTTTTTGGATCTAGATCTATTATGTTCCGTTTATATAATGTTGTGTTATTTTCTTAAAGGCATATAAATATAGATCTAGTGCACGTGGATGAGAACATAGACATAATTAACCCTGTGCAGAACAAGGTAATCGGGGATTATAGGACTTAGCGCAGCTCTGTTTTCCTTACCCGTCCTTTCTCAGGGTGCGGAAACCTGGTTCCAGCACCCACCCATACTACTTTGGGTGAGACTCTAACCTACGCAAGCAGGTCACTGCCGAAAGGGTTAGTAGTATAGGGGTTTGTTGGCAAACCTTGCACACCGAACCTAGGTCAGGACCCCTCAAGCCAACAAATGGTTCCGTTTCTAGGACAGGAAGAAGTCTGAGAGAGGGATCAGGTAATGATAAGAGAATACTAGAAGCATGAAATAAAGGAGATTGAAGACTGGTTCGAAGGGTAGATCTAGGAGTTCGCGGTAAAGAAAATCGCAGTGAGGAGTTAACAGTGGAAAGGTGGAAAAATAGGTATATTCTTAAAGAGAGCTACGAAATATTCTTTGTGACATTTGCGATTGAGCTCTAGGAGTGGCTGGCTAGACTTGTAGAATTCCAGAAGTGCTGGAAGGACGAATGAGTCACTCAGTGGACCCCAGAGTTGATCCAGTGGTTGGGAAAGACTTATAATACTATCACGCATATGGTAGATCACTGGGTGGATAGCGTGCTAGGAGGGTTTGTGATAGAATTTTCCATTGATCAATTTGTCTCATACTCCGAGGCCAAACGACGATTCTTTAAAGGGTTCTAGGGCAAATTTCTGAGGATGTTACCGTTGTTGATTAAGATATTACTATGTGAAAAGAGAATTATGTGTAGTCATACTAACTGAATGACCTCGGATCTAGACGGGAGCGTGACGCGCAGTGGTAAATACTATCGGACCAACATTGACAGAGGAAGATCCACCTATACTCTGTTGCAAGAACTAGCTATGCAAGACCCCCCAGCTACACCGCCACCTAGGCCGCACAAAGGTAAGAACTCACCCATACCACCACCCCCCCTAGACAATGATATGGTTGTGCACTTGAAACTACCTACCTTCAAGGGGGTAGGAGATGAGGATATGGATCAGTTTTGTTCATGGCAGACTCTATTTGGACTGCACAGAATGTGGTGAGTGACACGGTGAAGAGGGCGCAACTATCATTATCATTTGCGGATAGGGTCCTAGACTGGTATATGCGATACATTTCCTAGAACAGGAGCGCATCCATTCAAGATATCAAAAACGCTCTAAAGAAATAGTTCCGCAAGCTGAAATCTTATTCCCAGCTGGTAGCGGAAGTAAAGGATTTCAAACAAGGTACGCCTGAGTCAGTATGGGAGGCTGATCAGTGACTAAAGAAGGCAATCAGGGAAGGAGGATTCAAGTATGATGATAGACAACATACGGAATGGTTCATTGCTATGTTGTTACCTCACCTATGCACATTGATGAGTCATCAGACCTTTGAGTCACAGGAGAAAGTTGTGGAAGTCACTTTGAAATTAGAAGTTGCCCCCCGAGAGGATACATCGGTAGGGGTACAAAAAATTCGGGAACAACTTGGGGCTATGCATATGAAAATACAGAACTTGTGAAAGGAGCGAGGAAAGGATAGTTGCGCAAATATTTGGTGCATACAATGTCGGGTGTCTGGCCACATAAAGGATTAGTTCCCTCAACTAACGGATTACATGCAAGTGGGAGGACCTAGTACGGTATTCCCAGGAGCAAGTAGGGAACCTATTCTATCATGACCAGGGTCCAGTGGACCTGTGCTATGGTGTGATGACTGTTGGGTAGTAGGACTGCATGATACGAACCATTGCCCTCGGCTAGATGCGTATGTCCTAGAAATAAAGCAACAATGGTGCAGATTCTGCCGATCAGTGGGACACAATGAGAAGAATTTTCATACTTATGATTTAATGATGGATCGTGGGAACTTATATAGGGTAAAATCATACCCTACGTCGCCAAGAATTTTTGCGCACTTTGGAGGATCACTGGCCAGAGGCAGAGGAGGTCGGGGAGGAAGCACAAGACGAGGATGTGGGCAGCTAATCTGTTATAACTATGGGGAAATAGGACACTTTGCCAGAGAATACCCAAATCCAACCAGACCATCGTTCAAGTATTGTAGGCAGCTGGACCATGTGGTGGAGGGTCCCAATTTTAATATCCAAGATGCAGGAAAAACAACCCACCCATATGCACAATGTACAAAGAGTTAAAACCGAGCTAAGGAATACGAATCCAAGTGTAAAATTCATGACACACATCAAAATAATCACCCAGGGAGCAAAAGAGGAGCTTGCCCCTCGAGAAGGAGTGAATCTCATGGAACAAGCACCGTTAGCATGCCCCGCACATCAGCCGACGCACCTCTAGATGGAAGGAGTTGAGCCCTTTTTGAAGGCATGTCTAAAGTTGCTACAAGACCCGCAGGCCATAGGAAATCTCCAAGCACTACTGAATACTTGCGCAGCACAACCCAATTTGATCCCTGGGACCAAGGATGTACATAAACTATACAGCTATAAGAAACGCACCGGAAGAGAAATGTGGTTGATTGTGCAGATTGGTACTACAAAATGGATCAGGTCATCTTAGATCTTGGATCAGATGCGAATTTATTACCAAAGTAGACATGGCAACGAATGGGAGAGCCTAAATTAGAATGGTCCACCATCCAGCTGCGCATGGCAAATAAAAAAAAAATCATTCCTCTAGGAAGGCTACCAAAAGTCATGGTTGACATCGCAGGGGTAAGGGTCCTAGCTGACTTTGAAGTAATATAAATTATGGAAGATGCAGATCCCTATCCTGCACTCCTCGGATTGGACTGGGCTATAGACATGGGGGGTGTCATCAATTTCAAGAAGCATAACATGGTGTTTGAAAACAAAGGTACGCGCGTTGTAGTGCCACTAGATCCAATAGAAGGCACGCGGTATACAGAGCTAGCCTATGAGGAGGAGGAGATGGATCACATTTATAAAGTGACTGCACGGGATGAAGATCAGGTTAACCCCAAAGATGAAGGAGTGCTCTGCTGGGAAAAGGACATTGAATGTTTTTCTGACTCTAATGAGGAGTTGGAAAATTGGCAGGGTTGGTTGCACAAGGTTTCGGTGCTACGATGTCTTCAGACCACCAGGAATTTCTGTCTCATCTCTACCAAGGAAAGAGACCTTCCTTTCCATGATGACGCAAGAGATAGTACAAATATTATTGAACCTAAAATTCCCGTGGAACGCAAGCTAGGAGCACTGCCACTAACACTATGTGGAGCACCTGTGCAAGGGCCGGTATTATTCACTCGGGAGAAGTATTGGAATAGGGTGATCCTGCCCTTAGGGACCCCAGTTACTCGATGGGCTTCGTGGTCAATCAACCTACATAGATACATGCTGACATACAACACTCAAGGGTGCAATCGAACCCTACCCGAACAGGCTCATTGTTGGGTGTGGAGCCTAATTATCTTGTTTATTTTGTATCATAGCGTTGGACCCCTGTACCTTAATGGGGCGGCAACACTGCCCGTAATTAAATGTTGCCTGGGGGGTCCAGGGGGGCAGCTGTGACTTTATGGAGCCCCCCCCCTGGCGGGGGGTTTCGGGGGCAGCACCCCCGAAGCTAAAAATACATGTAAAATTTCCTTGTAAAAGTATAGTAATTTCTATTCAATCTGGGTCGTTCATTAGGCAAATGATCTGAAGGTAGAAGTTATGTTTAGTTTAGGGTTTTTTGCCCTAGAAGGCAACCCCTCGCTTTTATGAGGGTATTGTATTGGGGCTGTGTATTATGTGTGTATTCTCAAAGAGAGAAACATATAGGGAGACTGTGAGAGAGAACATAGGATACTACAAAGGATCTACTGTAGGTTGTGTCTCTTCATTTTTGTTGGATAATAGAAAGGAATGACTGGCTGTTCGGGGTGGACGTAACCCAAACTCGGTGAACCACATATATCTGTGTCTCTCTGGTTTTATGTGTTTAGTGTGCTTGTATTTTCCGCATATTTTATGTTTTTCATTGCTCTAAAATATTTAATTTTCCAACAACTGGTATCAGAGTTGAAGGTCTATTTGGCTGATAAACTCGCAGGAAAGAAGGGTTTCCTGGTTCGAGTGGGAGAAATGGCGGAAGATGGTAAATTTACGGTCGAGAAATTTAATGGCCAAAACTTTCCGCTATGGAAGATGCAAATGGAATATTATCTGTATCAGAAAGATCTGTACCTACCATTGAGCATGGAAAATTCTAGGAGCTAATATTCGCAGGTGGGCTAATTTTCCATGGTTTTTCAAAAAAAAAGATTCATCAATTTGCATTTTTTTAGAAAAATGATTCGCCCAAATTTTACAATATAAAATTAGTTTACGTTAAAAATCACCAATATTATATAGACAATATATATAATATCATTATAGATTTGAATAATTTTACAAATACATCAATAAACATTTTATAGTTTGCATATTAGGGACTAGTGAGATTTGCCAATTTTTTAAACTTCAAGATGATTTTCCATCCTTAAAATTATCCCTGCCATTGAGTGGAAAAACAAAGAAGCCAACAGTTATGACAGACACAGAATGGGAGATTCTCGATAAAAAGGCACTCGAAATAGTAAGGTTGTGCCTCGCGGCGTCGGTAGCCTTCAATATTTTGAAGGAAACAACAACATAAGGTTTGATTAAGGTGTTGGCGAAACTATATGAAAAACCCTCGGCCTCAAAAAAGGTATTTCTTATGAAACGTTTATTTAATATGAATATGTCGGAAGGTGGATCTGTTGCAGACCATTTAAATGATTTTAATACAGTTACCAGTCAGTTAAGTTCTGTAGGAGCAAACTTTGATGATGAAGTTGTTAGCACTCAAATCTACCTCAGGCTGAAATGAAGTAAAACTCAAGGCTACATCAAACCACGCTCAGCCTCGTAGCTAGCCCTACGAGGACAAGAGAGGGCTCTCTCCGTCAATCTCGAGAAAATAAGCAATAGGATGCGAGATGACTTACAATAAGAACTGATTTTAGGCTAGTAAAGAGATATATATGATTGATTTTTGGTTTTTTGGGTTTTCGCTGGAGTAATGGGAAAACAAATTTTGGGTCCGGGGATAAGGTCAGACCTTTGCAGAGTTCAAGCTGGGGCGAGATAGGTGATGATCTTGACGCTTTAAATTGGATTTATGGATAGATTAGATCGACGAGGAGCTGAAGAGGGCAAAGAAGAACTTGGATCCTCTCCAAACAGCTGAAAACATATAGAACTAACTGAATTCAAAGGCTAAGCACTGTAAACAATGGATTCAACCTTATTTCACTCATTCAATTTAGTTCAGAAGCATAATGAAAGGATGGCAACATTAAACATGAAGAAACTTACAGTAAAAAAAGGAGAAACATCATCAAGAACAAAACACCACAAGGATCCCAACAAGTGCCGCAAAACCCCTGATCTTTCCTTAGCCAAAATATGAAAGTATGTACAATAGTATCAAAAGTATCCCAAGAGTCCAACCTGTAGAATGCTTCAGAAATTACAATATATAGATCACTCTAACCCCTTTCCCCACCTCTAGGGGTCGAATTTCCTCTTCAGGGATCAGTTTCAACCAATTCTAATCATGGAACTACAATCTAGGCAGCTAACCACTTGCCTCTAAAAGAGTGGAAACTGATCCATTACATGATTTTTACTCATTTGAGAGTGAATCTTCTAGAAGAGATAAAAACAAGCCAAAGTTACATGCCAAACATGAATTTACATCATAAAAACCTCATAAAAACCCAAGAATTCTATCCATAAGCAAAACTGGTCCATAATAGGCGAAATACTGAGCTGGCAGCTGAAAATTCAGAAAAATCTCTAGGTAGGTCGCTCCTGAACTGCGTGGGTCGCTCATGTTCCAGGCTGATTTTGAGGTAGCTCCCGGCATCCAAATTGAGCTCATGATAGCTCGTTGGAAAGCCCTGGATGTCTAATTTCCAACCCAAGTGGAATTTCTGAATTTGGAGTTGATTTGACCCTCAAAAACCTCATTCTCCCAGAGGTACTTCCTGCTGGTGCAAAAGGTGGCAGCAAGGTGGTTTTCATGGTGTTTTTGAGCTGTTTGACCATCCAGATTTTGTTGAAATGCTAAGTTGACTTCAGAGGATGCATAATTAACCATGACAAATCCAAAAATGTAAAAATCTCCTCCAGCAAGTTTCTCAAAAAAATGCGAGCGCATGAGCGCGCGACCCACGTAGCTGCAAAACCTGTTTTTTAGACCAAAAATTTGAAAATGACAAAATTTTCTCCGAATTTGCCCAAATTCGGAGCGGAGGTCCTCCATCATGTGTCTTGCTCAGTAAATGAAGCCTCGGCAAAAATCCGGAGTGGATCAGGCCTTTTCCGCCATTTTAGTGCTCTCCTGGTGCATGCAGTTCCTGTGATGAAAACACTGTCTCGGTTGTATGATGTGTTGTTGTCAGTCATGATGTAGCAATGTGTATGTTCAACCTGTTGAAAATGAAAAATGGGACCTTGGTGTCTTTGTCTCCATCATTATCCTATGAATGTACCTGCGCTGATGAAGAAGGCGAGACCCCTTCCACGCCATGTGGAGATAGTACTCGCGTTGCTGATGAAGTCAACGAGACCCCTTCCACCCCGGGTGAAGAGAGTACTCGTCGTGATGTTGAAACAAAGCTCTGTGGCTTCTCTGATATGTTACCACTACTGGTGCACTGGTATGCTCCATCTCAGTGCATCAACCTCAACGATTGAGTCACTGTCCGACTCCTGCTCATACTCTGACTCTGTCTCTGTCATGTCTCTGATCAAACTTTTGGCAATGTGTACACTGATATGAATGCAGTGAAAGCAAAATTAGGATGTATGTTTAACACTCAACCAATATCCCACCGCCAAAGCACCATCAAGGAATCAAATTATGGATAAAATCTCTGCTTCAAATGGACTGAAAAGGCACCATCTCTGTTTTGAATGCAAATGAAATTTTTACCAAATAGGAGCAAGCAACCTTCAAAAGTTTGGACACATTTAGTTAAAGGAGAGCATGGTATTAACAGTGATATGTTTGTCTACGAGTTATGAGCATAAAGGTTTCAATGGGCCATTCGAAACAAAGACATGAGCATATGCTAACATTGGGAAATGTGACTCATTACAAACATGAGGAATGTGACTCAAAGGGGTTAAACATGGCATAACACTAACAATGGTAGCAGTGGTATTATGGGTATGATAACAAATTGATTTTGATGTTATATAGAAGGCTGGCCATATCACTGTTTAAGATAGAAAACACACTCTTTACACCATTCATTTTCGTTTCAAACCCTGAAAACAATAATCTTATAACAGTGGGGTTTTAAATCCTTCATTTGCATATTAGAAACCACCCATGATGACACAAATATGTTTGAAAACCCCAAGTGATTGATGAAAACCTGTTTTAAAGGCAGCTGGAGTCGATTCCGAGCCAATCTGGGCGTTCAAACTCAATTCCAAAACTCTGTGTCTGCGTGGGTCGCGTAGGCTCTGTTTGGGTCGCGCAGCCCAGGTGGGTCGCGCACCTGCAAACCCACAGTGCTGAACTGAGTCTGCGTGGGTCGCGCAGCCCAGGTGGGTCGCTCTGCCTCAAGTTGGGTCGCGCAGCCCTAAAACTCTGTCTACGCCCTTCAAAAATCTGAAATCGGCCCTCAAATTTGCAAATACGATTTGGGAGGTATGAATTTGATTCAAATAAACTTGCTTGGCTTTATATATCTCACAAATATCTTCACAATCAGATTTTATGTCAAATCTAATTTCAAAACCCATATTACAAATGTTTTTGTAATTTTCACTTTGGCTTTTTCAAATACAAACTTCCTTTGGCTTTTTGTGGTCGATACTAATGATTTTATTGTCTTCTTGCAGGGATATGACTATCTTGGCTAGAGAAAATACCAGGGGTCTGCTTTTACAATGTCTTCATGGCGGAACAATTACAATTTATTACAAAATGATAATAACAATTTCTAGTTCCAAAACAGGGTTTTGGACTAGAAATGTATTTTTTAAAGAAAATGCCGATGATAATAAAATAGAAATCACAAGTGCTGGACTTTCCTCACCTTGCAGGCTTTATGACTAGTGTATAAATGACTCAAAAACCCTAGACACCAAGACCTAGGACACTTATTGACAATTTAATGACCTCATACATAATGACAATAACTATGAATAATTTTTTGAGGAAAAATTTTTAAAATAGCGCTGCAGGTATAGTATGAGGAAACACAAGATGACACAACCCTTCGTCAGTTCATGGCATGATCCTAGTGATATGCAAAGAAGTGAAACAAGTGAGACACCTAATAATGAATATGCAAAAGACGAAATGATCACTGACGGAGGGCAGCAAAGGCTGACTCTAACAGAAGTTAGAGCTCTGTTATTTCTGTGCTCATTGCCAGAAAGCTGGAATGGTTTAGTTATGGCCATTAGTAACTCTGCCTTTGGATATAGTACTTTAAAGTTTGATGATGTTGTCGGTGCTATCCTTAGAGAGGAAATGCGACGAAAAAGCTCCGGTGAGACATCAGGTAATGATTTCAGTGCAAAGTCTAGGGAAGAAGAATGAAAGAGGAAAGAGCTCGGAATATCACAGTAAATCAAGGAAAGGCAGATCCAAGTCCAGATTGGGGATAGTGTGCTAGAAATGCAGAAATAAAGGACACCTAAAGAAATATTGTAGATCTCAGAAGGGAAAATGAGGAGACACACAGCAAGAAAAAAATCATGAAGCAAATGTGATAGGTGATGTGTTACAATATTCTTTGATTCTTTCTTTCAAAAATGTTACTGATTCTTGGGTTGTAGATTCAGGGGCTTCATTCCATGCCACACCTGATAAGAAATATTTTCATGACTATGTTCAAGGATATTTTGGACAAGTTTGTTTGGGTGATGATAAACCTTGTAAAATTGTTGGAATGGGTAAAGTTCTTGTAAAGCAACAGAATGGAAACCAATGGCTACTAAAGGAGGTAACCATGTTCCAAATCTAAAGAAAAATCTGATTTTAACAGGGCAGTCAGGCGGTGAAGGTTGGGTGACAACTTTCATGGATAAAACTTGGAAGGTCACCAAAGGAGCCCTTTTAATAGTAAAAGGAAAAAAGGTTGGTACATTGTATTTATGCAATGGTATTTCTAACTCTGTTAATGCCTTAAATTCCAAAGGGGCAGATGCAGCATTATGGCATCATAGGCTCGGACACATGAGTGAGAAGGGGATGAAGATTCTTCACTCAAGAAATTTGTTGTCGGGTTTGAAGAATGTTGATTTGGATTTCTATGAGAATTGCATTTATGGAAAACAGAAGAGAGTCAGATTTCTCAAAGTTGGGAAAGAAAAGAAGAGCAAAAAATTAGAGCTTGTGCATACAGATGTATGGGGACCTACTCAGGTATCATCTCTTGGTGGCTCTCATTATTATGTTACTTTTATTGATGATGCAACTAGAAAAACATGGATTTATTGTTTTCAAAATAAATCTGATGTATTTGATATTCTCAAGAAATGGAAATATTTTGTTGAGATTGAGATAGGAAAGAAGTTGAAGTGTCTCAGATCAGAAAATGGAGGTGAATATTGTAGCAAAGAGTTTGATAGGTACTGTTCAGAGCATGGAATTCACAGAAATAAGATAGTTCCAAGAACACCACAAGAAAATGGTGTGTCAGAAAGAATGAACAGAACAATCATGGAGTGTGCAAGGTGCATGAGATTGCATGCAGGATTGCCTTTACAATTTTTGGCAGATGTTTTAGATACTGTTGTTTATCTAATAAACAAAGGGCCTTCAAGTTCCTTGGATGGTGGTATTCCAGAGGAAGCATGGACAGGTAAAAAGGTAAACTACTCTTTTTTAAAGCCTTTTGGCTATGAGGCATTTGTCCATATTAATAAAGAAAACATAACAAAGCTTGAGGCAAAATAAAAGAAATATATCTTTATTCGATATGGTGTTAATGATTTTGGTTATCGCTTATATGATTATGAAAATCAGAAAATCATTAGGAGCAGAGATGTAATATTCAATGAAAAGGTCTTGTATAAGAATCAGTTGCAGGAAAATAAACAAGAAAAAGAAAACCAAGAATACACAGTTCTTGATGAGATCATAGAAAAGGTAAAGGTGCCTGAAAATAATAATAATCAAGAGCCACAACAACAAAAACCACCACAATAGCAACAGGCACCTCAAACACCTAAAAGTGGTGTTAGAATATCTACCAAGATAAGTAGACCGCTTGAACGATACTCTCCTTCATTATATTATTTATTGTTGACTGATTCTGGTGAACCTGAATGTTATGAAGAAGCAATGCAGGTTGAAAGTAGGGAGAAGTGGGAGCTAGCCATGGAAGAAGAAATGGACTCCTTAATGCATAACCAGACTTAGGACTTAGTCAGGTTGCCTACAGGTAAAAATACATTGCAGAATAAATGGTTTTACAGGCTGAAGGAAGAAGATGGAGGAAAATAGAGGTACAAAGCTAGACTTGTGGTGAAGTGGTTTGCACAAAAGAAAGATATTGATTTTGATGAAATATTTTCTCTTGTTGTTAAGATGACTTCAATCAGAACTATTTTAAGTCTTGTAGCAGTGAAAGATTTACATCTTGAACAGTTAGATGTAAATACAACATTTATCCATGGAAATTTAGGGAAGAGATCTATATGGAGCAACTAGAAGGATATGAGGTCAAAGGGAAAGAAAAATTAGTGTGCAAGTTAAAGAAGAGCTTGTATGGTTTAAAACAGGCTCCAAGGCAGTGGTATCTAAAATTTGACAAGTTTATGTCTGAACAAGGTTATACTAGATGTCACTCTGATCATTGTGTTTATCTGAAAAGGAAAAATGATGGCAGCTATATTATATTGTTATTGTATGTAGATGACATGCTTGTTGCACGGTCTAACATGTAGGAAATAAATGCGCTCAAAAGAAAATTGGCAAATTCATTTGGAATGAAGGATTTGGGAGCTACAAAACAAATCCTTGGTATGAGAATAAATAGAGACAGGAAAAATCGCAAATTAACAATGTCTCAGAATGAGTACATACAAAAGGTGTTGAAAAGATTTAATATGCAGAATGCAAAACTAGTTAGTGCACCTTTTGCTAGCCATTTCAAACTTAGTAAGGATATGTGCCCCAAGACCCATGAAGAAATGGAATATATGTCTAAAGCTACAAAGTTAGACTTGTGGTGAAGGAGTCTGCACAGAAGAAAGGTATTGATTTTGATGAAATATTTTCTCCTATTGTTAATATGACTTCAATCAGAACTATTTTTAGTCTTGTAGCAGCAGAATATTTACATCTTGAATAGTTAGATGTAAAGACAACATTTCTCCATGGAGATTTGGAGGAAGAGATATATATGGAGCAACCAGAAGGATATGAGGTCAAAGGGAAAGAAAAATTAGTGTGCAAGTTAAATATGAGCTTGTATGGCTTAAAACAGGCTCCAAGGCAGTGGTATCTAAAATTTGACAAGTTTATGTCTGAACAAGGTTATACTAGATGTCACTCTGATCATTGTGTTTATATGAAAATGAAAAATGATGGAAGCTATATTGTATTGTTATTGTATGTAGATGACATGCTTGTTGCAGGGTCTAACATGCAGGAAATAAATGTGCTCAAAAGAAAATTGGAAAATTCATTTGCAATGAAGGATTTGGGAGCTGCAAAACAAATCCTTGGTATGGGAATAACTAGATACATGAAAAATCACAAATTAACACTGTCTCAGAATGAGTACATACAAAATGTGTTGAAAAGATTTAATATGCAGAATGCAAAACCAGTTAGTACACCTTTTGCTAGGAATTTCAAACTTAGTAATGAGATGTGCCCCCAAGACCCACGAAGAAATGGAATATATGTCTAAAGTTCCATATGCATCAGCAGTTGGAAGCTTAATGTATCCAATGGTTTGCAAAAGGCCTGATATTGCACATGTAGTGGGATTTTTAAGCAGGTACATGAACAATCTAGGAAAAGAACATTGGATGGTAGTGAAATGGATTCTTAGATATTTGAGAGGTACCACAAATCAAGAATTATGCTTTGGTGGTTCAAACATTGCTCTATAGGGATATGTTCATGCAGACATGGATGGTGACAGAGGTAATAGGAGGAACACTAAAGGATATATATTTACTGTAGGTGGAATAACTGTCAGTTGGGTTTCAAAAATCCATAGTGTTGTTGCACTTTCAACAATAGAAGCAGAGTATGTTGCTGCTATAGAGGCTAGTAAGGAAATGATTTGGTTACGAAGGTTTATGGATGAATTGGGTAAGAAGCATGATATGGACACGTTATACAGTGATAGCCAATGTGACATTCATCTTGCAAATAACTCAGCATTTCAATCCAAGACTAAACACATACAGCTCAAGTACCATTTCACACGGTCAGTATTGGAAGATGGACAGTTGAAGCTAGAAAAGATACACAGTAGCCAGAATTCTATAGAAACTGAGATTATGCTCAGTTTCAATTGGTCTTCAAGGATGACGATGAAGATGAGAAACAGCCAGGTCCAAATAGAAGTCATTGTCCAGCAAATGAAGCAGCGGTGGAGTTGCTACAATCAGTCTCCAAGAGGGAGATTGTTGGGTGTGGAGCCTGATTATCTTGTTTATTTTGTATCACAACATTGGACCCCTGTACCTTAATGGGGCAACAACGCCGCCCATAATTAAACGCTGCCTGGGGGGTCTAGGGGGGTGCAGCTGTGACTTTATGGAGCACCCCCCCCCTAGTTAGGGGTTTCGGGGGCAACACCCCCGAAGCTAAAAACAAATGTAAAATTGCCTTGTAAAAGTATAGTAATTTCTAGTCAATATGGGCCATTCATTAGGCAAATGATCTGATGGTAGAAGTTATGTTTAGTTTATGGTTTTTTTCCCTAGAAGGCAACCCCACGTTTTTATGAGGGTATTGTATTGTGGCTGTGTATTGTGTGTTTATTCTCAAAGCGAGAAACAGATAGGGAGACTGTGAGAGAGAACAAAGGATATTACAGCGGATCTACTGTAGGTTGTGTCTCTTCATTTTTGCTGGGTAATAGAAAGGAAGGACTGGCTGTTCGGGGTGGACGTAGCCCAAACTGGGTGAACCACATATATCTGTGTCTCTCTGGTTTTATGTGTTTATTGTGCTTGTATTTTCCACATATATTATGTTTTTAATTGCTCTATAATATTTAATTTTCCAACAACTGGTATCAGAGCCGAAGGTCTATTTTTCTATTAAACTCGCAGGAAAGAAGGGTTTCCTGGTTCGAGTGGGATAAATGGCGGAAGATGGTAAATTTAGGGTCGAGAAATTTAACGGCCAAAACTTTTCGCTGTGGAAGATGCAGATGGAAGATTATCTGTATCAGAAATATCTGTACCTACCATTGAGCAGAAAAACAAAGAAGCTAAAAGCTATGACAGACACATAATGGGAGATTCTTAATAGAAAGGCACTCAGAATAGTAAAGTTGTGCCTCGCAGTGTCAGTAGCCTTCAATATTTCGAAGGAAACAACAATAGAAGGTTTGATTAAGGCGTTGGTGAAACTATATGAAAAACCCTCGGCCTCAAACAAGGAATTTCTTATGAAACGTTTATTTAATATGAAGATGTCGGAAGGTGGATCTGTTGTAGACCATTTAAATGATTTTAATATAGTTACCAGTCAGTTAAGTTCTATAGGGGTAAACTTTGATGATGAAGTTAGAGCTCTGTTATTTCTGTGCTCATTGCCAAAAAGCTGGAATGGTTTATTTATGGCCATTAGTAACCCTGTCTCTAGATCTAGTACTTTAAAGCTTGCTGATGTTGTCGGTGCTATCCTTAGCGAGGAAATGCGACGGAAAATCTCCAGTGAGACATCGGGTAATGCTTTGAGTGCGGAGTCTAGGGGAAGAAAAGTGGAAAGAGGAAAGAGCTTGGGATATTGCAGTAAACCAAGGAAAGGCATATCCAAGTCCAGATCGGGGATAGTGTGCTGGAAATGCAGAAAGAAAGGACACCTAAAGAAATACTGTAGATCTCGGAAGGGAAAAGAAGGAGACACACGACAAGAAAACAATCATGAAGAAAATGTGACAGGTGATGTGTTACAAGATTCTTTGATTCTTTCTTTCGAAAATTTTACTGATTCTTGGGTTGTAGATTCATGGGCTTCATTCCATGCCACACCTAATAAGAAATATTTTCATGACTATGTTCAATGAGATTTTGGACAAGTTCGTTTGGGTGATGATAAACCCTGTAAAATTGTTGGAATGGGTAAAGTTCTTGTAAAACAACATAACGAAAACCAATGGCTACTAAAGGAGGTAAGACATGTTCCAAATCTGAAGAAAAATCTGATTTTAACAGGGCAATTAGGCGGTGAAGGTTGTGTGACAACTTTCACGGATAAAACTTGAAAGGTCACCAAAGGAGCCCTTGGAAATGCAAAAGGTGAAAAGGTTGGTACATTGTGTTTATGCAATGGTATTTCTAACTCTGTTAATTCTTTAACTTCCAAAGGAGCAGATGCAACATTATGGCGTCATAGGCTCGGACACATGAGTGAGAAGGGGATGAAGATTCTTCACTCAAGAAATTTTTTGTCGGGTTTGAAGAATTTTGATTTGGATTTCTGTGAGAATTGCATTTATGGAAAATAGAAGAGAGTCATATTTCTCAGAGTTGGGAAAAAAAGAAGAGCGAAAAATTAGAGCTTGTGCATACAGATGTATGGTGACCTGCTCAGGTATCATCTCTTGGTGGATCTTGTTATTATGTTACTTTTATTAATGATGCAACTAGAAAAACATGGATTTATTGTATTCAAAACAAATATGATGTATTTGATATTTTCAAGAAATGGAGAGCTTTTGTTGAGATTGAGAAAGGAAAGAAGTTGAAGTGTCTCAGATCAGACAATGGAGGTGTATATTGCAGCAAAGATTTTGATAGGTATTGTTCAGAGCATGGAATTATCAGAGAGAAGATAGATCCAATAACACCACAAGAAAATGGTGTGTCGGAAAGAATGAACAGAACAATCATGGAGCGTGCAAGGTGCATGAGATTGCATGTAGGATTGCCTTTACAATTTTGGGCAGATGCTGTAGATACTTCTGTTTATCTAATAAACAGAGGGCCTTCAAGTTCCTTGGATGATGGTATTCCAGAGGAAGCATGGACAGTTAAAAAGGTAAACTACTCTTTTTTAAAGCCTTTTGGCTGTGATGCCTTTGTCCATATTAATAAAGAAAACATAACAAAGCTTGAGGCAAAATCAAAGAAATGTACCTTTATTGGATATTGTGTTAATGATTTTGGTTATCAGTTATATGATTATGAAAATCACAAAATCATTAGGAGCAGAGATGTAATATTCAATGAAAAGGTCTTGTATAAGAATCAGTTGCAGGAAAAGAAACAGGAAAAAAGAAAACAAAGAATACACAGTTCTTGATGAGATCAAAGAAAAGGTAAAGGTGCCTAAAAATAATAATAATCAAGATCCACAACAACAACAACCGCCACAATAGCAACAGGCACCTCAAACACCTGAAAGTGGTGTTAGAAGATCTACCAGGATAAGTAGCCCGCCTGAACGATACTCTCCTTCATTATATTATTTATTGTTGACTAATTCTAGTGAACCTGGATGTTATGAAGAAGAAATGCAGGTTGAAAATAGGAAGAAGTGGGAGCTAGCCATGGAATAAGAAATGGACTCCTTAATGCATAACCAGACTTGGGACTTAGTCAGGTTGCCTACAGGTAAAAATACATTACAGAATAAATGGTTTTACAGGCTGAAGGAAGAAGATGGAGGAAAACAGAGGTACAAAGCTAGACTTGTGGTGAAGGAGTTTGCACAGAAGAAAGGTATTGATTATGATGAAACATTTTCTCCTGTTGTTAATATGACTTCAATTAGAACTATTTTTAGTCTTGTAGCAGCAGAATATTTACATCTTGAATAGTTAGATGTAAAGACAGCATTTCTCCATGGAGATTTGGAGAAAGAGATATTTATGGAGCAACCAGAAGGATATGAGGTCAAAGGGAAAGAAAAATTAGTGTGCAGGTTAAATATGAGCTTGTATGGCTTAAAACAGGCTCCAAGGTAGTGGTATCTAAAATTTGACAAGTTTATGTCTGAAAAAGGTTATACTAGATGTCACTCTGATCATTGTGTTTATATGAAAATGAAAAATGATGGCAGCTATATTGTATTGTTATTGTATGTAGATGACATGCTTGTTGCAGGGTCTAACATGCAGGAAATAAATGTGCTCAAAAGAAAATTGGAAAATTCATTTGCAACGAAAAATTTGGGAGCTGCAAAACAAATCCTTGGTATGGGAATAACTAGATACAGGAAAAATCGCAAATTAACACTGTCTCAGAATGAGTACATACAAAAGGTGTTGAAAAGATTTAATATGCAGAATGCAAAACTAGTTAGTACACCTTTTGCTAGGAATTTCAAACTTAGTAAGGAGATGTGCCCCCAAGACCCACGAAGAAATGGAATATATGTTTAAAGTTCCATATGCATCAGCAGTTGGAAGCTTAATGTATCCAATGGTCTGCACAAGGCCTGATATTGCACATGCAGTGGAAATTGTAAGTAGGTACATGAAAAATCTAGGAAAAGAACATTAGATGGTAAAATGGATTCTCAGATATTTAAGGGGTAACACAAATCAAGCATTATGCTTTGGTGGTTCAAACATTGCTCTACAGGGATATGTTGATGCAGATATGGTAGGTGACAAAGATAACAAGAGGACCACTACAGGATATATATTAACTGTAGGTGGAATAGTTGTCAGTTGGGTTTCAAAAATCCAGTGTTGTTGCACTTTCAACAATAGAAGCAGAGTATGTTTCTGCTAGAGAGGCTAGTAAGGAAATGATTTGGTTACAAAGGTTTATGGATGAATTGGGTAAGAAGAATGATATGGGCACGTTATATAGTGATAGCCAAAGTGCCATTCATCTTGCAAAGAACTCAGCATTTCATTCCAGGACTAAACACATACAACTCAAGTACCATTTTATACAGTCAGTATTGGAAGATGGACAGTTGAAGCTGGAAAAGATACACATTAGCCAGAATTTTGTAGATATGCTAAAAAAAGTTGTAACCAGGGAGAAACTGATATTATGCTCAGTTTTAATTGGTCTTCAAGGATGACGATGAAGATGAGAAACAGCCAGGTCCAAATAGAAGTCATTGTCCAGCAAATGAAGCAGCGGTGGAGTTGCTACAATCAGTCTCCAAGTGGGAGATTGTTGGGTGTGGAGCCTGATTATCTTGTTTATTTTGTATCACAATATTGGACCCCTATACCTTAATGGGGAGACAATGCCGCCCATAATTAAATGCTTCCTCGGGGGTCTAGGGGGGTGGCTTTGACTTTATGGAGCCCCCCCCCCCCCTGGCGAGGGGTTTCGGGGGCAACGCCCCTGAAGCTAAAAACAGATGTAAAATTTCCTTGTAAAAGTATAGTAATTTCTAGTCAATCTGGGCCATTCATTAGGCAAATGATCTGACGATAGAAGTTATGTTTAGTTTAGGTTTTTTTTCCCTAGAAGGCAACCCCTCATTTTTATGAGGGTATTGTATTGCGGATGTGTATTGTGTGTGTATTCTCAAAGCGAGAAACAGATAGGGAGGCTGTGAGAGAGAACAAAGGATATTACATCAGATATGCTATAGGTTGTGTCTCTTCATTTTTGTTGGATAATAGAAAGGAAGGACTAGCTGTTCAGGGTGGACGTAGCCCAAACTGGGTGAACCATGTATATCTGTGTCTCTCTAGTTTTATGTGTTTAGTGTGCTTGTATTTTCCACATATGTTATGTTTTTCATTTCTCTATAATATTTAATTTTCCAACAATTGGTATCAGAGCCAGAGGTCTATTTTTCTAATAAACTCGCAAGAAAGAAGGGTTTCCTGGTTCGAGTGGGAGAAATGGCGGAAGATGGTAAATTTGGGGTCGATAAATTTAACGGCCAAAAATTTCCGCTGTGGAAGATGCAGATGGAAGATTATCTGTATCAGAAAGATCTATGACAGACACAGAATGGGAGATTCTCAATAGAAAGGCACTCGGAACAGTAAGGTTGTGCCTCGCGGCATCGGTAGCCTTCAATATTTCGAAGGAAACAACAATAGAAGGTTTGATTAAGGCGTTGGTAAAACTATATGAAAAACCCTCGGCCTCAAACAAGGAATTTCTTATGAAACGTTTATTTAATATGAAGATGTCGAAAGGTGGATCTGTTGCAGACCATTTAAATTATTTTAATATAGTTACCAGTCAGTTAAGTTCTGTAGGGGTAAACTTTTATGATGAAGTTAGAGCTCTGTTATTTCTGTGCTCATTGCCAGAAAGCTGGAATCGTTTAGTTATGGCCATTAGTAACTCTGTCTCTGGATCTAGTACTTTAAAGTTTGATGATGTTGTCGGTGCTATCCTTAGCGAGGAAATGCGACGGAAAAGCTCCAGTGAGACATCGGGTAATGCTTTGAGTGCAGAGTCTAGGGGAAGGAGAATGGAAAGAGGAAAGAGCTTGGGATATCGCAGTAGATCAAGGAAAGGAAAATCCAAGTCTAGATCGGGGATAGTGTGTTGGAAATGCGGAAAGAAAGGACACCTAATGAAAGACTGTAGATCTCGGAAGGGAAAAGAAGGAGACACACAACAAGAAAACAATCATGAAGCAAATGTGATAGGTGATTTGTTACAAGATTCTTTGATTCTTTCTTTCGAAAATGTTATTGATTCTTGGGTTGTAGATTTAGGGGCTTCATTCCATGCCACATCTAATAAGAAATATTTTCATGACTATGTTCAAGGAGATTTTGGACAAGTTCATTTTGGTGATGATAAACCCTGTAAAATTTTTGGAATGGGTAAAGTTCCTGTAAAACAATAGAATGGAAACCAATGGCTACTAAAGGAGGTAAGACATGTTTCAAATCTAAAGAAAGATCTGATTTTAACAGGGGCAGTTAGGCAGTGAAGGTTGTGTGACAAATTTCACAGATAAAACTTGAAAGGTCACCAAAGGAGCCCTGGTAATAGAAAAAGGTGAAAAGGTTGGTACATTGTATTTATGCAATGGTATTTCTAACTCTGTTAATGATTTAACTTCCAAAGGAGCAGATGCAACATTATGGAATCACAGGCTCGGACACATGAGTGAGAAGGGGATGAAGATTCTTCACTCAAGAAATTTGTTGTCGTGTTTGAAGAATGTTGATTTGGATTTCTGTGAGAATTGCATTTATGGAAAATAGAAGAGTCATATTTCTCAGAGTTGGTAAAAAAAAGAAGAGCGAAAAATTAGAGCTTGTGCATACAGATGTATGGGGACCTGCTCAGGTATCATCTCTCGGTGGATCTCGTTATTATGTTACTTTTATTGATGATGCAACTAGAAAAACATGGATTTATTGTATTCAAAACAAATTGGATGTATTTGATATTTTCAAGAAATGGAGAGCTTTTGTTGAGATTGAGACAGGAAAGAAGTTGAAGTGTCTCAGATCAGACAATGGAGGTGAATATTGCAACAAAGAGTTTGATAGGTACTGTTCAGAGCATGGAATTCGCAAAGAGAAGACAGTTCCAATTAACAGCAGAAGAAAATGGCGTGTCAGAAATAATGAACAGAACAATCATGGAGTGTGCAAGGTGCATGAGATTGCATGCAGGATTGCCTTTACAATTTTGGGCAGATGCTATAGATACTATTGTTTATCTAATAAACAAAGGGCCTTCAAGTTCCTTGGATGATGGTATTCCAGAGGAATCATGGACAAGTAAAAAGGTAACCTACTCTTTTTTAAAGTCTTTTGGCTGTGAGGCCTTTGTCCATATTAATAAAGAAATTAGAACAAAGCTTGAGGAAAAATCAAAGAAATGTACCTTTATTGGATATTGTGTTAATGATTTTGTTTATCGCTTATAATATTATGAAAATCACAAATCATTAGGAGCAGAGATGTAATATTCAATGAAAAGGTCTTGTATAAGAATCAGTTGTAGGAAAATAAATAGGAAAAAGAAAACAAAGAATACACAGTTCTTGATGAGATCAAAGAAAAGGTAAAGGTGCCTGAAAATAATAATAATCAAGATCCACAACAACAACAACCACCACAACAGCAATAGGCACCTCAAACACCTAAAAGTGGTGTTAGAAGATCTACCAGGATAAGTAGACCGCCTGAACGATACTCTCCTTCATTATATTATTTATTGTTGACTGATTCTGGTGAACCTGAATGTTATGAAGAAGAAATTCAGGTTGAAATCAGGAAGAAGTGGGTGCTAGCCATGGAAGAAGAAATGGAAATGCATAACCAGACTTGGGACTTAGTCAGGTTGCCTGCAGGTAAAACTACATTGCAGAATAAATGGGTTTACAGGCTGAAGGAAGAAGATTTCGGAAAACAGAGGTACAAAGCTAGATTTGTGGTGAAGGGGTTTGCACAGAAGAAAGGTATTGATTTTGATGAAATATTTTCTCCTGTTGTTAAGATGACTTCAATTAGAACTATTTAATTCTTATAGCAGCGGGAGATTTACATCTTGAACAGTTAGATGTAAAGACATCATTTCTCCATGGAGATTTGGAGGAAGAGATATATATGGAGAAACTAGAAGGATATGAGGTCAAAGGGAATGAAAAATTAGTGTGCAGGTTAAAGATGAGCTTGTATGGCTTAAAACAGGCTCCAAGGTAGTGGTATCTAAAATTTGACAAGTTTATGTCTGAACAAGGTTATACTAGATGTCACTCTGATCATTATGTTTATCTGAAAATGAAAAATGATGGCAGCTATATTATATTGTTATTTTATGTAGATGACATGCTTGTTGCAAGGTCTAACATGCAGGAAATAAATGTGCTCAAAATAAAATTGGAAAATTCATTTGCTACGAAAGATTTGGGAGCTGCAAAAAAAATCCTTGGTATGGGAATAACTAGAGATAGGAAAAATCGCAAATTAACACTGTCTCAGAATGAGTACATACAAAAGGTGTTGAAAATATTTAATATGTAGAATGCAAAACTAGTTAGTACACCTTTTTCTAGCCATTTCAAACTTAGTAAGGAGATGTGCCCCCAAGACCCACGAAGAAATGGAATATATGTCTAAAGTTCCATATGCATCAGCAGTTCGAAGCTTAATGTGTCCAATGGTCTGCACAAGGCCTGATATTGCACATGCAGTGGGAGTTGTAAGCAGGTACATGAACAATCCAGGAAAAGAACATTAGATGGCAATAAAATGGATTCTCAGATATTTAAGGGGTAACACAAATGAAGCATTATGCTTTGGTGGTTCAAACATTGCTCTACAGGGATATGTTGATGTAGATATGGTAGGTGACAGAGATAACAGGAGGAGCACTACAGGATACGTATTTACTGTAGGTGGAATAGCTGTCAATTGGGTTTCAAAAATCCAGTGTTGTTGCACTTTCAACAACAGAAGTAGAGTATGTTGTTGCTACAGAGGCTAGTAAGGAAATGATTTGCTTACAAAGGTTTATGGATGAATTGGGTAAGAAGAATAATATGGGCACGTTATACAGTGATAGAAAAAGTGCCACTCATCTTGCAAAGAACTCAGCATTTCATTCCAGGACTAAACACATATAGCTCAAGTACCATTTCATCCGGTCAGTATTGGGAGATGGACAGTTGAAGCTGGAAAAGATACACACTAGCCAGAATTCTGCAGATATGCTAACAAAAGCTGTAAACATGGAGAAAATGAGATTATGCTCAGTTTCAATTGGTCTTCAAGGATGAAAATGAAGATGAGAAACAACTAGGTCTAAATAGAAGTCATTTTCCAGCAAATGAAGCAGTGGTGGAGTTGCTACATTCAGTCTCCAAGTGGGAGATTGCTGGGTGTGGAACCTGATTATCTTTTTTATTTTGTATCACAACGTTGGACCCCTGTACCTTAATGGGATGACAACGCCGCCCGTAATTAAATGCTGCCTGGGGGATCCAGGGGGGGCGTCTATGACTTTATGGAGCCCCGCCTCCCTGTCGGGGGGTTTCAGGGGTAGCGCCCTTGAAGCTAAAAACATATGTAAAATTTCCTTGTAAAAGTATAGTAATTTCTAGTCAATTTGGGCCATTCATTAGGCAAATGATCTTACGGTAGAAGTTATGTTTAGTTTAGGGTTTTTTTCCCTAGAAGGAAACCCCTCACTTTTATGAGAGTATTGTATTGCGGTTGTGTATTGTGTGTGTATTCTCAGAGCGAGAAACAGATAGGGAGACTGTGAGAGAGAACAAATTATATTACAACGGATTTTTTGTAGGTTGTGTCTCCTCATTTTTGCTAGATAATAGAAAGGAAAGACTGGCTTTTCAGGGTGGACGTAGCCCAAACTGGGTGAACCACGTATATATGTGTCTCTCTAGTTTTGTGTTTTTAGTGTGCTTGTATTTTCCGCATATTTTATGTTTTTCATTTCTCTATAATATTTAATTTTCCAACATTCACCTGGTTACCGCTGCCCTAAGTGTGTATTCAATTATGGACCCACATGAACCCACGTGCAATTGGGAGAATTTGTGCTCACTTCAATTAATAGATGGCACAAGGATGCTTGACACAGCCCTACCTGAGCAGTATGTCTTGCCCGAGGACGACGAGCATGGTTCGAAAAGATTGGTGGCCAACTTGCAGATCTGGTACATGAACCCTGTTATGGAACACCTAGCATCAACATTAATTCAGGGTACACAAACAACACACAGGTGTCATTCGGAATCTGACATTCCATGGAAGAGACATCAGGCAAAAATGATGACCGTCAGCACATCCCAATCTAATAAGAAAGGAACCTTACAAGTACGCAAAATAGGCGGCAGATTAATCCGACTGGTTGATGGTACATTTCACGAACAGGCTATTCCACCATTAAATAGCTTCGAATGGTGTCCGGTTGGCTAGATGAATTCGCACCAAGATATTTATTTGATCTCCACCGTGCTCCTACTATCTACCTACTGGTTTTTTGAAATCATTAACATTCTCTGGGATGCCCATTTCCTTGTTGCTAAGATGGACCCTAACCTGCCGAATGATCTATTCCCGAGCTGCTCAGTACCCACAGGCATCATCTTGAGAGGGCCTAGAAATGCTGAGTGTAGTCAAAGGATCGAGCGCTGGCTTCCTGCAGAAATAATTGGCTGTGAGCCATGCACAGAAAGGCACCAATACTTCACAATGGGAATAACTGACCTTCGCACCCCAAGGACAATCGTGGGACCCAGATGGATGGCCTTGAGCACAGAGGAGGGTATGTTAGTACCGCAGTCCCCCACCCGCAGCATCACATTTAGGTCACCACTCATTCTACGCCAAGGAAGAACACTGAGATACAGGGACATACTGCGACTTCTTTGCAACTCCAGAGTACCGCCCAGCAGAAGCAATGTTTGTTCACTCCCTCGCACTACCCTAGTTAACAATCATGACCTGACCACGGGGGACATCCAAATAGATTTGGCGTAGCTATCTTGCACAGCGCTTGAAGGATTATACATCAGATTTTTGCAAGAGGTTTGCCACCATTACCAAACTATACAAAAATAGTCTAGCATACCTCCAGAATTACGGGCCCAGCAGATTGCATTGGTCACTGACGCAACACATATTATTCAGGAGCAGCTTAGGCAGGGTGCACAGTTGGTCAAAATAGCTACGCAACTATGGACAGCATTCCGGCACCACTCTATGCTTCAGCATATCCAGAAGGAATTACAGCAGGTGGAAGCTGCTCTGGATCAGGTTCGAATATCCTCACCCTCTGATGTCTCCACACAGTGTCTAGCCATCGTGAACATGATTGAGAACCTTCGCTGCACCAAGCATGTCATTCGAAAATGATTGAAACCATGGGATGACACTGCACTCCATCTCGTCCAAGATGCTCAGTCTGCCATTGCGCACCTCCACCGGCCGCTAGAATAAGTTACCACAGCTCCAGACAGTCCTGCCTCCCTGACAACTGTCAACATTGTGTAGCAAGCTGCAGCCTAGAGTCAAGAAGTGCTCCCTTTGCTCATCCGCGCTCTTGCTACCTTGCACATGCAAATAAAAGCCACACCACCACAGTGACTCGAGACGAGTCACAAGATTGTGTTGGGGGAATGTTGGAATAGGGTCTCCCAACAAGCTATGAAACTGGTCCATTTTGGATATTTTTGATTATATTTAATCTAGCGGAGGGGCTTTGGGGTGGGTCAAAGACCCAAAAGCGTTGTAATGGGTAAAAGGGTAAACCAAGGGTCCGAAAACCACGGTTTGTAGACCATAGGAAAGTCTAGGATAGATTTCTATAAATAAAGGGACATTTTGTATTGTAAAGGACAGGAATGATGAGCTATTGATGCGAATTGTGGTTTAAGCTATCTGTTTGGGTTTTGGGGAACAGAATCCTGTTGGCTATGTGCGTGGAGATCCAAGTCAAGTTATGTGCAGACCCTGCTGCTGTGTGCGTAGGTTAGGAATGGAATTGTAAGGAAGAATTGATGGATGAATGAATAAGAAAGATTGATAGAGCACTGAATCTATGAGTAATCTTGTGCGAATTGTTGGTAATTGTTGTATTGTGCATTTTCTGTCTTTAAGCTACGAAGATCTACATAAGTGTGTTTCTGGATCTGGATCTATTATGTTCTATTTATATAATGCTGTGTTATTTTCATAAAAGCATATAACTATAGATCTAGCGCACGTGGATGCAAACAGAGACCTAATTAACCCTGCGTAGAACAAGGTAATCAAGGATTACAGGACCTAGCGTAGCTCTACTTGCCTTACCCATCTTTTCTCAGGGTGCAGAAACCTGGTTCTAGCACCCACCCATACTACTTCGGGTGAGACTTTGACCTGCGCAAGCAGGTCACTGCCAAAAGGGCTAGTAGTATAGGGGTTTGTTGGCAAACCTTGCACACCGAACCTGGGTCAAAACCCCTCAAGCCAACAACCACCCCATCTTTTGGGTTTGGAAATCCTCTTCCAACCTACCCATGTGAAATTCTTACCTTCTAGCTTCCCTCTCCAAAGGAATATTCTACACATTTGTTGTATTCTGGTCATCACTCCTTTGGGAATCCATGCCAGTGCCATCTAGTATATAGGAATATCCTCCAGTACTGATTTAATAAGCACTAATTGCCCAACTTTGGAGAGCCATCTATGCTACCAATTGTTTACTCTCCTCTTGACTTTTGCAATTAACCAATTCCCATCATTAATGTTGTAGTCATAGATTTGAGGCTTCTGTGACATGTGTTGTTGTGTGTAGAATCTTCCAGATTAATCGCATCCATTTTTGAACCCGAGATAGTTGATTCCTTTGGCCTTAGGTAAACCCAAGATATTTGATTCCTTCCTCTAAATCCCTACGACCAAAATGAAAATGGGAAAGGGCATGTCTACATTCTTCCTCAGAGCGCTTCACCAATATGATTGTAGATTTACTATGATTAGGGTCCATACCTATGGCCTTACAGAAAACCTCTATAATATTTCTGAATTTTTTGGTATCTTGGATGGATCCATCAGGAAATATAAGTATATCATCAATGTAATGTTCCTTTTTCAGAAACATTGCCAATCGACAAAGCAAATCTATTCTAGAGATAGACTGTAAGGGCATTTACTGGATTTGTCACCTTTAAACAAAGGATGAGCTCCAGAGGCTACCTAGCCCACTAGCAGACTCTATCTATAGAGTGATTGTCAAAGGACAATATCCCCAATAGGGAAATACAACAAGATTGGGAATCTCTTAAGATAACCCCAACATTGCAGCTACAACAATAACAAATACATCAAATGGAAATAGCAGTGACTCATGAACACATAAAATGCTGGAGAATCCAATCGCCATCACATTAATACATAGCAGCAAATAAGAATACAAATCCTTGAGGGAATGATCACTCAAGCAAGGCACTAGAGCCTCAAGAAACCTGTACATGTAAATATGAAATACATAGCTGCATAAATAAAGCCCTAGGCCATGACTATGTAGTTATAGAGAGGAACTGCTGCATAAATGATGAAAATACAATGAAATAGCAATGTAGGCTCAAATAAATAATGAGGAGCAAGATCTCAACCCCTGAAAATACATAACATCAATCCTTTAAGAGGATTGGCTTAAATCTATGCAAAAACACTATAATACAAAATTGTCGGAGTTGCAGTAGCTGCTGCAACTCAAGAACTGGAAATACATGGAGAAGGTTGAAATGGCTGCAACAAATGAAGAACCCTCCTCCAATAGAAATATGAAGTGAAAGGCTGATCCGTTCACCTAATACTTCTCCTCCAAGTCACTGTCAATCCCTCACAGCAAATAGTCACCAAGAAGAACACTGTCTAAGAGAGGCACTGCGCTGCCCATGATGGAATGTGATTGGACTTATGCCAAAGATGGTGAGATATGCTCAATAACCACCTTTTTTGATCTCCCAATGGATGGAACCTCTCTCCACTGAAATATGAGCTCCAGATGGTGTGTGGAAACCTCCCCAACAACACCCAGCAACACTGCACAATATCTGCTACAGAAATTGTGTTGATGTAGATGGATGAAGCTATGGCCTGAATGCCTAAATATGGGGATTGGAGTGCAATCCTTCATGAGAAATGTTTGAACAAGTGAGCCTTTTAAACATGTGAGCCTTCCCTCCATGGGCCCTACGTCAAATTATGGTTTCCTTCCTCTATAATCTTCCCTCCCACGTTGTCCCACTTAGTGCTTTCCAACTCATGCCAACGCAGTTTGACTTGGTCAACCTTGGCCAAACCTTTATGAAAAAACCTCCTTTCACACATGGAGGTGTGAAATCCAGCTCCAACATTATCCTCTTTCATACTTAGAGGATTTTTATTCTCTAATCATGCAAAGAATGGGTCCCCTACCGATTTTATTCATCTCCTATCAAAAATTAATGTTCCATAAAAAATTGGAACATTACTGTCCTCCCCTCTCAAAATATTTCTTGCCCTCAAGCAATTGCAAGGATGAACTGAGTTTCTTTCTACCCTTCCTCCTGTAGCATTTTTATGTGATGATCTCCTCAAGAAAAGGATGCCATACCAACAATCAAGTCTTCAAATTGTCCCTCCAACATATGCAATCTAGCCTTTGGGCGAACATCCCCAAACAGCTATCATGTAGAAACAACTATCCATGAAGGAACAAAGAGATATCTAAGGGCCTCCTTGAGGCATGAGATATGATATGTAATGGGACTTATCATCCCCATATGAATCTCTCATTCCCAAGCCATCAATCATAAAAAAATAAGCTGCCTCCCAACAAGACAACTCATGGAAAATCTCCCTCCACCTTGAGCTCTAGAAATGAAGGTGGGCTGAAATCTGATCATGGAAAGCACTATAACCTGCCCCATGTTTTCCTCTTCTCCACTTATGACAAGTGTGGAGTGTATGTTGATCCTAGGCTGCAAAATTATTTCCCTCAAGTGGCAAAATGAAAAGCAATCCTTCAAGGATTTCTCTTCCAACAATGATAATCCGGCTGGCCCAAGACATGTCATCTATGATGAATAGGACAATATCACCATAAAATTCCCCCATGACATGTTTGCTGTAGGTTACACCATGTGCTGAAAAATTCAAACAATGCCTCATAGGGTTATAATGCAACCTCATCCACTGCAGCTGTAGAAAATATCATGGCAAGTATTGCACAACAAATATCACATCTACTACTAAATAGTAAATATATGAGTGAATCAGCAACATAAGGTCAAATACTCGCCAATATAAATTCAATGGATGGATAATATTACCAAGCCCATGGCTCACCCCACAAGTAATAAAATATGTGGCTGTAGCCATGCCTTCTCTCATGTTCCCCTTAGAACATGTACTGCAGAAAATATGGGAGTTATTCCTCATCAATGACACATTCATCCCATGTGTCTATCCTCTGAGCATGTCCTCCATTAAGATAACAGAAATATCAGCCAAGGAGACCATACTTAGCAATAAAATTAGGCAAGTGATAAAGGTTTCATGTTGTGCAAAGATGTACCAACAGTCTCCCAAGTAGTCACAGCGCAGTTTCCCAAACTGTTGCTTTGAGAAATGAAATGGCAAGTTGTTTCTCAGCTCATGAATAATAATGTATGTTATTTCATCTAATAATTCATGGTGAGTGGCTGAATATAAATGCTGAACATACATGGAAGGTAACACTTTCCCAAGGCCATATAAAATACGGTTGTCTCCATCACATAGTTTGGCCCAATTTCGCTCATGGAGTAACATGAAAAATCTACCCCTTTGAAAATCCCTGCACTGCATCATAATGATAAGAGTACGTAAATAAGAAATGGTACACACAAGACTCTTACCATAGGATGGAAGTGAGATGATAGATGGATATATGCATGTGATCCTCTTCCCAAATGACAGCACTGTGAGCTCATGCAAAAAGGCTCTTGCCCATGCCAATCTTTGTTCCTTGACATGCTCCTTGTCAAGAACAACTCTGGTGATGTTACTGCAAATATGAAGCTTATCCTAATTGGGAAATTCCTCCCAATAAATCCCAGCTAAGGATTGATCCCCTTACACTATGAGAGTTCCCTCCTCTACTCCTGCAACACCATCAATCATATGAGAGCAAATCTGTTTGTGCTCTCTCCCATCAATCCCAAGTAACTCAAGTGCTTGATACCTCCTCATGCTCACATCATGTAACTCACATGATCAAGGTATCATGACTGATATATATGTCATATCAGCAATATTTATCCCTTATCCTTTCTTCCCAATGATGTAAACACCTTGCCACTTCTTCTCCTCTTTGGTACTCCTCCCATGACGACTACCATCCTCCCAAACCAATTCTTGCTTTCTGCATTTCATGAGAGTTTGAAATGCAGCTCCTTGGAGACCTCTTAGGAAAGGCCTCTTTCCCATGACTATGTTGGACCTATGAAGATACAAATTTGATGGAGGTGATATCTCCTCTCCACCCATGTTCAACAACACTGCTGATTCCTCCAATTGTGTAGCAGTTGTCTCCTCCTACGGTTCACAAATTGTTTCATGATTTTCCATGGAGGTGTCATGGTTTGTTACATCCTCCAATGGTCCACATCCCAACCTCAAAGGCTGAATGAGACTCATCAATAGTGCATGAGGATGAGGGCTCATCTCCTCCTTGAACCCTTTGCACAGTGCAGTGCAATCATGAGGCCCTAAAGTGGCCATGTGATTTGATCCTTGGACCTCTTCATATGAAATTCCACCATCCTTAAGATTATTTGCTGAAATAGAAAGTGGAACTTTTCTCATACCTTGGTGGATCTTGGGACCTTATTATGTGGCTGCAATTTCTTTTCCTCCAATGGATTCTTCATCCATAGATGCTGAAGGCTGTTCCTTCAAAGTTGTAGCAGCATTGATGCAATCCTCCTCCCATGGTGGTGTGAGCTTCTCTTCCTTTGTTTTTTTTTTCTTCGTCAAAAGGTTTGGATCAAACTTTGAGAAAAGACTACAAAATAAATCACCCTTGAATGGACCAAGGGTTTGAACCACCAAACAGAGGTTTCACCCTCAATGTGCAGTGCTGCAATCTCCACTGCTTCTTCCTCTGCCAGTGGATGTAGCAAGAAAAAGGCTTCTAGATTTTTCACCCAAGCTCTAGATGAAGTGTCCCCATCAAATGTAGACAATAGAAACCTATTGCCTCTGATTTCTCTTCTACTATAGGGCCTTATCTCCTCCTTCTGCTGAATAAACTATGGGAACATTGTAGCTTCCCTGAATGCTACGGAATGGAATTTATATTTATCCAGGTATTGATTTAGAACCAGATGATCCAAGCATCTCCCATGCTGGTCTTCAAGAGAATAGGAAGTGCATGGACCTTACTCTTCTCCCCTTTTCTTCTCCTCCTCCTCAGGGAGGCTCTTCTTTATTTCAAAAATAGATGATCTTAGTCTCATCTTCTTCATCATTCTCCTCTAAAATCGAACTCACAAGATATGCCAAGTTCGATGCTCTGATACCACTATAATGTTCCTTTTTTAGAAACATTGCCAATCGACAAAGAAAATCTATTCTAGAGATAGACTATAGGGGAATTTACTGGATTTGTCACCTTTAAACAAAGGAAGAGCTCCAGAGGCTATTTGGCCCACTAGCAGACTCTATCTATAGAATGATTGTCAAAGGAAAATATCCCCAATAGGGAAATACAACAAGATTGGGAATCTCTTAAGATAACCCTAACATTGCAGCTACAGCAATAACAAATACATCAAATGGAAATAGCAATGACTCATGAACACATAAAATGCCGAAGAATCCAATGGCCATCACATTAATATATAGCAGAAAATAAGAATACAAATCCTTGAGGGAATGAACACTCAAGCAAGGCACTAGAGCCTCAAGAAACCTGTACATGTAAATATGAAATACATAGCTACATAAATAAAGCCCTAGGCCATGACTGCGTAGTTATAGAGAGGAACTACTGCATAAATGATGAAAATACAATGATATAGCAATGTAGGCTCAAATAAATAAGGGGGAGCAAGATCTCAACCCCTGAAAATACATAACATCAATCCTTTAAGAGGATTAGCTGAAATCTATACAAAAACACTATAATACAAAAATTCTGGAGTTGCAGTAGATGCTGCAACTCAAGAAATGGAAATACATGGAGAAGGTTGAAATGGCTGCAACAAATGAATAACCCTCCTCGAATAGAAATCTTAAGTGAAAGGCTGATCCTTTCACCCAAGACTTCTCCTCCAAGTGATTGCCAATCCCTCACAGCAAATAGTCACCAAGAAGAACGTTGTCTAAGAGAGGGACTGCATTGCCCATTGTTACACCATTTTTTGGTCATCTAACCTTTCATCATTAGATGGACCCAAGTACACCATGTAAGACCAGTTTTACCCCTAGTAAAACTGCTTTCACTATGTTAATTAAAGAAACCCCAAAAGGAATAATTAATTAAACCATAATTTAATTATTATTCCCAGTCATGTTTAACCCAAAATCAAAGAAATTAATGAGATACACCCATAGTTATCTTATTATTTTCTAGGAATAATTATTTAAATAATATTCCTTGTTAAATATGACCAAATCAACCACTTTTAATTAAATAAATCATTATTTATTTGATTATATCCCAACCACTTCCTTAAAAGGATAAATAAATCATTTATTTATTTATTCCTCACTAATCAAAGGATTTGACCCAAGTCAAAGTCCCTTTCCCTCCAACAAATAATAATAAAATATTCCATAGAGGTGGATCTAGATTTGATTAACATTATTTTAATCATGCACCAAGATCTAGAATGACCCAATATTTTGTTATAAATAGGAGGGTTTTCCCCTTCATTCTTCACCTTTTGTTGCCTATTAGATCACTCTGGATCTATACACTTGGTCTCATTTTTTCGCCATTTTGCTCCCATTGAGCTCTACCTTCTACATTGGGTTTTCTACATCTACAAGAGAGAGAAAGCTTAGATCTGAAGTGCTGAGGACTACAAAGAACCCATCCCATTGAGGAGATCTGGATACACCTTCTTGTTTCCTCCCAGGTGCCCAGTAATATAAAAATTCATTCAAAAAATCGTGTTCTTGTCTTGTCTGTTGGATGCATGGAGCAAACTCTTTACTTTACTGCTTAATATCTTTCCATTTATAGATTTGTTTGTTGCAGCACTTTAACTACTAATTGCAGATCTGAAGATGTTTTGCAGCCATTATTGTTGTTAGGGCTATTAGTTATGCGTAGCTAAAGTGGTTTTTTTTCGTACACTTCGACGAAGAATTCATACTAACAAATGGCGACTCCACACGGGTTTTAAATTACGACCGCTGTCGTTTTTCATATTCCTGCATATCCAGCTACTTCAGACCCTAGGGTTTCTTTTCAGCTTTTTGTTTTTCCTATTTTCATGTGGTTTTTTCCTCATAAAGCCCTCAAACATTAAAATTTCTAACTTCCGTGTGTTTCTGGCCCTATTGCGCAGGTGACCGACATCAGCCGCAGCTGAGACGTCATTTTTTTCTGAAATCTGCTGCCGGGAGTCCCGGAAGTGCAGGTCACACTTTTTGGCCCAAAAAGTGCGTCCTCAAGCCTCAGGACGCAGAAAACAACCCCAAAACTGCGATCGGAGCGAAAAACTGGTCAAAAACCGCGACCTGGACTTTTTTCTGTTGTTTTTCTGAACTTTTTCTGGGTTTTTCTGAAGCTTCTGTCAGGGTTTTCCAGCCTCTGTCTCAGCCCGTTTCGACTTGTTTCTGATCTGCTTTTGCTCATCTAAGTGGGAACCTAGCCCCCTAGGGCTTCAGTACCCTCCATTTTTGGTGGAAGAGTTTTAGCTGTTTCAGGTGTCTGATTTTTCAGAGTTTCAACCTTCCCTTTTTCAGATCTGATACCTCATCCTCAGACCCCTTTTATATCAGCTTCTTTTCCTTTCAAATCACCTCTTGTCGTTTTGTTTGGACCCCCTTTGAAGGCCTCCGCCTTGCCCCCTCCGGTTTTTGCTGATTTCCTTCCTTTTTCCAGCCACCTTGCCTCTGCCTCTTGGCTGTGATCTGCACCTCTTTCCTGCAGCTTTATCCTCCAGATCCCTGTCCCTTTCGACCCTAGATCTGTTGAGCTCTTTTTGTGTGTGTTTACATAGTTTTTCCCTTTCTTTTCAGCATCGTTTTGAGAGACCCACCTTCTTGGGTTAGATAGATGCACAAGTAGTTGTTGTTTTTCTGTTATTTCAGCATTTTATTCTGTTCTCTGTAGGTTTATTTTCAGCTACGCAACACACTTTTTTCTTGCTCTCACAACGGAAAGGGTTTAAAAATTAAAATTAACGCACGCCACACACTGACCCTAAGTGAAGAAGCGCCTGGTTAACACCGCCAAGCAAAGACTCTAAAATCAATCGTCACCGCACCTTTTCTGCCCTTGACCTGAATTGATTCTGTCTCTTTCTGCCCCTGTCGGTTTCCTTCTTCCTGTCATCATTGCGCCCCCAAGGCACCTTTCCCGGAGCCTCCTTGGCCTTCACCCTCAGTCTCCGGTCGATCGACCTGCTCCGTCCCACCATCGTCGAGCCAGTCCTTCTCTGATTCTTTGGGTTCTCCTTTTCCTTCTGGTTCTCCCCCCTGTCACCTCCACTATGTCCGGTCCAGGGCCTAACACTAGCGGGAATCCCGGCCCTAATGCCGGGACTACTACTAGCAGAACCACCACAGGAACTACCTCGGCTTCACCCGTGCTCCCCTTCTTGGCAGGCCTCAGCCTCCCCGATTTGGACCGGTTGATAAACGACCCTATACATCATGACGCTAGTTGGCCCGCTATGCCGACAAAGCTCCCTTCCGACATCCCAAAGTTTGAAGGTCGTGCCGGAGAAGATCCTTCAAATCATGTTCGATCTTTCCACATGTGGTGTTCATCTACCTCCATTATCGATGACTCTGTTCGTCTTAGACTGTTCCAACGCACGCTTACAGGCGAAGCGTCTAAGTGGTATGTTGACCAGCCCACTTCCTCCCATACCACCTTTGCAACTCTTGCCCGGGCTTTTTTATCTTACTTCCAGCTTCCCCTTCGTTATGACATTGGTATCGAACTCTTGACTTCCTTCAAGCAAACCTCTTCGACCCGCCTTTCTACCCATGTCCAGGAATGGCGAAGACGACGGAGCTTATGCCAATCTCCTCCCTTCGAAGACCGTGTCTACATGGACTGGTTCCTTAGATCTCTTTTGTCCCCTATCGGAAAAGATGTCGCATCCCATTTTCCTCAAACCGAAGAAGATGCCCTCCAAATGGCGTTAAAGTATGACCTGATCTACGCTCAGACAGGTTATGATCCTACTGTCCTACCTGATCTTCCCACACCCAATGATGCCCATACACCGGGGGCACCTCATGCCGCCAACAGTATCATTGGACCCATCTCTCATCCATCCGCTCAACCTCACATGATCTATGGTTTTCCTGGGGGAGGGGGCACCACTTCCTGCACTTCTCCCCCTCCCGGTAGCATGCATCCAGGATACGGCATGCCTCATCCTTTTGCCCAACCTCCTGCTTACCTCAATGTTGCCCAACCTACCCATTACCCTTATCCACACCTTTTTCATACAACTCTCCCGCATATGCTTTTTCGCTCCCTTGCCTTCTTAACTCCTCAGCCGGGGCCCTCCCCGCCCTCAAGTGTGTGGATGGCCAGCAAGGATTCATGGCTACCCAACCACCGACGGACAAGTGACCACTGACTCTCCTTCGGTTCCTCCAATTACCAGATCCTCATGATGAACCTCATCCGCTCATCGTCGACCTTAACCTTCAAACTCGTCTCGCCAGTACCCCAAGCCTCCCCGCTTCGACCGCTCTCAGCCCTCTCCGTGTTCCCCGCAGAGCCTCTTTTCGACATCCAATGGCCCTCATATCCCCTCAACCTAACAGGGTTTATCCAAAGACGACAAAGGGACCATTACTACCGAAATGTCGTCTCCGAACAGCCGCTCGCCGTATAGTATAGTAGATGATTTGGCGCAATCCCCTGCTGCCATTTCCACACTGGAACTCCTCCAGTCGTGCCCTTCCCAAAAGAAGGCTCTACTATCTACCGTGGGCGCTATCGATCCTGCTGATGACCAAATGATTGTTTTCGACGCCACCCAATCGGACCATCCCCCTCTTCCTCCTTCCGTCGCTTTCCAAATCCCAGTCAAAATCCGGAACGCCACTGTATCCCGGTGTATAATTGATGAGGGGGCATCCACCTGCGTGATGTCTGATTCGGTTTGGAAGCAACTCGGATCCCCTGAGCTGGCCCCGTCCACGATCACCCTTCGAGCGTGGGACGGTCATGCCTCCCAGCCCATTGGCCTGTTTCGTAACTGTCCCATCACCCTCGCCGGTAAGACCGTTTGCGTTGACGTCGAAGTCATTGACGCCCCTCTAGACTACAACATTCTATTGGGGCGAAGCTACACCTATGCCATGTCTGCTGTCCCATCCGCGGTTTTCCGCAAGATGTCTTTTCCACATAATGGGAAGATAGTCACCATCGACCAACTATCTTATCATGAGCCGCCGTCTCAGACCTCCTCCGAGACGACCATCTCTTCCGTAGCCAACAAGCAAACCGTCGATTCTTTGACCAGTGTCTCCCCCGGCGTCTATAAAGATTCCATCCTGCTTGGTACTTTTCCTCATCTTCCCCCCCCTCCTGTTACTGATCCCAGCTTGTCGAATGTTTGCATGATGCAATCGTCTCAGGCTGCCCATAAACGGCCTGCCTCGGCTAGTCCGCACCCTCCCCCCCGCCCTCCGCAACCCGCCCCTAGCCATTCATCTCAGCCAGCCGGACCTCCTCTTTCTGGCCCTCCCCCTACAGCTGGTATCCCCGAACCTCTTTATCCCCCCGGCTCGGTTCCCCCTGGCCTTGCCCATCTCGGAGCCGTACCTCCTGGTCATTACCCTGCTGGACAGATCCCCTTCTTGGCTCCCCCTCCTGGAGTATCTTCTGTCCCCGTCATGGCCACCCTCTCTCTCCCTAACTTGACCTTAGGCATTCCGGTTTGGTACCTTGACCCCCCAGCCGCCACCCCCCCTGGTCACCCCAAACCTTATATGGCTTTGACACCGGTTCAACCGATCACCCTCGCTTCCTCCATAGCCACTGTGCCCCCAGCACCTCCACAGGACCCTTCTCCTGATGTGACGGCTCCCGGGAAGACAGGCAAAGCCCGAAGGGGGGCAACCCATCACGATCCGGCCCCCCCGACATCCCTTACCCCCCCACGACCACCAAAGCCCGCCATTCAATGCGCTTTGTGTGATGTCGTCGGTCATGCCACTCACATGTGTCCTGAATTGCCCCACCTCAAGCTTCTGGTCAACGAGACATTCCCCGACTCTGATCTCCCAGAAGTCCATGTCACTATCCTCGACTCCCTCCGATGACTCAAACACTTGCGCACAAACCACCCTTGTGCCTTGTGCGATTTTCACGGCCATTACACCCACCTCTGTCCCCGCCTTGACGAGTACCGTTCCTCCTTGGACTTGTACCGCCAATTCAAGGCCGCTTCGATCGGACCAGAGGACATTCACATTCCGCCTCCCGCTTTTAAGCCAACGGAGCCCTCAGTCACCATTTTGTACCTGTCATCATCCATGAGACCATTTGGGAACGTTCCATCTGAATCCTCCCCTGTTGTTTCGCTTGACCTTCCTTCAGCGGTCATCTTGGGCTCAACATCGGTAGATCCGTTATCTACTTACTCTTCGGTCACCCATTGTGACGATGCGCATGTGAACCTCTCTTCTCATGATGATGATTCAGGCCACTTCACCATGTCAGGTGGTTCTTCTTCCACCAGTCACCCCATCTTCTATCACGATGACGACATTATGGAAGAAATTCCCACCCCCGACTTTATCTATTCCCCCTTACATCGAACCCATGCGTTGACACCACATACACCTTGTGGCCATTACATCAAAACCCAATGTTTGGGTAAGGGGGCACCCACATTTGAGAGACCACGAGACGCCATTCTCCACCACTCTCCTAGTGTATCTGGTCGTGTTGACTCTAGACCCAGTATTCTTCCACATTTAGAAGAACCTCTAGAGTCCCATATCATTTCAGATCACTCTCGGGACGATACCCCTTATCGTTCCCTCATCTTACATCAGCAACCCAGTCTCTTAGACATTATTGTTGACCAACCTATAGCTTTTCTACGAGAGCATCAGTTCATTATCTTCAAATCCTCCTTTTGGGATAGTGACACCAGGTATGCCAATTCGGAAACTTAAAGTCCATTTCATCCCTATATGCAGTACCAAAAGAGATTGGTAACACTCCATTTCCTTTCTCAAACTGCATAACCATAACCAGAACAAATGGCACACCACATCATTAAAATGTGTTTAGATTCCCATTTTTCTAGATACATTTTGGCATGACCACACCATGCTTGGGGGCACCTCTGCCCCCCAACCATAACCCTCCTCACCTCGTTTTTGGAGAGGAGGTTGTCTTACCAATCGAGTGTGAAATTTCTTCTCTACAACTAGCCGTTGAACTTCTCCCTGACACCCCACCGCTAGAACAATGACTTATCATGCTTGAGCGTGCCTCCGAAGACCGCCGTGTTGCCTTGCAAACCATGGAAGCGGCCAAAAAACGCACCAAAGCTCAGTATGACCAAAAAGTCCAACCTCGCACTTTTCGCGAAGGCGACCTTGTTCTAGTATATGACCAGGCCCATGATGTCCTAGGTCATGGGAAGTTTGACTCATTATGGCTAGGCCCTTACATCATTTGTAAGGATTTGTAAGGATAGTCAGCATCTGTTTTTTCATTTTTCCTACTTCACCAAAATCCAACTCCCAGCCATAAAACAGCACCAAACCCCCCTCATCTCCCAGGTCGCAGTTTTCTGCCATTTTCTGGACCAGGTCGCACTTGTTGCCCTAATACCTGCGTCCCGGGTCGTACTTTTTGCCCCAAAAAGTGCGACCCGGCCATAGAGATGAAGGAGGGGCTGTTTCTGGGGGTTTTGGGCCCTCAACTGCAAATGTAATCCATCAAAATGCAAGAGCAAGGTTAGGCCTCTCGCCTCCAACTGACAGATCTCGAATCCAACGGTCGGCTTGTCCGCTACGTTCGCCGCAAGATTTAGGGCCTTCTCTCCTCTCCACATTCACCACAGCAACAATAGCAAATGAATGATTTTGGAGGGAAAACCGCCTCATTAAAAGAGAACCCCTGTTTCTTCTTTCGACTGCCGCGACCACACCGTAGCCCCGTTCGACGAACCGTCAGCACCGCTGGATAGATCTCACCGAGCTCTCAAATGGGTTTTACTTAGTTTTTGGTGATTTGATACTTCACCCGGACACTTTTTTCCACGAAGGGTCACTTCACCGCTCCTTAAAATCGAATTTCCTCACTTACGACACTTGTACTTGGGGCACCATATCGTCCCCTTACTTGTCCATGTTCGTGTTGATTTTCGTCATGAGTGCCCAATTTGTACTCATGTTTCCATGACCCCCCATTGGGGCCTTTACTGTGTGGCAGCACTATAAAGTCGCCCTTGTTTAGAGCATCCAAGTCGAGTCATCATTGCATTCATGGAGTCTATCCTGCATCCTTTTACACCCCACTATAGCCCTCCATCCTTCATTGCTTGGTCCCTCTCTTGCGTCGCACATTATGACCTTCAGCCCCACTGTCCCCTGTCCCTTCCGATATTGTGTCAGTCGCTGCCATGTCATTCATGCCCTTTATGCTCTAACAAGGGAAGTCGTCCATTCGCCACTCCATCCTTCCCATTTCCACTATCATCATTAGTGTCAGTCTGTCTGTCGCTCTATTGTTCTTCTATCGTGCCTTAGTTGAGGATCTCTCATTACCTCACCTACGGCGGACCTCCTTCTGTAGACATCAGCACATTTATTCCAGAAGCAAGGTCTAGAGGGCGGTGTACCTTGGTTCCAGCTTCCACTTTTGTTCGGTGCCTCGGATCAGGCAGGGGGATCTCTCACTTCCCTTTGACTTGATTGCTTCTCCAGCTCCTTTCAGCATGATCGAGATTCATATACCGGACAGCCCAGTGACCCAGCAGCAGCTCTTGATGATTCCCGGGCGTGTGTGAGATGTCTCAGCCCTCATGAGGGGGTGGCCCTGCAGGTAGCCCCCCACATGCCCGGATGACCTCTTCATTGCAGCCTTTGATGCCGCTCCCGATTTTGATGATGTTGGCCTTAGCCACTTGCAGCACCTCTATGATTTGCATGTATCAGTCAGATTTTGTGAGCCCTTCCCCATTTACAGGGGGCATTTGGGTTGTATTTATCTCATGTACTCATATATTATTGTACTAGTCCTGGCTGTTATCCCAGGCACAGCATGTATGTGAGACTCTTCATTGTATTTTTATCTGGCCCTTGATTATGCCAGTTGTACTCTCTGGTTCGGTCCCTTGTGTACTGGACACACTATTCTTTTGTACTTTGTCACGGCGGGCATAGGTATGCCTCCCCCGCCGCCTTCAGCACATGTACCCTCTCATAAAAAGAGACTTGTTGCACCTGCGAGTCTCGTCTCCTCAGGGTCTAGTCCTCCAGCACACTATCTACCTCCCACTTCTCTCTCTGACATACCCTTTTATCGTCTAGTGATTGTATTCTTACAACGTACTTCGGTCATACGATTTTCTCCTGACACTCGCACGCTGGGGGGCAATCTGTTACACCATTTTTTGGTCATCTAACATTTCATCATTAAATGGACCCAAGTACACCATGTAAGACCAGTTTTACCCCTAGTAAAACTGCTTTCACTATGTTAATTAGGAAGCCCCAAAAGGAATAATTAATTAAACCATAATTTAATTATTATTCCCAGTCATGTTTAACCCAAAAACAAAGAAATTAATGAGATACACCCATAGATATCTTATTATTTTCTAGGAATAATTATTTAAATAATATTCCTTGTTAAATATGACCAAATCAACCACTATTAATTAAATAAATCATTATTTATTTGATTATATCCCAACCACTTCCTTAAAAGGATAAATAAATCATTTATCTATTTATTCTTCACTAATCAAGGGATTTGACCCAAGTCAAACACCCTTTCCCTCCAACAAATAATAATAAAATATTCCATAGAGGTGGATCTAGATTTGATTAACATTATTTTAACCATGCACCAAGATCTAGAATGACCCAATATTTTGTTATAAATAGGAGGGTTTTCCCCATCATTCTTCACCTTTTGTTGCCTATTAGATCACTCTGGATCTATACACTTGGTCTCATCTCTATCATTTGCTCCCATTGAGCTCTATCTTCTATATTGGGTTTTCTACATCTACAAGAGAGAGAAAGCTTAGATCTGAAGTGCCGAGGACTACAAAGAACCCATCCCATTGAGGAGATCTGGATACACCTTCTTGTTTCCTCCCAGGTGCCCTGTAATATAAAAATTCATTCAAAAAATCGTGTTCTTGTCTTGTCTGTTGGATGCATGGAGCAAACTCTTTACTTTTCTGCTTAATGTCTTTCCATTTATAGATCTGTTTATTGCAGCATTTTAACTACTAATTGCAGATCTGAAGATGTTTTGCAGCCTCTATTGTTGTTAGGGCTATTAGTTATGCGTAGCTAAAGTGGTTCTTTTTCGTACACTTCGACAAAGAATTCATACTAACACCCATGATGGAATGTGATTGGCCTGATGCCAAATATAGTGGGATATGCTCAAGAACCACCTTTACTGATCTCCCAATCGATGTAGCCTCTCTCCATTAAAATCTGAGCTCCGGATGGTGTGTGGAAACCTCCCCAACAACACTACACAATATCTGCTGTAGAAACTGCGTTGATGTAGATGGTTGAAGCAATGGCCTGAATGCCTGAATATGGGGAATGGATTGAAATCCTTAATGAGATACACAAGAAGGAGAGGAATTCCTAAACAGGACTCCCTCGTGCCCGAAGGCACTGCAGCTCTGCTGAACAGTAAGAGGCAGCAACAAGTCTCTAAGACTCAAATGTAAAAATGATCAAAGATAATCTCAATGGCTACCTTGATCCTCTTTTAAACAAGTGAGCCTTCCCTCCATGGACCCTACTTCGAATTAGGGTTTCCTTCCTCTAGAAGCTTCCCTCCCACGTTGTCCCACTTAGTGCTTTCCAACTCATGCCAACGCAGTTTGACTTGGTCAACCTTGGCCAAACCTTTATGCAAAAACCTCCTTTCACACATGGAGGTGTGAAATCCAACTCCAAAATGATCCTCTTTCATACTTGAGGATTTTAATTCTCTAATCACACAAAGAATGGGTCCCCTACCCATTTTATTCATCTCCTATCAAAAATTAATATTCCATAAAAATTTGGAACATTACAATCAACGAATAAGAGATGTGTAAGATGTATAAATTCAGATAATTTGACACCTTTTATAGTCGCTTTGGCCTTGGACATTACCAATACTTTGGTCAGTCCTTCCATGATTAATAAAAATAGAAACAGGGATAATGGGCATCCTCGACAATGCCCTCTACCTACATGAAAAAATTGAGATGTTGCACCATTGATGAGTAGGCTTAAGGATGCATTTGTGATACATCCCATGATCCAATTGATGAAAGAGTGGGGGAATCTAGTATGAAGAAGGATGAGCTGGATGTATGTACAACAAGTGCAATCAAAATCCTTTGCTAGGTCAAGGTTGAGGATGGTTGTTTTAAGGCTTTTGAGCTTGATTGAGTGCATGGCTTCCTGGGAAGTACCTATAGCTTCATGAATTTGTCTCTGGTTAAGGAAGGAAAATTGTTCCTTGGATATGTGCGAAGATAATATGGGCTTTATGTGATTGACAATGATCTTGGATATGATCTTGTAGATATAGTTGTAGAAGGATATGGGTCGGTAGTCATTAAAGGTTAAATGCTTATCAATCTTAAGTGTGAGGGCTATGAAGGTAGCATTGAATCCATCATATATATCACCAGTCATCCTACTCTCTTCAATGACTTGTAGAAGGTCCCTCCCAATGTCTTCAAAGAAAGTGAGATAGAATTCAATGGGACAGCCATTCAGACCAGGGATCTTGTCCTTCTTAAACCATTTTAAAACCGCTTTAACTTCTCCTAAAGTAATAGGTGCATTTAAGTTTTCATTGTCATCTTCCTCCACATATCTGTGCATGGTCCTGGCTATCTGAAGAACTCTTGATATGTTGGCAACCTTGGGATCACTATAGAAATGGGAGAAATGTATAATACCCATATCAACAAGTTTTGCATGGTTATTGGCCACCCTTTCAGCTTGGTCCTTCAATTCCCATATTGTGTTGATACTCTTTCTACCTTTTGCACATTTCTAGAAGAATTTTGTGTTGTCGTCTCTCGCCTTGAGCCAGATGGCCCTGATTTTGAGCCGCCATGATTCCTCCTATTGCCTTAACAATTTGGCTTTCTCCATTTCCAATTGAATGAGGTGGCCCTTGGCCTCTGTGGATTGAAAGCCAAGGCCATCCAATCCCAGCAGGCTCTCTAACACAATCTCAATCTTATTCAATGTTGCTTCATCCTATATTATCTTTTATCTGGCCCTTTTTATTTTTTTGTCTTTTAATATGTTCATGTTGTTGTAGAAGACATAGGATGAATCAGAGTCAAGCATCTGATCATAGTGTGTCCAACATATTTTTACAAGGAGGTGAAAAACAGGATCCTCCAACCAGCATGAGTTGAATTTAAAGGGGGAGTGAGGTTTGATGCTTTCCCCATGTATGTACAAGTATATTATAGAGTGATCAGATGACCCTCCCGAACCCACCCATTCTCTGGCCTTGTCAATTCTATCAGCTAGCTTGGTCTTGATCAGAAATCGGTCTAGTCTTCGCACCAAGGAAGCCTCACCAGTCCTTCTATTGCGCCATGTGGGGAATTTTTTAGGCATGGCCAAATCCAGCATATAAGCATCATTGATCAATTGTTTGAAGTATTCTGACAAGGGGTCCCGTATTGTATTAGGCCCCCATGATTCAGCTAGGCCAATGGAGAAGTTTAAATCTCCACCGGTGATAATATGATCTCCCTTCATGATGTTTGAAGTCATCAACTTATCCCAGTAGTCCTCTCTGTTGTGATAGGGGCCGTAGACATTGATAAAACATAAGGGCATATCAAGCCCATTTATACTGATGTCAGCCACAAGAATCCCATATCTGTCCCACCAGCTTCCGAATTTGATATTTCTATAATTAAATCCCATAACACATCCTCCAAATCTCCCTCTATCATCTATTGTCTTGAAGCTCCGATCCAGGAGTAGTGAGGTGAGGATTTTGTGGATATAATCTCAATCTCTCAAATTTTCTTGAAGAATAAGGACGTCCACTCTCACAAGAGCCAACAACATTCTTAGTGCTAGTTTTTTGTTGAGACTGGATAATACCCTATAGTTAAATGAGAGGCAGATCATGGAACACCCATGTCAAGGGTGTCCTTTTCTCTAAGAACCTTGTCAATAGAATATTGTTTCCCTGATGCTACCTCCATACCAACTCGAAGGATAACCTTAGATAGAGATGATGATCTGCCCATGGCAGCTTTTGATTGGGATCCTATGGGGTTAGTGCCGAGACCATAAGCATTAGACGAGGATATAAGGTTGTAAAAATGGCCAAAAATTTTGCCCAAGAGTTTAGTAAGTGATTGGGAGTTAGTGTCTCCCATTAGGGTATGAGGGCCCGGCCGGGAAATGGAGGGAGGGGCAGTTGCAACATGACATACAATGGGATCTAGATTACATCTAATTAAATCAATTTTAGATGTTTCTAGAGATATAACTGGAGATACATTGCAATTAAATTTAGTATTGAATGCATAAGGAGTAGTGAGAGGAGTACCCAGGATCGGAGTATCCTCCTCATGAGGATGATAGCCATAGGCTTATGGAGGTAATGGCACTTGAATGGGCAGAATCTTCCTAGGGGTATGCAACAACACAGGCTCTGCCGAGGGTCTCTCCTGAGTAGAGTCTTGTTCATGACAACCAACAGTTTGGGTCCCTGCGTGCACTAAAACTTTACAGCTTTTGTATTTGCTGCAGTGATAAGCGAGCATTCCTTGTATAGATTACCCACTTCATTACAACAACGACACTAGAATGGTACCCCTTCATAGTCTAGAATCTGGCATCTTGAGATATCTCTGAACTATAGGTTGTACCTCTCCACCAAACTTTCTCGAGTGTCAAAGTGGACAAGAATTCGAGCTATTGAAATATTTCTTGTCTCTAGGTAGTACATGTCATGGTCCAGATAAATCCCTAAGTCTTCTCCAATGAATCAAAGTGCTTCCTCTGTCCAGAATTGTAGTGGGAGTCCCAGCAGCCACACCTAGATAGGTATTTCTCCCATCTTTTCCTTATTAGGATCAAATTGAGGAGTCCATCGCTTGAGAAAAACTGGTGTAATTTTGATATGCCAATATTTTGTAAGTACACAATTTGCCATCTTAGGATGGGGGAAAATTAGGGCAAACCTCCCTCTGTTCATTGTCGGCACCCCAAGAAGTTTCTCTAGAACGTTTCCCCAAATTTCAGTGGTCCATATCTTGAGTCTGGTGGTGGTATAGTTCCTTCCTCAAACATGTCCAACCAGGATCGTTTGTGAGGTTTCCTCCAACTTATCCATTCCGATACCTTTACCGAAGACCAATTTCCTCTTCTGTTCTCGACTCTTTGTGAACCTATGTTTCTTCTTGCTAGTCAAGTGGGAATTCCTATCTAAGATATGCCCTTATCCTTCCAGTTTTTCATCATCCGAATCAGATGTCTTGATGTCCTTCATCGGCGGAATTGCCTGGGTAATTCCTTCAAAGCAGCCAGATGCTTCCACAAGTGGGGGCTCCCATAGATTGTTTGTAGGTGTGTTTCCATCCACTACATGGTTTATACCTAGATGTTCAAATCTGAAGGACCCCTCTAAGTTACCGAAATTTTCCCCCAACCCTTCCGTTATTGGACCCAAAACGTTCGAAGTTACTTGAGCTTGATTCTCCCATAGCCTGAGTACTGATGGTGAGGGTATTGAGAATGCTGGCAAAGCCAAAGGCACTGGGAAGCGTTCAGAATAAGCTGCTTCAAATTCCTGATAGGGTTCCTTAGAGACAAGGTGACTTTGTGATGACTCACATATATCCATGTCCACTTGTTCTTTCTCTGCTAGGTTAGCTCCTTGAGTCATCTCACCTATATATTGAGGTGTAAAACTTGCCCATATCTGCAATGGTTCTAGATTTTCAAAAGATTAATCCAACTCAACCTCTTCCATACCTCCATTTCGAGAATTTATCCTGCATTTCAAAGAGTTCCTGAGACATGTCGCAAAAACCTTGTCTGTTTCGAAGTGCTATCTCAGAGACTGTGACCATCAACCATAGAGGATGGGGTCCAGAGTGACCCCAGAGTATATATGAAGGGTCAAAATAATTACCCACCGTTAGGTTGTCGGGGCCATTGATTTGTTTCCAACCTATGAGGTTCCACTTTTTCTCCTTTAATTCCTCTTGTCATGAAAATTTTTATTAACTTTATTCCTCTCCAAGAGCATTGATCTCAGGGTCAGTAGCTTGAACTTTTAGAATGTGGACATAGCTAATAACTATTAGATAATGTAAATATTTTTGGCAGAGAGAAACACATGGAGCTTTGTTTACTGATCTTCTCATCCCTCCTTCTCATTCCAATTTGGGCATAACTATTTGTTTCCAAACTATCATATGTCTCTTTTTCTCCTTTGATGCCTCTTGTCATGATAAAGTTTTATTAACTTTATCTGTATCCAAGAGCACTGATCTCGGGGTCAGCAAATTTGACTTTTAGAAGATGGGGATAATTGACAAGTTAACTATTGGATAAAATATGAAGGGTGGTGAGACACATGTATCAACCACATGGTATTATGAAAGAACTCTTCAACCACCATCCAACTTCCAATATTAATGAAACAAGGTTTCCCCTTATGGATTAATTTCCAATGTTTACCCACGACTCCATATGATTCCTTTGTTGAGGGAAAATATAATTTAATATTTCTCAAATTTCAGCTCCTAATATTACTTCTATTTGGAGGTCAAAGGTTGCTTTCATTATATTTTGGAGGTGATGATGCTCATTCCTAGGGTGCTTTTATTGGAAGCTCAAGTCTAGCCATGTTATATTGATTAAGAAGATATACAAGCTCATATGGTCAAAGAACCCTTCTAGGGTTTATACCCAAAAAGCTATATATATTTCTATTATTTTAGATGAGGAGAAGAGGAATCATGTGTGGTGGAGGAGGAGAGTTTGAATATTTAAATAACCCTCAAAGCCCTGAATTTTATGTGGTTTTCACTAAACAAAAAGACTTGACTTGGTATAAACTTCTGAGAAGGAATAGACCAAGACTTGATAGGTGCAGCTTATGTAAGGTAACTACACTATGAAAATTTTCATGTGAAAAATACCATAAACATCTTTTCATGGACTCTAACTACACTATGCAAGTTTAGAGGGAGATTAAAAATTTGACTAGGTTGAAAAATGTTTGAATTGGTGCCACCGTTGAAAATGGTATAAGAGGTTGGTGTCATAACTCTTTAGTGAATGATTAAAAATCACTTCCCAAGATCCTAGCTTGGGTATTTAGCAAGCTAGGAATGTCAACTTATTTAAAGATAGGAAAATTATTCCTATTAAATTTGTTTTTCCTATTTGATGTGGTCTCAATTCTTTAAAAGAGTTTTCCTCAGACGATGGTAACTAAACCTCCTAGGAAGATTGTTGTAGAAGTGGGTAAGGGTGGTGCATGGGCATATTTTGATGATGACCCTTAGTTCTATGGAGTAGGGAGAAGTTTTTTACATAGTTAATCTCATAGCATTAACTTTAGAGTTGGATTGGAGCATCAAACCAACTATCATGTTTAGCTAATTTCTCTAAAAATTATCAAAAATAAAAATAGGGTGTGAACTGGTTGTGGTCCACACATTGATGCTATAGTCCTGGATTGCCATTTCTATTACATTATATGGTGATGAATCCTTTGAAACCAATTTCACTGCACCATTAGGAGTAAATTAGTTACTATACGAATATAAATATAGAAATGAATGAGAGCAGAGTAGAAAGACAAATAAATTACAATCAAAGAGATAACAGATTGTTGTAGGTTACTTACTACAACAAAGGATAAAATACATAATTTAACAAAGACATACAAGATATTGAGACCATAAGTAGCCAAGGAAGTAGCCAATTCATCCCTTAAGAATACACCTTAAAAATGTGTGCAGGATGGTCAACTTGGCCATTGTAATTTACAACAAGCTCTAGCAAATGGAGTGACCTTAAATAATGTGCTAACATGCCAACTAGGGGAGCACTCATTTGATCTAAGTGATTCATCACTCATCCTAAACGCAAACCAATTACAAGATCAAGATAGCAAAGGCATCTAAGGCTCTTTCTCCAATGACCCAACTATCTCTCCGTACTCTCACCCTATATATCACTATTAGTAAGTCAACATACCCCCAATAGATCATAGTGAGCTAGCACATACTCTCCAAGGAAGTATACAATTCACCCCTCAAGAATACACCCTAAAAATGTGTGCAGTATGGTCAACTTGGCCATTGTAAGTTACAACAAGCTCTAGCAAAGGGAGTGACCTTAAATAATGTGCTAAGGTGCCAACTAGGGGAGTACTCCTTCGATCTAGGTGATTCATCACTCATCCTAAATGCAAAAAAATTACAATCTCAAAATAGAAAAGGTAGCTAAGGATCTTTCTTCAATGACCCAACTATCTCTCCAAGAATAGGAAACAATGGTTAAGGGTGCAATAAATAAACTTAGGTTACTATAAATCCCCCCCCCCCCCCCCCATAAATGCATCAACCACAAAATTAAAAATAAAACAATTACATTTGTTAGGAAATGAAGCAACCTAGGGTTATGTGCCAAGTGGATTCCCCTTTAAAACATACCTCTGGACCATGGAAAGGAGTTTCACCCTACAAAATGAGGCCCGACATATTTTAGGCAATAGAATGCTTCCCTAGAACTGATCCCTCCTTGTAAAAAATTCAAACAAATCAAATGAAGGTGAACACAAGGAATAATACTATACTTGTTGGTTGTTTCTTTTTAAATCCACACTTAACTCTTTCTTAATTATATGAGTATCACATTGGAGAAGGAGATATACTAAATATTTAAAATGACTTCCATTCTCTACTATAGAATAGAAACAATCTTATGCCAAATAGGCCTCAAAACCTTGCATCAGATCACCAGCTAAGACTGCCCATCATATGGCATAATAGCTCTAAAGTCAAATTTTCCTATCATGAATAAAACACACCATGAGGAAGTACTTATGTGTTGTTTTATATTCATAGGATTATATATCATGTTTTGTTGTAAAATTGTATATATCATGTCTTGCTGTAAAAGGTGTTTGCTAACAAATACTCAGGGTCACTATCATCATATTTTACCCCGAGGCTTGAATTCCAACCATAAAATGCTTGTTCTTTGGAAATTCTAGAATCTAACATGGTTGGTCTCATAAGATGGTTTAACAATATATTTACAGACTTAATGCTACGATGCACAACTAATGGTACAACCCCATAAAATAGCAAAAATACTCAACCTCAGTTGATCAACTACTACAGGCTAGCCAAAAAAACTTGACTTTGGACCCATTTCAGGAGTCATTCAGACTTGTAGATATAATTATCTAGCATGATAGGAACAAGTCTCAGAGTTCATGCTTGGTTGCTCCAACAAAGGCACTACGTCAAACCTTACAGGAAGCCATTTTAGCATGTTCATATTCCATATTTGATGCCATTAAAAGCCTCTGAAAAATATCAGCCTAGTCTCCACCTCCAAGTTTCACATCCTAATCACTACACTACTGGAATGAATGCCCCAAAATGCAAAGTCATTTTTTGGAGTAACAAGAGGCTTCCCTTAACTCTTACCGTGGTCCCCAACACCATATGACACTACACCATGTCCCTATGCTTGGCCCCTACCCCATGAAATGCTAATCTCACAAAGAGGGAAAAATCCATAGACATCTCCATTTTTCTATTTTTCGTGATTATTCCATTCCTCACAGCTTGAAGGCCTCCACCACCCACTAAGTGTTGTTTTTCCTATCTAGGGTTCTCTCATGAGTCATTACTTGTTCTTGCGTACTACCACCCTCTATGATGTTTCTGGACAACCTCTAGTGTGCATCACTTCACTTCATTTTTATTGTTATATATTTTCTAGCTCCTCCTTGGGAGGGTCATCAGTATCATGAGCACTAGTAGCACTGCTGACAGGGAAGCCTCTTAGGTTGAGTTCCTCAAGCGTGTTATTCCTCCCCTTGACTCCCACATTTTTGAATGTTTAATCATGTTGTTTTTTCAAGTTTCTCTTTGTGATGGCCCCACCATATCATCCACTCCAATTTTAAGTTTGGGGTTTCTTAAGACCAAAACAATTATCAAACCATAATAATTACACACACATTTTCCATGCTCTATGGTACAATACCCCACGTGACTATTAAATGAGATAGAGTGGAGGAAACCTAGAACTAAAATGCAGAAAAGGTTTTACAAAAGGTACCAAACTACTGACCACATCTTTCACTCTTTTTGCCATTATCAGACAGGCCGATCATTTCTCTTTGAAAATATTTTGTTGATTTGTTGACTTTTATAAGGAATTTGACTTTGTCATGAGAGGGGCCTTGTTTTAGAGGTGATACGACATTGGATTCTATCACAAGACTATATGGGTCAGTGCTTGGTAATTCCTGCACTATTGACATCTTCATAAACTACCTTAGGAGTACTATAGAGGTCAAGTAGGAATTACATCTCTCACTAACTCTCTTTAGGTTCTATATTGATGAGATGGACTCCTTTCTTAGGAGCACATATAGGATGGTGTTGATTTTCTTCTACCCGATGTCTTGATCTCCATGCTTTTAGTTTTCAATAACATGATCCTCTTGGCACCTCACTTAAGGGGTTATAGAGACAAATTGATTCCTTATCCAACTCTTGTGATATATGATAGTTAAAATTTAAACTTAGTAAGACTAAGGTTATGATATTCAACATGTCTCAACATGCTCTCTTTGACTACTATTTTTATGTTGGAGGGGATGGGATTGAGATTACTACAAGCTACACATACTTGGTGATCAGATCTCAAGAGTCTAGCTTAGCTCGAGGCATGCTTTCTGGCGCCGGGTTACTTGGATAAAGAGAAAGTGCTCTAGGACATATATTTTAAGATGCACCTCTTTGGACATGATCATTAGAGCCATGACTCGTGATGGCTTCAAGGTGTGGGTACCTAGCTTGCTTTAGGTTGATTGGGATATGATAGATAGATTCTAACCCTTATATTAAAATGCTTCATTTTCTGCTAACATGCAATTCCTCAATCTATCATTTAGGTGGAGTTCAGGGTATTGCTTCAATAGACCTCTCCTTGGTGTAATTTTTGTGGGTTCTTCTTAATTTCTTCAGTTAGTGGCCATTTCTATCAATCGACTTTCCATTTTAAGTAATATTTAGAAACTCTAGGTCAGCTCCTACTATCTAAGTGAGACTTAACCTAGGATATTAGAGAGGATATCTACAAACTACATCCAAATCACTTGGATTTCCCTCCTTGAGGGCATTATCTTGAAAATATCATTTTATTATTTTGGGTGCTTTATGTAGCTAAATGACTCTTATTTTTAGGCCTATATATACTAATAGACATTGGATGCACAACCTTACGATTCCCATTGGTTCATTCAGAGTGGACTCCCACTAACTTTGGTTTGAGATAGCTCACTGCATCACACACCTCAAAGGGAATTTTCAGCTATGTGACTTACAAGAGATCAAGTTTGGGAGCACATTGTCTTCAAATGTTCCATCTATTAGGAGATAGAATTGTTACATATTTATTGGATATATTATTGAATGATAACACTTGATGTGTGGTTTTTTTTCATGTCTTGCATATTTTTAATCAATTTTAAAGTTCTGTTTGTTTCCTAGAGTCTATAGCCTAGGGACTAGGAACTGGGTCTTGCCTAGCTTTCCATTCTAAATCTTAAAAGTTAAAAACAATATCATTTTGCAAATCTGTTTTTTTAGCATTTGAAGGATAAATTTGTAGGCTTATCATGGATTCCTCCCTTATGTTGGAGGAGAGCTAGCCTTATGTGAGAAGTATGATCACCAAGGTGACAATGGGTGATGTCCTCAAGTAAATTTGTGGTTTGTAGTTGATAATTAAATATATATTTTGAAGCACATATTTTAGAGGTAGCAATGAAGTGATTTTCTCCTTGGATTGATGGAATGAGTTTGTCCCAACAACTTTGCAAATGTTAAATTTCTATTTTGTCTTATATCATTTTTAAATGCCTTTCTCTTTCAAGGCAATACCAGTCAACAAACCTGAGGGCTATATTTGACAATATTCTGAATCCTTGCAAACCAACATCCCTGTGGAAGTGTTAATGGTTTAATTTTTGGATCTCTTTTTGAAGATATTATCAACCACCACATGTTACTTATTTTGAATAAATAACATGAGAATATACATCAATAAGATAGAAATAAATAACTATTTTATATTGTAAATGATACTATGTAAAGACCAAATTAATTGTGCATCAAAGTTACTCGTTTCACAACATGCATTGTTTATGGTCTTTAGATTAGGTTTCATTTTCTTCAAGAGATTGATGAGGAGAAAATAATTTGTTGAAGATGCCTAGTCGGTCATAATAGGCAGTGGAGGAAAACTCATCCCAATGACATTATGGTAGAGACTTTTTGGAATGATGATCATGGAAGTTACTCTTGAATCATAAATCTGTTGAAGGTTCTAGCTCGATTACAGAGTAAATTTATGCTCTTCTCCATTTTGCTTCATTGAAGAAAAACAAAAAGAGTGGTTTTGAGTCCTTTATGTAATATTATTCTAAGATTTAAATTCTTCTTTTGAATGTGTTGTGTTGGTTTTCAGAAATTTCTTTTGATGAGAAATGAATCATGCATTTATAGCTTCTTTCTAAATTTCACTTTCAACCATTTATTGGTACTTTTGAGGGCATTCGTCCAAAGAGTGGTTTTCTATGTGGGTGAGGAGGATATGAATCATGATACAATAAGACATTAATTTGGTTAAAGTTATTACGTTTAGGAAGTATTGGCCATAGTTAAGAGGTTTTGATTAGTGAAATATTGCGATTTAATGAGATTTTCTTAACAGGTTACATCAAAAAAAAAATTCTAAAACATTTGAGGCACCCTGAGGGGTATAGAGATTCAGAAAAGTGATTTCTATTCTTATTGACTCGAGTAGATGACCTGTAATTATTTTTGTATTTCATCTCAGCATAGATGACAAGAAACATAATATGATATTTACTAATATTTTGTAAATAATATATGGGTGGAAATAATTTGGCATGTTTTAGTATCCTTTCTTTGAATCACTTCACTTAATTGACTACTTTGAAAGGGTTTATAACACCCAACGTTTTTGTCTATCTCACCATACTAGGTGAAATTGACTAAGCCATAAACACCCTCTCCAGTGGGAACATTCTTTGTTCCAATTTCAAATGAGAATGTATCACTAATTTGAGACATATAATTGACTTATAAATATCTAGATTTAGTGACAAGTTCATTGGTGGAATCATTGGACTGGCTGTTGGAAACAAATAATTTTTCAGAAATCACTGGATGTGTAAGCCCTATCCCTTGTGAAAGTGCATGCATACTAGGAATAATTGAAAATACAGTATCTATTAAAAGTATTTAATGTGCCATCATTGATAAATATTTCGAAGAAGGTTGGATGGCTCAATGGTATTATGAGTGGTTGTAAGAGATCATATTGTAGGTTTTCCTATGTTTATTTTGAAATAATATATTTTGAGTAATTTCTGTATTGGAACAAATATATCTGTGTAGAAATCGGATCCTCAGCATAATTGACCTTAAATTGTGGACCTTTTATAATCTCATCTTCTAATGTTTTTAAGTCCATCTCCCTTGTGGGAAATCATCTTGAGAAAATGAGAAGGCATGAATAATATATCAAGGGATTGGAAGAGGAAAGAAGAAAAATTGAAGCATTTAAACGATATATTCCTTTCTGTATGCAAATTCTCAACAATGGTATATGTCTTAACTTTATCCATATTTTTTTTTCTAGTCGAAGAAAAATCCCACTAATTTTTTCCCTTTCATAATTATCTACCTTGTATTTGATGCTTCGAGCCATCAACACTTGTAAGGAACATTTGGCTGACTTTGAATGAACTTCTTCCCATGAGGATGTTCGAAATGATCCTAATACGAATGACAGAATTGTGCTTGAGGAATTCATTCCTATTAAGAAATATTCTCAAGCAGCTAAAAACAAACATGAGGAAAATCATGTTTCCAAGAAGGTCAGATTCCACAATGGTGATAAACCTAATTGGATGATCTCAGTTAATTTATGGAAACCAGATCCTGAAACTGTCGATAGAAGAAAAGAGGTGGGTAATTATGGATATTATTCGCTTGTATTTTGTTTCCTTCATTGACATGTTTTTAAAATTTCTTTAAAATATTATTTTTTGACTTTTGGTCCTTTCAGAATTCATTCATTTAATGATGATCTCTGAGATTGGACTTATTTTCATCTTATTAGGGTGGGTATTTATGGAAGAATCCTTGAAGAAGCAGGATTCTCAGCATCAAATACACTCTCTTCCTTCAAATCATAATTTTTTTTTCATATTCAAAACACAGAGCGAGAGGAGAATTCTAGCATTTTTTTGAAATAAAGTTAGGTGATCACTCCCCATCCTGTAAGGTCTACTGTTGAAAGGAAATTACCTAATGTTTCTTTGTCATCTGTTGAGCGTGAAGTAGATTCATCATTAGTGGCCAATGAAACATTCTACTTAAATGTCACTACCACCACTACTACCAGAATTAGTAGATCCAAATAAAAAAAAATAGGTACATACACCAGTGCATGCGAAAGAAATAATTTTAGTTATCAAGGGATTTAACACATATCCCACTACACCTAATACGTCTCAAGCTCAAACACAGAGAAGGGTAGAAGGTGTTGGTCATTTGAACTGTATGCAAAGTAAAAAAATTTAGTTATCTATGGGGCTAACACATATCCCACTACACCTAATACATCTCAAGCTCAAACACAGAGGAAGGGTAGAAGGTGTTGGTCGCCTGAACTAAATTGACATTTTATAAATGTTGTTCAACAACTTGGTGGCTAACAAGGTGAGGATTTTCTTATAGTGGTAGTTTTTTTACTCTATTTATTTATATCATGTTTTATATATATTTGGGATTAGGATTTAGATAGATGGATTATATTACTAAGAGATGTTCATCTTCTCCTATCTATCCCTAATTTGACTAGATGATACATGGTGTCCAATACATTTTTTTCCATATTAACAATGATTTTGTTATATTCCCATATAAATAATGATTTTTTTATATTTTGGTGTGTTGTTCAGTGGCCACACCAAATAAAATTAGAGAGTTGATGAAGGCGTATGGGCTTATCAATGGCGAGGTTAAAAGCCATTTAAAGGTAAACATATTTTCCAAACTGCCAATTTATCTTATCTATCATTTTGAAAGTATATTTCATTAAAAATGAGATTTTTTTATTATTTAATATTTTGAATTTGGACAGAAATATCATCTGCACACCAGAAGGCCCATTCCTTCACCAACAATCTCAAATCCTAAAGCACCTCAGCTGATTGTTGTTAGGGGAATTTGGGTACCTCTTGAATATGCAACACATGCAGTTGTTGTAGTCCATAAAGGGCAATGTAGGCTTTACAATCCACTACCTACAACTGTTTCTTTCCCACCTATAACACATTGTTGTCAACCCTCCATTTCCCAAGGCCATGAGTATTATTTCCAAATTAATCCGGCACCTTCAAAGTCACAACTTCACCACGCAATCTCACTTTATTATGACCAAAAACAAGAAAAAAGACAACAAACACCATCACAATCTCAAAACTCCCCACAAGGGCCCTTGCAGTGTAATGTCCAATCCTCTGGGGCCACGGGAACCTCTACAGATACTGGCAGAGAGGAAATTTTAGGGGATGATGAAAATTTAGATGGTTCTAGTTGGAAGGTGGAAGGATATGGTGAAAATACATTGGTGATGAACATGGAAAGGGATTTCTCGCTTAGAAAAAAACCTCACAGATTCTTGGACGGAGATGAGAGAGATGTAACAAATAACAGAGCTAGAGCTAAAACATGAAAGAAAACACTATTAAGGATATCAGCAAATGCAGGAACTAAAATTTTGTGTGTTCAAGTAAAATCAACAAAAAATCAGAGAAGGGTGTATTGGAGAAGTATTCATACCATATCAAAATTTGTTGGTAAATATATTTATATTCAGAGATGTTACACATTTCTTATGGATTGTTTTGGTGTTAGAGAAGGTTAAATTGGAGAGGTATTCATGCCCTCTTTTTCCCAAGATGTAATTAATGTTTTCTAATGAATGTAAACATTGTTGTCCATTCTTATTTGATGGTTGTTTCTGACATCTTTGCTTCATTCATTGCATTGTATGTTGGTTGGTTTTGAGCTAGAAATGATTTAGCATCATAATGAGATTATCATGTAGTTCCTCATATCAATATTTTTTGATTTTATTTATGATTATTATGTACACATAACTTGTTGATTTCCCTTATCTTAAGCTTCTCCATCCAACAATGCTTTAATTGTTTGTTCAAAGGAAAAGTTATTCAGTCTAGCTTATGTTCTCACTTTATATTTTAAATATCATTAAACACAAATCACTAATATAATTTTCAGATCTGTGATATTAGATATATTAGTGATTTGATATTACCAAATCCTCCTTGTGCTAGAGGAGAGTTGGCCTAAAGAGAAGTTATATTCTATTGAGGTAAGAGTGGGTAGAACTTGAGATAGTTCCCCTAAGGTTTGTACTTGCAAAATTGGATTGTCTCGTGTGCGGATCTAGAAGGTAACAAGTCTAACTAGTGAATGTTCACGAGTCCAAGTTGTGGGCTTGGTTATGGGGAGTTAGGTTTAAATGTTACACAAACAAAATTTAATGGATAATGTAATAACCACCCAAAATGTTGCTTGATGGGAAACATATGTGTTAGCCTATGATTTTTCATCCTTATCTATTTAATAGTTATTATTGTGTTGGCACTCTTAATTTTATGAGGTGATTACATCCATGTACGATATATTGATACCATTGTATTAATATATTGTTGAATATGGTTTAAATCATTTTCTACCAATTATTCTCTTTTGGTGTTCTTGCACTATTTATTAGCTAAATGGATTGTGGATGCATAAAAGGGGAAGAGGAAAAGGGGCCCATGGGTGTATTTTCCTTGAGACTTGTCCTTTGGTAGAGTACTCTAATTTTTCCCATGCTTCACTAAAAATATTTGTCGCCTGCCTTAGACTTATGTGAACCAAGAAAATATGTCACATTCTTGGGGAAGACATGTATTCCTCATGCACGGGAAGGGATATAATGTGTAGTTTTAACTGGAAAAGTCTATTCCTCCATTATTATAATTCCAATGTTCCTCACTCTGCAAGGAACTTGTATCTTTTCCATGACTTCCATTTCCCATGACCAACAGAAGAAGCCCATGTCCTTGAGAGCTGTATGAGATTGTGGTAGGGTGGTAGGATAAAGAAGGTTGGTGGCTGGTAGATGACAAATTAGGTTAATTTCAGGAAAATTCTTGGCTGTAGACTGAGTAGGCATATTTGGAAGCTTGAATTACCATTACCCACTTTTCTTATTTTATCATTGATTTCAAATGACTAAATGAACCAAGGTATACTCGTTTCAGGTATCCCCAGAGAGAATCTGCAGTTCAAACTCTTCATGCCTACATTCAAACATTGGAGGGATTTTTGAAAGATAGCATAGCATAGAAATGATATCCTGACCTTTTTTTTTCTCTGGCCAAGAGGAAGAGGGTTGCAGATGATAGGAGGTTAGTGGACACATTCATGTTAAATTATAACAGTTTGGTCTTGTCTGTGTATGGTTTATATCTATGTTCATATTTTTATCAATCAGACAATGTCAATATTTGACAATGTTTATTATTTGGTATACTATAAATACTGTAGCCTTCTTCACTTGCATACATATTGTTTAAACCAATTCTAAATACATTATATATTTTAATAAAATTTCCATATTAAGGAAAATAGATTCCTTAAAATTGAGTAAACGTGGACACCAAACTTAAACCAAATAAACATTTCCTATATACGATTTGGTATTTTGCCTAAACATGTCTTGAAATATGGTGTTGTTAGGCTTCATTTGTCTTCATTGTTTGTTTGGTAAAGCTTTTTTGTCTAGATGTAACGAGTTTTTTATTCCTTTCTTTTATTTTCTTCCCCTTTTTATTTAAATATATCTTTATTCTGATTAGTTGTGATGCTAACTACTAGATGGAGTGGTCTCAACCGCAACTACAGGGTCATCTGGTGACTGCTAGGGATGGACATGCTAGCGTAACAATAGGTGAAAATTGGTATATTTTGGGTGGTATAGATAATAAGAGTGGTAGGTTCAAGCCACATCTCAAACATGCGCTTGTTGATTACTAATAGAGCATCTATTTTATTTACATACATTTTTTTAATTATTTTGGGTTCACTATTTTAAAGTTATTTATAATATTCCTTGTTGTTAGTTAGTAACTAATGTTCATCCTCTTAGGTTCATATCAAAATGGATTTCTGAGACTCAAAATTTTGATTCTTAACAGGTGTGTCTGAGACGTTGGTTTTAAATATGTCTAAGCTTGTTTGGTCTGTGGTAACAGCTGTGGAAGGAAGGGTATCAGTTGCTAGTGAGGTGATCTCTACTTAGATTATGTGAAATTATCATCTCGGGTCTTTTTTTAGCTAGGTGTAACATCAATTCCTAAATCATTAAAGATAAAGATATTTTCAAGGTTACGACGCATCATGAAATTCCAACAAATATGTATTATAATCAATATCTAAGTCATATGTGACAATTTTGAAATTTGACCTTTCTTTGAAAGCTACAAAGGAGTTTTAATGCCATTTATATGAACATCATAGCTGCTTCATGTGTGACCAAAAATTTTGTAAACACTTGTTATAAAATTTGTGTATATTGGCAACTTGCACATGTTATTTTTATTACTCCTGTTATACATGTATTTACCAAAAAAACCATGCTTTTGTATTTTTTTTATCCTAAGACATACATATCCTTACAAATATTGTTTTTGTCTCTATCTAAGTAACAGATTACTTTACATACATATCCCTACAATTCCTGTTTCTATCTCTTTCTAAATTTTAACAAATTAATTTCCTTCTCTTTGTAGCAGACATACTTTTATCTTGTAGATTTCCATACGTTTCATACTACATGTATTTCATTTTATTTTATTCATATATTAAGCATAAGTATCCCTTATTCACCATGCCTATATTTGTTTTTTTTCCCAAAGAAAACTTCACAGTGAAATTCAAGGGATTCTTCCCCACATTTGAGGACGACATCCCTAGTAAACTTATTGGTATACAAACTAACCAAGTGCCTAGCAACCTCGATGATAGGTGGTTGAGATAATCCCTAGCAAGCTCAATGATAGTTGGTTGATATAATCCCTTCGGCTATATATGTGTGTGTGTGTGTGTGTGTGTGTGTGTGAAAGAAAATGCATCTTATATTCCAATAATACACACAAAAGGAATACATGATACAATGTTGACTAATACTCTAAGTAGAAAGCATCCTATCATCTTCACATAGTCTGGAGTGAAAAAAAGAGTTTTCAAATTGAGAACTATCTAATATTTCTTGCATAAAGAGATCTTAATGTTCATTTTTGTAGCTCGAACAGGTACTTCTGCACAGGCCTTGTGTCTAGGTGTGCATAAGTTGCCCACAAACTCTTTAGAACACTTACTCAAGTGTGAGAAAGTTGCTAATGTAGCTTAGCCTACTTCTAATTTAGAAAAAAACACATATTAATATGTTGGCTTATTGAGATAAAAGAAACTTTGGAAAAGTAAAGTAATTTACTTTAGTGATTTTGTTTTAATCTTAGTCATTGATCACAAGGGGAGCAATATCTAATTTTGACCATTAATCATTTTTAGATTATGGTTAGGGGTATATATTTAATTCAATGTAAATTTATAAAAGAAAGACTAGGGAGAGGGAGAAGATACACCATATAACGACACTAGCCTTAGTAGGAGTGTGATACTCGAGAGTGCCAAGTTTGAGGGAGTGCATAGAGGTTGGAAATCCGGATCTGCAAAGAAGATCAAGCATTGGTATAGGGAAGATCTACTAGATCACATCCAACCTTATTTTGTATTATGGATTTTCTTAGTTCGGCCATTACCTTGGGATGAGAGGCCAAATATGTTCTAATTCATTGTTAATGATGAAATTATTTGATTGGGAAAATTTGTTTGTGTCATTGTGGTTGAGATTAAAATATTTTATTCCATTGAATTTTATTGTATTAGGAACCTAGATGTTCATTTAAATCAATTGATGAATATTTCTGTTAGGAATTTAAGTGCCAGGTCCTAGGTTTGCAGGAAATCTAACACAATATCAGAGAAAAAAAATCTGAAGTAAGTTGATCTCGGAATCACAGAAGCCAGGTCTTATACATGATCACTGGGCCAGGTTTGACTGTGATCATGCAAAATAATTTTTTATAGGACCAAAGTAAATCAGTCGTATAGTGCCCTGAATAAATTGTTAATTTTTTTAAGGATTGAAAAAGGCTCATATATATCAATTTGTATGTTGTATAGGGGTTGAATAAATTATCTACACGTGACAAGGTTGTGTAAGTCATGGAAAAAAATAGAGTGGTTGAAATAAGGTTCATGCCCTGCTGCCAATAGAAAAAGACAATTGCACGAAGAAGGGGTGGCCAACGCAGTCCGGTTGGTAGAAAAGGATCTACCAACATCACCTCGAAGAAGCACGTAGTTTAGAGTGTGTTTTTCCAGAAGAGATGGGAAGGTGTGGTCGACAGTCATTGGTGGAAGAACTATGGCCTAAAGGCAAGCCCACACTTGACAAAATAAAAACCATAAGAAGCATAAGGTGGAAACTCACTAAGAAGGAAGCCACATAGGCTATACTAGTTGACACCACTTAACCTTTGAGAAATCGAGAGAGAAAAGTCACACAAATGACCAATAGAAGGGCATGTGTCAACATAGTTTGTTTGTGGATGGAGGACTGCGATCAGAGCCAGCTAGACCCGTGTTAGTGCAAGTTTAGGAGCCACCACACATGTGGTCGAGTAGCCTAGTTGAAGCTGTAATGATGGGCTGTCAGGCACAATCTGACCAAGAACTGGAGGAACTATAGTTGACAAGCGAGGAAGCGCATAGATCGTAGTCATAGGTAAGGAGGTGGGTTGTCGAGTCGGGTGCAGGAGCCTTCGTCAAACTTCCTGTGCCTACATCCAAAATAGTCTTGCCTTCAAAATGGTGCACATTCTCAAATATAGTTTTTTAATAAGCATACATCCTCACGTATCACATTTGGGAAAAGAGATGTAGGGAATATCGACAATTCCCTGGATGCCAATGTCTTTCCTTGTACCAAATGACTATCATTCGACGTGCATAGCATTTACTAAATAACATATATTTTCTCTCTTCGACATCTCATAATTATAATGAACAATTGCCTCAAGATATTGTTTATCAACAATCTTTGCCTCATGATAAGGTGTCTCATCCCTAGGGGCCCTAGGGGCAATTTGGTCATCAACATACCATTTTGAGGGAATTTATAAAGAGGATGATAAAATAAATTTAAGAGAGATAGTTAAATATGACTTCATATTTCCCAAGTTTTGTAGGTGAGGTGGGTAATGAAGCACTGATGGATAAAACCCTGCTGCCAATAGGAAAATAAAACTACACGAAGAAGAGGTGGCAGAAAAAATCTAGTTATTAGTAAAGGATCTACCAAAATTTCCTCGAAGAAGCACTTATTTTTTAGTGTAGTTCACTAGGACAGGTGGGAAGGTATGGTTGACATTCGTTGGTGGAAGAATTATGTCATGCGGGCAAGCCCGCACTTGACAAAAAAAAACCCACACAAAGCATAAGGTGGCAACTCACTAAGAAGGAATAAACGTGGGCTAGACTAGTCGACACCACTTAGCCATTGAGAAATCACGAGGGAAAAGGCACAAAAATGATCAATATAGGGGAAACTATCAGCATAGTTTGTGGATGGAGGAGTGCTATTAGATCTAGCTAGATCCGTGTTAGTGCATGTTTAGTAGCCACAACGCATGTCGTAGAGTAGCCTAGTTGAAGCTGCAAAGACAGATTGTCAGGCACAATCCGACTGAGAATTGGAGCAACTATAGTTTACAAGTGGGGAAGCGCATAGATCATAGTCATAAGTAAGCAAGTGGGTTGTCGGGTTGGGTGTAGGAGCCTGTGTCAAACTTCTTGTGCCTACATCCAAAAAAGTCTTGCCTTAAAAATGGTGCACGTTCTCAAATATAGTTTTTTAATAAGCATACATCCTCGCGTATCACATTTGGGAAAAGAGTTGTATGGAATTTTCGGAACAGGGTCTCCTACGAGCTGCGAAACTGGTCCGATTTTGTATTTTTTTTATTATAATTAGTCTAGCGTAGGGTTTTTGGGGTGGGTCAAAGCCCCGAAAGCATTGTAATGGGTCAAAGGGTAAACCTGGGGTCCGAAAACCACGATTTGCAGACCATAGGAATGTTTAGGCTAGATTGTTATAAATAGAGGAACATTTTGAATTGTAAGGTAGAGAAGAAAAGAGCTATTGATGGGATTTGTGGTTTAGTAAATCTGTTTGGGTTTTTGGGGAAGGACTCCTGATGGCTGTGTGCGAGGAGATCCAGAGTCCTACTGTGTGCGAACCCTGATACTGTGTGCGCAGGCTGGGATGAGTATTGTAAGAGGGAATTGATGAATTGATGAGTAAGAAAGGCTATTTGAGAACTGAATCCATGTATACTATTTGTGCGAATTATTGGTGATTGTTGTATTATGTGTATTTTGTATTCAGCTGTGAAATTTCTATATCTGAATCTGTTCTATTATGTTCTATGCAATATTGTACTAATGTCATAGATGTGTATAATTATCAAACACTGTAGATCTTGCACACGTGGATGCGAGAAGATACCTATAGACTGTGCACAAAAAGAGGCGATCTGGGTATCACATGGCTAGACACAGCTCTGCTTGCCTTACCTACCCTTTCTTAGGGTGCAGAAAACTAGTTCCAGCACCCACCCATAGTACTTCAGGTGAGACTTTGACCTGCACAAGCGGGTCACTGCCGAAGGGGCCAGTAGTATAGGGGTTTGTTGGCAAATCTTGAATTCTAAACCTGGGTCAGGACCCCTTGAGCCAACAGGAATCTCCATAATTCCCTCATTTCCAATTTCTTTCCTTGTACCAAATCACTAACATTCATGCATACCCTTTACTAAATATCAGATCTTTTCTCTCTTCAACATCTTATAATTATAATGAAAAATTACCTCAATATGTTGTTTATCAACTAACTTTGCCTCATGAGAAGGTGTCTCATCTCTAGGAGTAATTTCCCTATTAATAGACCATTTTGAGGGAATTTATAAAGAGGATGATAGAATAAAATTAAGAGAGATAGTTAAAGATGACTTTGTATTTCCTCAGTTTTGTAGGTGAGGTGGGTAATGAGGAATTGATGGATCAAGCCTTGGTTCCAATTGGAAAAGACAATTGCATGAATAAGGGGTGGCCAACGCAGTTTGGTTGGTAGAAAAGGATCTACCAACATCACCTCGAAGTAGCACGTAGTTTTGAGTGTAGTTTTCCAGGAGAGGTGGGAAGGTATGGTCGACAGTAATTGAAGGAAGAAATATGGCCTGCATGCAATCCTACACTCGAAAAAAAAACCCACAAGAATCATAAGGTGGCAACACACCAAGAAGGAAGCAAGACGTGCTAGACTAGTCGACACCACTCAACCGTTGATAAATCGTGAGGGAAAAGGCACACAGTTAACCGATAGAAGGGCAGTTGTTAGCATAGTTAATTTGTGGATGGAGGAGTTATATCAGAGCTAGCTAGACCTATGTTAGTGCAATTTTAGTAGCCCCCATGCATGTGGTCAAGTAGCCTAGTTGAATCCGCAATGATGGGCCATCAGGCACAATCCAACTAAGAATTGGAGCAATTGCAGTTGAAAAGTGGGGAAGCACATAGCTCATAGTCATAGGTAATAGGTGGGTTTTCGGGCTAGTTACAGGAGCCTATGTCAAACTTCTTGCACCTACATCCAAAATATTCTTGCCTTAAAAATAGTACACACTCTCAAATATAGTTATTTAATAATCCTCACATATCACATTTGGGAAAAGAGTTTTAGTGAATCTCCACAATTCCCTCGCTACCCATGTCTTTCCTTGTACCAAATCACTAACATTTGTGCATAGTATTTTCTAAATAGAAGATATTTTTTCTCTTCCAAATCTCATAATTATAATGAACAATTGCCTCACGATGTTGTTTATCAACAAAATTTTCCTCATGATAAGGTGTCTCATCTCGAGGAGTAATTTTCTCATAAACAAACCATTTTGAGGGAATTTATAAAGAGGATGACAAAATAAATTTAAGAGAGATAGTTAAAGATGACTTCATATTTCCTAGTTTTGTAGGTGAGGTGGGTAATGAAGCATCGATTGATCAAATATCAAAGGAATATTTACAAACAATTCTATGAAAAATTATAATAGCCCTCAGCCACCTAATAGGACAATAGAATTCTTCTAGAGGTTCTATGACTTCCTTCAAACAAACCAACTAAGAATTATTGACAAATTAATATACACAGGCAAGATTTGGGAGATTTCAATTCAAAATTTCATGCTTTAATCCAAAATTGGACAAGAATGAGATGATTTTAGACCCATATAATTATATAATTGTATCTATTAAATCATTGCAAAAATTATTGCAGGTCAGGTCAAAATCCACTAAGCTGATTCCATGTCATTAGAACAATTTTTCATCCTTCCTGGGAAACAAATCCGTTACAAAATAGGAGTAGTGACCCAAGAATGAATTTATAACATCAAACCAAAAAATTACAAGAAATATTAGTGATTTTATCTTTCCAAGGCATATGGTAGAGAAAACTGGGTTTATTTAGGGCTACTCATCCATATAGGGTTCAATGTGAAATTGGTTAACGAGATAATGAATTTTCTTTCCTCAATATCTCTGCAATTCTAATTAATGGCTCAACCTATTCTTCTATCATGCTTATAAGAGACCATGGGTAGGTATGACTAATGGCTCCTATTCTATTTTTTACTGTAGAGTAGGTAGTCTCAACAAAGTTATAATAGAGTCAAAAAGAACTATAAGCTTGACAACTATACAAATAGGAATTTCCCTAAACTTGACATATTTACTCTTTTTTATTATGTTTTACTTTTGGGTGATAGGACCAAGGAAAATTAAATTAAGCTGAATAACCCTACCCTTGAAGAACCGAAATTCCTACCTTAAAAACTACTAGTAACTGAGGAGCTACAAGAATCAACACCATATTTGATTTGAACCTAACCAATCTTATTATATCCAAGTATTTCCCTAATCACAATGACCAGTAGATTCTCCTCATGGATTATTTCTTTCATTCTATCTATTAGTAAAATCCACAAAATGTATCCCTACCTTTGAATCTTGGGAAAAAAACATATAATTGTTATCATTTATATTATCCATATCTCTTGGAGCCCAAAAATCCATTTGCTTTGTATAAGCTTTATCTATAACCTCAAAATCAACCCTATTATAATTTGAAGGACCATTGTGTCCTCTTGAGTCTTAACAAAGTATGATGGAATAAAATTGGGTGAAAACCAGATTCAGGTTTACAATATCAGAACCTAGGTTCATTGAGATGATGACCTTGGTTTTAATACATCCACCATACAAACTAGGATGGCCCATACTTATCATTGCCATATCTCTTTCATCATCAATACTAACATATTGAGGACCTATAACCCGTGGAGGCCCATGGTCATCATTTTAAGGTAATCTATTAGAATACATGCCATGTCCACAATTTTTTATATTTAATATCTACACCCAATGTGGCCATTTCTTATTATGCGATTTACCACATCCAAAAATGGCATCATTCACATAGTTTTGCAGAAGTCTACAAATTAGGTCAACATAATTTTTTTCACATTTACAACTTCCCTCACATTTGTCGGTTCTTGAAGCTCGAGCACTTTCATAACAAAAATAGGAAAAGTCAAACAACAAAAATGGTCCACTCTCTTTTCATTTTCTAATATTATAATGAATTTTTATTAGAGGCACCGCTTGTTCATTTATTTTGGTTAGAAAAGGGTTTTCTCTTGGTTTTATGTGCCTTTGAATTTATCATATGTAACATGTTTAGAAATGGGAAAGAATAATGTGTGACATTTATCTTGCAGAAATTGATGTTGAATCAAAGGATACATACTTTAACCAAGCTACAATTCTCTTTGGTAAAGACAAAGAAACATCTTAAAAGGATACCTAAGAATACACCATGTACAAAGTTTGAATATAAGTAATATATGCATTTTTCTTTTGCATATATGTTCTTTTTTCTAACCAAGATATCACAGCAAGAAAAATATTGATATTGTAGAAATTGTTTTAGGACTTCATTGAGGTAGACTTTTCTGATGCCCTACCTGATTGATACATTCTCATATGTCAGGAAGGATTTAAATATGAATTAATATGTTCATGAAACAAATTAGATTCAAATTTTATACATATAAAAGATAAAAACAAATGTCAATGTCTTCGTTTGATTGTTACTTGACTCTGTTGTGGGTAAGTTACAGGAACTATGATTGGAAAAAGGATGGGGAGACAATGCATAACACGTCTTGGATATGATTCATTTTTTGATAGAGATATTTTAGGTACCTACGCCATCGACTTTGGAAATATTTCTAGTAGGAATTCATATGGTTTTTAATGTTGTAATTATTTCACCTCAGGGTTATTTTGGGCAAGAAAATGTTTTAGGAATGCCAGACATGACATCGGTGGACAGGTAAACAATTTTTTTATAATTGTAATTTCCATTCCATGATATTCTCTCTTTATTTTTTTATTGTATTTTGGACATTCATTTTGATTTTATTTCGTCGTTTAACTGTGAAATTGAAAATAGTTGGTATCATGTCCATTTAAACAACAACCAAAGCTTGAAGATGAAATTAGTATTACATGATATTTATTGGAATCCTTATAGCTATTTTGTGTTAAAATATTTTCATGAATATTAGAAAAGTTTAGTTTCATGTTGTTATTTGAGCACATGTTTTTTATATTCTTGACCAAGTTCATGCTTTAGAAAATGAATTATTTTTGCGAATAAAATGACAATGATTAAACATCACAAATCATATTTTTTATTTTCATAATTTATCTACAACTTGAGCTTTTTACCATATAAGTTAGTTGACATGATTGTTCCTAAGCTTTTCTTGAAGGTTGAATACTAAGCTACTAAGGTGTTATTTTCTATATATGGTGACATTTTATTTTATTTGTTTATATAGGTCATTTGACCACATTATAGTGGCCACTATCACCCTACTGAAGAAAATTTGTTCGAGTTTCTTACTTGTATGGGAGAAAATGGCTTTGACATTGTTGATGTTGAGGTATATGTCATATAAAATATTTATAGTCAAATTTACTTTTTATTCTAGTGTTCATTGTCATTCATGTCTTACACTCTGCATTGTATTTTCTTTTGTTTTCAGAAAATGAACTCAGTGTTGATGGTAAGAAGTAGAAATTGAAGAAAGGGGAGAGCAATAACATTGGAGTGACAAATGCAAAAAAAGAGAGAAAAGAACTAGTTTGGCGATACCCTTAGATCCAATATCCCGCATAATACACACATATAGATACTGATGGTCAAGTCTTCGGAGTTGGTGACTTCACCTGCAATGCCTTGGCAACACAATGATAATGTTTTGAAGTGATGAAACATCATTTCATGTGTAAATTTAGTCCAACCAATATTAAGTTGGAAACTCATTGTAATACTTTAACATCTCATATAATATATTTTATGTGGTTGAAATTATTTATAATTGCAATTGATATTTTTTATTATTGTAGTTAACATATTCAAATTTATGTTTTCATATTAGATGAACATGTGCACTGTATGACATTTTTTAAATCATACAACTTAATTTATGTTGATTAATCATGAACACATAAAATCAATTTAAAACTACTAAATTAGTAGTTTATATTGATTAATGATGAATACAAATAAAATAAATATATAACTAAATTAGTCATTTATAATGATTATTAATGAAATTAAATGAAATGAATATAAACTACTAAATTAGTCGTTTATATAATGAATATAAAACTGCCAAAATAAGATAAATGACTAATGCAAATGATAGATTTGTGATTACAAATAATGACTAAATTTTTCATATATGCGACTATTAGTAGCTAATTTACAGTATCTTATAACATGAACAAAAATTTATTCATATTTCTTTGGTAAGTAATTAGTTTCAAACGACGACTAAAATTTGCATATATGTGACTATTAGTTGCTAATTTACAGTATCTTATAACCTGGCCAACATTTTGGTCATATTTATTTGGTCATTAATTGGTTTTCTCGGGTGATTATATAGTAATATATTTGGTCATTAATTATGACAATTAATAACTAAATCAATGATTAAATCAATGACCAAACCAATGACTAAATTAATGACCAAATCAATGACTAAATTAATGACCAAATATACTACTAGACAAAAAATTTTAGATAACCAATTAATGACTAAGCTAAAAATGACTAAAAGTTGGTTGCATTATAAGATACTGTAAATTAGCTACTATTGGTCACTAACCGAAAAACAGTCATTTATATGAAAATTTTAGTCATTTTTTAGTAACTAATTATCTATTTTGTACTAGTGATGTACATAAATTTAGATCATAATTAACATGAAAAATTAAATTTAAAATTAACATGTGTACTTGATTTTATTATCTATTTCTAGATCTCTATCATTTGAAAGCAATTGAAATGTTACATTCTCTAACAAGATCATAAACTCGATCACCTTCGGATGATACTATAGTCTCCTCTGATTGCATCTCTTCAAAGTTTGCAACAGACATTTTCCCCTTTTTATTTAGTTCTGCATGTTTCCAATCTTTTACATACATATTATTCTCACAGATGTCATTGGATTATGTGGCGTCTATGCAAACATGAAAAAAACAAGAATATTTTATTTAATCAAAGGAAAACACATTTTGGTACTCCTTTGTTTTAATTGAACACAATTTTTGAGTCCCTTTGATTGTTTCAGCATCATTTCCAATCAATCTATCTACATCTTGGGCCCCAATATGCCAAAAAAACCTATATAGAAAATTCAAACAACAATATAAATATGTTATAATTTAAAATACAATTTATATATGATAAAAGATAATCATTGTGATAAATAATGTTTAAAATTAGAAAACTAATAAAAATTAGATCATGTATATTAATGTTCTATATATATATATATATATATATATATATATATATATATATATATATATATATGCAACTTAATTTGTATATATGTGCATGTACCTTCATACTTCCCTTGATCAGTTAGTCCAGGCTTAGTGTAGTGATGCACCATTTAATAACTTGTTCAGCTAAGACAAGTCGATCTGCAAAGTGGTCCATTTGATATCTTTGAAGTGCTTGTTTTATACATGCCCCTGCACCATCATGTTCTCATTTTCCAAGACCAGTCTCAAAGAAATTCCAACAATTTTTAATGAAGGTTTTCATATGAAGATGGCACAAACAAAAGAATGATCGTGAAGGTTTGAATTTACCTACATATCCATCTAACCATATCCAATGTTCATTGAATTTTATTCCACGACCTTTCAATGAGTAATAAATCTTATCAAAAAAATGTTGTACAAAATGTGTATCATGTGTACGATCATCACAGATATAAAAGTGATATTCTTTAATAATATGTCGATTTTAACTGGTGCTTTCTATATGATAAACATTTTATTCAGCGTGTTTATATAGAATATGGGCAAGCATAGAGACTTGGTTAGAATGATAGTATTTGTATTTCATTTTGTGCAAAAAATGTGTAATTATATGAAAAATCAACTATTGACAAAATGGTCCCTGGTGGAAAAAAATTATGGGATTTTAATTGCAAGTCCTGCCATCGAGCTCTATGGGAATACTTTGTGTATTTATAAACTTCTGCCTCAAAATTTCTCAAAAACTCTATAACAAAAATTTCTTCTTCTTGTAAATCAGTACTTGAACCAATCGATGTATGAATATATTCATATCTCTTTCATTTCACTTTTATGTTGGACAATGATTTATCATTTATATCAATAGGATATTTGTTGTTAAATAAAGTCATATTTCCACAATGATCGCATTTTTTATCACCAACACATTTCTTTTGGTAAAATAATTCATGGATTTCTCTTGCACATATAATTTGAGATATAAAATCATGGATAATGGAAGGAGGAGGTGAATTTTTCCAAAATGTTTTACCAAAATTAAGGAATATGTCATAATATAACTAAAATTCCACATGATAACGACAACAACAAGTGTCGCATACAGTGATCGGTTTAACATACTATGGATTTTGTTGCACAAAAGCACTGATTGAGACATTAATTCCACGATTCTTTTTTATGGACTTGTTGAAAAACTCTTTCTGAGTGGTGTTCAATATATGTTTTGCATGTTCTTCGTAGTGATTTTGTGATATTCTTTGTTGCATCACATCCCTTGCTTTTGGTGAAACACATGAATTTCTCATCCAATATTCATATATTATTTTTTTAACATCTTCTGTAATATTCCCAAAATTTATATTTTTATCTAAATTGAATATTATAGTTGATTTTATCCTAGATGGGTAAATAAAGGGGTAAGAAGGAAGAATAACACTCCACATGTGAAAGGAGGAAGACTAAAGCAGCTAATTTCAGCACCCACATGGTGTGAACAGGATTGGATCATGTTTGATCTAGTCATTTTGACCAAGTCCACATGCACTATATAGATACAATGTATCTCCTTGATGGACTACACATTTTTAGATGAGGATAACTTGCATGATTTGGAAGGCACATTTGGATGGGAGCCATGGTGGAGAGGAGCACTTGCTAAATATGAAGAGGAGGAGAGCCATTTTCATGCACGCTTGATCATTATTTTATGTGGTATGTTGAGACTACACTCCTCTTGTTGTTTAGCAAGGGTGTAGTGCTGCATAGCACAAGGGTGTTCCCAGTCAGGAATCCCTACCTCATCCTCAAGGAAGCAGAGGTTCTAGAGCTACATTTCCTCATTCCGGCATTTGGCCAAAGCTACCTCCTTCAGTCACAGCGTTATTCCTAAAGCAGGATAACTTTGTGCTATCGGGTGCAGCAACAGAGGATTTCTTGAGTTATGCCTTGGCTTGTTTTCAGTGGAGGGCTTGGCTATCCATTAGAGGATCAGTGAGGAGGACTCCTGGGCACATTTTCATATCATTGGCATTAGGCCAACCATCCATCTTTCCTCACAGCGCAGTTTCCAGCTAGATCTGCATTATTTTGGTAGGCAGTTGTTGGGAGGGTCATTTGAGCTCATCAGGAGGGGTTGTTTCTGAGTAAAGGGATCAGCCTTTTGCTTAGAGACATTATCAGAGAAGGACATCATCATTTAAAATCTACTACAGCCTCATTTCATATTTTGATTCAGTTGTAGTGACAAGCAATTGTCACATTGTACATTCTCTAACATTTCTAGCAATCTCTCCTAGATTGGCTAGAAATCTTGTATTGGAGCCCATTATTCTATTCTTAGGCATTTCTTTGTATATTTCAGCCATATTCCATGTATGAAAATCTACAGCAGTAGCTACACTTATATAGACTGCGCAGTCACTGCTCTTCGGCATTTTGTATAACTGTAGAATCTCATGTGTTTCATGTTCTAATCATTGGAGATTGATTCCATTGTTTGAGTGGCTTGTCCCTCAAGATATTTCTGTTTTTGTTGCTGATATATTGATGAACATGATGGTTTCATCATATTCCCTCTATTGACATGTTCATATTTGCATAGTTTCATGATTATGTTCGAATGTTGTTGTAGCTCACTCTTTGAGCACTTCTCTGAGATACCAAAGGATGGGAGATCTGTTTAACCTCCCTTGAGGGATTTATTTGAGCTCAAATTCTGGAAATGTAATGTATGATGTATTAAATGAGGGATCCAAGTCCCCTTTCATCTTATTTTTGCATTATCTTCTTTATACAGTGTCCCTTTGGACCATATTGTATAAATTCCTGAAAAAGGGATATTACATCTTCTGAAGTCTATCTTTGTATGGTTGCCTACAAATAACTATCCAACAATTTATTTCACCATTTACTGTTGAAAATTCAACAATAAATGTGTGTCTAATTTAATTTTCCCTTAATTAAATTGGACAATAAAATGTAATCTTATCTCAAAATCACTTATAATAGTTAACTGAGTGTGATAAACTCAGTTAACTCATGAATTTCGAGTTGAGGGTGGTTGGTGAGGTGTGCAGAGTGATTATATTAGTTATGGATTTCAAGATGCAGTTAGTGCATTAGTTTAATGCATGAGAAATCAATTAACTCAATTTATTGAGTTAAATTCAGTTGAACCTGTTGTAGCTGTGTGTTGCACTAGTGAGAGATCAAGTGAATTAAATCAGATTTAATTCACATGCAGTGATCTTCCATGCAACTAATGATTTACTATCAATAGTTGCATGCATGTCAGTTTTTGTGGATACCCAGTTGAGACAAAGTTTAAATGGATGTTAACTATCAGTTGTATCATTATTAGGTTGCTCACATGCAACAAGAAAACCATAGGATTTCCCATGATAATTGCATAGTTTTGAAAGGATGAAATTTCTAAATAATAGGGACTGCATTCCACATGAATTGCGCAAGCAAGGCAGGATGATTAGAGGTAGGAAATAGGGTAAGTGTTGGTCGATTTTGTCTGGTTCAGCGTGAGACAGTTGTGAGAGTGCAAGAGACTCTTGTGAAAAGAGTGCATTTTAATTGTTTCATGATTCCTTGGTGAATATACAATAGAGGATAGAGGGGTTTTGAGAAGCAAGCTTTCCCCAGGAAAATATCTGTGTTGTGGTTTGATTTGATTCTTTCTTTACTTGTTGTGATTGGCGATCATGTTTATTTTTTGAAATTGATTTATAGAAGGATTCAATGTCTTGCTTTAGTAATCGCATGATCAGATTGAACCAATTGATATACATAATGTTTGTATAATTTATACATGGTAACAGAGCACAAGAAATCACTATAGTGGAGAAGAAATTGATTTTGTGACTGCATAGCATTCAAATTTGCAGAAGTATTATTTGTGCAACAAGAGGATCAAGATCAAGATGGATTTTAATGGCTTCAAATTGGAGTATGCACTCGAGGGTATTTCCAATTATATTATGTGGAAAGACGGGATGGAGGCAGTTATGGAGGACAATGGGTTGAAAGAATTCATTGATAATGACATTCCTAAATGCGTTGTAGAAAATGCCACTTTTCTTGATGCTTGGAAAAATAAGGTTGCAATGGTGAGGAGGATCTTATTGGAGGGAGTTTGAGACCACATAGTCTCAAGTATCCATGGGAAAGTGACTCCATATGTAATTTAGAAGGCTTTGGAAAATCTATTTCAGAGTAGCAGTGATCACAGAAAATTGGCACTGAAATACAAGCTCAGGAAAATCGAAATGGAGAAATGTGACACTATTCTAAAATATTTAACCAAGTTTTTCCAATGTCGAGATGAGCTTGGGAGCATCAGAATTACTGTCGCGGATGATGAATTGGTGAGCGTAGCTCTTCTAGGCCTTCCCAAGGGTTGGCATAGTTATCAAGACTCTGTTAATGGGAGGGAGAATCCGCCAGATTGGGAACGACTTTGGTCATATTTGGTGCAAGAAGAATTCAGGTGGAATACCAGGGACGGATATTCATCTAAGACAGATAATGAAGAAAATTGCACCTTGAATGGAAAGGTGAATAAGGGGAAGGGAAAGAAATCCTATTCCAAATATGAGTCTAGCAAAGAAGGAAAGAAGCGCGACATGTCCAGAGTGAAGTGTTTTCATTGTCACGAACATAGACACTACGCCACTAATTTTCCACAAAAGAAGAAGAACAAGAAGGTTTCAGGATCTACAGTTGGTGAGGCTTTGGCCTCACAATTTGAATTGGACTTCTCGCTCATCACATGCATGGTGTCAAGTGTGATGGGATCAGTGTGGTACTTGGATAGTGGTGCATCTTTCCACATGATGGGAGACAAAGAACTTTTCAGTAGCTTGGAGGAGAAAGACCTTGAGATGCATATCGAAATGGGTGATGACGGGTGGTATAGTGCTACCAGGATTGGTACAATTACCTTCTAGAGATAGACAGGTAAACCCTTCCTATTAAAATTTGTAATGCATGTACCAGGCTTGAAAAAGAATTTAGTTTTAGTCGCAATGTTCGAGGATAGAGGCTATGATGTGGTTTTCAGTGAAGGGAAATATTTCCTTTGACACAAAGCCATGGGAAAAGCCAAGAATATTTGGATTCATGTGAAGAATCTCTATAAACTTGATGTAGATGGATGCACAACATTTATGGGTACATCAAACAAAGTGGTGAGCCAATATGAGCATGAGTTATGGCACAGGAGATTGGGCCATATACACCACGAAGCCTTGAAGGTCATGCAACAAATTTCTACGAGACTTCCCAAAGGAACTCTTGCACAGATAGACACATTTAAGGGATGTACCATGGGGAAGTATGTGAAGGCCACTTTTCACAAGAAGGATATCTGAGCAGCGAAAATCCTTGAGATATTTCACTCTTACATGGGTGGAACATTCTCTACAGCTTCGATAACAAAGCACAGGTATTATGTGATCTTTGTTGATGATTTTTCTAGAAAGTGTTGGATCCACTTCAGGCAGAAGAAAGAGAAGAAGTTCTCAAAATTTTGTGAGTTCAAAGCATTGGTTGAGAAAGACACAGGGAGGCATGTGAAGTCTCTTAGGAGCAACAACGGTGGTGGGTACATCTCCAATGAATTCAAGAATTTTTTTAGCAAAGAAGGAATTCAGAGAGAGTTGATTACACCTCATAACCCACAATAGAATGGGGTCGCATAAAGAAAGAATAGAAAAATTGTGGGTGCAACATCACTTAGGGCCTACCATTGCATCTGTAGGTGGAAGCATGCAACACAATGATATTTTTGCAAAACCATTGTCCTCATCGGATACTTGGCATGAGTACACTAGAGGAGGCTTTTTCTGGTGAGAAGCCTGATGTTTCATATTTTAAAATTTTTTGCTAACTTGTCTATTTCCATGTGACCAAATATTTCAGGAATAAGCTTGAACCAACAACTAAGATTGGGAAATTTTTGGGGTACACTAATACTCCCCACACCTATCGAGTGTATTTTCCAAACAAGAGGATGACTGTTGTGAGATGAGATATAAAATTTGATGAGGAGAAATCCATGCGATTGTCCCTGGAGAGGGATTTGGATTTGCATGCATAGGAGGAACTCTTAGTTCCAAAGAATGAACCTCAAGAATTAGAGCAGCCACATGTGCAGGATCATGGAATGGCAGAAAACACGCATGTAGAGCCATCCACTAGAAATGGTAGAAGGCGCACCACGGAAGCTGATAGATTGAGACATGATGCGGTAGAACATGTAGGAGAACCTACTTCACTACACAGACAGAGAAAATCACCAGATATGTTTACTCGATACATGGATCTTATGAGCTAGTGTATTGTGACATAACCATCCTCCTTTGAGGAAGCAGTGCAACAACCAATTTGGGTTGACTCTATGGTCGAGGAGTGCGACTCCATATTAAATTACAGTGCATGGGAAGTTGTCCCAAGACTGGTCAAAAAAGTAGTGGTTGGATCTAGATGGATATATAAGGTGAATCAGGCGGTAGATGGGAGAGTGGAGAAGTATAAGGCTATATTTGTAGCTTGAGGATTCTCGCAAGTTGAGGGGATTGACTATGAGGAGACTTTCACACTAGTTGCGAGATACTTATTGATTAGATATATCCTTGCACTCTCAACACAGATGGGGTGGCAGACACATCAAATGGATGTGAAAACTATGATTCTTAATGGATTTATTGCGGAAGAAGTGTACATGGATCATCTATAATGTTTTGAGATATTTGACAGTGAGTTGCATGTGTGCAGACTCAAGAGAGCATTGTATGGGATAAAGCAAGCATCTTGTGCTTGGTACACTAGAATTGACACCTATTTCACCATGTTGGGCTTCACCAAAAGTGAAGTGGATGCGAACCTGTACCAGATTGTGGTTGATGGTATGCTCTTGATTATTGTACTTTATGTTGATGATCTGATTTTGACAAGTGATCATAAGCTGATAAATTCTTGCAAGGGAGTTCGAAATGAAGGACATGGGACTCCTTCACTATTTCCTTGGTTTGGAAATATGGCAATAGGATGGTGAGCTATTTTTTTCTTAAGGAAAGTATGCCAAAGAGATTCTGAGTAAGTTTCACATGGAGAACTGTAAACCCATGGACACTCCTTTTCCAGGAAACTGGAGGAAGGAGGATGTTACTTCAGGTGAGGTAGTGGATGCTACTGTTTACAGGCAGCTTGTGGGTTCACTGATGTACTTAGTGAATACCAGACCAGATATTTGCTACACATTTAACTAGCTGAGTCAAGTTATCGTTAAGTCGAGCAAGCTCTTTTGGAAGGCAGGGAAGCATGCCTTGAGATATCTCATGGGCACTACAGAGTATGGATTATGGTACAAACGGACAGAGGGAGTGAAGCTTCAAGGCTTCACTGATGCAGATTGGGCAGGATGTCCATCAGACAAAAAGAGCACATCAAGAGGGATGTAATATTCCCAATTAGCCCTGAGCTAGTTAGAATATTAAATTTTGTTTTACTGATTTGTTTAATGAATAAGAGGACAATGGAGGTCCAAAATTCTTGTTAATAATGAATAAATCAATGCCAAATGTAAAAGAGATAAATATTGGTAGCTTAATTGAGCACCCTTTGGTGTGAAAATGGTTTGGAACACCTTGACTCGGTCAACCTTGACCAAATCAATAGCGATGTCATGAAGGAGTGGTCATCAATGAGGGACAACACAGTTTTAGATGGAGATGCTTTGTGTGAAAGTAGTGTTATTATTGGATGGGGCTTAGGGTTTGCAATATCATATATTTTTTAAGGAAGAGGATGGCAGCCATATTCATTATGTATGTTGATATATGATTTTCTGAATATATGGTTTGTTTAGACATATATCTTTCTCTTGTTGTTTAGCTGAGATTGAGTGTTGTTTAGCATTAGGTGTTCCTGATCGGGAATCCCACCTCTTCCATTAAGAAGCTCTTGGAGGAGTCTTGTACTACATTTTCCACTATCAGGCTTAAGGCCAAGCTTCATCTTTCATTTACAGCGCAGATCCTTTTGAGGGTTTGGTTGTTTTGCAAGTTGCAGTAAGTGGAGACTAGATCTAGGTCATTTCATTTCTCATTTTCAATGGAGGAGGCTTCCTTTTCATTGGGAGGACAGTACTGAAGGCCTTTGTGCATATTTTCAGATCTTGGCATTAGGCCAACTGGTTATTTATCCCTACAACACAGTTTTCTTCCAGATGTGTGTTATTTCTATAGGAGGAGTTTTAGGGTGGTTTGGCACACCATTTGGAGAGATAATTTTCTAGTGAGGGATATGCCTTTCACTTATAGGATCTATTGGAGGAGACTATTCTATTGATCATATCAGATCAGCCACACTTTCCATATATGTATTTCACAGTGGATCTATAGCCTTAGCGCCTAGATCCCCATCTTGTACATGGTGTTTTGCTGAAAACCCTTAAGGGGTTCTTCAAAGGAGCTTGTATAGTGCTCATATCTGTAATAGATCTATCTTTGAGGCACATATCAGCCCTAGATCTGATGTATAATCATGTGTTGTACCAGAGCTAATAAAACAGAGCTGTAAGGGTCTTCCAACTTTTATATATAGTTGCAGCACCTCATTTTGAGAGATTTTTTCCATTTGAGGCTTGTACTTTCTTGTTATGTATCTTATGGCTCATTATTTATGCATATTTTGCTGCTGTTATAACATATGAAAGGTCTCCATATTGGCCTCTTGCTTTTATATGATGATTTACAATATTGTTCCAACATTTTGCATTATATTCCTACTTTTCCCATTTGGGAATATTACAGTGGTATTAGAGCATAATCTTGGCATAGCCTATGCATCTTGAAAAGCCAATATGTCATATGAAGAGGGAGATCCTCTTACTGATAGAGAGAAGAGGTATTAAAGAAGAATACACCAGAAGTTTTATTATACAAATGACAAAGAAGACAAGGGTAAAACCCCTTTATCTAGAGGTGAAGATGAAGAGAAGGAGCTACCTATGATCCTTCTTAGAGCCATGCAAGACATTGCTAGAGAGATCAAGGAGATGAGAATGGATATATTCAAGGAATCCCCTAAAGGATTTCATCATGGTGAAGGCTCTGGCATGTCTCATCACTGGAATGATCAACCAGTGCAACAACCACATTTTTCCCAATGCTCTACAATGCCTACATTCTTGGCTATGGGAAATGAAGGGTTTCAAGAGAAATAATCCCTTGAATACTAATTTGTGGAGTACGAGTTTCAAAATCAGAGATTCAAGGATAACTTGAGTTTTCAATAATTTTTTCAAATCAAGGACAATAGAAGACCAAGGCATCATAATAGAAGTGGTGGATTCATTCAGAATCATGATCTACACCGCACTATGGGCAGGATTTTCTTACCCAACTTTGATGAGTCATCCAAGTGCACTTCCAAATCATGGGTAGAGAAACTTGACATCTACTTCCAATTGAACAAAGTTCCAGAAATGGAGGCCATTAAGATTGCAACGCTGCACTTTGAGGGTGAAGCACATGATTGGTGGTTCCATGGCTTGTCTACGTTGGGTCATGCCAATGTGACTGCATATTAAAATTTCACTAGAATACTGGTGGAAAGATTTGATAGAAGAGATCCTGAAGCACCATTCATGGGACTTGCAAAGCTAAAACAATCAGGTAATCTAGAAACTTACATTTCTTAGTTTTTAAGACTTTTTGTTATGGTTCCTGATTTATCTGTAGCAAGAAGGGTGTATATGTTCATTGATGGGTTAGATGAACCTCTTCATGGGTTGGTTAAGTCTACCAAGCCCACTACCCTACAAGATGCCATTGAAAGGGCTAGAGATCTTCAATATGCCTTGCCAAAAGCAAAGACAACATTTCAGCATAAGCCCTCTTTTCCATCAAAGGGAAAAGAAGGGAAGGCTCCTCTTTCAAAGGAGAGACAAAATAAAAAACCTCTTGATGATGAATTTCGAAGAGATTTTAGGAGGAGGAAGCTTTACTTCACATGCCAAGAATCTTCGGCACCTAGACATAGATGTGCAGCAGGAAAGGCACACTACATAGAGGTATTCTTAGATGATGAGGAGGAAGAAGGAGAAGAAAAATGAAGGGGTCACAACACTGGAATAGCAGGAGATGATTCCCCATCACCTGGAGGTGAGGATGTAGCAACAACTCCAACTAGAGGCACTCTTACATCATTAAGAGTGGTACCCCACTATCATAAAACTTCCACACAAGAAACAAAGTTGAATTTGTGCAGTGGAAGCAGGGACATGATGATCCCATCTATTATGCATATGAGGATGGTCCATGAGACATCAGTATCTTGTAGTAAACCACCTGGGAGACCACCTGATTCAAATTTAGTGAGATATGTCTCACAACATGATGCTCCAAACATAGATCCAGTAGGGATGGGAGCATTAGAAGGCCATGATACAGCACTGAGAGTCTTGGGTAGACTCAAGGAGGATGGAGATATTATCCCACTATCATCATTACCCACTCTCACATCTCATACTGTGCTGAGAGGGAATGTTGCAGGATTGGAGAAAGACACCATCATGGGGCAAGAATACCATTCCTTAGTTATGAAGATTCAGGATATGTTCTCACTTGAGGAGAAATCTCCCATACATGATAGGAGATCGTGGCCGCACATGCATGCTTTGGCTAAATCCAGAAAATTTTGGATAGAAGATAGCTTCCCAAGGGAGTCTAACTTCCAAAGGTTTCAATATTTATTTGAGAATGTGCATATGCAAGAATAGCAGCAAGGAGGGGATAGAAACATCCCAATGAGAACATTTGGCATGGGATATGTCAAGGAAAGGGCAGCCATATGACATATGTTCTTTGTGATAGATCATCAACACTGTCACTATGGAAGATAGATCCGTATTGGAAATCCCAACTGTTGGTGGGTTATTCCAAGGATCTTTATGCATGCATGATACTTGATGACCAGCTACATGAAGAGGGCTATTCGGTCCAGGATGAAGTCATCTAATATCATGGTATTATTTTCTTATCTAGAGCCTACAAGCTCAAGGAGAAGTTGCTACAAAGAGCTTATGAAGAGTTCTTTTTCAACCATACTTATTCCATGAAGTCCTACAACACTATCATGGAAAGCTACACTTGGAAGGGCTTTGAAGAGGAACAATATCAGCATTTTGAAAGCTGCACGAAATATGTGGAGGTGGAAGCGAGACATGACTCTATGAAGGAGTTATTTCAACCACCTCTTTCCTCTTTTGGAATGAGAGGGGATACATCTATGCACCACTACATTTGTATGAGGAGAAATTTTGGTGAAGAATATGCTTGTGTACCTAATGTTTTATTTGATAAAAATATGCATTATTTTACCATGTACATGTAGGCCATAGCTCCAAGGAGGATCATTATTCCATATAAACTTCATCGCCAACTATGGGCCACAAAAAGTTTTGAACATGGCCACTCCCTTGAAGATCATAGGGAGATTTTGTATCACTGTGGGTGCACTCGAAAAGCACCAAACATATCTCACACTTTCAGCCATGGTGAGATGACTTGGGCAGTAAGTAAGTGGTGGGGAAACCACTTACCATATCATTATTTGATGCAATCAGGAGATTTACTGCGCTGGTTCCACATGTGGGACTATGACCCACCTCCATTTTCACATATTTATGCGTGTATGTACTTAATTTTTATCCCATATATTCATGATGTGCTTATAATTTTTATGGGAGTGTTTGGAGGGAGGATGGGAGGAATGTATGTGCCCTAAGGGAGAGAGATTCTCCATGTTCATTACGTTACATGTTTCAGGAAGAACATTGGGCAAACCATGTTTGTTTCATTTGAACTATTGTCTCCTTATGGGATGGATTGTTTGCATCTCATGAGAACTTTGGAGGAGAAAATCAAGGAGGAATGGATTGGTGAACAATTATCTTATGAGGGAATTGCATCACATGTTGGTGTCACCAATGGAGGTGGAGAAGAGTTGCAGCACTCACATTGTCAGTTGCTTGAGGACAAACAACATTTGGGAAGGGAGGACTATAATATTCCTAATTAGCCATGAGCTAGTTGGAACATTAAATTTTGTTTTAATGATTTGTTTAATTAATAAGAGAATAATGGAAGTCCAAAATTCTCCTTAATAATGAATAAATCAATGCCAAATATAAAAGAGATAAATCTTGGTAGCTTAATTGAGCACCCTTTGGTGTGAAAAGGGGTTGGAACACCTTGAATGGGTCAACCTTGACCAAATCAACAATGTTGTCATGGAGGAGTGGTCATCAATGAGGGATAGCACAATTTTATATGGAGATGCTTTGTGTGAAAGTAGTGCTATTGGATGGGGCTTCGGGTTTGCAAGCTTATATCTTATTTAAGGAAGAGGATGGAAGCCATATTCATTATGTATGTTGATATATGATTTTTAGAATATATGGTCAGTTTAGACATACATCTTTCTCTTACTGTTTAGCTGAGATTGAGTTCTTTTTAGCACTGGGTGTTGCTAATCAGGAATCCCACCTCTTCCATTGAAAAGCTCTTAGAGGAGTCTTATACTAAATTTTCCACTATCAGGCTTATGGCCAAGCTTCATCTTTCATTTACAGCACAAATCCTGTTGAGGGTTTGGCTGTTTTGCAGGTTGCAGTAAGTGGAGACAAGATCTAGGTCATTTCATTGCTTATTTTCAGTGGAGGAGGCTTCTTTTTCGTTGGAAGGACAATAATGAACACCTTTGTGCATATTTTCAGATCTTGGCATCAGGCCAACTGGTTATTTATCCCTACAATGCATTTTTCTTCTAGATCTGCGTTATTTCTGTAGGAGGAGTTGCTGGGTGGTTTGGCACACCATTTGGAGAGATGATTTTCTAGTGAAGGGGATCTACCTTTCACTTAGAGGATCTATTGGAGGAGGCTATTGTATTGATCATATCATATCAGCCACACTTTTCAAATCTATATTTTGCAGTGGATCTGCATCCTTAGGGCCTAGATCCCCATCTTGTACATGGTGTTTTGCTGAAAACCCTTTAGGGGTTCTTCAAAGGAGCTTGTATAGTGCTTAGATATGTAATAGATCTATCTTTTGAGGCACATATTAGTCCTAGATCTGATGTATAATATTTTTTTGCAACAGAGCTAGTAAAACAGTGCTGTAAGGGTCTTCCAGCTTTTATATATAGTTGCAGCACCTCATTTTGAGGGATTTTTTCCATTGGAGGCTTGTACTTTCTTGTTATGTATCTTATGGACCATTATTTATGCTTATTTTGCTACTGTTATAACATATGAAAGGCCTCCATATTGGCCTCTTGCTTTTATATGATGATTTACACTATTGTTCTAGCATTTTGCACTATATTCCTACTTTTCCCATTTGGAAATATTACAAGGGATCTTCAACATAAGATCGACAATATTTTCTTGGTATAGAAGGAAGAAGTTATCTGTGCACTCATTTCAGCTGAGGAAGAGTACATGGTAGCAAGTCAGGCTACATGTGAGGCCATCTAGATGAGGCAGATTCTGGTTGGTTTTTTTGGTTCTTGGATGGATCCGACGGTGATACATTGTGATAACCAAAGTTGCATTAAACTCTTAGTTAATCCAATATTCCATGATAGTTCCAAGAACATAAACATCTGATACCACCAGGTCAGAGATTGTGTTCAGAGGCACATTATGTTACTTCAGTACTTTCCCATGGAATATCAGGATGCAAATATTCTGACGAAGGCGCTCGCCAAGAGAAAATTTGAATACCATAGAGGCAGGATCAGGGTAGTTGATAATCCCTTTCTTGTTGAGAGGGAGTGTTGAAAAGTCAAAAATAAATGTGTGTCTAATTTAATTTCCCCTTAATTAAATTGGACTAGAAAATGTAATCTTATCTCAAAATCACTTGTAATAGTTAACTAAGTGTGATAAACTCAGTTAGCTCATGAATTTCAAGCTGAAGGTGGTTGGTGAGGCATGCATAGTGATTCTGTTAGTTATGGAGTTCGAGTTGCAATTAGTGCATTAGTTTAATGCATGACAAATCAGTTAACTCAATTTATTGAGTTCAAGTTAGTTGAACTAGTTGTAATTGTTTGTTGCACTAGTCAGAGATCAAGTGAATTAAATCAGATTTAATTCATATGCAGTGATTGACCATGCAACTGAAGATTTACTATTAATAGCTACATGCATGTTAGTTCCAGTGGAGACCCAGTTGATACAAAGGTTAAAGGGATGTTAACTGCCATTTGTATCATTAGTAGGTTTCCCACATGAAACAAGACAACCATAGGATTTCCCATGAGCATTGCGCAATTTTGGAAGGATGAAATACCTAAATAATAGGGATTGCATTCCACATGAATTGTGCAAGCAAGGCAAGGCGATTAAAGGCAGGAAATAAGCTAAGTGTTGGCTGATTTTGTTCGGGCTAGTGTGAGACAATTGTGAGAGTGGAGGAGACTCTTGTGAGAAGAATGCATTGCAATTATTTCATGATTCCTTGGTGAATATAAATAGAAGATAGAGGGGTTTTGAGCAACAATTGTTCCCGGGAAAATATTTTGGTTGTGGTTTGATTTGCTTCTTTCTTTACTACTTGTGATTAGCGATCGTGTTTATTTTCCAAAATTGATTTCTAGAATCATTTAGTATCTTACTTTAGTAGATTGCATTATCGGATTGAATACATTAATATAAATCATGTTTGTATAATTTCTACATTTACATCTATATTCAATCGAAATTTCTGATGTTTATGCAATGTTTTTCATGAGTTCCTTAATGCTTGTGCCATAGATTTTACCAAATGATACTCTTTAGTACTTAATGAAACCACTGCCATTTGTATTCATTTTTCTTTCTAGATCTTCCAATTGAGTTTAGAGCACTATATATATTTGGTATCAAATTTTCCTTCATTTTTTAATTTTTTGTTGATTTTTGAATTCCCAATAGAGTCGTAGCTTCTTTTAATTTCTTTGATGTTAAGAGTATTCTCAAAATTTGGGCTTGAACTGCCACATTTTCATCTTTGAAGAACATATCAATAATTCACTTAACACGATATTGTATAACATTGTCAGTGTTTTTATCTCCATATGTGTCGGTGTAAACATTTTCTAACATCTCATCATCGATATTGATTTCATCTGTACATGTGAGAATTAAATGTACAAAATGAGTTTAAATATTCAATAAATAATTAAATTAAAAATTAGTGTTTTAATGAAATTTAAAAATTAATAAATATGTATAATTTCAATATTACACATTCAACATATATATACATACCTAATGATTCAATTTCTTCATTTGAATTTCTTTCAACATTTTCAACATCTTCTTTCATTGGTTCAATATCTTTTTCACTTTCCCTTTCAACATTTTCTATCTCATCATCAATGTTATGAGGAATATATCTTTCTATGTACATTGCAAAATATTTTTCAAATTAGTTCATGAAATAAAATAAAGTTTCACAATACACTAGTTAAATTTTAAATATCATTTATAATATTTACATTTACATACCTTCTTTAACTTGTAGTTGAGGTTGATTTTTCCTTTCAATATTTCAGCATTCTTCTCTCCATTTTTTGTGATATTATCTCTCGTATTCTCTATGAGCCTCAAGGTTTCTTATTTTATCATATTTTCTCTTGCAATTTCTTTGATTTCCCATGATAATTTAGTATGAAGCTCAAACAATTTCCTTCAAAATCCTGCAAAAAAAAACTCACTATCAAAATTTAGAAAAAACTCACTTCAAAATATCATCACAAAAGATTTAATTTCAAAAAAAATTGCTTTAAAAATTTTGCACAAAAGACATACTTCAACCCAAAACACTTACTTTTAAAAAAAATCACTTTAAAAATTCTGCCAAAAAAATGGCTTTTAAAAATGAAGCTCAAAATATTTCCTTCAAAGTCCTGTAAAAAAATCTTACTTTAGAAATTTAGACAAAAACTCACTTTAAAAAATCATTATAAAATATTTACTTCAACCCAAAACACTTACTCTAAAAAAACGCCACTTTAAAAAATACCCCCAAAAAATGTCCTTTGAAAATTAAGCCCAAAAAACCTTCGAAAATTCAGCCCAAAAAAATTCCTTTGCAAATTCAACCCAAAAAATTTCCTTTGAAATTTCAGCCAAAAATATTTCCTTTCCGAATTCAGCCCAAAAAATTTCCATTGAAAATTCAGCCCAAAAAAACTCCTTTGCAAATTTAATCCAAATGAAGAAATGTGCAAAAATAATGTTTCCGTTTTTACCTATTTATAGAGTTTTGAGAGTCTTTATCGAATTTTATTTGACCAACGAGATTTGCAATCAAAAGTTCGGCCGAAATTGTAATAAAAGTTCAGCCGAACTTTGTTTGTCATTAAAACTAATGAGATGGAGAGGCGAAAAAAGTTCGGCTGAACTACTACAAAATTTCGATCGAACTAAAATGTCTGGAACTACAATGCAGATTGGCTCTGAACACATTTCTTAAACTTTGGAATGGTTAAACTCCATCAAAATTTATGAATTAAATTTCGAAACCGAGACTAGTATTTGCAAAATTCAATCTACTTTCAGGAGATATAACTTTTATGGAATTCCATAGATATTTACTAATTTTAATTAATTTTGTAATAAAATGGGTGCAGAAAAGGTCATTATGATTTAGTGAAATCAAAATTATGTATCTCCCAAAATACACTGTAAAAAAAATTGAAAAAATTATGGTGCATTACATTGGTTTGTCATTTGTAATGGGTAATTTTTAGATTTTTAGTTTATAATTAATATGTTGAGAAACTTGATGCAAAACAAAACATATTCAAGATATGCAGTTTTTTCATATTGGTTCAGTTCAAAAAATTCTAGTAATTATGATATGCATCAGTTGGTTTCGTAAATATAACGATACCGAATTAGAATATATCTAGATTATTGCGACACATTTTTTCCTCAAAAACACTAAGTTTTCAATGAATACACCAACGCTTCTCAACATGACTTTTTATTTCCCTTGATTGTTAAAGAACACGCACTCAAAGAATTATTAAGTTGACATATCAAATGTGAATAAAAAAATTCCAAAAACTAAGTTAACATATACATATAACCGAATGAAAAAATATTGGGTTCTCTCTCCCTTAAAATACCCAAATGAAAGGAAATTCTACTTTAAGACACAAGGACGGGGCTAGATTTGAACTTTTGATCAAAGGCCTTGTTATCAAAAACATGTTTTTGTTAGCTGTTTCCTCTCTCTATGAAGAGAAATAACGCATAATATTTTATTTAAATGATCACATCCGATTGTCCCATACGATGGGAAATTTTTAAAAAACAATTTGTAGATGTTTCCTCTCTCACGCATGGAGAGAAAGAACGCATAATATTTTATTTAAATTATTACATCCAATTGTCCCCTACGGTGGGGAATTACTAAAAACAATTTTCAAACCCAACGGTGCAGTGCTTTTATATATATATATATAACCTCACAAGTTAAATTTAAAAAAAACCAACACACTATTTCATACTTAAAAATATATATGAGAAACAATGGTAATAGGAGAAAAAATGATTTAACTTCTATATAATCAAATTACTAACGCATTATTATTAATTCATTATAAAATTTCATTAACTTCAATTGGTATTGATTATTCTCCACACCCATCATTCCCATTACACCACATCATAATCATGATTATATTATTAAAAATGATCATTTATCCGAGAAGCTCCTCCACATTTCCCACTTGAATTTCCATTCAATTGCCATGAAAAGTTGATGAGAGCCCATCCATCTCATCTAGAATTTTATTTTAGTGATTGCCTTTTATTTATAAAGTTAATGATTGCCTATTTTTTATAAAGGTGTACGCTAATCTCAAGTTTCATAATATTATTCCATTCTCTTTTGGAAAAAGGAGTCCACTAAGTACCATTTATTCTAATAAAATATCATTAAAATGTATAACCATGTTATACAATTTATTCATCATTGCTTAGCTCATTTACCATTTATGATTTGCTTATCTTTGCATCTTAAAAGGACTTAATAACCCATCATGAGAGGCTTACTATCTAAGTTATGGATAACATTTTTGTACTAATTGTTATCCCCACGTACAAAGGCAAATCTATAGAATATTTTCAAAGTTATGCTATAAAATATTATTATGATATTTTAGTACTAATTGTTATCCCAACATACAAAGGTAAATCTATAGAAGATTTACAAAGTTGTGTTATAAAATATTTATTATAATTAGATAATACTTTTCAGTGATATAAGAAGATAAATGTATATATTTTTTGATAATAAAATAAATGTATTTGAAAAAAAAAAAAAAAATTGTAATAACACGTTGTTAAAAAAAAAAAATACTAAGTCAAAAAATAATTATAATTAATCATTTTTTTAAATGTTTAAACAATAAGTGAGATGTTTTATATATACGTTTATTATTAATTATTATAATATAAGAAGATATAGTCAATTTTAAAATATGTTTTTAGTTATTAATCATTTAAATTTGAAATTTAAAAAATAAAAATCATAAAAATTAAGATTTGATGGATATTTTTAATGCTTATTATGCTAATAAATTCAAAATATTAATTAAATTTCTTATTTTCATGATTTAATTTGATAAATTGCATAATGAAAAACCGCATATGATAAAATGAGTCGAAATCATCACCATTTAACATTTTGCAAGGTAGATTTAAAATTATCGCAACACAAAATGGATGATGATATGTGCATTAACTATTGCATAACATATAGAAATGGTGATGTGTGCATCAAAAGAGCCAATTGTATAAGTTTGGACAATGATAGAGTGATATAAAAAATAGGGAATATTTATGGCTTGACAAGGGTTTGTATTATAGGTTTTTTAATTATTTTACAAAGAGTTTTGAATAGATCAACTATTCATACTAGTATAAGCAATGAAATTTTAAAATATAATAAGTTTAAAAAAAAAAAAAAAATTATTGTTTAATTAAAAACTCTAACTAACAAGGTAACTAGCGGAGCGATAGTCCCTGCCGACATGCAATTTCTGGAGACAAAGATATGCAATTCTGTATAGATAATGATAAATTAAATTAGATAATAAATTTATAAGTATAGGTAAATATTCTAATATTGAATATTTGTTGCAGGTGTTGGATCTATTGAGCCAAACTCTCGATTACGAAGGTCACAAGTGCGATATCTACCAAGAAATTTTGGATATAGAAATAATTTCTTTAACTTTCCAACATCCTATGTATGGGGATACGTGACATTGCCAATAAGAGGTGGAAGGCTTGCAAATGCAAAACCTTTGGTTAAATTTCAAAATGAAAATATATTATCACATAAAAATTTTAAAACTTTGAATAAATTTTGATAGCACAAAAAAAAATTTAGTCAAACAATGGATTAATAGCGAGTCAACCACCAATCGATTGCTATAATTATGCAAGGCAGGGACTAATAAGGAGTGTATTAATAAAACTGTCACTAGTAAAATGTAAATGTAAATTTAATTTACCCATATTAAGATATATTATATATTATTAATTGAATTATATCAATAATTTTAATTTGAGAGTCATGACTCCATTTACAACATAAAGATATTTAGATACAATGTTATATCTAAGAGATATTTATTCTAATTGAAGTTATGTAAGATTTGTATCTAATTTGATATTTAAAGACTCATTAATATGGAGATTATTATTTTACTTTAACATATATTTTTATTGAAGTGAAAATAACTTTGTGAAATATGACCATTTCAAATATTTACAAGTACAATGAAAAAAAATTGAATTATATGTGATAAACTATCCCAAATCGATCACTAGAACATATAATTAACTAGTATGGGAAACTTGATTATCAATTCTCCTATATCAAAATATAATGTAATATGTGTGTTTAATGGCTTAACATGAACTCAAACCCTACCTTAGAAAAACTTATTTAAAATTGTTGTTTTTTAATAATAACAACCTTTGTTGGATTACAACAGTTGCTCAACACTAGGTTATAAAAGGATCTATTGATGTAGTAATTATCGCCAAGTGAAAAAATAATCTATAATTTAGAATATAGTTTTGTAAATAATATTTGATAAAAAGATATAAAAACTTTCATTTTTATATTAATGTAATTCAAAATATATATTAATATTATGATTTTTTTTTCCTTTAATAACATAACTTGATGTTTTTTTTCTACATCTAATGTTAATGTATTCTAATGTCATTTTTATTAATGATACAATATTTATTAAAGCACTAAACTATACAAATATTTATCAACACAACAATTAATACCAAGTGACAAAATAATAATAAATAAAAATTTAATTTAATTTAATAAATAATTTTTTTCAGAGGAAAAAAACGTTGGATTCTATTATGTAATAAAACTAATAAATATGTGTAAAATATGACTCAACGTGAGCTGCATGCTAGACTACAAGATTCCATCCTTATGTTTCACTACATTACATAATTTTCCTTCACATTTAGTGAGTTCAAAAATAGCAAGCATGGTAGAAAAATCACTGTCCAAAATACACAATGTAAATGACCAAAAGTTGCCAAGAGTGAGACCAGGGAATATTACTCAATTGAACAAACATAGAGTCACTCAACAACAACTTCCCCTTCATTTGTGATCTCATTACCCTCTTTCCGTTGATAGTGGATGATGGTAGGGGCGATGTTCAACCCCTTTTTCGATAAGGAGTCTCTGAACTCATTCCAATGCCTGTAGATATAAGAGAAAGTGATCTCCATGAATGATTCAGTTAAAATAGAGATGCACTCCATCCAATTAGATAGAGAGGAACTAGAGAGGAATTCTCTACCATTAACAGTATCAATAATGAATTTTCAATTCCCATATATGGCTATGCAATGTATATGGATTAGTTGTGCAAATATTAAAATTACCCAAAGTGTCAATAGTTCAGCTCGAGTGTTGGATCCGGCACCACCATTCCAATGTAGAAGGTATATGGAGTTTGGATTGATCCTGATCACAACGATGCATCCACAAGTTCTAAATTGTGTGGCCTCATCGAAAAACCCTGCAAGAAATTGAGTTTGTATTGGAGCGAGGTCCCCTAGGGTGCATTTTTGTGGTAATTTTATCTAATTTTTGTTGTAGGCATTGCGAGCAAAGATTCAAAGGGGCTTTCGGGTAGGTCAAATTCCCTTATTGATTATAATGGGTTTAAAGGGAAAAACCATGAGTCTCAAACGATGGTATGTTCGCGTCTAGATAGTATAAATATGTAAGGATTGACTCGAGTAGAGATAATATGATATCGTGTATGGCTGTTAATGTTTTGATCTAAGTCTGGGTTTTTGGGTAGAAAGGCTCCTGTTGGATGTGTGCACGGAGACCTAAGTCCTAGCAGTGTGTGGACTCTGCTGGTTGCGTGTGCAGAATGATTGAATGTACTGAAATTGATAGATCTCTTAATAAAGAAGACATTTTTTGTGAACCTAGACTCTATGTGATTTTATGTATTGATTATCTGTTATTTGCTTAAGATCTGAATTTGTTCTCTATTTCATATTTACTTGTGTTATTGGTTAATTGCATCTGCACAAATATTAATGAATTAGTAGATCTGAATGAAGTACACTATGCCCGAATATCAATCGATGTTAGATGAAAAGATCTAATTGAAGTATATTTAATTATTGTGCGCAAGATATATTGAATTATTCTCTGATAATATGTGGAAGGGTTCGATCTATTGGTTTTGTATGCTCAAATCTATTATAGTATCTACATTTAGTCTGATTAAGGCCACTACATCAAAAGCTTCCTCAGGGTGCAGAAACCCGGTTCCAGCACCCCCCGGTCCCCCATACTACTTTGGCTGAGACTTTGATCTACGCAAGTAGTTAACTGCCAAAAGGGCTAGTAGTTGGAGGGTTTTGTTGGTTGCATGATAACTATGAACATGGGTCAGGACCCCTCAAGCCAAAAATTGGTTTCGTTACCGAGACTGGGATCATTTTGAGGGAGATTTGATGTTTTGGCATCCAACACAGAATGAATTACAATATTGGATTGATAAGAATATACTTGAATTTGCGATCCAGGAAAACAAAAGCTCTAAATTGTCTGTCGAATATTAGACACAAAAGTATATCTATAGAGAGGTCCACAAAATTTTGTTTTCTTCCTTTATAACTGAGTTGCACAAGTGGTTGTCTCGACTTACTGAATTCTAGACCTGCACAAAGGAAGACATGATCACTCAGTGGACCCCGTAGTTGGTACAACAATTAGAGAAGACTAGTAACAAGATCACCTGCATGGCAAATCATTAAATCGATTGTGTCCTGGGAGGATTTGTGACTGAAATTTTTATTGATAAATTTGAATCTTATTATGAAGTTGAACGAAGGTTTTTCAAGGGTCCTAGAGGTAAGTTCATGCACTCTCTGAAGTCATGGATTAAAATTATATTGTGTGAAAAGGGTACTCTATGTAGTCATATTGAGTGAATGTCCTAAAGAGGACCGACTGCGCGTAATGGAATAAATTACAAAGTAGATATAGAAGAAGTTTTTATTTACAATCCTCTCAAAAGTAATTCTAACAATGAAGAAGAATCAGAAACTAGTAGCTCTAGTGAATCTGCACACTCTGAAGAAGAAGTATTGAAACTTCACAATAATCTTGGGTCGTTGGCCATAATTTAGATCCCATCCACTCCAATTTCAAACTCATTTCACTCTAGCAAGTCATTCACTCCACCTTCACCTCCACCTCCACCACCAGGCACAGAGATGGTCGCCTCCATGAAGTTACCTACTTTCTGTGGTATTGGGAACAAAGATACAGACCAATTCAGGTTTGTTACTGACGTTGTATGGACAACGCATCAGGCGAATAATGACGATGTTAAGAAAGCGCAACTAGCCACTTCTTTTCAATATCGCGCATTTGATTGGTACATAAGTTATGTAGCGATGAATCCTAATGTAACTATTGATAATCTGAAGGTCGCATTAAAATACCAATTCAAGAGGCTGAAATCATTTATGCAATCTGTCATTGAATTTAAGGAGATTCGCCAAGAATTGAATGAATCTTTATGGAATGTGGATCAAAGGTTGAAGCACACTATTAGAGATGGAGGATTTACTATTGATGATAGCCAACACAAATAATGGTTTATTGCTATGTTTCTACCACATCTTCACCATCCCTTGAGTCAGCAGAATATTTCCATGTAGGCTGAAGTTGTATAGATTTGTATGAAGCTAGAAGCTTCACCAGTACCAGTTGTACTGATCGGGATCCAGCAGATCCAAAGTTGGTTGGAGGCAATGCACTTAGAAATACAGAGTCTTCACAAGGATAAGGAAAGGAGGCATGCACAGATGTATGGTGTATACGCTGCAAAGTTGTCGGGCATCATAAGGATCAATGCCCTCTTATTGAGCAGGTGAATCCCCTCTACGGACAGAGGCGATCCCTCTATCCTTGGAGTGGGTCTAGAAACAAGGGGACATGCTGGACTCCTGAATTCCTAGCTTATAAATGAAATATGAACTGGAAAAAATATCCTACCTCGGTCCAATGCTTTTTGTGGCAGCAATCCTTCGATATTTGTCTTTGCGCCTTGCGTTTCATGTTGGTGGCGATGTTCATGAGTCTACACAAAGACCAAACAAATTATTACAACATACAAGCATATACATTCATCTACAACTATTTAGCTAGTCAAAGAGAGATAAACACTTTGCATATAAATGGAAACAAAGTTGGAACCAGAAACCAGTCATGTATTAATGATAGAGAAAAAGAATTTTACAACCTTATGACTTGATGCTGCGGATATCCTTCGACGGGTTTAGCAAGGCATGTCTCAAGGATTTGTTCGAGATTGGACTCGATGAGGCAATGGGCCTAAAGTCTCTCTCAACAATGGATTACTCTCTTCCTTCTTCTACATACCAGCTATATTAATGATTTTTCATCTAGCTGAATCAATGTGAGGAGGAAGAATTTATAGGAGAGGAGGAGGTGGTTTGGGATCCCTCATAAGGTGGAAGAGAGGTCTATCGCTTTGGGGAGTTTCACAATTGTAGGAAACAACAAGCCAAAGGGATGAATTCGAAGTTATTCAGTCGAACAAACTATGATGACTCTGCTCACGAAGTTGTTAAGCATGGAAAATTCATTTCTATTTTAAAAATATTTCCAAAAACCACTTGGCGCAAGTGCCCTTCTGAGATAGAGCACCAAAGGGCACGGGGCCTAGTTTTAATTTCTCCATGGGCGCGAGGCCATAACTCCCTACCAGTGTCGACCCAAAATCACATGTTTTTGAAGGTCTATTTGGGGAATTATCAACAGAGAATATGTTCTTGGCATGCAAAGGGATGCAATAACACTTATAGCAATGTATGACAATACACAGAAGTCATTGAAATGGTCCTCCAATGTTCGGGATGGGGATTTCAGGGACTGGGACAAAATACTGTGTAACAGATGCCCCCTAAAACATGAGGTTTGAGAGAGAGGGAGGGGTGAAATGCTTTATGAAAACATACCTAAACCAAAACTCCATCGTTGGAAGACTTGCAAGATCAAGTACAACTGATATCTCTAATACATGAATATGTGGTATGGGTGCAGCCATCCATAGAAGAGTACATATAAAATATGGTATGAGGTATGGATGTAGCGATCTAGTAAGAAGGATCATCAAATAGACTCAGGTATGGTCATAGCCATCCAATCAAAAGAGTCATGCATATAGTTATGATAAACCAAATCATTTTACAACATGGATTTCATGAGACAAAATCTAGGGTCTTGTGCTCCATCTCGACCTGAACAAGTACAAATTCAAACATGCGAATGAATGAGTTGAAGTCGAACATGCAAGAAAATCACTTGATTATTATCCAATGATGAAAGCTATTAGCAGGTGCGAGAGAAACCACCAATGATTACAATGGTCCTCAAGTTACAACTAGTATAATTCACAGTATGTGAACAGTGAGCTGAAGTCAAACACCCGTGAAATCACTTGATCGAAGGCCAATGATGAGGACCTATCGTCGAATGCGAAGAACTTTCCATTGAGGCATGCAAGCTCTAAGGTACCACAAGGGAGTCTTTGGATCAGCTTCCTGGATAATGAGTTGAAGTCGACAGGAAATGACCAGTTGAAGGAGGGCCATAATGTTTCCCACATCATTGACACGAGACAGAGGAATAAGATGATAGTCAATCAGGACCAAACAGAGGATCAAGGGTTGAAAAATGTAGAAGGAAATGTCTCTTGAACATATTGGCGACACAATTCCAGAATTTGGCAGTATTTGACATCAAGGGATCTGAGGTCATGACGACATGGAAAAGAGCAGATTAGAGGTCAAAACAGATAACCCAAACCCATCGAGGAAAAATGACGAATGTGGGATGTCCCCAACCTAGCACGAACGGCAGACAAGTGTCATGTTCAAGAGCGACATATTGCCGACACGACTGAGAACTGGTTCCATTTTCCCCAACCAATTCTGGCGAGAACCCAAATTATTTTTGGAACAAGCTTGAAGGGGATAACATATGCTTGTCAGATAAGTTTCTCCTTCGGAAAAATCCATCCTAGTATATTTTACAAGCCCTAGGAAGGAGGAAATCAATAACGTCATAGTGATGGTTCTCGATGTCATTTAGGTTTAACGAGTCTAACAAAGGAAGAACTCGGTCATCTTTTCATTTTTAGAGAGTTTGAAAAGAAGCAAAAAAGAAAACTCCGGCAGGTCCCTTTTCGTAGGTAGTCTCACAGATCCGAAAAGGTAGAAAACAATATCTGAGAGAACTTCTCAGTCACATTTGGCTAAGGTATTCCTTTTTTGTAAATAATTTGTCCCAACCTGAAAAATGGGTAAACGTATATTGGGAATATGACGTTTCACAGCCTTTAACGAGTTCAAAATGACAAGAGTCTCGATAATCTTTTCAATTTTTAAGAGTCAGAAAAGAGTTGAAAGATGACACTAGGGAGTGATTTTTTTGTGTTTCTACCAAGTCTAAAAAAGTAATAAAATAAAACTCGTCACTTCGTCATCATAATGTTTAGGACCTATTGCTGCACAAGAAATGCACACAAAACCTATTTTTCGAGATAAAACATTAAAATAATAAAAAAATGAGATTAAAAACCTAATTAGGGTTTTGAAAAGGTTATAAAATGACAAAAATAGTAAAAAAAAATTACTTTTCACATTTTCACCTTCTTGTGAGCATTTTACCATTTTTAACTGTGATCTTGTGGAGTTGACAGCAGGAAATCAAGAAGGCCATTCACAAATCCACTTTCTCCAGGTAAGAGCTCTTAACTTTACCTGAATTTTAAACTATGTTTTATGTCCTGCATTTTTAGTTTTTATGCATTTGGGGGTATTTTATCAAAGATTGGGCGCAGTGGTCGGCGCAGGTTCTAGGCACGAAGTCACGCCGAACCACCTAAAATTCTAAAGGGGAGGCGCCAATCGATGTCGTTGTTTGTAAAACAGTAGCACCAATCACCGCGATCACAATTGCATGAAAATCCTCCTACATAGACTCTTTTGAATGGTTCAAAAGTTAATTATTTGACTAATGGAAGCCCCAATGACAGTTTTTTAGGTAATCAAAAGCCAAAATGGTTATCGAGTCGAAAGAACGAGAACACGGGGAAGAAGATGAACAAGCCATGGGAACTATGAGATGCATTGATGCCCTGAGAGACTATGGGCTCTTGAAATTCTTCCTAGCACCGTGTCTATGAGCTTAGCTAGAATTACTACAGTATCTGATCAATGTGTCGGACACCGATCGAGAAAGGTTTATGATTCACAATCAAGAGTTGGAGATAGAAGTCTCTAACATATATTTCATCACTAGATTATCACCAGGTTCTTGGCCCATGGGTGAGAGCATGGGCATGCTAATAGATAGAGTTTTCCGAAGAGCAAAGAAAGGATCGAAGAGCAGAAAAGTAGATATTCAAACAATATCTGATTTGGCATTAAAGGTAGTGTTGCACACTATAACATGAGTTTTTGGATCCCAGGCCCCTCATGAAGCTATAAAGATATAGCTTCAACTTGCCATAGATTGTATGACTCCAACCATTTTCAACTGGGCGGAAGCAGTAACAATCAACCTGAAGCGCCGGTTAACAAAGTGAAAGAACGGAAAGCTAAAACAATTTGGATACGAATCCATCTTGATACCGTTCATCCTAGAACGGTTGACAATATTTCAACGCTAGGAAGTTGTAGTACCTGCACCACTAGCATGAGATCCATAGATGATCCGTTGGGCAAAGTTGATGCCTCGATCGGGAAGTGGTCAACATATGTCACGGAAGTCAAAATTCTTCCACTGACTCTGCTGACAACTCATCATCATAAAAAACTAACCCTATATATATATATATATATATATATATATAATTAAAAAAACCAACACATCTATTTCATACCTAAAAATATATATGAGAAATAATGGTAATAGGAGAAAAAATGATTTAACTTCTATATAATCAAATTACTAACGCATTGTTATTAATTCAACCATTATAAAATTTAATTAACTTCAATTGGTATTGATTATTCTCCATACCCATCATTCCCATTACACCACATCATAATCATGATTATATTATTAAAAATGAGCATTTATCCGAGAACCTTCTCCACATTTCCCACTTGAATTTCCATTCAATTGCCATGAAAAGTTGATGAGAGCCCACCCATCTCATCTAGAATTTTATTTTAGTCATACAAAGTTAATAATTGCCTATTATTTATAAAGATGTACGCTCGTCTCAAGTTTCATAATATTATTCCATTCTCTTTTGGAAAAAGGAGTCCACGAAGTACCATGTATTCTAATAAAATATCATTAAAATGTATAAACATGTTATACAATTTATTCATCCTTGCTTAGCTCATTTACCATTTATGATTCGCTTATCTTTGCTTCTTAAAATGACTTAATAACCCATCTGAAAGGCTTAATATCTAAGTTAAGGATTACATTTTTGTACTAATTGTTATCCCAACGTACAAAGGTAAATCTATAGAATATTTTCAAAGCTATGCTATAAAATATTTATTATGATATTTTACTACTAATTGTTATCCTAACCTACAAAGGTAAATCTATGGAATATTTTCAAAGTTGTATTATAAAATATTTATTATGACATTTTAGTATTAATTATTGTCCTAATGTACAAAAGTATACCTATAGAAGATTTACAAAGTTATGTTATAAAATATTTATTATAATTAGATAATACTGAAAAGTAGATTTTTAGTGGTATAAGATAAATGTATATATTTGTTGATAATAAAATAAACGTATATGAAAAAAAATAATCATTTGCAATAACACATTGTTAAAAATAAAAATAAAAAATACTAAGTCAAAAAAATAATTATAATTAATATTTTTTTTAAATGTTTAAACAATAAGATGTTTTATATATATGTTTATTATTAACTCCAATAATATAAGGGATATAGCAAATTTTAAAAAATGATTTTAGTTATAAATCATTTAAATTTGAAATTTAAAAAATAATAATCATAAAAATTAACATTTGTTAGATATTTTTAATGCTCATCATGGTAACAAATTCCAAATATTAATTGAATTTCTTGTTTACATGATTTAATTTGATAAATTTCATAATGAAAAACCACATATGATAAAATGGGTGGAAATCATCACCAGATTTAAGATTATCACAACACAAAATAGATGATGATATGTGCATTAACTATTGCATAACATACAAGAATGGTGATGTGTGCATCAACAGGCCAATAGTATAAGTTTGGACAATGATAGAGTGATATAAAAAATAGGGAATATTTATGTCTTGACAAGGGTTTGTATTATAAGTTTTATTATTATTTTGTAATGAGTTTTGAATACATGAACTATCCATATATCATATTGCATATGAAATTTCAAAATATAATAAGTTACAAAATGAAAAAATATTGTTTATTTAAAAACTCAAACTAATAAGAAATGTATTAATAAAAGTGTTACTAGAAAAATGCAAATGTTAATTTAATTTATTTATATTAAGATATATTATATATTATTAATGGAATTATATCATTAATTTTAATTTGAGAGTGATGACTCCATTTACAATATAAAAATATTTAGATACAATGTTATATTGAGAAATATTTATTGTAATTGAAGTTATGTAGAATTTGTATCTAATTTGATATTTAAAGATTCATTAATATGGAGATTATTATTTTACTTTAACATATATTTTTATTGAGGTGAAAATAACTTTGTGAAATATGACCACTTCAAATATTTACAAGTACAATAATATACTATTTGTTAAAAAAAAGTTGATTATATGTGATAAACTATCCCAAATCGATCACTAGAACATATAATCAACTATTATGGGAAAACGTGATTATCAATTCTTCTATATCAAAATGTAATGTAATATGTGTTTAATGGCTTAACATGAACTCGAACCCCATCTTAGAAAATTATTGTTTGTTAATAATGTCAGCCTTTGTTGGATTACAAAAGTGGCCCAACACTAGGTTATAAAAGGATGTACTGATGTATAATTATCACCAAGTGACAAAATAATATATAATTCAGAATATAGTGCAATTTTGTAAATAATATTTGATAAAACGATATAAAAACTTGCATTTTAATATTAATGTAATTCACAATTTATATTAATATTATGATTTTTTTTTCCTTTAATAACATAACATGATGTTTTTTCCTACATCTAATATTAATGTATTCTAATGTCATTTTTATTAATTATACACTATTTATTAAAACACTAAATTATACAAATATTTATCAACACAACAATTAATACCAAGTGACAAAATAATAATCAATAAAAAATTAATTAAATTTAATAAATTATTTTTTCAGAGGAAAAAAACGTTGGATTCTATTATGTAATAAAGCGAATACATATGTTTAAAATATGACTTAACATGAGTTGCATGCTCTTATGTTTCATTACATTACATAATTGTCCTTCACATTTAGTGAGTTCAAAAATAACAAGCATGGTAGAAAAATCACTGTCCAAAATACACAGTGTAAATGACCAAAAGTTGCCAAGAGTGAGACCAAGGAATATTACTCAATTGAACAAACATAGGATCACTCAACAACAACTTCCCCTTCATCTATGATCTCATTACCCTCTTTCTATTGATAGTGGATGATGGTAGGGGCGACATTCAACCCCTTTTTTGATAAGGATTTTGTGGACTCATTCCAATGCATGTAGATATGAGAGAAAGTGATCTCCATGAATGATTTAGTTAAAATAGAGATGCACTCCATCCAATTAGATAGAGAGGAACTAGAGAGGAATGATCTACAATTAACAGTCTCAATAATGAATTTTGAATCCCCATAATGGTTATGCAATGTATATGGATCAGTTTTCCAGATATTAAAATTACCCAAAGTGCCAATAGTTCGGCTCAAGTGTTGGATCTAGCACCATCATTCCAATGTAGAAGATATATGGAGTTTGGATTGATCTTGATCACGACCCTACATCCACAAGTTTTGAATTGTGTAGCCTCGTCAAAAAACCCTACAAGAAATTGAGTTTGTGTTGGAGTGGGGTCCCCTAGGGTGCATTTTTGGGGTAATTTTATCTAAGTTTTTTTGTATGCGCTACACGCAAAGATTCAAAGGGGATTTCGGGCAGGTCATAGTCCCCTAGTGATTATAATGGGTTTAAAGGGAAAAACCATCCATGAGTCTCAAACCATGGTTTGAGACCATGGTATGTTTGCGTCTAGATATTATAAATATGTAAGGATTGACTCGAGTAGAGATAATATGATATATTGTATGGATTTTGTTAATGTTTTGATCTAAGTCTGCATTTTTCAGTAGAAAGGCTCCTTCTGGCTATGTGCATAGAGACCTAAGTCATAGCAGTGTGTGGGCTTTGCTGGTTGTGTGCGCAAAAGGATTGAATGCACTAAATTTGATAGATCTCTTAATAAATAAGACAATTTTTGTGAAGCTGGACTCTATGTGATTTGTTGTATTGATTATATGTTATTTGCTTAAGATCTGAATTTGTTATGTGTTTCATATTTACTTATGTTACTGGTTAATTGCATCTGCTCAAATATCAGTTGATGTTAGATGAAAAGATCTGATTGAAGTATATTTAATTATTGTGCACAAGATATATTGAAGTATTCTTTGATAATCTACAGAAGTGTTCTATCTATTGACTGCATATTCTTGAATCTAGTATAGTATCTACATTCAGTCTTATTAGGGCCACTACATCAAAAGCTTCCTCAAGGTGTGGAAAACTAATTCCAGCACCCCTGGTCCCCCCCATACTACCTCGAGTGATACTTTTATCTGTGCAAGAAGATCACTGCCGAAAGGGCTAGTAGTTGGAAGGTTTTGTTGGTTGCGTGATAACTTTGAACCTGTGTCAGGACCCCTCAAGCCAAAAAATGGTTTCGTTGTCGGGACCGGTATCATTTTGAGGGAGATTTGATGTTTTGGCATCTGAAACAGAACAAATTACAATATTTTCTTGATAAGAAGATACTTGAATTTGCGATCCAAGGAAACAAAAGCTCTAACTTGTCTGTCGAATTTTAGACACAAAAGTATATCTACACAGAGGTCCACAAAATTTTCTTTTCTTCCTTTACGACCGAGTTGCACGAGTGGTTGTCTCGACTTACTAAATTCCAGACCTGTGCAAAGGATGACGTGATCACTCAGTGGACACCAGATTTGGTACAAGAATTAGAGAAGACTAACGACAAGATCATCTGCACAATAGATCATTAGATCGATTGTGTCCTGGGAGGATTTGTGACTGAATTTTCTATTGATCAATTTGTATCTTTTTATGAAGTTGAATGAAGGTTTTTCAAGGGTCCTAGAGGTAAGTTCCTGCACTGTCTGAAGTTGTGGATTAAAACTCTATTATGTTAATAGGGTACTCTGTGCAGTCATATTAAGTGAATGTCAGGAAGAGGACCGAGTACACACAATGGAATAACTTACAGAGTAGATATCGAAGAAGGTTTTATTTACAGTCCTCTCAAAAGTAAGTCTAACAGTGAAGAAGAATTAGAAACTAGTATCTCTGGTGAATCTGTGCACTCTGAAGAAGAAGTATTGAAATATCAGAATAATCTTGGATCGTTCACCATAATTCAAATCCCATCCACTCCAATTTCGAACTCATGTCACTCTAACAAGTCATTCACTCCACCTCCACCTCCACCTCCACCACCAGGCATAGAGATGACCACCTCCATGAAGTTACTTACTTTCTATGGTATTGGGAATGAAGATACAAACCAATTCTGGTTTGTCACTAACGTTGTATGGACAACGCAACAGGTGAATAATGACGATGTTAAGAAATCGTAGCTAGCCACTTCTTTTCAAGATTGTGCGTTGGATTGGTACATAAGGTATGTAGTGACAAATCCTAATGTAAATGAAAATTAAAATACCAATTCAATAGGTCGAAATCATTTGCGTAATGTGTCACTCAGTTTAAGGAGATTCGCCAAGAATTGAACGAATCTGTATGGAATGCAAATCAAAGGTTGAAGCACACTATTATAGATGGAGGATTTAATATTGATGATACCCAACATAAAGAACGGTTTATTTCTATGCTACTACCGCATCTTAACCAGCCCTTGAGTCAGCAGAATATTTCCATGTAGGCCAAAGGTATATAGATATCCATGAAGCTAGAAGCTTCACTGGTACCAGCTGCACTGATGAGAATTCAGTAGATCCAAATCCATTCTGAGAAAATGCACTTAGAAATATAGAGTATTTGCAAGGATAATGGAAAGGAGGCATGCACATATGTATGGTGTATACACTGCAAATTTTTTGGGCATCATAAGGATCAATGCCCTGTATTCAATGATTATCTGCAAGCTAGAGGACCAAGCCTACTGAAGAACGTGGTCGATCCAAGCAGAAATCCTACATTATGGTGTAAAATTTGTCAAGCTATTGGTATGCATACAACATACTACTATCTGCGGATTGGTAAATATATTCCTAAGCTTAAGCAACCTTTCTGCAAATTTTTCTCATCGCTGGGGCATGATGAACAACACTGTCATAGCTTCGATCTGATGATTGATCGGGCTGATCTATATAGAATTCATGTTGAACCTACCTCACCAGCATCCACATCTGGGCATGGAGTATTTCAAAATAGAGGAGGAGGAAGAGGAGGAGGAGATGGATGAGGAAGGGTGCAGCACATCTACTATAATTGTGGAGATGTGGTTCATTATGTGCATGACTATCCAAATCCATCATGACAGTCTTGCAGGTATTGTAGACAATTTGATCATGTTATTGAAGATTGTCTTGAATGATTGCAAATATGCAGGAAAAGAAAACGTAGACTCCCACTAGAAATATTCAGATGATAAGAACGGACTTGCGTGAAGAAGAATCAAGTTTGAATGTCATGACTAGGAGTGGTGCATCCACTGGTGAAGACAAAGGGAAGAAGCCTGAGACTGATCTCTAGATCCAAAAAGCACCTGAAAAGAAGGAAGGATTCAACTTACAATGCGAAATAGAAACCTTTGTAGAAGAAAAAAAAGGTTTCGTAGAAGCGAGCGCCTCAACGTCAAGAAAACCTATGGACATGGTTAGAGTAGAAGAAGAAATAAAGCCCTTCTTATAAGCTTGCATCAAATTGTTGCATAATAAGAAGGCAGTTGAGAACCTCGAAGGCTTGATCGACAACTACGCAGAGAAAGAATAGCCCCATATGGAGTAGAAGGTTGTTAACAAGATATATAATAATAAAAGAAGAACTAGATGAGAGATGTGTTTGGCTGCTCAGATTGGGGCATATGAAATGGATCAAGTTATTCTGGATCTAGGATCTAATGTGAATGTTTTACCGAAATAGACTTGGCAATGAATGGGAGAACCTAATTTGGAATGTTCCACGATCCAGTTGCGCGTGGAAAATCAGCAAAATATTATTCCATTAGGAATACTCTCGCAGGTTGTAGTAGATATCGAAGGAGTAAAGGTGATTCCAGACTTTGAAGTCATATATATTGTGGATGATACTGATCCTTATCTTGCATTGTTGGGTTTATATTGGGGTATCGATATGGATGGCATCATTAATCTTAAGTGCAAAAGTATGGCATTTGAGAATAATGGAACCAAATTTGTGGTTCCCCTATATCCTATAGAAGGTGAAATATATACAGAGCCAGTGCACGTAGATGATGATGTTGATCATATCTATAAGTTGATTGTGTTATATGAAGATTAGATCAACCCGAAAATCGATGGAAGACTCAACTGGGAGAAGGATAGCTCCTGCTTCTTAGATTCAGATGAAGAACTGGATAACTACTAGAACTGGTTGCATGAAGTATTTGCGCTATGCTGCAATCGAGTAACAAAATCTCTTCGATGTATATCCTCATAGGTAAGATAATTGCCTTATTATGATGGTCTAACTAATGTTAAAAAAAATTTAGGAGAACTTGAAAAGGTTGTTCTAGAAGCACAAAGATTCCATGCACTTGATATAACATTGCGCTTAATCCCATCACACTGGTGGGAGACAGACAAGGGAAAATTGTGTAACTGGGAAGAATTCACCTGCATGATGCATCTACGATTTGAGCATCCAAATACCAAAATAGAAGAGACCTATTCTAAAAAAGGTTATTTGTGCAAACACTTGGCTAAAGGTACTGAAGCATGGGGCTCAGATCTGAGACCATAATGGGTGCATATATTCATCCACACTTTGGGGAATGTGCCTACAGATTGGTACCTAGAAACTGAGTTGGGATGAGGAACCAATGAATGGACTGCGCTGACAGAAAGTCTTATTTTGACCTTTAGTTTTGAAAGTGGGTTTGAATGCTTATCCAAAGCACTGCAAGATATTCAGGAGTTCATCTTTGACACCATAAAACCAAAGGTAGAGTGCACCTTGCCAACATGGGATGCACAGATGAAGGACATTGTTAATTGTTGAAATCTGTCAGTTGAATATAGTGAGGAAAATCCAACGAAAATTACAATACATGAAACTGAACAACAACGCATAGTTGATGGGCCTTCAATTGAGTCACTAGATGTAACTAAGCCTCTAAATATTCGGTAAGTCAACATTAGCTCAGAGGAAAAGACGAAATTAGCGAAGATAGGGGATTAAGTGGATGATGATACGGTGGGAAAGGTCATCGAGATCTTGAATGAATATCAATACCTTTTTCCTATGAAATTTTCTGAGTTGAAGGGGATAATAGGAGATCTTGAGGTGATTTAGATTATCTTAAAACCAAATTCAAGACCTGTGAAGAAGTACCCATATAGGTTGAATCCCAAATATAAGTAGAAACTCAAAGAATAATTGGAGAAAATCGTTGTTGCAGGAATCATAGAACTAATGGAAGGATCTTATTGGGCAAGTCCTATGGTGGTGGAGGATAAGAAAAATAAGGGAGAAATAAGGATTTGCGTGGATCTGGGAAAATTTAATGATGCTTTCCTACATTACCCATTCTATGATGAAACCTTGGAAAATGTAGGAGAACAGGAAGCCTACTCATTTACAGATGGTTTCTCAAGATATCACCAGATCAGAATCACATCAAAAGACCGAATCAAGACAACCTTTGCGACAAAATGGGCATCCTTTCAGTATAAAGTCATGCCTTCTTGCGTGTGGTAGTAGCTGCATTCAAAGAATACATCCAAAAGTTCTTAGAAGTATACTTTGATGACTGGACTGTATTTGGGTTGTTGAAGAAGCATGTATCAGGTCTGCGCTTAATGTTGGATACTTTTCGGAAGTATCAGATCTCACTTAATCTGAAAAAGTGTATATTCTGTGTGCCATTCGGGATCTTGCTCGATCATATTGTTTTTCAGCAAGAATTGATGGTGGACCCAATCAAGATCAATGTTATTGTTAGCCTGGAAGTTCCTGCAAATGTGAAATAGCTGCACTCAATTTTTGGGAATATAGGGTATTACTAGAAGTTCATTCAAGGCTACACGTTGATCATTGCACCCCTGGAGAAATTATTGAAGAAGGATGCCTCATTTTTTTGGGATGAAGACTGTCAGAAGATCTTTGAATTACTTAAGGAGAAGATGGTCACTGCACCCATATTGGTCTTTCCAGACTAGATGAAGGTGTTTCATGTACATGTTGATCCCTCCTGCATTGCACTAGGAGCTATTTTAGTGTAGCCGTGAGCTAGGGAGATTGACCATCCTATTGCTTTTACAGGAAGGAAATTATCAAGCACGAAGCGTAATTACTCAACCACAGAGAGGGAAGGATTTTTTATGGTCTATGTGCTGCAGAAATGTTGCCACTATCTATTGGGAGGCCACTTTAAGATGTTTACTGACCATTTTGTGCTAAAGTGCCTAGTCAATAAGCCTGTGCTAGGGGGCAAGATCTGGAGATGGTTGTTGTTATTTTAGGAATATGACTTTCATGCTTACGGAGGATGATTTCACTGAGATATAAAACACAATAAAGTCGACCACAGAGGATATTTGGACTGACATGGAAGCACAGTATAAATATTTGCTCAAGGGAGTATAGTCAGGTATCCAGGAGATCAAAATGAAAGCGAGCGTGATACAAGCGAGCGTGAAGCAAGCAAGCTAGCTACAAGCGAGTCTGAAAACTTCCAGCTTGAGGCATATGAGTGCATATCCCATTAGCATGGTGCTGCCATCTCTCAGGGATAGCCGCCTACTTCAAATTCCCATGCTGTCAATCATATTGGAGCCACCTAATTTGCAGGCTTCCCTGAGAGCCTGCGCAGAGATCAACATCGATCTAGTGGTGTTGTCAAGTGGAAATCTCCATGTGATCCACATCATGATAATGTATGAATTGGAGTATTGGGATTCCCATGCCTTTCAAGCTACAAATGAGTCTCAATAGCAAGCAGTGGTGCTACATCAAAAGAGGCGCGCTGCACAGGTGAGGACTAACACACAATATTAGAGCCAATGATCGATCAATTATGCAGTGACCTGCGAGAGGTCATTGTCTCGACATCAGCCACACCAAAAATGAAATTAGAGAGCTTGGCCATTGTGCTAAAGGAATCGTACACTGAAATTTAGACCATTTGGGTAGAGTTCGAGCAACATATTGTCGAGCTACAAATGAAGCTCCAGCCTAAGACAGCGCCAGAGATCAGATCAAAGTAGAGGTAAAGGGTACTACAAACAATGTATTAGCTGCACTGGACGAATGTGGAACGTTATTGGATGAAGCCATGGGAGTTTGGACTTTTTTCCAGAACAACCCAATGGTCCAACAGTTGAGAAATGAGTTGCACATCAAAGAACAATAGTTTGCAAATATTAGGATGGCAGCGCCCACTTTTGTGATAGCGCAAAGAGTTTCCAGATTTCATAAAGGCAATGCAATATAGACCGATATTGAAGACTTGTGCTGCCGAGAGAAATTATTGGAAACAAGGTTGCAACCTTGGGCTGAGGAAGCCCTGTAGCTCTCATAGAATCTTGATGATGCTCTCAAAAGCCTACAACAAACCCAGCAGAGTATCAATTTAGCAGTTGAGGGGACGAAAATAGAAAATTTGTTTAATGAAGCATAGAGTGCTTCCGTGTAGATCATTGAATTAATATTTGCAATCTGGAGCTTTGTCGAAGCACTGAAAGTGAAGATGAAGGTGACCAACCTATAGTGACTCGGGACGAGTCACAAGTTTGTGTTGGGGGCCTGTTGGAGCGGGGTCCCCTGGGGTGAATTTTTGGGGTAATTTTGTCTAAGTTTTGTTGTAAGTGTTGCACAAGAGTGAAAGGGGCTTTGAGGTGGGTCAAAGTCCCTTACTCATTGTAATGGGTTTAAATGGAAAAACCATGAGTCTCAAAACATGAGATGAGACCATGGTATGTGTGCGTCTAGATAGTATAAATATGTAAGGATTGAGTCTTGTAGAGATAATCTAATATCTTGTATGGTTGTTGCTAACGTTTTGATTTAAGTCTGGGTTTTTGGGTAGAAAGGCTCTTGTTGGCTATGTTCATTGAAAACTAAGTCCTGGCTGTGTGCGAAGTCTGTTGGATGTGTGCGTAGAAGGATTGAATGTACTAAAATTGATAGATCTCTTAATAAATAAGACAATTTTGGAAAACCTAAACTCTATTTTTTTTGTTGCATTGATTATCTTTCATTTGCTTAAGATCTGAATCTATTTTGTGTTGCGTATTACTTCTGAAACTGGTTAGTTGCATCTGCGTGAATATTAGTTAATGTGTAGATCTGAATGAGGTGAATTATGCATGAATATCAGTTGATGTTAGAAGAATAGATCTTATTGAAGTATATTTAATTAATGTGTGCAAGATATATTGAAGTATTCTCTAATAATATACATAAGGGTTTGATCTGTTGATTACGTATGAGAGAATCTATTATAGTATATGCATTGAGTCTAATTAGGGCCACTACATCAAAATCTTCCTAAGGGCGTGGAAATATGGTTCCAACACCCCCCCATACTGCTTCAGGTGAGACTTTGATTTGCGCTAGGGCTAGTAGTTGGAGGGTTTTGTTGGTTACGCGATAACTCGAAACTTGGGTCAGGACCCCTCAAGCCAATAGTTTGAAATGATACCTCTCAAAATCTGGAAATATTAGGTGTAGGAGTTGTCCTACAAGAATAGTATATCCATACTATAATGTGAGAACAAATGCTATATTAGAAAGGAGAAATATTGTAAAAAATCATATGATTCTTAGATTCTGAAATCTTCCGTATAGTAAAAAATGGGAGAACTTTTATCTTTCCTTTCCAGGTGTCCCACCAGGAAAAACAAGAGATGAGAGAGGAGAATGAAGACATAAGAAGGACATGATAATTTTCCATGACATAATTCCAGACAGCCTGAGAAAAAGGGCAATGTAGAAATAGTTGAACAACACTTTCAAGACCACATTTACAAAGTAAGAACCAACTCAGATCGATAAATCCTTGGTTGGTAAGATTTTCCCATGTAAGGATATGGTTATGCCAGACAAACCATCTAAAAGTAAGGATATTTATAAGTAATTTCTAATGAAAAAAAGCGGAAAACCCGAAAAACCATGATGAGAATCTAGTAGTTCGAAAATGTGCTTATAGGTGTTAGTGACAATAGATACCCTATCTCTCAAAAGGTCACCCAAAATGATAGAATCCCAACCTGGCTTTTTCCATAATCCATCCAGTCATAATTGGAGTGTATATGTGTTCCAACTAACCTTGTCCTCCCTAGTTAGGCTCAGCTCTACTACCCCCTTCTAGATAACGTATAAATATGTATCTGATCTGAAACTACAAACATGGTCCAGATAAAAGTATCCTCTGTAATTTAAAATAAATAAGGTGTGTTCTGGAAGTTGTACAAAATTATCGACCCCCTTAATTTCATCAATATCAACTAGTATCTTGTTTCCACATCCGAAGTAACTTTGTAGATTTTCCAAGAAAATTGCACTAACCTTGTTGAAGCTGAGCTAGATGTATGATCCCTTTTTAGCGCCAATTTAATGCATCCTATAGCAATCCACTAGGTCTCTCTGCTTAAATTATTTTTCCTTCATGATGTCCTACTAGATATGAGAACCGAAAAATTCTCTCCATAGACTCTTCATAAGAACCACAAAACCAAATATCCTGATGTCCAATATACCCCAACCTCTTGCATCCTTACTCCTAGTCAATGTATTGAATCTTACCAAATGAAATTTGGATCTGTCATAGGACTCAGACCAAAGAAAATGAGCCATAATCACCTTTATTTTTTGAGAAACCTTCACAATAATATGGAAAATGTGCATCCAATATACTTCCAGTTGTTGTAAGACCGACTGAACAAAAGTAAGTTTCCCCCCCAATGACATCCATTGATGTTTCCATTTTGAAATTCTCTTCTAAAATTTATCCAAAATCCAAGACTAGTTGGAATACCTATAGTAGCAAGGTTTAAGATTGAATCCAAGGTATTTAAAACCATCATCCACACTTGAGATATGAGCCCAAAATAATTTGGTGATGTTATGTATAAATTCCAAATCAAGAAAAGAGTGTATAAGTAATGACTTACATCCATTTATAATTAATTTGGAATCTACCCCGAATCTTGAAAAAATGAGATATAGGCCTTAGCATTGATCCAAATAAAGTTTCCCAAAGGTGAGAACATCATCCAAAAAAAAGGAATGGGCAGTGGAAAATATAGGCGAGACATGTAGTCCACAGAAATAACCATAATCCTAAGCTTTTCTAATCTTCCTACTCATACCATCCATAACTAAAATGAACAATAAAGGAGACAGAGAGTAACCTTGTCGCAGATCTCTTTCTACCCTAAAATAATCATAGGGAGTCCATTTATCAAGACCTCATAATTGACTGATATCACACACGCCATGATCTAGCTGAAATTCTCCCTAGACAGACAAATATTGATAAGGATTACTCTTAGAAATGACTAGTCCACACAGTCATAAGCTTTGTGAAGATCTAACTTGATAACTAGTTCCCTCATTTTCCTGGAATGTATAGAGTGTGAAATTTATTTTGCAATGGCAATAGCATCATGGGTATTGTTGTTGGGAAAGAAACTCAAATTTTTCAAGAGATATATGAGAAGAAAAAACTCCATGAATACGATGGGTAATGATCTTGGAAATAACATTATAAGTGGGCATAGATGAATTTGGAATAAGAGCAATGAAGGTGGATTTGGTGGCACCTGAAACCATCACTCACAAATTATATTCGTCCACCATATTCAAGATATCGGGGCTCATAATGTCAAATAAGTGAAGAAATAAATCAACCTTCTACCCACTCGGGCCATGACACTTATCCTTAGATTGTAGTGAACAGTTAGAATATCTTCACATTCGATTATGTAGAGAACATATTAGGGAAAGAATCAATCCATTAAATGAAGTCTTCCACATCCACATAAGACTTCCTTGAAAATACTCTCTCCAAATAAATGATAGCCTCTTGTTGTATATATAGAGTGTTGAAGACTGTCCCCTTGGAGGCGGAAGGAATATCCCATATTGTATTAGAATTCCTTCTCTAAATAGAAAATTGGTGGAAAAAGAAAGCATTGTGACCCCGTTTGTAAAAAATCTGGCAAAAATCTTATGTGATAAAAGTTAAATATAATAACCATGATTTATTAGACACTTATTCCAAGATGAATGTTGGGAAAAACATCTTAGCAGGTGTTTGTTTGGTATATTATGGCTATGGAAATTGGAAAAGGAAATGGGAAAGGATTTGGAAAGGAAAAATGGCATTTTTGGAAAATCTATTTATGAAAATAATGGAAATTAGGAGAAAAGGGAGGTGAAAGGTCACAGGTTGCATTTGAGGAGGAAAATGAAGAAATAGAGGCCTCACCAATAAAAATGATTTTGAGGATTAGTTGGTACCTTTTTCAGTTCAATTTTGGATCTCTCTCATTATTCTCTCTCTCTCTCTCTCTCTCTCTCTCTCTCTCTCTCTCTTCGACACCTAAAGTTACTTGGACCTTTTTGGAATTGGATAAAGAAAGGAAAATAAGGCAAGAAGAATGAAGGAGCCAACAAGAAAGAGCGGGATCAAGCAGCTACAGTAGGATTCTTTGCAGGTATTGAATTACATGTGTGATTTCCTTGAAAAATTTGGCATGCATGGCATTGCATGTGGTTATTTTCTATCATGGCATGGTTTTTTCTAGGTGTGACATTGTTTTTCATCCTAGCCTTACCATTTCTGAATATCCCCTATGAGACAGGTTCTCATGCTTTGTTTGAGTTGGATTTTCAGATGGATTTGAAGCTGAATGAGGTTGATGTATGAAATGAAAAACACGTGGCCTAGTGATTCCTGAACCGAACTATGAATAGTGGTAAGGTAATTGGCCTAGTGACCCTTGAACCAGACTATAAGTTGTGTTAAAGCCAGGATTGTGTGCCTCGGTGGGCCTAGGAATCCATTTTGGTGAATGGCGGGATATACGGTAAATCCAAGAGGTTGATTTCTCTCTGTTGGGCCTAATAGTCTCAAGATGGGATGTACGGTAAATCCTCGAGATTGGATCTCAATGTAGGTCCTAGTGATCCCTCCATCAGACTATGGATTACGGTAAAGCATGAGATACTAGGAGGCAGTAAAATTCCTCATGGTGTAGGTGGATAAATTTGGTAGCATCCATGTTTGTTTCAATCTTTTTGGTTGGTGATGAGTCCCACAATCATGCATGAAATATGGCATGGGCTCTATTGATGGAAGATAGATTTGGCTCAACCAATATATGGTGGGTTGGAATGTGGTGGTCCCATCCTCGGTTGGTTTTTACATTAATTAATGAGAAATTAATTTCCTCGAAAATTAATGAATAAATATACCAATTTATATGTGGATCCTATGGTTTATGTATCCAAAATATTTATGTTGTTATTATGCTAGTTATGATCATGCATTTTGATAGTGATGATGTATGTTTCTCATCATGTTTTTTCTTATAAATGAATAATCAATGTATCTATTATGTAATTGATGATACTACAACTAATGATGTAAGGGAGCAATGCTTCCTAGTGATTCTCAGATAAGTATTAAACCACTATTTTCATATCTATTTTTTAAACCCATATATTACATAATTGCAACATGTTTGAAGAAATTCTTGTCATGGCTAATAGGGTTCCGTTCAAGTCCTTATTCCAGTATTTTCTTTTGCGCATTTTTGTTGTTGTTATATTTCACATCTGATATTGTCATTGAATTTTGGGCAGTGACTTGGGCTTTGGACCTGAAAAAGTGGCTCAAAATCCAGGGACACTAGCACAAGTATATGGGAAAATTTCTTTGGACGCATGCTTTCATACTCTGTGGGAGCATCCAAAGCCTCCTAGATGCACCTATGCCTACACCGTGGGAGAATTTGGGGGTTTTAAGGCCTAAAACCTCAGTGTGTAATATTCATAAATTAGCATGTAGCTAATTGGAATATTAATTTTTGCTCTTATCCTTTAGTTAGATGAATAAATGGGTAGGGAGACCCATAAAACTCTTTAGTAGGAATAAAATCCCTCTTAATGTGAAAAGGGATCATCTTCATAGCTGGATAAAACACCCTAATGTGTGAACAGGGGCTAATGCATGTGGACAAGGTCAAGTTTAACCAAGTCAACAACACTGGTATGGAGGAAGTCGATCGGCAATGAGAGACAGCGTAGTGTGAGTGGGAGGAAGTCTCCATGATAGTAGAAACCCTAATGAGTGGGACCAAAGGTGAAAAGGCTCACATTTTTTATAAGGAGGGCAAGGAAGCCATAGAGGGGTGTGTTATTGATTATTGATTTTGTGGTCTGTATGACTTCATGCATCCTTCAGCTATTTAGTTGAGATTGTAGTGTTGTTTAGCACAGGGTGTTCCCAAGCGGGAATCTGACCTCTTCTCTTGAGGTAGCCTCTAGGAAGAGTATTGTACTGTCATTTCCACATTCCATCATTCTGGCCAAGCTTTAGTATTCAGCTACAGTGTAGTGTTTGTTCAGATTTGTGTTCTGTTGCAGGGTGTTGCAGTGGAAGGTTGAGAAACCCACTTTCTGAGCTAGTTTTTCAGGAGAGGAAGCATTCTTCTGATTTGGAGGTTAGAAATGAAGGTTATTATGCTTTATTTCACATCTTAGCACCAGGCCAATCTATTTCTATCATCTGTAGTGCATATTCCCTCTTTGACTGCGTTATTTCAGTGAGCATTTGTAGTGGAGATTTCAGTGCTTGTTTTGGAGGGTGAGATCTTCAGTGTTAGGATCAGCCTTGCACTTGGAGACCTTGTTGGAGAAGTTCTATTAATTTATTTATCAGTTCATCCACCTCCTTCCAGTATTTATTTTTGCAGCTACAATTCATCCGTAGGGCTGCATTCCAGCATTTTGGTATTTTGGGTATTTCCGGAAACCCTTCCCGAGTTGTCTTGGAAATATGTTTGGGAGCCTAGATCTTCACTCCCAACATATTTTGAGCTATATAACAGAAGATACACCTTGTTATATATTTTTGTAGCAGTTTATGCCCTAAAAATGTGCTATCATGGCTCATGGCATTTGTATAGTAGTGTTTTTCTCATGTATTGACATATTTTCTTAGAGGAGGCTTGTTTTGTATTGCTTGAGTGACTTGATCCTCAAGATATTGTGGCCATTATTTGCTGATATGTTTAATAATATGGTTGTACATTTGTCTCATATCATCTTGTATTGATTTTTTCACTTTTATTTCCATTATTGTGTTCAAATATTGTTGCTTCCCCATTTGGGAATATTACAGTGGTATCGAAGTATAATCTCGGCTCAACTTGTGGATCTCAGCCATTATGCTATCAGGAGAAAAAGAAGGAGAAAGAGATCAGAATGAGGGAAATATGAGTTTTATCTCATCTCTTTTCAGATATAAGAGGGACCTCAAAAAGGAGGTCAAGCAAATAAAAGTGGAGAAAAATAATGAAACCACACTAGGGTTTCAAGATGAGGAAGGTCCATGTACTTCCTATCAGCAAAAAGAAGAACCGTGATTACATATAGCTCCAAATAAAAACGATATTCCATTTTATTTTGAAGACAAGAGGCATGGAGATGGAGGACACTTAGATCATCAGATTATAAGTGAGTATCTTGCAGAATATAAGTTTGAACCTAGAGTTTTCAAGGAGAATCTAACCTTCCTACAGTTCATTCAGCTCAAAGAAGAAAGAAGACCTTACAGCAATAGATTTCTATTGCCTACATTTGATGGGTCATCCACATGCATAGCAAGAGCTTAGGGAATGAATTTGGATGAATTCTTCTTGCTACATCCAGTAGTGGAAAGAGAAGTTGTTCAAATTGCAGTGCTGCACCTTGAGGGTGAAGCAAAAATTCGGTGGTTCAGCCATTTGAGTCATGCAAAGGAGACTGCATATGCAGATTTTATTGAAATTTTGATCAATAATTTTGACAAGAATAAATAAGAGGAGAAGAGGCCTTCACCACCACTTGCTGCAGGAGCACTTCCATAAGAAGAAAGAACACTTGCACCTTTGCAAAGTGGTCTTGATCTCTTGACATTTAGAGTCTCATGCACTATTCTGGAGATGCATGAGGAGGAGGAGACTTGTACCAGTGCTGATGCAACCATAGAAGAGCATACATAATCATCAGTAGTTTGGGAATCCATCACACTGGAGGAAGGAACCCTTGTAGCAGTACAAAATGTTCCCAAGCTTTACCAAGGTATGCACATATTTCCATTTTCTGTTATTTCAGCACATCATATGGAGGATTATGGAGACATGTTGTCAGGGCAAATGCATGACCTAGGGTCAAAGCACATTGCTGATTTGGAGCAGCAGACTATCACTACGTTGAGGACCCTTGATTTTTTCAAGGAGGGGATATACAACCATCCTGGTTATCCATTGTTGAGTTGCACACAACTCTTCGAGTTGGAGTGTAGATTTTTGGAGGATAGGATGAGTATTGTCCTAAAAAATTCAATGCAATACTATTTGTTTAGCATTGAGCATGATCTTAAGATAGCAGATGCACCATCATGGAGATCAACAGCGTTGTCATTTAGCAACAGTGATGAGTTGGGGGCCCAACCTTTATTGGAGCATTCCAATTGTTATCACCATAAAAAAAATTTCTAAACTTGGATAGTTTACATCGTTCCTAGTCATGGTCTTAGATAGGTGTTGGGTCATTTCATGCTTTAAAGGGTAGCTAATAGGGTAAGAGTCTCAAAAAGTCTCATTTTCATATCCAAATAAAGTTTAACAGCCTTATTCTATGTCTTAAAGGTCTCACATCCTCTTTAGAAGTCATATCTTAAACCATTTGAAAAAAAATTGGAATTAGCCACGAAACCACATTTTCGTAGCGCAGATAGTGTAAAAAGCCTATTTTGTGCTTCGAAAACGTTGCTATTTTCATAGCGTAAACCCCTGAAAATGAACTAAGCGTGCTACAAAAGCGCGGATTCATAGGCAGTCTTGTCAAATCATCAATTCATTCAAATTCCATTAATTTTTCATTATTAGGTGTCAGCTAGGAGTCATTTCTAAGGCATGCAACCATTCAAGTCCATCATTTCGAATGTAGGGGTCATCATGATCGGTAATTTCAAATTCGAAAGGACTGGTTGGTTTCTTATTGCAGTTTGCATGCAAACACTCAAACAGATCGTTTTTGAATGCTAAGCTTATGGCAATCTCTTACCAAAGCTTCTCTCATCTATTTTTCAAGTGAGGTTGATCACCATTAACAAGTGAGGCTGACTACCATAAGCAAGCGAGGCTGATAAAAAGAAATTCAAGAGAGGTTGATTTGTTACAAAAATTCAAAGGTAAAGATGACAAAAGAAAAGAAAAACCACAGGTCTGGTCATTGTTTAAGAACAGAGCCTGAAAGCATAGAGGCCATAGCCAAAGATAAATCAATGATGGAGGCTTTCAAGAAAACAGGGTGTTGAAGATTTTGTAAAAAGTTGCAGGGAGGACACAGTCAAGTGTCAAAGGATTTTTCTCTACATTTCACTAGCTCAAAAACAAAAATTGGAATCTTAAACTTGTCAGTAACCCCTGAGATCATAGCTTTGGTGACAGAGATTCCTAGGGGGAAAGATATATGGTTCAAAAACTTCAAATTTGATATGGAACCATGTAAAGTGTTTCTAAAGCCAAATTTTGCAGAAACAAACTTAACCAAGGCAACTCCAAGGAGCTACATCAAATACATCTATGCCAACTTGCTCTTCAACATTCAAAGATACAGGCATTAACCCTAAGGCTAAAGAAACCCCACCAACAGAAACCAGCAAGCTTGTAATGACCAGGTCAAAAATATTTGTTAAGCTGAGACCTAGAAAGTAAGTGAAAGAGCAAGTGAGTAAAGCATCAATGGTTATTCTTGAGACTCCTCAACCTACAAAAGAAAATATAGCTGAAATTAAAGAAATGACACAAGAACAATCATCTAACAAACCAGTTCAAAGGAGATTGACTAGAAGTCAAATTGCAAAGGAAAAGGGTAAATTAGTGATCTCAGAATAAAATCCAGGCTTAAAAGGTAACTTAAATGATATTTAAGAAGCCATTGATATTGAATAATCCCCTTTGGTACAGGCAGATTTCATAACATTTAATGAAGGAAAACCTAAGAAGATGAAATCTTCTAAGAAACTGGAATTTGAGAATGAGGTTGCAGCATTTTTATTCAAGCCCAGAAAGCCTTAAACAGAGCAATCTAAAAATATGCAAGAGTTCAATATTGAGTTAGGGAAAACAGAGGAAGCTTCCACTGTTCAGGAAGAGTTTATAGACCTTTCATCACCAATACCTAAAGGTGACCAAAACAGGGTATTTTCCACTCAGACAGAAAAAACCAATTATGAAGAAATGGAAAAAAGGTTGAAATCAAATAATTATGAAATTTCTAGACTAAGGAAAAGAGCAAGAAGGCATGCTACTGAAAAGACAAATTTCAAGAGGATAAAGGCTCTATGGGAACTTGAAAAGGTTTCCAAACCAGAAACAATAAGCAGTGAAGCTTAGTACTTTACTTGGATTGTTCCTGCAATTAAAGAGGCTAGATTTGTGAGAATGATGAATGTTCAGTTAAGGGCTACCAACAGGAAACTGAGGAGGCAGATTGAAGATCTAGAAATACAGTTGAAAAAATCTGAAGAGAAGCTACAACAACAATGAAATAGGGCAATAAATGATAAATCCTTGAAACATTTTTGTCATGAATAAAAAGATCATTTTTTAAGGAGAACATCTTTTAAAGCTATTTGATGTTGATATCAATCCTTGAAAAAATTTAAATATCCTCAAAACTATAAATTTTTGGAAAAACTATGTTAAAGGGAGCATACACAATAGTTTCGTAGTGCGCTATGAAATTGCTGAAGGTGAATTTTTGGCACTTTATGCATGTATTTGGGAGGTAAGGACAGCTGGTTTTCAAATTTTGGTGTTGCTGGTGGAAATATCAAGATCAGAAATGAAGACTCAGATTGAAAAGAAGAAGAAAGAATGGTCAAAAGAAGTGTTTTACAGTGATATAAAAACTGCGCTACGAAAACAGGCTATTTTTGTAGCGCAGTCATGTCTCATCTCCTTTCCATTTTTTCGAGGATTTCCTTTTGCACAGGTGGAAGGTTGAAGTGTTGATGGAATGTTAGCACATGTCACATATACAAAATAATCATCAATGTCAGCAAATTTGTTCGAAGATAAGCATGGAGGTTAAGGGCTAAAAATCAGGAACTCTATCTCCTGGTTTTTAGGACAGTTAGTTCATGAATCAACAGGGTTTACAACAAGGCTAGAGGCATCATAAAGGTCGAAGAAATTGATTAGCAGATGTCAAAGAAAGTATTTAAGTTTTATATAAGGGTGTTTGAAACATGTTTAGGAGTTTCACTCCTATTTGTATTAGAACTCCTAAAATATAATCAGTTTTCAGTTTGTAATTAAGATTTTGTTTTATGAGTAGATAGGTGTCAATTTTAGAAATTAGAATTCTCCTAATCATGGATCATAGAATCTAAGAATGAAAAGACTCTATATGAAGCATGAGGTCGAATTCCTCAAGATTGGCATTTTTATTAGCAACATAAACTATGTTATTGTAAGAAACTGTGTGTTTTAAACTTAATACAGAGATTGGTTTTAATACTCAAGATTTAGAAGGGGTTTATTTGTTTGATATTTCTATGGAATTTTTCAATTATCTGTTTGCAGTGGTATGAGCATGTGTTACTTATAATTCATTGGATAACTCTCTAACTTCTTCACATGCTTGTAGACTGTGTTTATTCACTGTGTTACTGTTTCACTTATGAACCTAAACTCCAAGTGCCGTGACTTCCATGTTTAGTTGATTATGATGTTTTGTTGAAGACTACTTTGACTCCATGGCCCAATAGATGTTTGCTAATCTGTAATTCAGCCAATTATACAGTTTTTTCCATTTTTATTTCTAGATTTAGCCATCTAATAATTAATTAAAAATCTTAAACCTATTGAGAGAGCCCTCTCAAGTTGAGGAGGCTAAGCCTCAACCAAAAGATTAGTTTGAAAGAGTTACTCAGAGTCTACTTGATTAGCAGTCTATCAGGGTCAGCTTTTGTGATAACATTTTGGTGCATCTGCCGGGAACCTAAAGATTACTCATTCCTGCAATCAAGAAGCTGAACTTCTAAAGGTAGCAGGAGCTCAGAAATTTTTTTTTCAAGGCTGCATATACCTTGGTGACTCCATACATTTTCAAAAGTTTAAAGGTGACTTCAAGAAGGAGATATGCACGGAGCAATCCAAATCCAAATCCACCTACCATTGTGGACAATCCAAACACTATTTCAAGAGGCAGTCAAATAATTTCAGAAATATCAAGTACTCCATCTCATTCGAAATATTTCTCCTCTGAAATATTAATAAGTCCTGAAGACAAAAGAGTTGATGATAAAATTCATGAAGTGTTGTTTAGATCATAAAATGAAAAGGAACTCATTGATATTATCTTAGATTTGCAAAATAGAGGAATTGACACTTTAGCCCTAGTAACACAAGAAGACAAAGAAGAATTTTGGGAAGCTGTTACCTCTGAGTTGTTTTTAGAAAAAGAGTCTCTAGATAAATTGAAAGAACTTGACCCTTTCGAAGTCTTGCTGAAATCTAAAGCTGGTTTACCCCTTCCAAATTGGAGCTCAATTGTTAGTGGCTTACAAAAACCAAGTAGTCCTCCTCATATCAGTTCTTCATCTTCTATTTCTGCCATTCCTAAAACTATTTTTCATCCTTTAAGCATGGATGCTCCTGCTAGTTATGCACCACTTATACTCCCTGTTGTTTTGCATGACCTTCCTAGTAAATATGTTGCTAGGATCCCTACTTGGGGTAGTGATGAAGAAATCACAGAAAAAGAACATGTGGATAGATTTAATGAATTTACAGGCAGAGAAGAAGTTGATGATGAAGATGCAAAGTTAAGACTATTTTCACAAAGTTTTACTGGTGAAGTTAGAAAATGATTTAAAGCTCTCACACCAGGAAGTATTTGAACTTGGGATGAGTTTGAAGACAATTTTTTGAGAAAATGGGGAAACAGAACCAATCCATTTCAAGCACTTACTGAATATAATAGTCTTAGAAGGGTAGCTGATGAACCTGTCCAAAACTTTTCAAAAAGATTTAATAAATTTTTTGACTCAATTCCAGCTCATTTGAAACCTCTAGAAGCCGTAGCACAAATGATATATGTTGAAGCATTTGATTATGAATTTTCTATCTTGTTGAGAGAAACAGAATCGCCTTCACTTGCTGAAATGAAAAGTGATGCAGTAAAGGTAGCGGTAAACATGATAGCTGCTAAAAATTCAAAAATGGGAAAAACTAAATTGAAATAAGAAGAGAAACCTTCCACTTCAACTTCTGAAGATAAATTTGACACAATGATGAAAACTATGGAGAAGTTGATGGACATGTTAGCTCTTGGAAACACTTTTGCTCCTCTTATGCAACATGAACCTCAATTTATAAATCCCCAATTCAGGAGACCTCAAAACCAACAAAGGCCAAGAGAAAATAGAAATCAGCAGCCTGATCCTCCAGTGAGACCTCCTTTTCAGCAGAATTTGGTAGATGAAGAAGATGAGCCTGAAATTCCTGAGGAATCTATCCATTGTCTTGACGAAGAGATGTCAGGAATTTTCTTGACTAAAGAAGAACATGATGAGTCAGATTTGGCTAATCAAGGAGAAGAATAGTCAGATTATTTTAAGGTGTATCAACATGCTATTTTTGAGATGAAAAAATAATATAATCTCAAAAACAGAAATGTGCCTATCATTGCAAACAAAGCGCAGCCTAAGAAAGATGTTCCAAAGGTTGTGAAAGCCAAAAATGATACCCCAAATATTGCTGAAGGTAAGAAAGACACTCCACTTGGTAAGAAAGACACTCAACTTCCTCCTCCTATCAAAGAAGCTGGAAAATCTGTTTCTGTTTTCAACCTTGAGAATGAAATTTCAAAGATTAAAATATCAGTCCCATTTAGCGAGATTCTCAAGGTAAATGAATATAGAAACAAGATTTTTAAGTTGTTAATCTCACAACCAGGAGCTGCTGATATTTTGAATGTCCAAGAAGATAATCCTACTATAAATTTGGGTCCAAGGCTAGAAGATGAACAAAATGAAGAGTTTCCTCCTTTTTATGTAAGCATTAATATTCATGATATGACTTTACATAATGCTATGTTGGATTCAGGGGCTTCTCATAACCTTATTCCCAAAGTAATCATGGAAAGGATGGATTACAAATAACAAGATCATATAAGGATTTATTTTCTTTTGATTCAAAAAGAGTTCAATGTATTGGTTTAATCAAGGATGTTGTTTTTTGTCTAACACAAATCCCAACAAAGATGGTTGTTATGGACATTTTTGTGGCTGATGTTCTGCCAAAGTTTGGTATGTTATTGTCAAGATCATGGGCAGCAAAAATCAAAGGCACAATGCAGATGGACCTTACCTATGCCACTATTCCTTTTTTTGGTGAGCAAAGGAGATTGTATCGGGAGACTAGAATGGATTACATGGTAAGTAGCAAAGATAAACCTCAAAAATTTCCTATTTATGCCTTTGCTACTGAAATTGGATCTGCCATTCTTTTCAATGAGTCATCTGATAGTATTGAGGAAGAAATGAGAGCAGAAAATCATCATTCACAAAATCAGCAAGTAAATGACAAAGAGATGGAGGGATGGTGGTCATTGTACTTTTATGGATTAGAAAGAAAAGAAGGGGTAGGATCAAGGATTTGGATTACAAGTCCAAATGATGAGAGTAAGTTTTACTCTTAAAAACTGAATTTTGGTTGCACAAACAACATGGCTGAATATGAATCTTTGATTTTGGGTTTAGATGTTTTGAAAAGAATGAAAGCTCAAAATATTTCTTTTTTTGGAGATTCTGAATTGGTTATTAGACAAGTTGAAGGTGTTTATCAAAAAAATGATGTAAGAATGAGAGCATACATAAATCTAGTTTTAGACATGTTGGAGAATTTTCAAGCCTATTCTTTCATAGTCAAAACTAGAGATCAAAATTCCATTGTTGATTCTCTTGTTGTCTCTGCAAATATTTTCATCATTCCTATACATTCTACTGATAAATATGAGATTGAAGTTCACCATAGACCAGCTATACCAGATAATAACACCAACTGGAAATTTTTTGAAGATGATCAACAGGTAAAGAATTTTATTGAGCTGAAAGAAGAATTTGAAAGTACACAAGTAGATCAACAAAATATTCTTGTTGAATCAAAGAGAAATTATAAAGTTTTTCAATTAAAGAATAATTCAATACCAAAAGGTCTTATTCCCCTTGAGAAACTTTTTAATCAAAATGATGTTTCAAAATCACCAAAGATACAAGCTGACGAAGAGGAAGTAGAGTGTTGTAATCTTGGTACATTAGCTTTGCCTAAAATGATCAAAATTTCAAAGTTTCTTTCAGCTGACATGAAATTCAAATATATTGAGATGATGAAGAGGTTTATTGATGTTTTTTCTTGGAGTTATGCTGATTTAAAGGACTATGATCCTTCCATTATTCAGCATACTATTCCTATCAAAGAAAATGAAATACCTTTCAAGCAGAAATTGAGGAGAATTAATCCCCTTCTCATGCCATTGATTGAAAAGGAGATTAAGAAACTTTTTGATGCTAAAATCATTGTCCCAATCAGATTCTCCAATTGGCTTGAAATTTGGTACCGGTTAGAAAGAAGAGTGGAGAAATAAAAATTTGTATTGACAACAGAAATTTGAACAAGACTTCACTAAAGGACAACTATCCTCTTCCCAAGATGGATTCAATTCTGCAAAATATTGTTGGTTCTCAAAGAATGTCTATGCTTGATGGTTTTTCAGGTTACAATCAGATTCTTGTGCATCCGAATGATCAGAAAAAAACAACTTTCACAACACCATGGGGCACATTCATGTATGCCAAGATGCCTTTTGGTATCATGAATGCAGGAACTTCTTTTCAAAGAGAAATGGACATTTATTTTTCTGAATAAAAGGACAATATGGTGGTTGTTTATCTTGATGATATAACAGTATTTTCAAAGAAAGAAGAAGATCATTTGAAACACCTAGAAAACATTCTGCTGAAATGTAGAAGGTTTGGTATCTCTCTTAATCCTACCAAAAGCATATTTGCTTTAACTACAGGAAAATTACTTGGTCATATTATTTCTGAACATGGAATTAGGATTGATCCTAACAGAGTTAATGCAATTCAAAAAGTAGATTTTCCAAGAATTAGGAAAGAGATTCAATCATTTCTTGGGAAAGTGAATTTTGTTAGGCGCTTCATTCCTAACTTTGCTGAGATTGTCAAAGATATAACAAGGATGTTAAAGAAAGGAGATGATATTAAATGGACAGCTGAAGAAAATAATTCTTTTGAAGAAATCAATAATGCCCTCACACAAGCACCGGTACTCATCAGTCTAGATTTTTCCAAAGAATTTCTGATTTTTACATTTGCTTCCGAAAACACAATTGCTGGAGTTTTTCTACAAAAAAGAAATAAAGGTACTGAACAACCCATTTATTTCTTTAGTAGAACATTAGAAAATGTGGAGTTGAAGTATAATATTCTAGAAAAACAGGCCTATGCTTTGGTAAAAGCAATTAAAGATTTCATAATCTACATTATGCATTCTCACATTGTGGCATTTGTTCCAAGCATTGTGGTAAAATACATTCTAACTCAGGCAGATCCTGATGGTAAGAGGGCAAAATGGATTGCAAAATTGTTGGAATATGATATAGATATCAAACCAACAAAGTTGGTGAAGGGACAAGGCTTGGCGAAGTTAATGACTCAATCAAACTTGGGCTGTCTTGATATAAATCTGAATGCAAAAATATTAGAAATTTCTGATGATGAGGAAGAATTGGTCCAAATTGATGAGAAATACATTACTTCAGAGTGGTATAAGGATGTGGGTTTTGTTCTACAGCATCACAAAGCTCCCGCTGATCTAACAAAGTCCAAAGCAAGGTTTGTTAAGCTGAAATCTTTGAGATATTTTGTATTTGACAGAAATCTGTTTTGGAAAGATACAGGTGGAATTTTTTTGAATTGTTTACTTGAAGAAGAGGCTGATAAAGTCATTGAAGAATTCCATAAAGGTGATTGCGTAGGACACCATTATTGGAAGGCTACAACAAATAAGATTCTAAGAGCTTTTGGCCAACAATGTTTAAAGACATTTACAAAAGAATTGTTGCATGTCATGAATGCCAAATTTTTGAAGGAAGAAGAAAGCTTGTACCTATACCTTTGGTTCCTATCTATATGGAAGCACCTTCTCAGCAGTGGGGGTTAGAATTTATTGGAGAGATACTTCCATCATCATCAGGACAGCATCGTTGGATTCTCACAGCAACGGACTACTTCGCCAAATGGATATAGGCAATCCCAACAAGGCAAGCTAATGACTCTGTAATTATTTCTTTTCTAGAGAATAATATATTGTCTAGATTTGGCTACCCCATGAAGATTATAACAAATAATGCTCAATCATTTAAGTCTAAGAAAATGATCAATTTCTGTCATCAATACCATATCACTCTTGGACACTCTACAACATACTATCCGCAAGGAAATGGTCTTGCTAAATCATCAAATAAGAGTATTGTAAGAATCATAAAAAAGGTATTGCAGGAGAAAAAAAAAGCTTAGCATTTAAAGTTGAAGTGTGCCTTATGGGCTGATAGGATATGTACAAAGAGATCAATTCAGACTTCACCATATGAATTAGTTTATGGTGCTGAAGCTGTTTTTCCAACATCACTTGGAGTACCGGTCATGAAATTAATTCAAGGACTTGAAGAGGAACCAAATGCCATTCAGGGGAGGATCAACCAGCTGATAGCTTTGCAGGAAAAGAGAAAAGAAGTCTATGACAGCCATCAGCATGCTCAAAACAGAATTAAAAATAAGTTTGACAAGAAGATTAAAGAAGATAGTTTCCAAATACAAGACAAAGTGCTAAAATAGGAAGCCAAAATTGAGGAAAAGGGAAAGCATGGTAAGTTTGAGAATTTATGGAAGGTTCCTTTTCAGATTGTTGTTTTTCATGGGAACAACACTTATATATTGTAGGAAATTGGTGGAGGATCATATGCTGGAGGGCCTGTTAATGGCAGGTTCCTAAAGCATTATATTTGCTGAAGTTTTATCAATCACTCATGACATTGTACATATTCCATCTTTGTCAGTTTATTGCTAATAATGACAAGATGAAATAGAGAGCTTAAGCCCTAGGTGAAGGCCCAAACAGTTTGAAGAAGATGCTTGTCAAATCAAATAAAAGTTTTTATGTTTTATCAAAAATGGATAGCACTTGCGGGTTCTTAGTGTACCACAAGGGCACACTATCCCAAGTGGAGCCACTATTATCACCATAAAAAAAATCTCTAAACTTGGACAGTTTACATCGTTCCTAGTCATGGTCTTAGATAGGTGTTGGGTCATTTCATGCTTTAAAGGGTAGGTGATAGGATAAGAGTCTCAAAAAGTCTCATTTTCATATCCAAATAAAGTTTAACAACCTTATTCCATGTCTTAAAGGTCTCACATCCTCTTTAGAATTAATATCTTACACCATTTGAAAAAAATTTGGAATTAGACACGAAACCACGTTTTCGTAGCGCAAATAGTGTAAAAATCTTGTTTTGCGCTACAAAAACACTGCTATTTTCATAGTGCAAACCCCTGAAAATGAACTAAGCACGCTACGAAAGCGCGGATTCATAGGAAGTCTTGTAAAATCATTAATTCATTGAAATTCCATTAATTTTTCATTATTAGGTGTCAGCTAGGAGTCATTTCTAAGGCATGCAACCATTCAAATCCATCATTTTGAATGTAGGGGTCATCATGATAGGTAATTTCAAATTCAAAAGGACTAGCTGGTTTCTTATTTCATTTTGCATGCAAACACTCAAACAGATCATTTTTGAATGCTAAACTTATGGTAATCTCTTACCAAATCTTCTCTCATCTATTTTTCAAATGAGGCTGATCACCATTAACAAGCGAGGATGACTACCATAAGCAAGCAAGGCTGATAAACAGAAATTCAAGCGAGGCTGATTTGTTATAGGAATTCAAAGGTAAAGATGACAGAAGAAAAGAAAAACCACAGGTCTGGTCATTGTTTAAGAACAAAGCCTGAAAGCACAGAGGCCCTAGCCAAAGATAAATCAGTGATGGAGGCTTTCAAGAAAATAGGGTGTTGGAGATGTTGTAAAAAATTGCAAGGAGGACATAGTCAAGTGTCAAAGGAGTTTTCTCCACATTTCACTGGCTCAAACACAAAAATTGGAATCTTAAACTTGTCAGTAACCCTTGAGATCATAGCTTTGGTGACAGAGATTCCTAGGGGGCAAGATAGATGGTTCAAAAACTTCAAATTTGATATGGAACCATGTAAAGTGTTTCCGAAGCTAGAGTTTGCAGAAAAAGAATTAACCAAGGAAAATCCAAGGAGCTACATCAAAGAAATCTATGCCAACTTGCTCTTCAAAATTCAAAGATACAGGCATTAACCCTAAGGCTAAAGAAACCCCACCAGTAGAAACCAGTAAGCCTGTAATGACCAGGTCAAAAAGATTTGTTAAGCTGAAACCTAGAAAGCAAGTGAAAGAGCAAGTGAGTAAAGCATCAGTGGTTATTCTTGAGACTCCTCAACCTACAAAAGAAAAGATATCTAAAATTAAAGAAATGACACAAGAACAATCAGTTAACAAAGCAGTTCAAAGGAGATTGACTAGAAGTCAAATTGCAAAGGAGAAGGGTAAATCAGTGATCTCAGAAGAAAATACAGGCTTAAAAGGTAACTTAAATGATATTTTAGAAGCCATTGATATTGAAGAATCCCCTTTGGTATAGGCAGATTTCATAAAATTTAATGAAGGAAAACCTAAAAAGATGAAATCTTCTAAGAAACTAGAATTCAAGGATGAGGTTGCAACATTTGTGTTCAAGCCAAAAAAGCCTTAAACCGGGAAATCTAAAAAGATGCAAGAGTTCAATATTAAGTTAGGGAGAAAAGAGGAAGCTTCCACTGTTCAGAAAGAGTTTATAGACCTTTCATCACCAATACCTAAAGGTGACAAAAATAGGGTATTTTCCACTCAGACAGAAAAAACCAGTTATGAAGAAATGGAAAAAACATTGAAATCAACAAATTATGAAATTGCTAGACTAAGGAAGAGAGCAAGAAGGCATGTTGTTGAAAAGAAAATTTTCAAGAGGATAAAGGCTCTATGGGAACTTGAAAAGGTTCCCAAACTAGAAATAATAAGAAGTGAAGCTCAGTACTTTACTTGGATTGTTCCTACAATTAAAGAGGCAAGATTTGTGAGAATGATGAATTTTCAGTTAAGGGCTACCAATAGGAAACTGAGGAGGCAGATTGAAGATCTAGAAATACAGTTGACAAAATCTGAAGAGAAGCTACAACAACAATGAAACAGGGCAATAAATGATAAATCCTTGAAACAGTTTTGTCATGAACAAAAAGATCACTTTTGAAGGAGAACATCTTTTAAAGCTATTTGATGTTGATATCAATCCTTGAAATTTTTTAAATATCCTCAAAACTGTAAATTTTTGGAAAAAAATGTGTTAAAGGGAGCATACACAGCAGTTTTGTAGCACAATACGAAACTATTGAAGGTGAATTTTTGGCACTTTATGCATGTATTTGGGAGGTAAGGGCTGCTGGTTTTCAAATTTTGGTGTTGTTGGTGGAAAGATCAAGATCAAAAATGAAGACTCAGATTGAAAAGAAAAAGAAAGAATGGTCAAAATAAGTGTTTTACAGTGATATAAAATGTGTGCTATGAAAACAGGCTATTTTCATAGCACAGTCATGTCTCATCTCATTTCCATTTTTTCGAGGATTTATTTTTGCACAGGTGGAAGGTTGAAGTGTTAATGGAATTTTATCACATGTCACATATACAAAACAATCATCAATGTCAGGAAAGTTGTTCGATGATAAACATGGAGGTTAAGGGCTAAAAATGAGGAACTTTGTCTCCTAGTTTTTAGGACAATTAGGTCATGAATCAGAAGGGTTTACAACAAGGCTGGAAGCAGCATAAAGGTTGAAGACATGGATTAGAAGTTGTCAAAGAAAGTATTTAAGTTTTAGATAAGGTTTTTTGAAACATGTTTAGGAGTTTCACTCTTATTTGTATTATAACTCCTAAAAGACAATTAGTTGTCAGTTTGTAATTAAGAGTTTGTTTTATGAGTAGATAGGTGTCAATTTTAGAAATTCGAATTCTCCTAATCATGGATCATGGAATCCAAGAATGAAAAGACTCTATATGAAGCATGAGGTCGAATTCCTCAAGGTTGGCATTTTTATTAGCAAAAGAAACTGTGTTATTGTAAGAAACTGTGTGTTTTCAACTTAATATAGAGATTGGTTTTAATACTCAAGATTCACGCGGGATTTATGTGTTTGATATTTCTATGGAATTTTTTAATTATCTATTTGCAGTGGTATGGGCATGTGTTACTTAGAATTCATTGGATAATGCTCTAACTTCCTTCACATGCTTGTATACTGTGTTTATTCACTATGTTACTATTTCACTTATTAACCTAAACTCCAAGTGCCTTGACTTCCATGTTTAGCTGATTATGATGTTTTGTTGAAGACTACTTTGACTCCATGGCCCAATAGATGTTTTCTTATATGTAATTTGACCAATTATATAGTTTTGTCCATTTTTATTTCTAGATTTAGCCATCCAATCATTAATTTAAAATCTTAAACCTATTGAGAGAGCCCTCTCAGGTTCAGGAGGCTAAGCCTCAACCAAAAGATTGGTTTGAAAGAGTTACTCAGAGTCCACTTGATCAGCAGTCTATCAGGGTCAAATTTTGTGATAATACCAATGACCATTCTACATGTGTAGCAAGGGATAGGCAGATGGTTGATGAGAGACATCTTATCTTCCATTGTTATGATGGATCTTTCTTGATGAGCACTTCACTGCTCAATGAGAAGATTTTTCCTTCAGTATATTTGGATCCTTTGGGATCAACTTGGTCATTGATGAGTGGTATTCATTTGGAGATCTCCATGATATTGCATTTCAACATCCCTTGAAATGCAAAGATAGAAATCTGATTTGGGAGGATCGTATTCTCCAAAGGAGGGATACCAATTTTGAGGATGATGATAGACATTCACCATTGGTTGGATGGGTGATGTTGATGAGAAAGAGGTTGGAGAGCCACTTGCATATCTATGACACAGGGCAGTAGGAGGAAAGACTGCGATGTCTACTCTTGAAAGAGTTTGGTTAGCATGTGACATATCTTACTCTAAAGGGTATGTTGGTGGTTGGGACTTGGCATGGCACTTACATCATACGGCAACAAGTAGTTTGGGTGCATTATGTTGATATGGAATTATTCATGTCAATCATCATTTTTTCACCTCATGATTTGTATGATGGAGGTGTGAGGAGGTAACAAGAGTTTTTGTTTCTTTGGAAACTCTTAGGAGAGTATGGGCTGAATTTCTCCCATACTTTGCATGATGTTGCAGGAGTAGGTGATGGAACCATCATGGTGCAAAGGGGATACTCCTTAGCCTTGGAGGATTAGGAGGTACTTCCACCTTGGAAGGAATCTCCCATATATGGCAGCATTATGGTATATGACTTTGACATGTGGTATGTCAAAGGATGGATCTATGAGATGACAGGAGCCTTGCCACAAAGGCCAACCACACTATCACTTGGGAGCTTGGATTTGTTGATGGAGTGTTCCCAGGATCACTTTACTTATGATGCACTTGATGGACAAGTAGGACATGATATTGATGGAGTAGTGGATGGAGACATCTATTGCCATGATATGATCTTCTTGACTTGGATTTCCAAACATAAGAAGAGAGTTTTTCATGCAGCACATGGGTCATCCCTCTTCATGGGAGTACTTCATACCACTATGGAGGGCTCATTCATGGATCTTATTATCATCTTACTCTCAGTACATAGTAAGAGTTGTGTTTTTCCACTTATTGATCATATAACACAGTATTTGCATTCTCTTGCCATTTACATACAGTGCATTTCTCCACAAGAGGGCAATATTCTATTTGGGCTTCATGGTCTTTGAAAGACCAACATCAGTGATGGAGATAGCCATCTCTTCTATTGCTTTGGGAAAGTGTTGTACTATTTCTTTTGTGCTTAGTTTATACATATTTCCATTTACTATTTACTAGTAGATGAAATGATATGCACAACTAGCAAATTGTTGGGAAATAACTTGCCATGTTATAATTTGAAACATCAGTTAGAAAAATTACGCTGTGACCACTTGGGAAACTATTGGTACCTTCCAGCACTACATGAAACCTTGAGTATTTTTCTCATTTGGATGGCATATGGTGATGATTTTATATTCATCATATATGGGGTAGTTTGGGCCAGCATGATTCATGACCCTAGAGAGAGGATATTTGAAGATCCAATTTTCTTCTTGCCTATTCAAGGAAACATTATTACAGACCAAAATTAGTAGCTACTCTACACTTATCATAAGTGCAGAGAGAGGTAGCATGGGATAGACAATTTGTTCTAACATGTTTATCTATGCAGCCCACCTACTTTGCAGGAGCTTACGGTGAAGGAGATCTTTCATGAGTTTCCATGTTGAAAGGTGACTCATTTTGTATGGATGATAGATTGGGGATGGAGGCTTCACATGGGAATGATAGTTCCCAATATATTTCAGATTCCATGCCTCAAGAAGGTCTCTAGATAGCACATTGTTGCCTCCATGGGTATTTTAATTCTTCATGATGATAGCTATTTGGGATGGTCACCAAAAGCTAACTTGCATACTTGGGAGGAGAAACTTGGAGATTTATTGATGAGACAACATCTTGTTCCTTGGAGGAGTTTATCATATGAGGATGCTATAGGAGGATGAGAGGAGGCTCTTCATTTCTATCCTTACAGTGGCTTGAGGACAAGCAACATCTGGGAGGAAAGGACTGTAATATTCCTAAATTAGAATGTAGCTAATTGGAATATCAATTTTTTCTCTTATCATTTAGTTAGATGAATAAATGGGTAGGGAAACCCATAAAACTCTTTAGTAGGAATAAAATCCCTCTTAATGTGAAAAGGGATCATCTTCATAGTTGGATAAAACACTCTCATGTGTAAAGAGGGGCTAATGCATGTGGACAAGGTCAAGTTTGACCAAGTCAACAAAACTGGTATGGAGGAAGTGGATCATCAATGAGAGACAGCGCAATGTGAATGGGAGGAAGTCTCCATGATAGTAGAAACCCTAATGAGTGGGACTGTTAGGTCCCTATATTACTAGTGTAGTCCCTTATTGTTGTTAGTGTAACCCCCTTATTGTTATTATTGTACCCTTGTAGCCCCCATTTTGTTATTATTGTGCCCTTAAATTATTATTGTTAGGTCGGCTAGGATTTCATTGTGGCCCACTAGGATTACATTATGGCCCCATGGACTCCTATATATAGAAAGGAGGTTTTGTAAATTGTATCATCCAAGAATTGTTCATTTATGTAATGTATTGGAGGTTTCCCCCTCGAATTCGCTCATTTCTAAGGTGTTTATATCTCTTTTCTTCTCTTTTTGGAGCTGGTTACACAACATTTGGTATCAGAGCTTGGGATTCCAGGGTTTCGCTGCTCCAAACAGGTCATCGTGGCATTTTCGCTATAATTGTTTTTATACGAAGTTTCAGAAGCTGAAATTTTTAGGGTGCGAAGCTGAAATCCTGAGGAAGATTTTCTAAAAATTTTAGAGCTTGGTTCGCAATATTTTCGGAGATATAATCTGTGGAAGTTAGGTCTTTTTTCAAGCTCCTAAACAGGTCATCGTGGAATTTTCGCTATAAATTTTTTTCTACGAAGGTTCAGAATCTGAAATTTGTATGGTGCGAAGCTGAAATCCTGAGGAAATTCGTCAAAAAATTTCAGATCTTGGTTCGCAATATTTTTGGAGATAAGATCTGTGGAAGGTAGTACTTTTTCAGGCTCCTGAATTTCATCTCAAAGAGGTGATCGTGGGAAAAGTTCAATAACTATCTCTCTGGGCAGTGGATTTGAGTGCCGTAAAAATTGGTCACAAGTACATGGACTGTAGTTTCGTGGCTATCAATTTTAGAGACAAAGGATGAAACAGTGACACGTGGCAAGTTCTACAAGTTTGCTCTACTGAACCAGTCCAGAATTAGGTCATTGTGGGAGATTGGACACAACTTTGTCTTGGGGAATCCAAATTAGATCAGGCCTGTGGCATTTGAAAGAAGCGTCAGAGGGCTACTATAGGGCTGAATTTCAGATATTTAAGATTTTCAATTACAGAGATAAATCAATTTCAATATCGAGCTCCTCAAATCAAGTAAAAGGTGTGTATTCTTTTTCTGAGTTGCATAATTCTTGTTTGAAGAATCAAGTTGAATTGATTCCAAGGGCATATTGTAGAATAGGTATCAATAATGGTGCCTAAAATGGTGCCTAAAAATAATTCAACACCCATTAAGCCTTCAGAAGGCTCTACCATGACTCATGAAGATGAAGAATTGCAACATGATCTATCAAAATTACAAGAGCAAGTGCAACAAATTTCACTCTCGCAAAGAGCAACAAAAAATGAAATGGAAGTTTTGAAGAAAGGCGTGGAAATGAAGATGGACGGTTTGAAGAAAGGCGTGGAAGCTAAGATGGATGGCATGGAGGCTGGCATGGAATCTAAGATGGATGACATGGAAGCTAAGATCGATGAGAAAATGGAAAACATGAAGAATTTTCTAAAAGAAGACATGGAAGGTTTGACAAAGTTTATACAAGAAAGGTTTCCTAATGGTGAAAAGATAGTAGGAGAACCTCATGATGAGAACAAAATAAATGTTAATTGTGATTTCATAAACTCTAATGTTGGCGGGAAGAACCACCATATTCCAAAGATGGATATGAGGAAGTTTGATGGAAAGGATCCTGTAACATGGATACTACAGATGGAGCAATATTTTGATCTCCATAACGTGCAAAACACACAAAAAGTACGCATTGCAACTTTACATTTAGAACAAAATACATTTGTATGGTATCGATGGCTTTGCTCCCGTAAAAAAATTGTCACTTGGTCAATTTTTACGGAGGAAATGATAGCACATTATGAGGATACAAAGAGCAACACCTTCTTTAGCCAATTGATAAATCTCAAACAAAAGTGTTTAGTGGGGCAGCACATTGAGGACTTCCAAAAATTGAATATAAGGGTAACTGATATTCCAGAGGAACACATGATTGATCTCTTCATAGGCACTTTAAAGGATAACATCCAACATGAAGTTCGCGTTTTGGAACCTGATTCATTGGAGAAGGCATTCGGGTTGGCAAGAAAAGTTGAATGTAAAATTATGGCGACAAGGAAGCCTACCACTCAATTCTATAAAGAAGGAAGTGTTGCTACGCCTAGATTTCGACAACCTACAAGGTTGACACCACAACAATTGGAAGAAAAAAGAGCAAAAGGGCTTTGCTACAGTTGTGATAGCAAATACACTAAAGGTCATAAGTGTCCTGAGAAGAAATTATTTTACATAGATTGTGAAGAGGAAGAAGAAAATGAACAAGAAGAGGATATACACCAGGAACCAGCCCTAGAAGAGGAAGAAATGAATCTGACCATATCGTGTAATGCACTGGCAGGAATTACCACTCCTAAAACTCTCAATATAGAAGGACATATCAAGAAGAAAAAGGTAATAGTGTTGATTGATTCAGGTAGCACCCATAATTTTATTCATTGTAAGGTAGCCAAGGAATTAAATTGTTTCCTATACCCAGCACCTGAATGTCAAGTGATGGTTGCAAATGGAGGAACTATAAATTGCTCTGGAAAATGCCATAATATCAAGCTAACCATGGGGGAATATGTATTGACTAGTCCAATGTTTTCCATTCCTATGGGAGGTGCTGATGTTGTACTAGGAGTACAATGGTTGCAATATTTGGGGACGGTAGCTTTTAATTTTCAAGAACTTTTCTTGAAATTTTTTTCAGAAGGAAAGGAAGTCGAATTACGGGGTATTGAAGGGAAGCCGGGAAGGATAATAAGCTCTAATGTCATGACAAAGCTTCTAAAGAAAGAACAACGAGGAGTAATTGCACAATTATGCTCACTAGAAGTTCCAACATCAAAATCATCTATTTCTGCAGATCTCCAACAAGTCTTGGACAATCATTCCAAGGTGTTTGAAACTCCCAAAGGACTCCCATCTATTCGTGATCATGATCATGCTATTCATTTGATTCCAGGAAGTGTTCCTCCAAACATCAGGCCTTATAGATATCCTTACTTCCAAAAGAGCGAAATTGAACGTATGATTGCAGAAATGTTAGAGGCGGGTATAATTCAACCGAGTCAAAGTTCTTTCTCTGCTCCTGTAGTGTTGGTACACAAGAAGGATGGATCATGGCGAATGTGTCCGGATTATAGGGAGCTCAATAAGCTCACCATTAGAGACAAATTTCCCATTCCTGTGATTGATGAATTATTGGATGAATTACATGGAGCAATTTATTTTACCAAGTTGGATCTTCGTTCAGGATATCATCAAATTAGAATGAAGACTAAAGATATTCCAAAAACGGCATTTCGAACTCATGAGGGTCATTATGAATTTTTGGTCATGCCTTTTGGCCTTACCAATGCACCTTCTACATTTCAAGGGTTGATGAATTCCATTTTCAAGCCCTTCCTTAGAAAATTTGTGCTAGTATTTTTTGATGATATACTAATCTACAGCAGGTCTTGGAAGGATCATGTTGAACATGTTGACAGGGTGCTCAAACTATTACGGGAGAAACAATTATATGCAAAAAAATCCAAATGTTTCTTTGGAGTACAAGAGGTGGAATATCTGGGTCATATTGTATCTCACGAGGGTGTTAAGGTAGGCCCTAACAAAATTAAAGCCATTAAGGAATGGAAAGTCCCCACAACCATAAAGCAGTTGCGAGGATTTCTCGGGTTAACAGGGTATTATCGCAAGTTTGTTAAGAATTATGGGAGAATAGCAGCCCCTCTAACAACATTATTGAAGAAAGATGCATTTTCATGGACTCCTGAAGCAACTAAGGCCTTTGAACATCTTAAAGAGGCAATGTGCCTAGCACCGGTCTTAGCTACGCCGGACTTCACAAAAACCTTTATTGTGGAATGTGATGCCTCAGGAAATGGAATTGGTGCAGTTTTAATGCAGGAAGAGGAACCTACGCACATCGCACACGTCTAATCAAAGGAAAGTACCCCGCAGCCTATTTGAAGAATGTTAGCATCTTTGAACACAAAATGGGTAGACTTTAATGGGGAGGTCATTGAGGTAAAAAATGATCATGATAGTCTTAAACACTTTTTGGAACAAAGACTATCTTCGGGAGAGCGGCAAAAATGGGTCACAAAGATGTTGGGTTATGACTTTGAAATAATCTACAAAAAAGGAAAGCTTAATGTTGTTGCGGATGCACTCTCGAGAAAGAATGAAGAGGTGGAAGCATTGCTTTGTGCCATTTTTGTTATCCAACCAGATTGGATAACCGAAGCAAGAGATGAATGGAAGAAGGAAAAAGATGTATGGACACTCATTCAAAAGTTGCAGCAAGATCCTAGTACATATGATACATTTAGTTGGAAAAATGATTCCTTATGGTACAAAGATCGCTTATATCTTTGTAAGAATTCCCAACTAAAAAAAAAGATTCTTCTGGAATTGCACACTTCTCCTTTAGGAGGACACTCGGGATTTTTAAAAACTTACCACAGGGTGAAGAAAGAATTTTTTTGGGATGGCCTTAAATCTGATATTCAAAAGTTTGTGGCGGAATGTTTGTTTTTCCAGCAGAATAAAGTGGAAACAATTAAGACCTAGGGACTTCTACAACCTTTATCCATTCCAAGTCAACGTTGGGAGGAGATTTCAATGGATTTTATCACAGGTTTACCTAAGTCCGAAGGAAAGAGTGTCATCATGGTGGTAGTTGATAGACTTACCAAGTATGCACACTTTTGGGCATTATCTCATCCATTTAAAGCAAGTACAGTTGCTACTACATTTATGGACAGAATTCAAAAGCTACATGGAAGCCCAAGGGTTATTGTGAGTGACAGAGATCCCATTTTTACTGGAAATTTTTGGACTGAGTTATTTTCTTGTTTGGGTACTCAATTAGCTCATAGCTCATCTTATCATCCTCAATCTGATGGTCAAACTGAGATATTAAATAAATGTTTGGAAGGATATCTTCGTTGTTTTGTATCTGATAAACAAACACAATGGGTCAAGTGGTTACCTCTCGCTGAATGGTGGTATAACACTTCCTTCCATACTGCAGCAAAAATGACCCCATTTATGGCACTTTATGGATATCATCCACCATCAATCACATCATCTTTAAGGGAAAATTCAAAGGTTCAAGCAGTGGAATATCACATCGAGCATCAGCAAGAAGTTCTCCAAGTCTTAAAGGATAACCTGAATTTGGCACAAAATCGAATGAAACAACAGGCAGATCAATATTGCAGCGAGAGAATTTTTGACGTAGGAGATTGGGTATTTTTACGGCTACAACCATATAAAAAAATGTCCCTCAAGCAAGCTAAGAAGGATAATAAATTATCGCCAAAGTACTATGGTCCTTACAAGGTGTTGCAAAAGATTGGTAATATGGCATACAAATTGGAGCTTCCTGCTTCTTCGCGAGTACATCCAGTTTTCCATGTTTCGTGCTTAAAGAAGGTTATAGGTGAAAATATTCCAGTTCAAACAATATTGCCAGAACTTGATTAGGAAGGAAAAATCATATTGGAACCGGAAGCGGTCACGGAAACAAGAACTCGACAACTACGGAATCGATCAATTTCAGAGTATCTCATCAAGTGGAAGAACTTACCCACTGAAGATTCTACATGGGAGGATGAGAATTTTATACAAAAGCACCTAGAGCTACTCAAGTGTTGAGGACAACACTTTTTTTGAAGGAGAGGGGCATGTTAGGTCCCTATATCACTAGTATAGCCCCTTATTATTGTTAGTGTAAACCCCTTATTGTTATTATTGTACCCTTATAACCCCCATTTTGTTATTATTGTGCCCTTAAATTATTATTGTTAGGTCGGCTAGGATTACATTGTGGCCCACTAGGATTACATTATGGCCCCATGGATTCCTATATATAGAAAGGAGGTTTTGTAAATTGTATCATCCAAGAATTGTTCATTTATGTAATGTATTGGAGGTTGCCCCCTCAAAGTGGCTCATTTATAAGGCGTTTATATCTCTTTTCTTCTCTTTTTGGAGCTGGTTACACAACAGGGACCCAAGGTGAGAAGGCTCGCATTGTTTATAAGGAGGGAAAGGAAGACATAGAGGCGTATGTTATTGATTATTTGTTTTATGGTCTGTATGACTTCTTGCATCCTTCAGCTATTTAGTTGAGCTTGCAGTGTTGTTTAGCACAGGGTGTTTCGAGCGAGATTCTCACCTCTTCCCTTGAGTTAGCCTCTAGGAAGAGTATTTTACTATCATTTCCACATTTCTTCATTCTGGCCAAGCTCCAGTCTTCAGCTACAATGCATTGTCTGTTCAGATTTGTGTTGTGTTGCAGGGTGTTGCAGTGGAGGGTTGAGAAACCCACTTTCCGAGCTTGTTTTTTAGGATAGGAAGCATTCTTCTCATTGGGAGGTCAGTAAGGGAGGTTCTTATTCTTTATTTCACATCTTGGCACTAGGCCAATCTATTTCCATCATCTACAACATTGATTCCCTCTTTGACTGTGTTATTTCAATGAGCATTTGCAATGGAGGTTTCAGTGCTTGTTTTGGAGGGTGAGATCTTCAATGTTAGGATCAGCCACTTGCACTTGGAGACCTTGTTGGAGGAGTTCTGTTCATTTCTTTATCAGTTCAGCCACCTCCTTCCATTATTCAATTTTTTAGCTGCAATTTAGCCCTAGGGTTGCATTTTGACATTTTGGTATTTTGGGTACTTCCAGAAACCCTTTGTGGGTTGTCTTGGAAATGTGTTTGGGAGCCTAGATATTCACTCCCAACATTGTTTGAGCTATAGAATAGAATATCCACCTTGGTATATCTTGTTTTAGTATTTTATTCCGTAAAACTGCGCTTTCATGTCTCATGGCATTTGTATAGCAGTGCTTTTCTCATGTATTGACCTATTTGCTTAGAGGAGACTTGTTTTGTATTGCTTGAGTGACTTTATCCTCAAGATCTTGTGGCCATTATTTGCTGATATGTTTAATAATATGGCTATACATTTGTCTCATATCATGGTGTATTGATTTGTTCACCACTATTTCCATTATTGTGTTCAAATATTGCTTCGTCCCCATTTGGAAATATTACACAGTGGGAACCAATGGCTAGTTATTTAAGTAGTTGGGATGGTCCCTAGGAGTCTTGTTGCTAATTTGGAAGGGTTTTATGAGGTGTTTCTATCGATTCCACTTCCTTAAGGTCACCTAGGAGGTTGAATCTTATCATAGTAACTCTTCATCACATGTTTACCCTAATTGGACGACTACTTAGGTAGATGTGGGATGAGGGGTTTACAGAGTGCTATCAGAGCATGGTTCACCCCTTGGATTGGATAGGTGGTGTGTGTTGGTCATGAAGTCATGTTAGTTTCACATGTGTATTCATCCTTATGGTCTATGTGTTGGTTGCATATGCATGGTGTCAATCATGGTTGTAGTGATGTCACCATGTGAAAGATGAGAAGTGTGTCGTCATGAGTGTATGATTGGTTACATGTTGTTATATGTTGTTACATGTATCATCCTTGTATGCCTAGTTGCATGTTGTGTTACATGTTTTCACAAGTACCTTCTGTTTATGCTTTATTACATGTGTTTATGTGTGTGTATTATCCATGTTTATGATTGTGTATCTCCCATGTTTATGCTTGTGTATTGTCTGTGTGTATGATTGTGTATCATCTATGTTTATGATTGTTTATTATCCACGTACATTGGCATGGTTGATATCATCATGCATGAGGGCATATTATGTGTAGTGATATGGTCATGCAATGATTATTGGACTCTAGCTAGAATGATGTTATGTTTTGGCACACTTATTTGTTATATGTCTATATCCTATTATTATTTTGTTTGTACATGTATCAAATTTATTTTGATGATCTTGTAGATGATGTATCCTACCCAAATTATACGAAGGTACATTGGTTTATTATGATTTGTTTTAGTTGGCATATTATCCCTTGTAGGAGAAAGATCAAAATTAATAGAAATATGGTAGACTACAAAGACTCAGATGAATCAGAAGAGCAGCATGGTGGTCGCTCTTCTGATTTGGCAGACACATTGAGAAGCTTAAAGGAAGAAATAAGGAGTTGTAAGGAAGATAATGATAGAATCATACAGGCACAATAAAAACAAGAAGATGTTAATGCAATACTTCTTCATACTTTGTCAAAATTGCAGCAGAAAGGGCCACTTCGGATCAGCCATGGACATGAGGACATAACTAATGGGACATATGGAATCAGGTCCCCTGGTAGACATAGGTCAAATAGAGCTGACACAGTGAGAGATGGTAGGTTGTTGGAAACTCCAGATATGAGGGGTGATGAGTACATGTACTATTCTAGTTTTGGTTCAGATAGACATCATGATCGTCATAGTTATCATCCTTACAAAGGGAGTGATAGTGGATACTTTCCAGATGAATTTAATAAAGAATATCCACCTACTTTTGATGGGGACTTGAAGAAACTGTTGAACCCTTAGTTAAACTGAGAGGGGGGGGGGGTGAATCAGTTTAACACATTCACAGACTTTTAAAACTTTTCATTAAACCTTTTTTACACCTTCATTTCATGTCCAACTTAATATGTGAGAAATATTATAATGTGAGCAGCAAGTATTAATATAATATAACAGTAGACTTAATATGAGAGTAGCAGGTATTAAGCAGATGATATAGATCAGATCAACACATAAACATCATGCACAGAGACACTAGATATAAGTGGAAACCCATAAAGGAAGAAAACCACATCTTATTATTGTTGTGATGCAAAGGCAAGCTCCAACTCCCTCTCACCACTGTATTTCTGTAGGCACCAGCCTACAGGAGGCTCCAACCTCAATTCTGCAAGTTGCAACTTGCAAGGAAGCACCAACTCCCTTCAATTTTATGCAGGCACCAACCTACAGGAGGCTCCAACCTTAGTCAGCTACAACTAACGGCTATCAAGCTACCTCACTCTTCTATACTCTGCATTCTCTATATTTTCTCGCTCTAACTTCTCTTATGCATATCCAGTTGATATTTTATATAGATTTACTCACATGACTGTTTCTATTTCACAAGGAATTTTGAGTGAACAGTCATGACTCTTTGGCTTCTGTCTTCTCATTCCTTTATCTGCTCAATCAGAAAATATAACTGTAGGTATCAATTTAACATTATAGTGGGATATTTGTTCTCTTCCGGAGACTTGCCAATGCATCACAACAATATAAATTAAAATTATTTACATTCAATTACAATGAGAACTCCATCTCACTCATTCAGCCTCTTGGCTAGCTACGCATTTGTCTTTTCTTTGACTGTGTCTTTGTCCCTTTTGGCTTTGTTTGTTTCCTTATTCACTGTCGCAGGGTAACGGCTATCTGTCATACATATGTAACTGCTGACTTTAAATCTGGGCAAATTCCAACCTTTACACACAGCAAGTGCCTTGTTGATGTGGTGAGTTCCGCAAGCGGAACATACATACACCACGACCTTTGTTTTATGGCCCGATGCGATTGCGCACATCGCAATCATTTTATATTAAAAATCGCCCTCCACCTTAAGCCGAGGCTCGTGGGTCCACAGACCATGTGGCACATTTCAATACAAACTTCCTTTTTAATACGACTTCAATCAACTCTCGGTGTAATAATAAAAACTGTTTAAACATATAAAAACCCCTTTCGGGCCCACCTGCCACGTTTTCCAATGCGATATACTACTCCTCCAGCGATTTTCGATTGCGATTGATCGCAATTGCAAACTTCATTAACTTTCTCTGTTGTGCTGCCTTGCTCTGATGCGATGCGAATATTCTGATTGCGATCAATCGCAATCGCAACTTTTAGTTGCAAGTCTCGCTGCCCTGCTTTCACTCCGATGCGATTGACCACTGTTAAGTGCATTTTGCCGATGCGATTGGAACTGGAACTTAAACACATATTAAACATGATTTATAGACCCATCGAGTCCGAAACTCAATCGCAATCGCAATCCTTTATTGTCATGCTCTGATGCCATACTCCTTCTCCGATGCGATTAGACTGATCCGATGCGATTAGGCCAGACTTCAAATACGTTTGAATCTTAATTCATACACCCATCGGGTTCGGAACTCAATCGGAACTCTTGTCGATATGTTCCATTGCCAATCCTTTCTCCGATGCGATTGGAAAGGATCCCACCTTATGGTACTTTGGTTCTGATAATAAAGCGCTCCATATAGTTTAATATATATGCTTTGGACCTTTGTGCATAAGGCGCAATATATGTAATGCGCTGCATATATACTCCAGCGTGGGTAACGATTCCCGGAATGAGATTTATATATATATATATACTTTGCTGCTCCAATCTTTAGTGTATCTTCCAGCGGGGGAGGTGATTCTCGGAATTTGTTTGTATATATATATATATATATATATACTTGTCTCTTTGGTTTATACGATTCTCGGAATTGTGTTTATGTATTCTTCAGCTGGGGTAGCGAATCTCGAAATTAAAAATGGCTCTATCTCTGCTTGTGATAACGGCTCTGCCTCTGCCTCTGTCTCTGATAACGGCTCTGCCTCTGCTGTCATAACAGCTCTGCCTCTATATTTGCTGCCTCTGCCTCTACCTCTACCTTAGCTGCTTTTGCTACTTGACCTCTGCCTCTGCCTTCGCTGCACATATTACCTACTGTTGTTCTTTGCCTATCTTTGCATCTGCTACCTTCTTTTCCATCAATGACAATATTTCCAATAGTCTCCCCCTTTGGCATTGATGGCAATACACTTTCTCTATTTTCCTGTTAGGATCCTTTCTCCTGTTGCTTGCTCTTCCTCCCCCTTTGACATCAATGGCAAGGGGTTTGAATTCTTAGTGTAGCTTCTATTCTTTGATCCTATGATTTTATCCTTTTTCAATATTTCGTGCATTTCCTCTCTTTGAAATTTTCTGACTTTGTATGCTGCTGCTTATGCTTCATGTCAGGTTCACCACTCTTCCGTTGCACCACTGACCCTTTCGCCCTTTTATTGATTCTTTTATGCTGAATATATTCTTTCCATAATCCTTTTGATCCTGGGGACCTGTTTTCATGCTTCCCTTGCTGGTTTATCTCCCCCTGAGAATGATATTTTTGTTTCTGCTCTCCCCTTGAAACTGTTCTTTCTCTTTATATTAGAGAGTAGCATCTACAGATACTACCCCTAGTCTATCTCTCAAATATTCAAATGGTTCTCTGGCAAGTGGTTTAGTAAATATATATGTTGTCTATTCTTTTTTTGGTACATACTCCAGTTTTACTATCTTCTAAGTCACTTGTTCTCGGAGAAAATGATATTTAATTGGGATATGTTTAGTTTTTAAGTGAAGCACAGGATTTTTAGATATACTTATAGCACTTGTATTATCACATTTGATTGAGATAGGTTCATCAATGCTTACCTTCATGTCTTGGAGGGTTTTATTCATCCACATGACTTGTGTACAACATGTTGCTGCTGCTATATATTCTGCTTCTACTGTAGACAGGGAGATAGATGTTTGTTTCTTGCTTAACCATGCCACCATACTTTCTCCTAGATAGAAAGCACCTCCACTTGTGCTTTTCTTGTCATCCACACAGCTGGCCCAATCTGCATCTGTGTATGTTGTCAAAGTGAATTTTTTGCCTTTAGGATACCAAATTCCATACTGTGTTGTTCCTTATAGATATCTAAATATTCTTTTGACTGCCAGAAGATGTTTTTGTTTAGGTGTTGCTTGATATCTAGCCACTAGTCCTACTGCTAGCATGATGTTTGGTCTTGATGCTGTCAGATACAACAGACTTCCTATCATGGATCTGTAGATTTTTTGATCTATATCTGCAGACCCATCATCAGCACACAGCTTGCATCTCGTGATCATGGGAGTTGACACAGGTTTGCAGTCCTCCATTTTGAACTTTTTCAACAATTTTTTTAAGTATTTTTCCTGTGAGATGAATGTGCCTGTGTTCTTTTGCTGAATTTGAAGTCCTAAGTAGAAAATGAGTTCTCCAATCATGGACATCTCAAACTTTGATTTCATCTCCTTAGCAAACCCTTTTGCAAGTTCATCTATGTTGCTTCCAAACATAATGTCATCAACATATACTACAAAAATCAGGAGTTCATTTTCATGGGCTTTTATGTATAGATTGTTGTCTACTCCACCTCTCTTAAAGCCTTGTTTTTGCAAATATTTATCTAGTCTTGAGTATTAAGCACGAGGAGCCTGTTTCAGTCCATAAAGAGCCTTCTTTAGTCTGCATACATAGTCTTGTTTGTCTATTAAAGAGAAACCTTTTGGTTGTTCCATGTAGACTTTTTCTTCTAGATCTCCATTCAGAAATGCAGATTTCACATCCATTTGATATACTTTGAAGTTTTGGTAGCAAGCAAAGGCCAGAAACATTCTGATGGCTTCCATTCTAGCTACAGGGGCAAATGTTTCATCGTAATCAAGTCCTTTGATTTGTGAGTATCCTTTTTAGACCAGTCTGGATTTATTCCTGATTACTTGTCCTTGCTCATTCATTTTATTTTTGAATACCCATTTTGAGCCTATGAAATTTTTCTTAGTGGGTCTAGGAACTAATTCCCAGGTATTGTTTTTCTCAATTTGGTCCAATTCTTCATTCATAGCATTTACCCAAGACTTGTCCTTGCTGGCATCTTCAAATTTCTTTGGCTCTATTTGTGACAACATGGCTATGTATACCTCTTCAGTTTGTTCTGTTAGTTGCCTTCTTGTTTGGATCCCTACTCTCTTTCTCCAATGATCTGATCTTCAGGGTGGTTCTTTTGAATATATCTTGAGGGAGCTTTAGAACTCAGCTCTGTATCTTCTGTTGTCTTGCTTGATTCCTCATCATCTTGGTTTTCTTATTCATGGTTGTCTGATGGACTGTAACAGTCTGTATCTCTTGTATTGTTTGTAAGTTCTTCATCAAATCTCACATCAATGCTTTCTACTATTTTTCAAAGAGTCTTGTTGTAGCACCTATACCCTTTACTTTTGGATGCATATCCTAGAAATATCCCTTCATCTGCTCTTGCATCAAATTTCCCAAGATTTTCATCATTATTCTTTATGTACACTTACTTCCAAAGATTCTAAAATGTTTGATTGAAGCTGGTTTTCCATGCCATAGTTCATAGGGAGTCTTGTCACTATTTGGCCTTAAGTGAGCTTTATTAAGGATATGCATCGTTGTGTGTATTTCTTTTTCCCAGAAGGTCTGAGCAATATTACTTTCATGCATCATGGCTCTGACTATTTGCTGTACAGACCTATTTTGTCTCTCTGCTACTCCATTTTGCTGAGGTTTTCCTGCGATAGTAAATTGTTGCTTTATCCCATGTTCATTTCATAGGTCAGCAAAGTCATAATCTATGAATTCACCTCCTCTGTCTGATATGATGCATTTCAGCTTGCATCCTGTTTGATTTTCTGCTAATGCTTTGAAGATCTTAAATTTTTCCAGAGCTTCTGATTTATTCTTGAGAAATGCAACCCATGTCATTCTAGAGAAATCATCTATTATTAGCATGAAGTAGGATTCTCCACTTGGAGTTTTAGTTCTTGCGGGTCCACACAGATCCATGTGCACAAGCTGTAGAGGTCTTCTTGTTGATAACTCATCTTTGGCCTTGAAGGATGTGCGAGTCTATTTGCCTAATTGACATGATTTGCATATGGTATTAGAAGGCCTCTTTATTTCTGGCATGTCTCTGACAGCTTTCTTCTTGCTTAGTCTGATGATGTGATCGAAGCTGAGATGTCCCAACCTTTTATGCCATAACCATGAATCTTCTAGTTTGCTAAGATGACATACTTCATCTTCCTCTTTCACAATGTAAACATTACTCTCTGTTCGAACTCCTTTGAGCAAAGTCTTACCTGTGGTGCTTGATCTAACTTCACAATCTTGTGCTCTAAAAAGAACTTCATAGCCTTTGTCACACATCTAACTGACACTTATTAAATTTTCTTTCAGCCCATCTACAAATAGTACATCTTGGGCCTTTCCTCTGCCATTGTCTATGTTGATTGAGCCTCTTCCCTTGATCTTACCTGATTTATCATTGCCAAAAGTAACATTGCCAAATTTCTTTTCATCAAGAGTTATAAACTTTCTTTTGTCTCCTGTCATATGTTTAGAGCAGCCACTGTCCAAATACCAATGGCTTTTCAGATCTTGAGCAGTTAGAGACAGGTCACACTTATTCACCTTCTTTTTCCACTGGAGGCATCCTTTTGTTTGGTATTTTTTGTGAGATGATGATTCACATCCCTTCAGAGGACATTTGGAAGGCATATGTCCAACTTGATTGCATACACAACATTTGATCATAATTTTTGTAGAATTATGAGTATGAACAGAATTTCTTTGATTCATAAACTTCCTTGAGGTGTTAAACATCAATATTTGTCCATAATTTCTACACTCAATGATTTTATGGCCAAATTCCTTACAATAAAAACAGTAACCATAGAAACTATTTGCATACCTGGTGTAAGGTTGTCTTTTCCATTTGTTTGATTGAGGCAGTCTCTTCAATGTTTGCATCTTTTGCTGGTTTGAATTACTCCTCCTTGCATGGCAATATGCAACAATGTGTCCCAGCTTGTGGCAGACATAACAGGTGACATTCTTCATAGGAGGGAAGAATATCCTTTGATGGCTTCCAAATTTGACATATTCAGAGGCATATGCCCCTTTCTCTATTGTCTTAGTATTTATTACATTCTTAACTACTAGTGGTTTCTTCTGATCTCTATCTTCCTCATTACAGGTTTCTTGTTTTGTAGGAATTTTTTGAGCTGCTTCATCATTCTTCTTTTCTTTTACAAAAATAATCTCTCTGTCAACCTTTTCTTTGCGTTTACTTGATTCTCCTTCATAGCCTATTCCAGTTTTTATCATAGGGGATCTTTGAGCAACCGGAATTTCATTCAACTTACTAGAGCTTGTTGTTTGAGAAGAGTTGATAACCACTTTCCTTTGAGCATTTTCTAATTTCTTCTTGAGACATACTACTTCTTCTTCCAACTTTTCTTGTTCCTGAGTTTTTTCTTTGATTTTCTTAAGTAACATGTCCTCTATATTCTTGGCTTCTTCAAGCTCTATCTTTAGCTGCATAAGGACTTCTGAATTCTGTTCTTCTCGTACATACTTGAGGAGAATTTCCTTTTGTTTTCTACATTTCAGCTTGAGTCTATCAATCTCTTCTAGAGCACTTCTTAGCTCCCCCTCAAGGTTGACTTCACCTTATTCTTCTTCATCTTCTAGCAGGAGACCTTCAAGTTCTTCTATAGCCATTAATAAAAATTTAGAGGTTCCATCTTCACTTGAGAGTTCATCTGGATCTTTAGATGTACTGCTGTCTTGTTGAGCATAGAAGGATTTTCTGCTGAACTTCTTTCCTTTTTGCCAGTTCTTTGATGTGTTTTTCTTTGACTCTTGAGACTGATTCCTTATTTTCTTGTGAGGACATTTAGTAGAATAGTGTCCAACTCTTCCACAGTTGAAGCATTTGAAAGGAAGTTTACCTTTGTATTTACCTGAGCCTCTATCCAATTTCTTGACAAACTTTGCCTCTTCTTCATCTGAGCAAGAGCATATGTCTTCCTCTTCTTCTTTCTTCTTTTCTGTTTTAAAGGTTGCCTCCCTCGTACTTGGCTTCTTCTGTGGGAGCCTCATCTCATATGCTGTTAGATTTCCAAGTAGTTGGTTCATGGTCAAGGTCTCCCAATTAGCTGTTTCTTCTATTGCAGACACCTTGGGATTAAACCTGGGTGGAAGAGATCTTAGAATCTTTTGTACAATTACAGCTTCTTTTGTGTTTTCACCTAGAGCCTTCATGTTATTTACTATTTCTGCAACCCTTAGAAAGAAGCTAGCAATGTCTTCATCATCATCCATTTTTAAGTTCTCAAACTGGGCTCTATAGACTTGAAGTTTGGCAGTATTTACTTTCTTGTCTCCCTCATGGATGTTCTCCAGAGTATCCCACATTTCTTTGGCAGTGTCTTTGTGCATTAATTTGATAAAATCTGCTTCACACATTCCATTCAAGATGGTATTCATGGCTTTTGCGTTAGCTACAAAATCTTGTTTGGTTTCTTTCTCTGAGTCAGTTACCTTTGGGGCATATCCATATTCCACAGCAACCCAGACTTCTATTCCTAAATACATTATGTATGTCCTCATTCTGATTTTCTAGAAAGCATAATTTGCACCTGTAAAGAAAGGGGCTTTATTGGTAGAACATCCTTCTTTACTAGCCATCCTGAGAACCTAGGATCTCCTTTCAGTTGTTAAACTGGTACAAAGGAACCTACTCTGATACCAATTGTTGAACCCTTAGTTAAACTGAGAGGGGGGGGGTGAATCAGTTTAACACATTCAAAAACTTTTAAAAATTTTCATTAAACCTTATTTACACCTTCATTTCATGTCCAACTTCATATTTGAGTAATCTTAGAATGTGAGCAACAAGTATTAATATAATATAATAGTAGACTTAATATGAGAGCAGCATGTATTAAGCAGATGATATAGATCATATCAACACATAAACATCATGCATAGAGACACCAGATATAAGTGGAAACCCATAAAGGGAGAAAACCACATATTATTATTGTTGTGATGCAAAGGTAAGCTCCAACTCCCTCTCGCCACTGTTTTTCTGCAAGCACCAACCTACAGGAGGCTCCAACCTCAATTCTGCAAGTTACAACTTGCAAGGAAGCACCAACTCCCTTCAATTTTCTGTAGGCACCAACCTACAGGAGGCTCCAACCTCATTCAGCTACAACTAACAGCTATCAAGCTACAACTTGATAGGGAAGCTCCAACTTCCTCAATTTATCAAACTGAAAGTTTGCTGATTTACCTCAGATATCAGCTCTGTTCTGTAGCATCTCTTTCTACTCTTCTTTTCTTAATATTCTTTGCCTCACTCTTCTATACTCTGCATTCTCTATATTTTCTCTCTCTAAATTCTCTTATGCATATCCAGTTGATATTATATATAGAGTTCCTCACATGACTGTTTCTATTTCACAAGGAATTTTGAGTGAACAGTCATGACTCTCTGGCTTTTGTCTTCTCATTCCTTTATCTGCTCAATCAGAAAATATAACTGTAGGTATCAATTTAACATTACAGTGGGATATTTGTTCTCTTCCGGAGACTTTCCAATGCATCACAACAATATAAATTAAAATTATTTACATTCAATTACAATGAGAACTCCAGCTCACTCATTCAGCCTCTTGGCTAGCTGCGCATTTGTCTTTTCTTTGACTGTGTATTTGTCCCTTTCGGCTCTGTTTGTTTCCTTATTCACTATCACAGGGTAATGACTATCTGTAATATATATGTAATTGCTAACTTTAAATCCGAGCAAATTCCAACCCTTTACACACAGCAAGTGTCTTGTTGATGTGGTGAGTTCCGCAAGTGGAACATACATACACCAAGACCTTTGTTTTATGGCCCGATGCGATTGCGCACATCACAATCATTTTATATTAACAATTGCCCTCCACCTTAAGCCGAGGCCCGTGGGTCCACAGACCACATGACACATTTCAATACAAACTTCCTTTTTAATACGACTTCAATCAACTCTCGGTGTAATAATAAAAACTGTTTAAACATATAAAAACCCCTTTCAGGCCCACCTGCTACGTTTTTCGATGCGATATACTACTCCTCCAATGATTTCCGATTGCGATTGATCGCAATCGAAAACTTCATTAACTTGCTTTGTTGTGTTTCCTTGCTCCGATGCGATTGCTTTGATGCGATGTGATTATTCTGATTGCGATCAATCTCAATCGCAACTTTTAGTTGCAAGTCTCGCTGCCCTGCTTTCACTCCGATGCGATTGACCACTGTTAAGTGCATTTTTCTGATGCGATTGAAACTAGAACTCAAACACATATTAAACATGATTTATAGACCCATCGGGTTCGGAACTCAATCGCAATTGCAATCCTTTATTGTCATGCTCCGATGCCCTACTCCTTCTCCGATGCGATTAGACTGATCTGATGTGATTAGGCCGGACTTCAAATACATTTGAATCATAATTCATACACCCATCGGGTCCGGAACTCAATCGAAACTCTTGTTGATATGTTCCGCTACCAACCCTTTCTCCGGTGCGATTGGAAATGGTCCCATCTTATGGTACTTTGGTTCTGATAATAAAGCGCTCCATATAGTTTAATATATATGCTTTGGACCTTTGTGCATAAGGCATAATATATGTAATGTGCTGCATATATACTCCAGCGTGGGTAATGATTCCCGGAATGAGATATATATATATATATATATATATATATATATATATATACTTTGCTGCTCCAATCTTTAGTGTATATTCCAGTGAGGGAGGTGATTCTTGGAATTTGTTTGTATATATATATATACCTGCCGCTTTGGGTTATACGATTCCCGAAATTGTGTTTATGTATCCTTGAGCTAGGGTAGCGAATCTCGGAATTAAAAATGGCTCTGCCTCTGCTTGTGATAACGGCTCTACCTCTGGCTCTGCCTCTGTATTCGCTGCCTCTGCCTCTGCCTTAGCTTCTTTTGTTGCTCGACCTCTGCCTCTGCCTTCGCTGTACATATTACCCGCTGCTGTTCTTTGCCTATATTTGCATCTGATTCCTTATTTGCCATCAATGAAAATATTTCCAACAGAAACTAGAAGATGTAGGGGCTTGGATACTTGGGATTAACAAATTCTTTGAGTTGCATGAGTACAAAGATAATATGAAGGCCATAATTGTTATCTTTAGCTTGGAACTTAAAGCATACATTTGGTGGGAAGATGTGAAGTGGGTCGAGACATCAGGACAGAGTACTTGAGTTGGCATGAGTTCAAGAGGATTTCAGGAAGAAGTAACTATCAGAAAGGTACTATGACAGTAAGGCCAAAGAACTCTATAAGCTAAATATGGGCTCCATGAGAGATGAATATTACAGGACTAAGTTCCTGGAGCTATTGAGGTATGTACCATATATTAAAGATGAGAAGGGTAAAGTTCAATGATTGTCAGTGGCTTTCCATTAGCATTTAGAGATCGAATTGAGTTTGATGAGCCTCAGCCACTTGAGAAAGTCATTGAGAAATTGAAGCATTGCTATGAACAATGAAGGCATAAGAATGAATCTCAATAATCATGGAAAGGGAACGACAAAGGTAAATGTAAATTGAAGCCAAAAAGATAAAGGTCTTGAAATGCAGAGGAGAAGGAAAATGCGGCACCACAAAAGAATTTTAATGCAGCTAGACAGGGACATGGATCACAACAACAACATAGAGGTAATGGTACTAGATAGTTGGAGTGTTGGACATGTGGCGAGGAACACCTTCGGAGAGATTGTCCATAGAATAAGGGTGGTAGGCCTAATATATATATAGTGCAGAGGAGGTGCAAACTACTCGGGATGTTGGACAGAGCATTCCTCATATTTATGCAGTCGTGGACAACAAGAAGGTAAAGCACCAAGCATTTATCATTGAGATGGATGGTTAGCTTCGTGATTAGGTTATTTCTATTTTGATTGAACCTAGATCTAATTATAGTTATTTTAGTCCTGACTTGGTGGATAAGTGTGGTTTGAATAAAGAAATGCATGCAAAATCTTGGCTAGTGTAGTTGGATACAGGTACAAAGAAAAGGGTTCACCATTAGGTAAGAGTTTGTGTGTTTGATTTAAATGATATGCCTACAACAACGCACTTGAACATATTTTTATTGGGATCATACAATATGATATTGGGTATAGATTGGATATACCTTCATAGAACCAAGGTGGGTTTTTATGACAAATCCATTGAGATCTTGGATGACAATGGGGAACCAAGAGTCCTACATGGAAATAATAAATCCACATAAGTTAGGATGGTGACGACCATGTAGGCCAAGCGCAGATGCATGAAAGGGTGTGTATTATTCGAAGTGCATATTTCTAGTGACAAAGGTAAGGAAGTTGAGGATGCAGATGTTTTGAGTAGGTACCTAGTCTTACAACGGTTTCAGGATGTATTTCCTCCAAATATCTCAGATTTGCCACCTTATAGGGAAGTAGACTTTTCTATTAAGTTGGTACCAAGGGAAGCTATAACGTCAAAAGCACCTTACAGGATGAGCACACTTGAGTTGGTAGAATTAAATTTTCAGATGAAAGAGATGCTTGACAAAGGATACATTACAAGTGTATTTCCATGGGGTGCACCAATATTGTTTATGAAGAAGAAGATGGTACTTGTTGAGCCTCAAGACTCCCTCAATTTTGACATCCATTTCACTACCTTTTCCTCCTTTTTGTCAAACTCCACAAGCTCAAACAATATTGATTTTCACATTTTTATTCTGGTAAGATACCTTGATGATATATTTTTCATATTTTAAATGTTTCTTATTATTTGAATACAACTTGTATTTAGCTACAGAATTCATGCAATTCTGCAGCTAATCTATGTTTTTGCAGCCACCTCCATGGTTTAAAAAGTTTCGAAGAATGAATGAAGAAGAGAAGTAAATGGGAAGTTGGGAAATGATACACTCATGGATTCTATCCTATCTACCTATCCATAATTGACAAGGATAGCGCCTAGGATTTCGGTCAAAGCGCCAGTCAAAGAAAAGAACCGAGACAAGTCAACGAGAAGATTAAGCTTCACGATTTGCTCTCCATGTAGAAAATCATGAAAGCAATGAACATCACATTTTTGTTTAGCATTTTATGCCTATTTTTATTAGTCTTTAAAGGTGTGATCACCTAAAACATTTAATTTGACTTTGTATAAATATTTGGTTGTGCAAACCGGAAACAAGCTCGATTTTATTGTAAAAACTGTCATACATTAAAACTTTGTTTTTTATCAATAAAAGGAGAAGGCTTTTCTGGAATTATCAATGCGTAGTTAGTTGCAAATAAATATAGAACCATTCTATTGTGGAGGGCCCATGCATAGATGAGGTTTAGTATTTTAGTTTTCTATTATTTCGTAGTTCAATTACTTATGCTTTTTGTTGTGTTTTCCGCATAGTTAGATGCTCTGCTTACTTTTTTTCCTTATCGTAATTGGTAGCATAAATCTGTTTGCATTTTCATTTCATAGAAGAAATTTATTTCATTATTTTGCACAATAGACATATACTTTGTTTTCCTTTCATAGATTAAACATTTATTTCAATTTTTCATAGTAGACATGTACTCTGTTTTCTTCCTCATTGCAAATAGATTCTAAATTTCCTTAGTATAGATGCTTAGATTTGATATTGTTTGTTTGTTATTTCCATTTTCAAATTTTCATTATGATTAGAATATATGCTTTTGTTTCATAGTTGAATAGGCTTAGAGTTAATTTAGATAAGTACTTTCCTTTATAGAGATAATTTAGATAGATACTTTGTTGTGTAATTGAATAGATTTGGAGATAGTTTAGATATATGCTTTGCTAGATTTAGAAACAATTTGGATTGATGTTGAATATATTTAGAAGTAATTTATATATATGTTTTTTCATTTGATTGAATATATTTGGAAGTGATTTAGATAGATGTTTTTGAGATAATTCATCATAGTTTTCAACATAGGTTGATTTGATAGCTTAAAATTCATCACTTAGATTTGATAGCTTAAATTTCTTGCATGTTTTATCTTTCAGTAATTAGAATACTTTCTTTAAGAGTGATTCATAGATGAAATTTCTTTCTTAGATCAACATTAAACATTTCATTTTCTTCCTTCTTAGTTTTATTTTTCAATCATTAAAATCTTCTTTAGGTGTGATTACTTTCTAGTGATTTCTTGCTTTTAATTTCATTTACATAAAAACTCCAAAACATAAAAAATGATTGATGTTTCTTCTTGTTTCTAGTTTTATTGAATTTAATTGTTCATTTTTAGATAAGCTAAAGTAGAATTCACATCAAATATTTGATAATTAAATTTAGATTTAATTTCACAAATCATTTCTTAGTCTCTCAATTTCAATTAGACATTCCAGATAAACACAATACCTAAAAACAACATATAAAACCAACACAATGAATTAAGTAAGAAAAGACTTCTAGCATATATAATGCACCTGCACTTCATAATATTACTAACTCCGATCGATAATTTATGATAGAAATTTAAGACATTAAATTGACTAAAAATTTTGGCGTCATTTCCGAGGAAGTGTAATTAGGAGCCTTATCTCTTAATATAAATAAAACAAAACAACAAAAACATAAAAAAAAAAAGATAACATTCGTAGAGAATGAGATTCTAGGGGTAGATTTGTAGCTAGAGGTAGAAGTTTGATCCCAACAACACCACTCACTCCATCAAGACCTTGCAGTGCCACACCATCCACCCAAACTCATATTCCATTCTTATCATTAAGACATAGACTTGATCTTGAATTCTTAAGATCATAAATTCAGCCTAAAGACTCTCCAAAATCATCAACTGAAGCAGCTTTAGAAGAAGAAGACCCTAGATCACCAAAAGTAGTATTATTTTTAACCTCTACTGGAGAACAAATCTTATCCCAAGAGCTAGAAATCCCTAGTGGAGAAGAGGAATAAGTCTTCTTTAATATATCATTGATAGAGAAACCAGAAGAATCAGAAGAGGAAAAAATAAGTCCAAATTGAGAAACCTATATTAGTTCTAAGGAATCTACAATGTCTGGAGAATGAGAAGGAGAAGTACACAATCTCAATGATGAACAATTAATACTTGGGGGATGTGGACCTAGGATTCGAGATGGAGGAAGAGGTGGAGGACGAGGTAGAGGAAGAGGAAGGGGAGAATAAAGAGAACAAATAAGAGGAGGAGGAAATAGAGAAGAAGCAAATCTTGTTGTATTTCCTATATTAGATGAGGATAAAACTGCCACAATGAAGAATATCTCACCCTCCATCCTCCCCAATTTTCATGGATTAAGGAGTGAAGATACAGAAACATTTCTTTTTGAATTCAAAGTTTTATGTAGATCGTATGACTACTTACTGGATTCTCAAAAATTGGAATTATTTCCTGCAACACTTAAGGATGCAACATTAAAATGGTTCATGGGCTTAATAACACATTCTATTAGGACATGGGAAGAAATGAAGAATGAATTCTTACAAAAGTACAAGGATTACTACACACCTCGTAATTGGAAATATGAAGTTTTTAAGATGATGCAAAGAGAAGATGAAAACTTAGAGGACCTAATTGAAAGATTCAGTTACAATCTAAAATGGGCTAGGATGGAAAATTTAGATTAAGATACCTTAAAATCTCTCTTGTTGAAAGAAATTAGATATGAATGGATAGATATTCTTAATATGATGGGAAATGGAGACATCTATCAACTATCATTACCTAATATCTCTGAATTATGCATACATCTTTCAAGAGGAAATTCAGGAATTGGGAGAAATCCAAGGGATCCTATTCTTTCTAGAATGAATAAATCTACAGCTATGTTGTACTATACAACAACCCTCCCCATTTTTAATTTTTATAATAAATCCCATTTAAAAATAGGTCCCCTTTTTTATATCTTTATTCCTAAATAGAAATAAAAAATTCATTGATAAAAGGATACATATCACGTTTTTATTGACAAAGTGTACAACCTTTAATAATTTTCCGATCCGATGAGTTATAAGGCCTTTTAAACATATCGAGCACATTATAAAGACTTTATACTTAATAATTATTAAAATGAACAGTAATCGCAATCGAAAACTCGGAGAATTTTTAAAGTTTGTTTTTACTTTGTAAAGTTCCAATGCGATCGCGCTTCATCGCAATCGCATTTTGATAAACTTAAAGTGTTGTGTTTCTTGTATATACTTCCGAAGAGATGCGATTCATCGCAATCACATTTCGGAATAATTTAAAAACATTGCATTCTATTGTTTTAAAACTCCGATGCGACGGATCCTATCTCATCGCAATCTCAAAATTGGAGAAAATGGTAAATGGTTCATTTCGTTTTAAATCTCCGATGCGATCTTCGCAATCGGGATTTGGTATAAGTCTTGTTTCATTTCCCTTTTAAATGAATTGCGATGCGATTATGACTTAAATATCCATTTATTATTATTCATCGTTTTTCATTTTTTTAAAAGGAAATATATCTATACTTATTTTGAAATATGCCAAATCTCCATTTGTACAATAACATTAACTCACTAATCAAACGAATAACAATGATTTGTTTTGTTATTGAATGCATGAGTGTGACCCCCTAGAGGGCATCTAAGTTTTAAACCACGAAAATAATAAATACAAATCAATGAATAAGCCCTTTGTATAGTTGTTTTTCATTATTACGTCTTTACCTTGGCTGAAAGCTTGTCCTTGTTGCAGAGAAATAGAATATCCAATATTTCTATTCGAAGAGCAAGAGAAATACTCCCTGACATTGAAATGTCGAAGAGATTCAGGAAATCAAAGGCTACCACTGCTGCAAAAGCCCCTGTGATTATTATGCCACCTAAAGAGAAACCAGCAAAACTTAAGCTAGTTACAGACACCTCCTGCCAGGGACTTGGAAAAATGACATGGGAAAGTGTTTACAATCTATTGGAAAAGTAAAATCCTATAATTTTTGAAGCTGAGGCCACAGTTCCTGATGAAGCAGATTCAGACTTTGATTCTGAAAGTCCTCTTGGTTCACTGGCAAACTCATTTCTACACAGAGTTGCTGCTCGGGCAAACATTTTCCCGTATTACAATGTTATTGGATGGGTGATTGATAATGTATCTATAAAAGATAGAACTTTCGTTTCTACATCTGGAACAATTTTTGGGTCATTCAGGCCAGAAGATATCAAGGCAATGTACCACCTTCCTGACCCACGGAAGATTTACAACAAAGATTTTATCAAAGAATTCAATGTAAAAAATGAAAATCAATCAGAACTAATCAGAGAATGGAGAAGGGCTCCTTAAAAACACAGGCATGAGGCATCAGGTATGTACTCCATGGAGTCTCTCTTGCCTCCATATTGTTATGCCGCAGCTATGATGTGTAGATTTTTTGGTATTGATAACTCGGCTAGGTTTGCCATTCAAATGGTTCCGTTGATACATGCTACTATTAATTCTAAAATAATGGATTGGGTTGTTATCTTGTCTGATAAGATAGCCAATAGAGTTATGGAGTACATGAAAGACAAAAACTCAGGAAATTCCACTCATTTTTACTTTTGTGATTGCATCCTAGATGCTCTGTGTTTCAATTCAGAATTTTCGCTATTAGGATGGAAATGGACTCCTAAAGAACCTGTCCCAATTGATATATATCAAAAGTTCTTATGGAAGGGGCATTTCAGAAGTCATGTTTACAGAGTTTGCCATGGTTTTCTTATTCCAATTTACCAAATCATTTTTGGCTAATTCCCTCCTAGACTTTTCGATAAAGCTAGAGTTGATTTGTCCTCTATTGGAGATTGGTTCGGGGAGGAAAATTTCACTTATGTCAGCATTTTTGGAAGTATTGTAGAGCCACACATCCTTCCTTTATATGTTCCAGACAAACTGTTAGCTCAGGAAATTTCTTATCAGGTGACAGTAGAAGGTATGTCTAGGACTTTAAAGAACAACAAAAACTTATGTGGCCTACTTTTCCTTTCAAATGTGGTGATTATAATCTCAGCAATTTTTTCCATGCTGAAAAAGAATTTTTTAATTTAACTGATATTAAACTTTCAACAATTTCTGGAAGGCAATATGATCCCAGGAAGGTGGCATATGATTTTACTACCTTTGTTTCAATTTCTCGGTTCGAACATGAACCAGATGTCTTTGATGATTTATTTGTTTCTGTAGATAAAATATCTCAAATTTTTTATTTGGCCAAGTCCAAACTTCAGCCTGAAGAAATGAATAAATTTTTATTATTTAGAAGTCAGAGGCTACTCAGAGTTCCTCTAGATCAGTTGAGGATTTCTAAACAGGGATGTGAACCACAATAGAAAGATACAGGAAGTACTTCTGGCAAAGAAATAACAGGAACTAATCTTGTTTTTTAGAAGAAAGATGATAGCAGCCAAGCTGACACTAGAAAGACAGAAACCGCTGATAAAATTGATGTACAGCAGTCTTCGGCTCAAGCAGGAAAAGAGAGCACAGGTACTGATGCCCATGTGCATATTGAAAAAGGAGCCACAGAGAGTAAAAATATTGAACAAGCACCTGAAAGTAGTACAAATAATAGTACAAATTCTCAACTTGGAGGACAAGAGGCTACTGAACTTATTTTTTCTCCTCATTTGCTAAGCCAATATGAACAATTTTCCTAGAAAATAGGACAACAAAACACTCCCCAAGTTGATGATCCAAAGGACCAAGATGTAGAAATCATCCCTAAAAACTCCACAGATGAGATTATGTCAAAGATAGAAGAAATTCCTCCTTTGGATATATTTTACAGTCCCAAACATAGGGTTGTGGTGAGAAAACAGAGAAAAAGGAGCAAAATTGATCAAGATGCACCTTTTGCATCACAAGGGGAATTCATGAATATTGTTTATAAGAATGCTAAGGTGAATCCATCTGAGGATCTCACCAAATTATCTCAGTATGCAGGTGCTTATAGTGTTGCTACCATAGATAAAGCTTCTGAAGTTTCACAATTGATGAAGCAAAAATATGTGCAAATAACTATGTTTGAGGAACAGGTTGCAGAAAACCAACAAAGGATCATTCAATTAGAACAATGATTAAAAGATGAAGAGCTCAAATGTAAACAGTTAGAAGAGCATATGGCTATTGAAAAAGAGAATATTGATTAGCAGGCCCTAGAAAAGAAACAACAGCTAAACCAAGAAATTGCAAAATTACAAGCTCTTCTACAAAATGAGCAGACTCTGAAGATTGAACAAGAAAAGATGTTTCAATCTAAATTAGACAAATTCAAGAATTATCCCAGTTTGGACCAATTCAAAAATGAAGCCTTGGAGACAAAAAAATTATTGTCTCAACAATTAAATGGATTTTTTCTAAAGATTGCAGAAGCAAAATCTCTATGTGAGTTAACATCTTCCTTGATAGATGAAGGAGTCACTCTTAATATTGAATTTGATGAAGCAGATGAAAAGATCTCCGATTTTATTTTATGGCAAGACTCAAAATCAAGGAGAAAAGCAGATCTTCCCAAAATTATGGAGAGACATAAAGAAATTGTTTTTGCAGAATGGGAACATCGCTTGATCAATGCAGAAAGAGCCACATCCAGAGCTAAAGGGATAATGAACAATGTAACACAGATGGTAAATGATAACTTATATGCAATCAATTTAATTGCAGGTTGTAGTCCCGACCAATTACCCAGAGTAAAATAAACTGATCTTAGATGGAAACAAATTGGCCAATTACAAGGAATATCATGGGATGCAATGTGGACTTATCTCATCAAGCCACATAGTCAACAAACAACAATTAAATTTCTCTCAAATTCCATTGATTGCATCATTCCCGAATTCTCGATGCCACATACACAGGACGGTTGCACTCAAAGCTTATTCATCCTGAAGAAGTAAAGCAGATGCTCAAATCTGCCACCTTCGCACATCAATCGCAACAGATGATCAATGAGTTGGTTTTCATCAAGCTCGCATTTCTGTTTTAGATATTTTTTAATTTAGATAGATTGTAGGAATAGTTTTAGTTATTTTTGTTAAGTACCTATTTAAACCCCTTTCATGCATTTAGAAAGGGGTCCTAAATTTGTAATATTTTGACTTGGAGATTACATTTTTGTACTCCATTGACTCCTATATTTTTATAAAGGATCACATCTGGTGATTCTCTGTGAAATTATCTTTAAGAATTGCATTTCTATATCTTGGAGTTGATTTTACATTGAAGTTGTTGGATTTGGATATCAGACTGCATTGGAAAATATCGAGATGGATATGGTATTTTTATCTATTCACTGTTAGTTTATTTTGTTATGTGATATTCTCTTTTAAATTGCTATCATTTATGTGTATTTGTTTCACAATATTTCTTTATACATATCATTTCTGAGTGTGTTAGAAATATTTATCTTTCATCGTATATGCAAGCGATATATTATGATGAATGCAATATGTTATTATAACTCTGTTTAATTTCTTAAAAAAAGTTATCTTTATTTGTTACTGCATATTTCAATTAGATTGTAATACATTTTCATGGTTATTGGTTAATTGAATCAATTTAAAGTTGTATTCACATTTGATGCCTGGGTTAGTCTTAGAGTTATTTCATCAGTATTTAAATTAGATTATATAGTTTTATTTCAGTCATTTAGTCCCATTTTCCCCCATCCAATCATTCCATTACCAACCCATTTAAATTACTAGGAAATTGGTCCTATAAATCCAGTCAGAGCCACCACACCAAACAGAAAAGAATTTGTCCTAAGGTCCCGACCGGGTGGTTATCCTCTGATGTTTGAAGCTGCGATTTTCAAGGCTTCAACAAGCTGGAACAATAAGTAGGGCTGAAATAAAAAAGTATTTTGAGAATTCAAAATAGATATTTTAAGGAGTCTTAGTGAACAAATATACACCCTAAAATTACAAAACAAGCAAAGAGCTGAAAGTGATACCTTATCTATCTTCTGTCCAAAATGCAAAAAGAAACATGCCTTAAGAGAATGTCCTCTTGATTTAAAAATCATAGAGACCTATGTCATATGTACAGAAAAACATGAAACAAAGAGATTTCCTTCTATTCTAGGTCTTAAGGCTATTTTATAAGAGGAAATAGCCCCACACCAAGTAGATCCTCTTTGTTTTGTTTCTAGAATACCATGGCAAGAGTCGTGTTTTAACAATCATATGTATACTCAGCCCCTATAGAATAACTGGAATTCATCAATGACATGGTATCAACCCTGGTCTAAACCTCAACCTTGGACATAAGGAATGCAAAATCCTTATGGTAGATATTCTCAAAAGATCACCAATATTCACAATCTTATCCAAACTATCCACCACAACATTTTCCTCAAATGATTCAACAACCTCAATGTCCAAATCATAATCCACAACTTTCATTTCCATTTCCACAAAGGCCAAACCAACTACCTTCTCAGCCACTTCCAAACCCAAACAACAAAAATGCACAACCTATTTATAACATGGAGGGACAAAACTTTCAGACTTATATGATAACTCCACTAGATCTTAACAACGTGTTGAGAAAAATATTGAGAGGGGGGGGGGGGGGTGAATCAGTATTTACAATAATCACAATATTTTACTTTTCTTTTATTGATTTATATACGTGAATTTGATTAGCCCAACTAACGTATGTATGCATTTATCCCAATAGAAACTTGCGTATACCCAAATAACTTTAGTGTTCAGGTAAATATTCAGAAACATTCTTTAGCCCAATCATCAGTTATGCATAAGATAGTTAAACACTAAAAATGTGTAGTAAAAACAAAATAAATCATCACATAAGAGCATCACACATGAACACCAAGATTTAAGGTGGAAACCCAAGTCGGGAGAAAACCACTGGTGTTTTCGTCTCTGTCTTCAATATTTATTATATAGAAAAATTCTTACAATGTTGTATTGATGCAGACTCATATTAGTATGCAGGAATATACCTGCAGAAGGATGCAAAATTTTCTCATTCTCCAGTAGCTATTGGAAGGGAGCTCCAACCCCGTGATCTCATTTACCAGCCACTACTGGAAGGGAGCTACAACCCCCTGAACGGAACACTAGCTTCTACTGGCAAGAAGCTTCTACTTCCACACTGAAGGCTTCAACCCTTGGACCTACTGCAGACCACATTTCATAAATTTTCACACTAGATCAAACAAATTCAACACATATCAATATATAGATCAAAACCAATAGCCATAACCCAAACTTTTAAATAGAACAGTAAGATCACTGTAACCATAACACAGTAATAAACCAATATTTCTGAATCAACATGCAAAATCAATTTCAACCTTGATCATTCATCACATTAAATGCATACACTAATTCACTTTTCTGAAACTACATGTATACACGCTTTCTTGCACACCAACCTGCGTATAAATCTGTGAATACTGAATTTCCAGAATTTGATCAGACCCAAAAATAGATCTGAGACTTTCAGTCATAAATATTTTCAGATTTGCAGAACCCTTATTCAATCAACATCATCAATCATATTTAATTATTCATTGATTATATTTGTACACAGTCAAATAGCAGCATATACAATATTCAAACAACATAGAAGACTTCATTGTCAGACAACATAAATATAGTAGCAATAAAGAGATAACGTATTCATCAATGCTTCAGAAAACCCTGACTTCCATACGCGCTTTTTATGAAACAAACCCACATGTATACTCGCTTTTACCGAGACAAACCAACATATAGATCTGTAAATAGTTAAGATTGCAGAAATTTTTAGATCAACAGACTTGCCCAAATTTTATACTTCATTTCAGCAATCATGCACCAGGTCATAGATCTAATCATATCCAAAACAGATCAAGAAAATACATATTCATTTCAGTTCTAGAGAGCTTGATCCAACATTGTATTCATAGGTGCATCATTATTTCATATCTATCATCAAATTGAAATCCATTCCATGTAGATAAACTTTAGAGTGAATTTTTCGGCCAAAACCCATACACATGCATGCCCTACACTATGACCTTCTTTTCCTTATATAGGTTTAGCCTTTACCAACACCATGAGCCAAAACCACACAAGTGTCGATGGTCTTCTTGGACGGAATCAAATAGACGACACAATTCTCAATACTGTGGGCTAAAACCATGGTAATGCCTCCTTGTTTCAGAATATTAGAGCCCATAAGGCCTACACGAATTCACTCGTTCTTTTCCGCGTGTATACGTGACTTGGCCTGCACGAACTCGCGTATAGAACCCTCAATATGAATATTAACCATATACTGCTAGACTTATACCCCTCTTCTACAAGACCTCCTTCTAAACCACTGAGCTTCTCCAGAATTCATATACTTCATCATTTTCAAGATAGTTTCCATCAAGGACAACATATGCAATCATAAGAATCATATTGCCAACAATCTCCCCCTTTGGACTTGATGGCAAACATGATGGAGTTTGATCACCACCACCTATAGAGATATAAAGGATATAAACATGTATTCAAACACCAAAACCTCCCCCCCTTTGACATCAAGAGAAAATGGAGGAAAAATGATCCCCCTTAGCTCATGCTAAGGCTTCATATATTCAATAAAATACATGAATCTATAACTCAACTAAGTATGAACTTTACTAAGGACAAAAAATTACATCAAGGATCCAACTGAGAGGAATTACATATTGACTCAAATACCCAACCAAGTGGGTTTACATATTTGAAAAATTACATACATGACTCAATATGACAATATTTACATCACAAGTCTCAACATGACCCTTATATAAAAATACAGATATGACTTTTTATAACCAAGACCAAACACTCTAAAAAAGAGAGATCATAATGAAGCAACCAGCATACTACCAGCAATGCATTCTACAAGGAAAATGCTTCCCCTAAACCTATGCATCTTGAACACCTTCAACAAAGAATTCATCAAAGAGATAAATATCAAGGAAATGAACTACAATATGACTATTAGAACAACATAATTTAACCATCAACACCTAAGGACAAAAATATGACACAGACTATTCTAAAAGCTTACCCATATATTTTATGTCAACAAGAACCATACGCGGCTTTATACAGAGAAAATCGTGTATATATGTGACTCGCCTTTATAAGACCTACATATCGAATTTAATCTTATGAAATTCAAGAATATTTGGTAAGTGAGGTAGAGAAAACTCCAAATTTTGTCTGATATGTTCAAATGCTTCCTTGGGAAAAGGTTTAGTAAATATATCAACAACGTGTTATTTTGAGGGAACATACTCCAACTTAACCTTTTTCTCAAGCACTTTTTCTCGTAAGAAGTGACATTTGATAGGAATTTTATTGGTCTTGGAATGCATAAAAAAATTTTTCGATATGCTGATGGCACTTGTATTATCACATAGGATGGATATGGGAGGAAAAAATTCGATTTGAATATATTGTAATGTCTGCATCATCCAAAGTATTTGTGTGCAACATTATGCAACAGCCACATATTCTGATTCTGCTCTAGGTAAGGCAATGGAACTTTATTTCTTGTTGAACCAATACTAATTGGGGCCCCATATAGAATGCACCACCACTAGTGCTTTTCCGATCATCAATATTTGCAGCCCAGTCCGCATCTGTGTAAGCATGTAGAGTAAGATCAACATTCTTAGGATACCATAGACCAAAATCTTGAGTTCCTTGTAGATATTTGAATATTATTTTCACAGCCTGAATATGGGACTCCTTTGGATTGGCTTGGAATCATCCAACAATCCCAACCGCATGCATAATATATGGTCTAGTCCAAGTTAGATAAAGCATACTTCCAATCATAGATCTATACTCTGGTTGGTTTACCATTGGAGAATCATCATGAGAACAAAGGTTACATCTGGTCACCATTGGAGTGCTCACTGGTTTACAGTCTTCGATCCCATACTTCTTCAGAATATGCTTGAGATATTTTTCTTGTGAGATAAATATGCCATATTTTTCTTCTTGCACTTGTAAGCCAAGAAAATATGTTAGTTCCCAAAGTAATGACATTTCAAATTCTTGCTACATAACAGATGAAAATTTTTTACTCATGGATTATTCATTACTCCAAAAAATGATGTCATCAACATAAAAAACAATAATTAATAGTTTATCATTCTCAATTTTTGTATATAATTTATTGTCTGCAGATCATTTTCTGAAACCTTATTGTTGAAGATATTTTTCAAGATGATAATACCATTCCCGAGGAGCTTGTTTTAGACCATATAGAGCCTTTTTTATTTTGAAAACAAGTTTTTAATCATTTCCCAGAATGAATCCTTCAGGTTGTTCTATATAAAATTCTTCTTCTAGATCACCATTGAGGAAATCATATTTTACCTCCATTGGATAAACTTTGAACTATTGAAAACTTGAGAAAGCAAAAAAAAATGTTATGGCTTCAAGTCTGGCTACAGTTGCAAAGGTTTCTTCAAAGTCTATACCTTCTTATTGAGCATACCCTTTACAAACAAGTCTAGATTTGTTTCTAATAACATATCCATTTTCATTTAACTTGTTTTTGAATATCCATTTTGTTCAAATGAAATTTTTATCATGAGGCCTTGGAACCAATTCCCAATTATTATTCTTTTCAATCTGATCAAGTTCTTAATTCATGGCCTAAATCCAACATTCACCTTTACTAGCCTGATTTACATTCTTTGGTTCATTGGTGGATAATAATGCCAAATAGGTATGGGATCCTACAAGAGTTCTTCGTGTTTGGACACCTGATCCATTTTCTCCCAGTATTTGAGATTTTGGATGATTATTTTGAAAATACCTAGATTGAGCCTTTTCTGATATATCTTCTTCTGGTTCTTAATTGGATTCTCCTTCTATATTGTTGCTATTTGATGAGGGAAAATATATATCATCATCATCTTCATTTTTTGTTATTGCCCTTTTGGGAGCTATGGGAGACTCATCAATTACAACATCAATACATTCAAAAATCTTCCGAAGTATTTTATTGTAGCATTTATATTCTTTACTTCTAGAAGAGTAGCCAAGAAATATTCCTTCATCTACTCTAGGCTCAAAATTACCAAGTTTTTCATCATTATTCTTGATAAAACATTTTCTTCCAAATACTCTAAAATGCTTTACCCTGGGAGTATTACCATACCATAGTTAATAACGTGTTTTATCACTGTCTACACAAACATGAGCCTTATTGAGAATATTTACTGCAGTGTGTGCTGCTTCTCCCCAAAAGGTGTCATGAGTTCCAGATTCATCAAGCATAGCACGAGCCATTTGCTAAACACACCATTTTGTTGTGGAGTTATAGCTACAGAAAACTGTCTTTTTATGCCATACTATTCACAGAAATAAAATAATTCATCTGATATGTATTATCCTCCTCAATCAGATCTAAGACATTTTATTTTTAGATCTAATTCATTTTCAACCAAATCTTTGAAGATCTTAAAATTTTCAAATGCTTCATCTTTATGTTTCAATAAACCGATCCAACACATTCTAGAAAAATCAATAGAATATAGTATTTTTCTCCATGAGATGATTTTTTCCTTACAAAACCACATAAATCAGTATGTATAAGTTCAAGAGGCTTACTTACTGATACTTCCTTGTCATTAACTTTCACCCTAGCTTGCTTACCGAATTGGCATGACTTGCATATGGTACTTTCAGGTAGAGTGATGTTGGGTAGATCACGAACAACTTTGAGTCTGCTAGATTTTCTTATTTGAGAGAAACTCAAATGTCCCAATCTTCTGTGCCATAACCAATTTTCTGTAGATTTACCTAGATATCATTTCTCTTAGCCTCCTTTCAATATATACATATTTCTTGGTGTTCTTGTTCATTTTATTACGATTTTTCCCATGTCAAGTTCACGAACTACACACTCTTTTGAACTAAATACAACTTCATTTCCTTGATCACACATTTGACTCACACTCAACAAGTTATGACTTAATCCATCCACATACATAACATTGTTAGATTTTACCTTTTATTTTAGAAAAATAGATCCTTTTCCCTTAATGATAGCAGGAGAGTCATTTCCAAAAGTAACATTATTTTCTTTCTCTAAAGCATTGTATGAAATAATTTTATCTTTATCACCTGTCATGTGTTTCGAGCATCCGCTATCAATGTACCATTGATTTTATTCTCCTTCTGCAAATAAATCTATGCCACAACTTTCAAATTGTAAGTCCTTCTTTCTCCATACCTTGGAGCTTGTGGGTACATGTTCTTTTGGCTAAAGCTTGCTCCTCAATTCAAATTTTTCATATTCAAAGTTATTGCAAAATGAACATTTAATTTCTTCTTGAAGAGGTGAAAAGTTGTTATAAGTATTCTTCTTTATTCTTGTCTCATTTATTTTCTTTCTTGCTTCTCTGGTCATGATGGTTTTGTGTGCAACACATTGAGTAGCTTTATGACCAAAATTATGACATGAGAAACATTGTCCATTAAAGAATAAATTTATGTGATCATGGAACCTTCTATTGATGCTTACCTTTTGATTGATATTTTTGTTATTGTTCATCCTTGAATTAAAGTGGTCATGCTTTACCTGGGAATTTTCTTTATTCTTTTTCTGAGTGACGAAGTGTTGCTAGCTGGATTTTTCTGCATTTAGATAGCTTGTTGCTGAAGATTGAGAAGATTCCCTGATATATCCAAGGCTTGTCTTTACAAGAGGAGATCTTTGTACCTTAATAATTTCATTTAAGGTTTCATATCCTTTAGCAAATCTAATATTTAAAGTTTTCACTTTCTCAATTTCCTTCCTTAGACTTACTATTTCACATTCTAATTTCTCATTGTGCTTCTCCTTTTCTATAAGTTGATTCTTTAGAGTATCTATGGCTATTTTTTTTTCTCTTCCAAACATATTTTGAGTTGATTGATCTCTTCAATAAAATCATTTTCTTCTAAAGCATCCATAAAAGTATCTTTAGCCTCACTAGAGTCCTTTTCAAATTCCATGAGCAGACTAATATCCTAATCAGATTCTCCTTCTTCACTATTTGATAGACCATCACTATCTTCATTAGTATACTAACTTTTTCTATTAATAAAATCTTTCTTATTAACTTTTGCTAAATCTTTTCCCTTTTCATGATTATCTTTATGGGGACATTTAGCAGCGTAATGACCAACTCTTCCACAAGAAAAGCATTTGAAAGGAAGCTTAACTCTGAACCTTCCAGTGCCAAGTTGAAGTTTCTTTACTGAATTTACCTCATCTTCTTCTTATACATACCCTAATCCTTCTTGTTCTTCCACTTCATTGCCTTTTGTAGTAGCTCTAAAAGCAGCTTCTTTGACTTCAGACAGACCTCCTTTCCCCATTTCACATGCAGTCAAAATCCCATGAAGTTGAACAACAGTAATATTTTGTAGATCATGCTTCTCTTCGATAGCAAACACTTTTGACTCGAATTTAGGAGTCATAGATCTTATAAATTTTTATACTAAAGTAGTGTCACTTATGACTTCACCCAAATTTCTCATATGATTTACGAACTCATCAAGACGTAAAAATAAACTAGTAATACTTTCATCATTATGCATTCTGAGTTTTTCATATTGAATTTTGAGAGTTTGGAGTATAACACATTTTACCTTGGCATCACCTTCATAGCTCAAAATGATCTTGTTCCATATATCCTTTGTTGTATTTAACTGCATAACTTTGAAAAATTATAATTCAGTTAAACTCCCCAATAATGCATTGACAACCTTTTCATTGGTTTCATATTTCTTCCTTGCTACTGGATCTGCTAGAATTGAGGTGGGATATTGGTAACTACCTTCAACTATAGCCCATAAATCTACTCCAAGAGACTGAAGATAGGATCTTTTCCTAGTTTTCCAGAAGATTAAATTGTTTCCATTGAAGAGTGGAGGTCTGATAGATGTTGTCCCGTCTTTATTTCTCATCTTAGATGATCTTCCAATCTAGTGATTAAGCTTATTTAGAAGGACATGCTCTGATACCAATTGTTGGGAAAAATATTGAGGGTGGGGGGAGGGGTGAATCAGCATTTACAATAATCACAATATTTTACTTTTCCTTTACTGATTTATATACATGACTTTGATTATCCCAACTAGCCTATGTATGCATATATTCTAACAGAAACTTTTGTATACCCAAATAACCTTACTGTTCAGGTAAATATTTAGAAACATTCTTTATCCCAGATCATCAGTTATGCATCATATAGTTAAGTAATAAACATGTGCAGTAAAAACAAAATAAATCATCACACGAGAGCATTAGACATGAACACCAAGATTTAAGGTGGAAACCCAAGTAGGGAGAAAACCACCACTACTTTCATCTTTGTCTTCAATATTTATTATATAGAAAACTGCTTACAATGTTGTACTGATGCGGACTCATATCAGGACGTATGCATCTACCTACAAAAGGATGCAACCTTCTCTCATTCTCCATCTACTACTATATGGGAGCTCCAACCCCCTGATCTCATTTACCAGCCACTACTGGAAGGGAGCTACAACCCCCTGAACAAAACACCATCTTCTACTGGTAGGAAGCTTCTACTTCCACACTGAAGGCTTCAACCCTCAGACCTATTGCAAACCACATTTCATAAATTTTTACATTGGATCCAACAATTTCAACACATCTCAATATATAGATCAACACCAATAGCCATAACCCAAAATTTTAAACAGAACAATAAGATCATTGTAACCAGAACACATTAATAAACCCAGATTTTTTAATCAACATGCAAAATCAATTTCAACCTTGATCATTCATCACATTAAATGCATACGCTACTTCACTTTTCTGAACCTTCATGTATACGCACTTTCTTGTGCACCAACCTGCATATATATCTGTGAATACTGAATTTACAGAATTTGATTAGACCCAAAAAAAAATCTGAGACTTTCAGTCATACATATTTTCATCTTTGTAGAACCCTTATTCAGTCAACATCATCAATCATATTTAATCATTCATTGATCATATTTGTACACAGTCAACTAGCAGCATATACAGCATTCAAACAACCCAGAAGAATTAATTGGTAGACATTAGAAATATAGAATCAATAAAAAGATAACCTCTTCATCAATGCTTCAAAAAACCCTAACTTCCATACACGCTTTTTCTGAAACAAACTCGTGTGTATACACGCTTTTACCAAGACGAACCAGCGTATAGATCTATAAATAGTTAAGACTGCAGAAATTTTCAGATCAACAGACTTACCCAGGTTTTATACTTCACTTCAACAATCATGTGCCAGGTCATAGATCTAAGCATCTCCCAAACAGATCAAGAAAATACATAGTCATTTCAATTCTAGAGAGCTTGATCCAACATTGCATTCATAAGTGCATCATTATTTCAAATCTATCATCAAAATAAAAGCCATTCCATATATATATACTTCAGAGTGAAGTATTCATTCAAAAACCATACACATGCACACCCTGCACTATGATCTTCTTCTCCTTATATAGGTTTAGCCTTTACCAACACCATGAGCCAAAACGACACAAGTGCCGATGGTTTTCTTGGACAGAATAAAATAGACAACACAACGCTCAATATTGTGGGCCAAAACCATGATAATGCCCCCTGGTATCATAATTTTAGAGCGCATAAGGCATACACAACTTTGCTCATTTTTTTCCGCGTGTATACACAACTTGGCCTGCACGAACTTATGTATAGAACCTTCAATATGAATATTAACAATCTTCTATTGGACTGATACCCTTCTTCTACTAGACCTTTTGTTAAACCAGTGAGCTTCTCCAAAAGTCATATACTTCAGCATTTTCAAGATAGTTGCCATCGAGGAAAACATATGCAATCATAAGAATCATATTGCCAACACAATGTTCAACTTAGATCTGGTAGGATATTAGAAAAGAAAAAGCCTTTTTTTTTTATTCAAGAAAAAGTTGATCACTCTAATGAGGAGATTTCTCGTCATCAAGATAAAAAATTTCAAAATAAAATAATCATTCTGGAGAAGAGACATCTCTTCATCAAAATCAAAATTTTCAAAATCAAACACAAGGAAATCCAATAAACTCAACTCCTATCATAGAGAAACCTTCCGTATATATACCAAAACCTTCGTTCCCTAAAAGATTAAAAATTGATAAAGGGGTAGAAAAACAAATCATGTTGTCTAATTATGATATATTATATGAATTGAAGAATGTTTGAATCAAAATACCTTTGTTACAAGCCATTAAAGAAATTTCAATCCTTTCAAAAACAATAAGAGAGTTGAGTTTAAATAAATCTGGAATAAAACCAAAGGAAGTAAAAAGAATACAGTTAGTGAGAAAAATTGTAGATATATTGATGGGAAAAATAGCCATACATAAATATTTGGATATAGGAAGTCCCATTGTGAAAACACACATCAATGGTATTGAGATCCCAAATACATTGATCGACTTAGGAGAAGCCATAAACATCATGAGTAAACAAAATATGGAACAACTAAAACTTCCAAATCTTCAATATACACCAACATTACTACAACTAAAATATAGATCAGTAATCAAACTTGATGGTGTATTAGAATACATTTATGTATCCTTAGATTCTTGGGAATATCCAGTTTACTTTATGATCTTAACTCCTAAGAATAACTTAGGAGGACATCCATTGATATTAGGAAGGCCTCGGTTAGCTACATGTGATGCTTTCATCAGTTGTAGATCTAGTGATATTTTTATCTCTGATGGAAGTTCAAAAAATAAATTCACTTTATATCCTCCAGAAAAAGAAATGATAGAAGTAAAAAATGAAGAATGGATGGATGATGACAATGGCATACAACCTATTTTTACTATCTCTCACATTATTGAAGAAAATCAAATTCTAAATTCAATAGAAAATCATGAATCATCTTCACAGTGTGAGAATAGTCAAAATTTTAAATAACGGTATAATATCGAATACTTATCATCCAAACAATGTCTTTATATTCTATGGAAGAATTGGGTAATTCTACAATTGAAATATTTCCAAGTAAAACTTTTAACATAAACAAAAACCTAGAATAATTTCAAAAACAGTAGTTAATAAAAACATTGCAAAAACATTCTTCTGCATATGCATGGGAATGCACTGACATGAAAGGAATCAACCCTGAAAATTGCATACATCATATCTATATTAAGGAAAATTCTAGACCAATCAGACAACCTCAAAGAAGAATGAATCCAAACCTTAGGGAAATTGAAAAGGAAGAACTACAAAAAATAATGAATGTAAACCTTTTTTATCCAATATCAGTTAGTCAGTGGGTTTGACCTTTAGTAATTATCCCTATAAATAAAGGAAAAGTGTATTGATTATAGGGAGTTTAATAAAGCTACTTAAAAAGATCACTTTCCATTACCTTTCATAGATCAAGTTTTAGATACACTAGCAGGCAAGAAATATTTTTCATTCTTGGACGGTTTTAGTGGGTATAATAAAATTTAGGTAGCACCTGAAGATCAAGACAAAACCACATTTACTTGTCCATGGGGAACTTATGCTTACCGAGTACTTCCTTTTGGATTATGCGATGCACCTGAATCATTCCAAAAAGCAGTATTAGGTATTTTTTCTGATTTAATTCATGACTATGTGGAAGTGTATATGGATGATTTTAAAGTCTATGAAAATTCTTTTGAAGAAGCCCTTGAAAATTTGGAAAAAAATTCTCGTAAGATGTAAGGAAGAAAATCTCTCATTAAGTCATGAAAAATGTTCTATGATGTTTTCTGAAGGAATTGTTTTAGGACACCATATTTCAGGAAATGGAATTAAGGTGGACTCATCTAAAGTTGAAGTTATTTCCAAATTAGCAATCCAAAATTTTCAAAAAGATGTTAGGATTTTTCTTGGTTTTAGATGATACTACAGAAGATTTATAGAAAAATTCACAAAAATTTCATCTCCACTCTTCAAATTTCTCACAAAGGATTGTGAATTTAGCTGGAACCCTGAGTTCCAAAAGGTATTTGAAACGTTCAAAGAAAATATTTCTGAAGCACCCATCTTAAGAGGAACAAATTGGAAATTACCTTTTCATATCTCAACTGATGCTTCAGATACAACTCTGGGAGCTGTATTAGGACATAAAGACTTGACCCCTTATTCCATCTACTATACAAGTAAGAATTTCACTCTAGTTGAGTTAAATTATATTGTTACTGAAAAAGAGTTTCTATTTGTTGTCCATGATATTAACAAATTCAGACATTACATCATTGGTTATGAAAATTTCATTCACACGGATCATTATGCAATTAGATACCTAATGAATAAATCTATCACTAATGGCAGAGTCACAAGATGGTTATTATTATTGCAAGAATTTAATATCACCATGTTAGATCGACCAGGAATGAAAAACACAGTTGTTGACTTTTCGTCTAGAATTCGAAATGATAATAATGATACACTGGTAGAAGATAGTTTTCCTGATGAACATCTTTTTGCAATATTTACTAAATCTACATGGTTTGCAGACATTGCTAATTATTTAGCCACATGAAAACTACTATCATATTTGTTTCCTAGAGAAATGAGAAAGATAATTCAAATGAGTGCATCTTATTCATGGGTAAATGAGGAATTTTACAAGAAAAGTCTAGATCTCATCGTTAGAATACGTGTATGAGAGGATGAAATACTTGAGATACTAAAGGCATGCCATGATGAGCCATCTGGAGGACACTTTTCCGACAAGAGGAATGCCTACAAAATCATTATTTTAGGATATTATTGGCCTTCACTTTTCAAATATGCCAAGGAATATGTTAAAATGTGTGGAAGTTGTCAGAGAATGGGGAAACCTATTCCTTAAAATGAAATTCCCTTACAACTATAGGTACTCATCGAACCCTTTGAGCAATTGTCTTTGGATTTTGTTGGACCAATCAATCCACCATCAAGAAAAAAGAGGTATATTATTTTATGCACTGATTATGTCACTAAATGGATAGAAGCTAAAGCACTTTCCTTTGCTAATGAAAATGTTGTAGTTTCATTTTTTTTAGGATATTTTACCTCATTTTGGTATCCCAAGGGAAATTGTGACATATCAAGGAACTCAGTTTACATCCATAATGGTGTAAAATATCATGGAAGAGTACCAAATCAAGAATACGAAGTCTACTCCATGTCATCCACATGCAAATGGACAAGTGGAGTCTACTAATAAAGTGATTGAATCAATCCTCACAAATACTGTACATTTGCATAGAAGGGAATGGGCAAAAATGCTTCTTGAAGCTTTATGGGCCTACCAGACTACATGGCAAGACATACTCCCTATGAACTTGTTTATGTAAAGAAATTCTTGTTTCCAATAGAGTTCCAAATCAGAGTTCCAAATCAGAACCTTCAAAACAACAGTCAAATTGGGACTTGACTTGTGAGAAGCACAAAGGCATAGAATGGAGCAAATCAATTAGCTTGGTGAAATAAGACAAGATGCAGTTCAAAAGACCATCCTAGTTTAGAAACAAAGATCCATATGGCATGACAAATACATTAAAGAGAGGAAATTCCAAGCAGGAGATTGGGCACTTATTTTTGACTCAATGTTCAAATATTTCCAAGGGAAATTTAAAACTCATTGGCTTGGGCCTTATGAGATTTGAGAGTCTTTGATAATGGAGCAGTCAAGATTAGAACTATTGATGAAGAAAAGGTTCCTCTCCTTTTAAATGGACATCGACTAAAGGTTTACCATAATCCATTGATAACAGAAGAGTTTGTTATGATTTTTCAAGATAATGCTGATATGAAGTTGGTTAAGAAGAATCTTTCTTCTTCCCCAACTTTGTCTTATTTTTATTTTCATATCTAAAATAAAATAAAATAAATGAAAATGAAATAAAATAATATATATATATATATATATATGATTTTCACCTTATATTTTTTGTATAATAATGCCAATCAATGATTGGTTTATATATATATATATATATATATATATATATATATATATATATATATATATATAAACCAATCATTGATTGGCATTATTATACAAAAAATATAAGGTGAAAATCAGAATTTGTTTCTGACATCTTACATTTTCTTCATTCCAATTCTAAAAATCCAAAATTCTTTGCATTTCCATTTCTTTTTCAAAGAATAAAGTTTAGCTACAGAATTGTTGAAATTCTGCAGCACTCATAAAATTCTGCATCTCTTATACATTTCTATAGCCCCTATACAACAAGACCTTTTGACAGAAACAACTAAAGACTGTACTGGATTTTATAATGAAGAATGTACTAGAGAATACCTGAAGAACCAAGACAGAAAAGAAACAATTAAGGTTAGCTATATCCATGGTATGCAAATATAAAATTTTATTTAAATAATAAGGTTGCAAACATTGATATATATGAACTAGATGATCATACACCGCCAAATCAAATTTCATCATTAAAAAGACTTATTATGCCAAATAGAGACATAATCTCATGATTTGCTACTAAAACCTCATCATGATCTCCCCAACAATCAAATCTGATTTCATTGATTAATGATCTAAACGGTCATTTCTCATTCAAAAACCCCACTCATGCTCTTAATAACCCTGAAACCTATCTCATTCACTCGTTTACCTACACGTCTTTACCATTCCACATCATTACTCATCCACGTTTCCAGATTGATACTGAAATCCTCAATTAAGCCAGTCAAAATAGGCAGTCTTGAAGGTGAAACTCTCAGCAAGCTATGGGTCTGATTGTGAGAACAAAGCTTGTGGGAAAGAAGTTCATGGAAGGATATCTGCAACTAAAGGAAATATTGCAGAAAGCGCATTGGCTTAACTCCATGGAGAAGTTCGATGGGTTTCATAAATAAGTCACTAAAACTTTTGTTAGGCCTTTGACGAAGTAGAAGTTGAAATTGGTGACATCAAGTTCGCAGACAAAGAATCCTTCATGGCAGAAGCTACTGGACTACCGAAGACAAGAGAGAGATGGTTTAAGAACAGAGGAATCAATGGGGAAGAATGGAAAACCATCTTAAAAACCCCAGGTATGGATACTAGCATTTTCAGAAAGGGAATTCCTAGCACATCTCTTAAAGAAAAATGGAGAAATATGATGTTGATAATTCAAAAATTTGTTACATGTGAAGAAAGGTTTTGGTGTATGTTCTTCTATAATGCTAGGTTATTAATTAATTTTCTAGAAGATAAAGAGATAAATCTTCCATACTTTTTATTGAATAGCTTAACGTAGATGGAAGGAACTGTCCAAAAGAGGATTCAATTCATAGATAATACAATGTATCATCATGGATTGATAAAAAATCTTATTGAATTTCATTTAAAAATCCTAGGAGATACTTGGGAAAATTTCTTAATCTGAAATAGTTCACAAGAACAATAACAGGAACAACATAGTGATAATAAAATAAAAAGAGATGGAAAAGGAAAATTTGAAAGCCTTGTTGATGATCAACAACCATCTCAAAGACAATCAGAACACGAAATTCCTATTGCAGAGCTGTTTGGTAAAGTCAAGAAACAAATTGATAAAAATAAAGAAGGCAGCATGAAAGGAAAAGAAAAAACCATAAACATAGAGAATTCAAAGACTCAAAATCCTCTACAGCCAATAATAATATGTTCTGGACTTAGCAAAGAATCCAAAAAGCCACCTCCAGAAATAACAAAACTTGTTGATATAGAAGAAGATCCTGAGGTGCCATCACCTACTATTTCTTATCCCACACAGGATCCGAGCCGAAGAACTCCATAAATAGATCTAGTTCAGTAAGAAATTTATGATTACATTGAGTCTTTTGAAAGAACAAATGGAGGGAAGACATCAAGTTTTGAAGAAAAACCTTCTAGTCCACAGGAACCTCTAGTAAATACTCTAAAACAAGAAATTTTTTAACTAGAGACACTAAATAGGCATATTAAGCAGGAACATGAAGCTCTGAAGATGCATAATCAAATTGAAGACCATCAATGATAATACACTTCTACATTTGGGATTGTGTTTAAAGAAGAAAAAAATAGGACTTACTCCCTATGAACTTGTTTATGGGAAGCAAGTCTTGTTTCCAATAGATTTCCAAATCAAAACCTTCAAAACAAAAGTCAAATTGGGACTTGACTTGTCAGAAGCACAAAGGCATAGAATGGAACAACTCAATGAGCTTGATGAAACAATACAAGATGCAGTTCAAAAGACCGTCCTAGTTTTGCAACATAGATCCATATGGCATGAAAAATACATTAAAGAGAGGAAATTCCAAGTAGGAGATTGGGAAATTATTTTTGACTCAATGTTCAAATATTTCCAATGGAAATTTCAAACTCATTAGCTTCGGCCTTATGAGATTGACAGAGTCTTTGATAATGGAGCAGTTAGGATTATAGCTAATGATGAATAAAATGTTCATCTCCTTGTAAATGGACATCGACTTAAGTTATATCATAAGCCATTAAAAAAAGAGGAGTTTGTCATGATTTTTCAAGATAATGTTGATATGAAGTTGGTTAAGAAGAATATTTCTTCTTCCCCAACTTAGTCTTATTTTTATTTTCATATTTAAAAAAAATATGAAAATGAAATAAAATTATATGTGTGTGTGTGTGTGTGTGTGTGTGTGTGTGTGTGTAAACCGATCATTGATTGGCATCCTTATATAGAAAATATAAGGTGAAAATCGGAATTTGTTTCTAACATCTTACATTTTCTTCATTCCAATTCTAAAAATCCCAAGTTCTTTGCATTTCCCTTTATTTTTCAGAGAATAAAGTTTAGCTACAGAATTATTTAATTTCTGAAACTCTCATAAAATTTTGTAGCTCTTATACATTTCTGCAGCCCAGATACAACAGGACCTTTTGACAGAAGAAGCTGAAGATTGTACTGAAGATCAGTCTGAAGAATGTACTGTAGAATATCTAAAGAACCAAGACAAAGAAGAAACAAATAAGGTTAGTTATATCAAAGGTATGCAAATACAAAATTTTATTTAAATAATAAGGTTGCAAACATTGATATATATGAACTAGATGATCATATACTGCCAGCTCAAATGTAATCATTTAAAAGACCGATTATGCCAAATCGAGATCTAATCTCATGATTCGCCACTAAAACCTCATAATGATATCCCCAATGATCAAATATGATTTCATTGATTTATGATCTAAACAGTAATTTTTCATTCTGAAACCCCACTCATGCTCTTACCTTGAAACCTTGATCATTCGCTCATTTACCTGCACATCTCTACCATTCCACAACATCACTCATCCATGTTTCTAGATTGATACCAAAATCCTTAATTCACCTAGTCAAAAGAGGTGGTCTTGAAGGTGAAACTCTCGGTAAGATATGGGTCTGATTGTGAGAAAAAATCCTGTGGGAAAGAATTTCATGGAAGGATATCCACAAATGAACTAAATATTGTTGAAGTGCAGTGGCTTAACTTCGTGGAGAAATTCGATGGGTTTCATAAAGAAGTCACTAAATATTTTGCTAGGGCATTTGACGGAGTATAAGTTGAGATTGCTGAAATCAAGTTTGAAATCACAAAATTCTTCATGGAAGAAGCTACTGGACTACCGAACACATGAAAAATATGGTTTAAGAATAGAGGAATAAATGGATAAGAATTGAAAACCTTCTTAAAAAACCCAGGTATGGACACTAGAATTTTCAAAAAGGGAATTCCTAGCACAAATCTTAAAGGAAAATGGAGAAATATTATGTTGATAATTCATAAATTTATTACCTGTGAAGGAAGGTTTGGGTGTATGTTCTTCTATAATGCTAGGTTATTAATGAATTTTCTAGAAGATAAAGAGATAAATATTCCATAATTTTTACTGAATAGCTTAAGGAACATGGCAGGAACTGTTCAAAAGAGGATTCAATTCATAGATAATACAATGTATCATCATGGATTAATAAAAAACATATTGAATTTCATTTAAAAATCCTAGGAGATACTTGGGAAAATTTCTTAATCTGAAATCATTTCCAAGAAAAATAACAGAAACAACCTAGTGATAATAAAGGAAAAAGCAACAAAAAAGGAAAAGTTGAAAGCCTTGTTGAGGATGAACAACCATCTCAAACACAATCAGAAGATGAAATTCTGATTGCAGAGTTGTTTGGAAAAGTCAAGAAACAAATTAATAAAAATAAAGAAGGCAACATGAAAGGAAAAGAAAAATTCATAAACATAGAGAATTCAAAGACTCAAAATCCTTCGCAGCCAGTAAGAAGAAGTTACGGACTTAGAAAAGCAGCAAAAAATCCACCTCCAGAAATAACAAAACTTGTTGATATAGAAGAAGATCCTGAGGTGCCATCACCTACTATTGCTTCTCCCACACAAGATCCGAGCTGAAGAACTCCATAAATTGATTCAGCTCAGCAAGAAATTTATGATTACATTGATTCTTTAGAAAGAAGAAATGCAAGGAAGACATCAAGTTTTGAAGAACAACCTTCTAGTCCAAAAGAACCTCTAGTAAATCCTCTAAAACAAGAAATTTTTGAATTATAGACACTAAATAGGCATATTAAGCAGGAACATGAGATTTGAAGACGCAAAATCAAATTGAGAAGACCATCAATGATAATACTCCTCTACATTTGTGGTTGTGGTTAAATAAGAACAAAAAGTTGAAAAAGAAGAATACACATCTAAGCAAGTAGGTCATAAACTTGAAGTATAAACTTCTAATGAGGAAGCCAAGGGTAGAAGTGACCTCAAAGAAAGGAAAGAAGATGAAGTTAGATGTCCTGGCAAAAGTATCAAAGAAAATCCAGTGATAAAATAAAGAATCACAATTTTGTATTTTCATGAGGACGTGCAATGGTATCTTAGTGGGGGTATGTTGAGCCTCAAGACTGCCTCAGTTTTGACATCCATTTCACTACATTTTCCTCCTTTTTGTCAAACTCCACAAGCTAAAACAATATTTTTTTGCACATTTTTAGTCTGGTAAGGTACCTTGATGATCTCTTTTTCATATTTTAAATTTTTCTATTATTTGAATAAAACATGTATTTAGCTACAGAATTCATTCAATTCTGCAACTAATCTCCATTTCTGCAGCCACCACCATGGTTTAACAGGTTCCGAAGAATGAATGAAGAAGCGAAGTACCTGGAAAGTTTGGAAATGATCCACTCATGGATTATATCCTATATACCTATCCAGAATCAAGAAGGATAGCACCTAGGATTGAGGTCAAAGGGTCAGTCAAAGCAAAGAACCAAGACAAGTGAGCGAAAAGATTAAGCTTCACAATTTTCTCTCCACGTAGCAAATCATGAAAGCAATGAAGATCACATTTATGTTTAGAGGTTTATGCCTATTTTTATTAGTCTTTAAAGGTGTGATCACCTCAAACATTTAATTTGACTCTGTTATAAATATCGGGTTGTGTAAACCGGAAACAAGCGCGATTTTATTGTAAAAATTGTCATACATTAAAACTCTATTTTTTATCAATCAAAGGAGAAGGAATTTCTGGAATCATCGATGCGTAGTTAGTTGAAAATAAATTCAAAACCATTCTATTGTGGAGGGCCATTTCACAGAAGAGGTTTAGTAGTTTAGTTTTATGTTATTTCGTAGTTCAATTCCTTATGCTTTTTGTTGTGTTTTCTGCATAGTTAGATGCTCCGTTTAATTTTTTTTCCTTATCGTAATTGGTAGCATAACTCTGTTTGCATTTTCATTTCATAGATTAGACATTTATTTCATTCTTTTGCATAGTAGACATATACTTTGTTTTCATTTCATAGATTAAATATGTATTTCAATTTTTCGCAGTAGACATATACTTTGTTTTCTTCCTCATTGCAAATAGTTTCTGAATTTCCTTAGTATAGATGCTTGGATTTGATATTGTTTGTTTTTTAGTTCCATTTGCATAATTTCGTTATGATTAGAATAAATTCTTTTATTTCATAGATGAATAGGCTTAGAGTTAATTCAGATAAGTACTCTACTTTATAGAGATAACTTAGATAGATGCTTTTCTTTGTAATTGAATAGATTTGGAGATAGTTCAAATATATGCTTTGGTAGATTTAGAAACAATTTGGATTGATGTTGAATATGTTTAGAATTAATTTAGATAGATGTTTTGTCATTTTCTTGAATATATTCAGAAGTGATTTAGATAGATGTTTTTGAGATAATTCATCATATTTGCGAGCATGGGTTGATTTGATAAGTTAAAATTTATCACTTAGATTAATTTCTTTTGATGCAATATAAGTTTATCATAGATTAATTGTCTTTCTTCGATGAACATTTCATTTTATCCTTCTTGCAAGTTTTATCTTTCAACCATTAGAATACTTTCTTTAAGAGAGCTTCGTAGATTAAATTTCTTTCTTTGATCAACATTAAACATTTCATTTTCTTCCTTCTTAGTTTTATTTTTCAATCATTAAAATCTTTCTTTAGGTGTGATTACTTTCTAGTGATTTCTTTCTTTTAATTTCATTTACATAAAAACTCCAAAACATACAAAAAGAATGAATTTTCTTCTTGTTTCTAGTTTCCTTGAAGTTAATTGTTCATTTTTAGATAAGCTAAAGTAGAATTCTCATCAAAGCTTTGATAATTAAATTTATAATTCATTTCACAAATCAGTTATTAGTCTCTCATTTTCATTTAGACATTCCAAATAAACACAAAATCCTAAAAACAAAATATAAAACCATCACAACGAATTAAGTAAGAAAAGGATTCTAGCATATATAGTGCACCTGCACTTCATAATATTACTAACTTGGGTCGATAATTTATGATAGAAATTTAAGACATTAAATTGACTAAAGCGTACTCTCAGATTGTGCATTGAATACAGGTAGTTGAAAAAGGTGACCATCAAGAACAAGTATCTATTGTCTAGTATTGATGACGTGTTTGATCAATCGAAGGGAGAAATAATGTTCTCTAAGATTGACTTGATATCAGGATACCATTAGGTACACATGAAAGAAGATGACATCTACAAGACCGCATTTAGTACCAAGTATAGGCATTACAAGTTCATTGTAGTTCCATTTGGTTTGAATAATTCCGCGACTACATTTATGTGTTTGATGAACAGTGTTTTGAGCTAGCATCGATCATACATGCATTGAATATGTGGAGGCATTATTTTCTTCGCAGGAGGTTTGTATTGATGAGTGATCACATTGGGTTGAGATACTTGTTTGACGAGTCAATTTTGAACGCCAAGAAATCTATATGGTTGGCCACGATTAATGAGTTTGACCTTGAGATCAGGTACATCAACGGAAAGGAGAAAAGGGTCGCAGATGCTCTTAGTAGGAGGGTACAGGTAAATCACATAGCAGCTATGAGCTCCTATGGGACAGATTTATAGGATAGGATCTTGCAGTGAAGTTGGAAGGATGATAGGTATATGGATATTATGCACAGGTTACACCAACGTATAGGTACATGCATAGGAACAGGTACAGGTATAGGTGGGGGTGTACGCGATGTGGACTACTATCTCACGACAGATGAATTGATCAGATTTAGAGACATGGTATATGTATCGGACAATAGCAAGCCCAAGAAGGTGATATTGAGGGAGTTTCATGTGAAATAATATTCAAGTCACTGTAGGGCCTCAGAAATGCCCTCATTTTCACCATCTAACATCACCATTTATAAATCATATTCCTCCACTTTCTACCATATTCGTATCCATTTCCCATAACTTATGCCTAAAATCATCCTTTTAATCTCATGGTTAAATATCATAGTTTTATTGTGTTTTTAATGTCTTCAAGATGATTTTACCATGATTTACTAATGATGGTTTTACTAAGTTCATTTTTCACAAGGTTCCATTGCTGAAATTTTCCATAAGTCAATTAAACTAGTTGCAGCAAGTAGAGTACAGAAATATCCAATTTGGAGCTTTAACATCTCAAAACACTTCTGGGGAAAACCGAGGAAGGTTATTGTCCAAAATTATGTTCTAAATCCTTCCCATGTGTTGGATTGCAACCAGGTCACACATGTGGGTCTCTAGAATAAAATCAACAACTCTGCTCAAAATCCACACAATTTTCAAACTACCAAGTTTGACATCAATTTGCATGCAACTGGAGGTTAATTTGGAAAATATGAGAAAATGGTTACTTACCAATATAATAAATTATCTATACCCAATACCTTTTCTCAATATTCTCTTTTTTTCAAACATTACACGCAGTTCTTTAAGGCAATTCCATAAAAAAACATTGTTTTTCTAGAATTCTAGAATCTTGAAAAAAGATTCAAACAACCAACTTTGGGAACACTTTATTAGGAGATGGAATTCAATGAGACAAATGAAAGAGAGGTTTTTTTTGAAAATATAACCAATTAGGTTCCCTCCAAACCATTTTCCAAAATTCACATGGTTAGGGAGATATTCCAATATCTTTGAGGCCAATTATTTAAAAATATGAAATTTTCCAGAATTAAGGAGAATGACTTATTCGATTTGTAAATCATATAAATGGCTTAGTCATGGCCTGTATTGTTAGTTATTGGAGAGGAGAGAAAAGGAGTAGATGGTAGAAATTTTATTTAATAGGTAGCTACAGTAATAGGAGAAGTAGTGATGATGTATACATCATTTATATTCTGAGTCGTTAATACATCATTTTGATTAAATTGGCATTAATATTTGTAACTTTTATGGTGTTTTATAGAATTGAGTTCATCTAACTTGCTCCAGCAGCGAAAAGGGCCCACCACACCTGGAAATAATTCTTGCAAACTAGTGTAGATCTTAGGACTGTGTTTAATTAATTATTTAGCAGTGTAATTACTAAGATTTCTGAATTATTATTTATGTTTTGTACATAAACTTGTGCTCTGTTTTATAAATATGAATTGCAAGGTAGATTTCATTTCTCGATTAGTATAGATCGTTAGGGATTTTTTTAAGGAATGAAATTTTGCATGTCATTGTTTCCCTCATACAATTACATCACACAAAAGCTTATGAAAGTCACTTTAAAATTCAAAGACACGTAATGATTGATTATGATATTTTAAATCTTAAAAACGAATTAATTTTAGATTTTGGTTATTTCCAAATTTGATAGTGTCATTTTTGTATAAACATGCTCAGATACATTTAGCTTTACATTCCATTGATTTCATATCCAATACAATGATAAAATGATGAAATTATAATTACAACGTTGTGCGCATTACTATGAATTTTATGTGTGAAGTACATAATAATATTTAAGGTTCTTGCATTGAATATAGTTGGTGTGAGATTATGAATTTCATTTACAAATTTGAAAGTAGTGTTTTCAACTTTGTTTTATGAGTGATGTCTTTAGTTTGAATTATATATTGAAAATTTAATGATCAGTTAATTAATAGTTTAAGAATTGTGTAGTATTCATAGCATAGCCATTTCAATTATTTGCATGAGATTTATTTGTATTATGGTTTGATTATCATTGGAATAGATAATAGGATATCTCTCTTTTGTTCTATAGAAGGCTCTATAATAGAAGAATTAATTGAAGTTTCCTCTTGTTTTTCAAGCTTTGTAAAATTGAAGGTGTAAACTAGATAGGAGAAAGAGATAAGTTTCAACACTTATTGATTTGTGTGATCCCGAGAATTAGATTAGTTGTAGTTGAATTGTTTTGAGCATGAGTAGATAATAGAATTATTTGTTTTGAGTTGTATATTTCAATTCAAGTTATTTTTAAGTATTGAATCAAAATTCCTAAGTTATAATAAAGTAATGTCTTAGGTTATGATATTTTAATTTTTGAGCATCTTGAACAGTAGTTGTTTGTTTGCTTTACTATTTGAATTAGTCGGGATATGATCTAAATAGAGTAGTGATTAAGGTTTGTATTTAGTTTGATAAACCTCTTTGCTTGAGTTGTGATTATGTACTTAGACCGTACTTTGATTTCTTACTCTAGTTTAGGTTAGATGCTCTAATCCTGCATTACCTGCACTTGTGCCTCTAAGTCTTATGACCCTGGATTGGTAATTTAATGTTGAAAATTATAACACATATAATTTCCCCAACAATCACCCAGGATATGAAAAGACATTGATTGCAGTGAAGAGGTTCTATTATTGTTCGAATATAAAGAAGGATGTTCCAGAATTGGTAGCTAGGTGTTTGGATTGTCAGATTGTTAAGTCAGAATGTAGGAATACAGCTGGACGACTATAGTTGATTGTGATTCTAGAGTGGAAATGGAAGGTTATTTCCATGGATTTCATCACAGGTTTTCCCAAGACATCTAGACAACATGATTATATCATGGGTGTTGTGGATAGGTTGACAAAGGTTGCACACTTCATTCCAGTGAAGAATGCATATTTCGCTAGCGATGTGGCACAGGTGTTCATCAAAGATGTGGTCAGATTGCATGGTGTACCAAAGAATATTGTGTCAGAAAGGGATGAAAGTATAACTTTCAAGTTTTTGAAGGATTTTTTTGTAGGTTTGGGCACCGAGTTGGTCTTCAACACAACTTATTAGCTGCAAACAGATAGACAGGCTGAGAGGGTCAATAGGGTATTGGAGGATATGTTGAGGATGTATGTGATGCATCAACAACAAAAGTGGGAAGAGTATATTCCACTGGTAGAGTTCACCTACAACAACGGGTACCAGGAATCATTGAGGATGAGTCGTTTGAGGCATTTTATGGGCATATTTTTAACACTCCCATTAGTTGGATTGATTTGGTTAAAAGGGTATTGATTGGACCAGACATCTTGGTAGAGATGGAGAAAGAAATGCAGGTGATCAAGAAGAATTTGAAAGTAGCACAGGATAGGCAGAAGAGTTATACATACCAGAACAGGTTTTATAAGGAGTTTTAGGTTGGGGTACAAGTGTATTTGTGCATCAAGCCCAAGAAGAGCTACTTGTGGATTGGATCATGTGCCAAGTTGGCATCCCAGTTTTCTAGACCTTTCGGGACTATTGAGAGGATCATACCAGTATCCTATCGGCTTGCACTGCCCTCCACAGTGAAATTCCATGGTGTTTTTCATATATTATTGCTTAATAATTATGTTAAGGATGTTGATCATGTGATTGACTAGTCTTTATTGTAGGTGGAACCAGATGGATAATTCCAGCAAGAGCCTTAGTGTATATTGTAGAAAAAGGTGCTCATGCTCCAGAATCTAGAAATATTGAAAATCAAAGCGCAATGGAAGCACTTTAAGCCCGATGAAGCTAGATGGCATATGGTATATCGAATGTGGACTATGTATCATTCCTTGTTTGTCGGTTGAGGCAAAGAAGTTTTGGTATGATGTTGGTATATGTTTTGATGTGATGTTTTTGTATATGTGCATATGTGTATGGATGTAAATACTTCCATGAGCTATGTTATAAAGCCCCAATAAGTGGTATGGGTGTAATGTCATTATAGTTCTCATGTTGCTATGTTGCCATGTTGGTTTTCTTTTCAACAGGGTGATCATTGTAAATAGTGCATTGAGCTATGTTATAAAGCTCCATGGGAAATATGTTTTCTTTTTAGCAGTTTTGTTGAGGTATATGTGTGATTGAACACCTAGAATAGTGTACCCCAAGGGGGAGGGTTCTCTAAAAGCCCTGGTGAAAATTCCATGTAATAAAAGTTAAAAATAATAACCATAGACGATTAGGACACTTATTCCAAGCTAAATGTTAGGAAAAACATCCTAGTGGGTGTTTGTTTGCTTTATTATAGCTAAGGATATTGGAAAAGGAAATGGAAAAGGCTCTGGAAAGGAAAAATGGCATTTTTGGCACATTTATTTATGAAAATAATAGAAATTAGAATAAAAGGGAGGTGAAAGGTCACATGTTGCATCTGAGGAGTAAAATGAAGGAAGATAATGGAAAATGAAGAAAATAGAGGCCTCATCAATAAAACGGCTTCTAAGGATCAGTTGGTACCTTTTTTCAGTCATTTTTCGAGCTCTCTCATTATTCTCTCTCTCTCTCTCTCTCTCTCTCTCTCTCTCTCTCTCTCTTCGACACAAATTTTCTTGGAGCACTTTGGCATTAGATCAAGAAAGGAAAATAAGGCAAGAAGAAGGAAGGAGAAAGCAAGGAAGAGCAAGATCAAGTAGCTACAACATGATTCTTTACAGGTTTTGATTTGCATGTTTGATTTCATTGCTAGATTTCACATGCATGTTATTGAATGTGGTTCTTTTTTGTCATGGCATTGGTTTTTCTAGGTGTGACAATGTTTTTCAACCTAACATTTCCATTTCCAAATAGCCTTGATGAGATGGGTTCTCATGCGTTGGTTGAGATGGATATCTAGATGGATTCGAAGATTAGTGTGGTTGATCTTTGAAATGAAAAACACATGGCCTAGTGATCCCTGAACCAAACTATGGATCATGGTAAATTTACTGGCATAGTGACCCCTGAACCGGACTATGGGTTGCAGTAAATCTAGGAATGTCTTCCTCGGTGGGCCTAAGAATCATAGCAGGTGAATGGAACAATATACGATGAATCCAAGAGGTGGATTGATCTACGTTGGGCTTAGTAGTCCCAGGATGACATGTACGATAAATCCTAGAGGGTGGGTCTGGGTGTAGGGTGTAGTGATCCCTGTATCAGACTCTAGATTATGCTAAAGCATGAGAGACTAGGAGGCAGTAAAATTCCTCACGGTGTAGGTGGAGAACTTTGGTAGCAACCATTCTTGTTTGGTTATTTTTGGTTGGTCATGAGTCCCACATTCATGCTTGGAATATGGCATGGGGGTGATTGGTTGAAGAGATATTTGGCTCAGCCAATCTATGATCGGGTGGAACGTGGTTGTCTCATCTCTAGTTGGTTTTTACATTCATTAATGAGAACTTAATTTCCTTGGAAATCAATGTGTAAATGTACTAATTTATATGTGGATCCTATGGTTGATGTTTCCTAGATATCTATGTTGTTATTATGTTGGTTATGAGCATGTATTTTGATAGTGATGATGTATGTCTCTCCTCATTTTTTGGCTTGTAAATGAATAAAAAATATATCTATGACCTAATAGATGATACCACAACTAATAATGTAAGGGAGAAATGCTTCTTACCAATTCTTAGATAAGTATGAGACCCATATGCGCAAATATGTTATTTAAACATCTACATTACATAATTGCGACATGTTTGACGAAATGTCTATCATGGCTAGTAGGGTTCCAGTAAAGTCCTTATTCCAGTATTTTCTTTTGCACCATTGTTTCTTTGTTATATTTCTTTTCTGAGCTTGTCATTGAATTTTGGGAAGTGATATGGGCTATGGGCCTAAAAATGTGGCTCATAACCCGAGGATGATGGCAGAGGTCTTTTGGAAAAATTCCCTAGACACATGCTTGCATACTCTGTGGGAGCATCTAGAGCCTCCCAGATGCACCCATGCCTACATTATGGGAGTGTTCGGGGGTTTGAAGGCATAAAAAATCATAGGGACCCAGGGACTAGTTACCTGAGTGGTTTGGATCATCCCTAGGAATCTTGTTACTGATGTGGAAGGTATGTATGAGGTGTTTCTATCAGTTACACTTCCATAAGAGCACCTAGGAGGTTGAATCTAATCATTTTTAATATTCCTAATTAGCCCAAGCTAATGGGAATATTCAATTTTTCTTTGCCTTATTTTGATTTTCATGTTGATGAATAAAATGTGAAGGAGGACATGTAAAACTCCTAAAAACATCAAAATAAATCAATGCCTATGTAAAAAGAGAAATATCTGGGCCATGTAAATAAACTCTTTCAAGTGTGAATGGGTTTAAATCATGAGATTGGGTCAACCTTGACCAAGTCAATAGCGCAGTCTAGATGCAATGAACCTCATGGATAGACAACGCAATTTTAGATGGAGGCTCCACATGTGAAAGGAGCTAACTCATTGAGGTGGTTTAGGGTTTGGCAAGGCTTTCATATTATAAAAGAAGGAGGAGGACAAGAGGAAGGGGTTTTTTATGTTATTATTTTCTAAAGGTATTGTCTACTTAAACATCCCTTGTTGGGCTTTCCTGTTTAGGAATCCCACCTTCTTCCTTGAGAAGCTCTTGGATGAGTCTTCTTTTCCTAGTCCACTATCTAGCATTTTTCGAAGCCACATCTTGCATCTACAGCGTAGTCCTGTTTACTCTTGAGCTGTCCATGTAAGCTGCAGCAAATGGAACTCTAGATCTGTTCAGATCTAGCTTGTATTGGAGCCTCTTCTCAGTGAGTGTGTCTTTTAACCTCCTGGAAGAGTGCATCCACTATTTTAGCTTCAGATCCACATATTGGCAGCAGTCCAAAGCATTCTCAAGGCCTACAGTGCAGTCCCTCTTCCATGACCGTGTTATTTGCAAGAGCAGATTTGCTGGGGTACTTAGCATCATTCTAGAGGAGAGATCTTCGGTGATTAGATCTTTCCTTTCACTGTAGTGATCTGTGGATTGGCCAACCAATCCATGTGTTTTAGATCTGATCTACTACATATGTTCTGCTTTAGAATTTTATGAATACTTCTACAGGTCTATGACTTAGATCTTAGATCTACTCACCGTTGTTCATGTTTTGTTGAGAGTCCCCAAGGGGAGTGTATAGAGGAGCCTATCTTGTACACAGATCTGAAATAGATCTATCATTTTATGTACATATCTGATCTATATCTGAGTTGTAATATACTGCATGCTTCAACAATGAAAATAACGTTTTCAATCTTATTCTGCCATTTCATGTTGTTGTAGCAGCTCATTTTGAGGCTTTTGTCATGTACATTCTTTCTATATCTGTTATACACTTCATAAGCTGCATTGTAGATCTAATTTTCTGATTTATAGCTGAAATATGAACCTCCATGTTGGTCTCACACTTTTAAATTGATAAACTGCATTATTTTTTAAGCAATCCTTTGCATATAGCTGCAGCCCCTCTCTTTGGGTGTTTTCCAGCTAGACTGGTTTGTGGGAGATCTGTTTAACCCACCTAGTTTGATTTGTTTTTTCTCTCATTTTGGATTTGGATCTTAGATGAGATGATCTAAGGGATCCAGGAGCTTCAAACTCCTTTCTGTGCCCCAAATTCTCAGGAGCGTGTTATTTCAGTAGGCTTGTTGTGGTGTTCCAGTTTTGGGATATTACAGTGGTATCATAGCATCTTTCTTGGCACAGCCTGTGCATTATTTGAGCCAATATGTCTTCAGGAGGAGGATAAACTCTCATTGATAGAGAGCAGAGGTATCATAGAAGAAGACAAAAGAAAAATAATTACGCCATTGAAACCCCTTTGTATGGAAGAATAAAAGAAGTAGAGTTCTCTAAAATTCTTTCTCAAGCTTTGCATGAGCTGAAAGGAGGAATCAGGGGAGTGAGGAATGAAATTAAAGCAAACCTTCTGAAAGGGTTTGCACATGAAGAAATCCCCACTACTTCATATGATGTGTGTGAGCATTCAGCCACACAATCTGTTCCACAACATGGTAGCATGCCTACTTTCTTGTCAAAGGAAGGAGGAAGAGGAGTAACACCAGAGAAGGGATCTCTTGGTGAATATATCCAAGAATATGAATCACAATCAGAGAGATTCAAAGAGCATCTTAGTTTCCCAGAGTTCTGTCAACTCAAAGAAGAAATATCCTACAGCTACAGTAGGAGGAAAGGGTGCATGCAACACACCTTGGGTAGATTCTCTCTACCTACATTTGATGGATCACCTAAAGACTCATTTAAGTCATGGATAAAGAATATTGGCACATACTTTTAGCTGCATCAAGTATCAGAAGAAGAAGCCTTGAGAGTAGCACTGCTACACCTTCAATGGAAGGCTTATGCTTGGTAGTTGTTTGAGTCCTCTTCCTTGAAAGGGAGGAACATCTCTTCTTATGCAAGATTCACTAGGAGACAATTGACAAGATTTTATGAGAGACATTTTGAGACTTCTTGGGGGGAGAATATCAAGCCCAAGAAATCTGAATATCTGCATAAGTTGGAATATTCCATGGAGCCAACTCCAGTCCTAAACATTTTTGAAGGGGTTGAAGATTTGCTACACTTTTTGTGAGAGGCAAAGGCCCCAATTCAGTAAGATCTCTTTTCTCAAAGAGAAGACTTGAGGATTCCTTCCTCACTAAGAGATCAATACAAAGGATCTCTTGATGATGAAGAATTATCCACTAATGAGGAGAAGAGAGAGAGAGAGAGAGCAAAGAATATCCTCCAGTGCTTTGCAAGCACAAGGATATCTATTTTCATATGGAGATGGAGATGAAGTAATGGCTTCCATTAGAGGGATTCTTGCACCTTTGCAAGGAATTCCAGAGATTATTCCATATGGAGGACATGAGTAGCATATATCTTTGCTAAAAGACAATGAGACAAAATAAAGGAGGGGTCACATAGCTGATCCACTATCAAAAGATAGGGCAAAGGCTCCAATCAAAGGCACTCTTACATCATTAAGAGGGGTCTCCAAGTTTCATGGTACTTCAACACAGAAATCAGAGATGGATTTGCACAGTGGAAGAAGTCATGATATGTTACCATCTATTTTCCACATGGGAATGAGCCATGAGACATCATTATCCTATGGTATACCACCTGGTAGACCATCTGATTCAGATTTGACGGGAGATGTTTCATGCATTGATGCTTCTTTCATAGATCCAAGGAGGGAGGGACAATTAGAATACCATGCTACAGCGCTAAGAGTATGGGGGGGGTACAAATAAAGGGAGAGAATTTTTCCTTTGACCTCACTATCTATCCTCACCTCTCAAATTGTGTTAAGAAGATATGCTGCAAGGAGAGGAAATGACACCATCATGAAGCATGGGAGGCAAGACTTGAATCAGAAGACAAACTTGTTTGAAGAGCACTCTTCCCTGCTGGAAGAGAGATGGTGGTCTCACATGCATGCTTTGGCCAAAATAGAGAAGCCTTGGACAGATGGTAGACTTCCATGGAAGACTAACTCCCAAGATATTCCTTCTTCTTTGAAGCATGAGCATGAGCAAGGAGGGCAGCAAGGAAGGAATAGCAACCTTCCATCTCGTACCTTTGGCATGGGAGATATCAAAGAGGAGAAGAATGGGAGGCATGGCCTTCCAACATACACTTTGGACATGGAGGATGTCAAGGATAAGAGTAGAAACATGGCAGCCCCTTACGTTGGCACATTATCAGCGCTGTCATTGTTGGGCACCTTAGATCCCTATTGGAAATCCCAACTGTTGGTGGAATATTCTGAGGATCTTCATACATGCATGATTCTTGATGAATTGCTACATGAGGAGGATTGTTCAATTTGAGATGGGTCATCTATGATCATGGTGGGACCTTCTTATCTAGAGCCTCCAAGCTCAAGGAGAAGTTACTACAATGGGCCTATGAGGAGTTTTGTTTCAGCCATGAATATTCTATGAGGCCCAACAACATTATCTTGAGGAGCCACTATTGGGAGGGCTTTGGAGGAGGACTATATTAGCATTGTCAAAGATGCATGGACTTTGTGGAGATGGGGCAGTAACATAACTGTGTTGGAGAGTTAATTCAGCCTTCTCTTTCCCCTCTTGAGGGAGAAGATAGATCTATGCACTACTCCAATTTTATGAGGAGAATTGTTGGTGAAGAGCATGCTATTAATACATGTATTTTATATTCTGACTTCATGCATTCTTACACCATGTTTTTTCAGGCCATTACTCCAAGAAGGAGTGTTATCTATTGTCAATCTCATGGAAAATATGAGGCCACAACAATTGATGTACTTGGCCACTCCCTTTGTGGACAAAGGGAGATCTTGTTTCATGATGGGTGCTTTCCTAAGGCACCAAAAATATCTCACACATTCAGCTACAGTGAGATGGCATGGGCTGCAAGTAAGTGGTGGGAAAGCCACTTACCACATCTTGATGCAGGTAGGAGATGCATTACGCTGGTTCCACATGTGGGACTATGACCCACCTCCACATGTGCACAATTATGTTTGTTTGTACATTATTTTGCTCCCATACATTGATGGCATGCTTGTACTTTTTATGGGAATCTATGGAGATAAGAGGGGAGGTATGCATGTGCCTAATGGGCTGAAAATTCTCCATGTATCTTATGTTATATGTTTCAGAGGGAAAATTAGGCAAACCATGGATGTTTCACATGAAATCTTGTTTCCTTATGGGATGGATTTTGCACACCTCATATTGACCTTGGGGAAACAATTCATTGGGGTTTGGATTGGTGAGCATCTAGCTTATGATGGGAGCTTGACCTTTGATGATGTCACCAATGTTGGAGAAGTTTTATAGCACTCACCTTATCAGTTGCTTGAGGACAAGAAACATTTTGGAGGGGAGGACTATAATATTCCCAATTAGCCCAAGCTAATGGGAATATTCAATTTTTCTTTTCCTTATTTTGATTTTCATGTTGATGAATAAAATGTGAAGGAGGACATGTAAAACTCCTAAAAACATCAAAATAAATCAATGCCTATGTAAACAGAGACATATCTGGGCCATGTAAATAAACTCTTGCAGGTTTTAATGGGTTTGAATCATGAGATTGGGTCAACTTTGACCAAGTCAACAGTGCAGTCTAGATGCAATGAACCTCATGGATAGACAGCGCAGTTTTAGATGGAGGCTCCACATGTCAAAGGAGCTAACTCATTGAGGTGGTTTAGGGTTTGGCAAGGCTTTCATCTTATAAAAGAAGGAGGAGGATAAGAGGAAGGGGTTGTTGATGTTATTATTTTCTGAAGGTATTGTCTTCTTAGACATCCCTTGTTGGGCTTTCCTGTTTAGGAATCCCACCTCCTTCCTTGAGAACCTCTTGGAGGAGTCTTGTTTTCCTACTCCACTATCCAGCATTTTTCCAAGCCACATCTTGAATCTACAGCACAATCCTGTTTATGCTTGAGTTGTCCATGTAAGCTGCAGCAAGTGGAACAATCTGTTCAGATCTAGCTTGTATTGGAACCTCTTCTCATTGAGTGTGTCTTTTAACCTCCTGGAAGAGTGCATCCACTATTTTAGCTTCAGATCCACATATTGGCCGTAGGCCAAAGCATTCTCAAGGCCTACAGCGCAATCCCTCTTCCATGACTGCGTTATTTGCAAGAGCATAGTTGCTAGGGTACTTGGCATCATTCTAGAGGAGAGATATCTGGTGATTGGATCTTTCCTTTCACTATGGTGATCCGTGGATTGGCCAAAAAATCCATTTGTTTCAGATATTATCTGCTACATATGTTCTGCTTCAGAATTTTCTGAATACTTCTGTAGGTCTGTGACTTAGATCTCAGATCTACTCACCGTTGTTCATGTTTTGCTGAGATCCCCAAGGGGAGTGTATAGAGGATCCTATCTTGTACACAGATCTAAAATAGATTTATCATTTTATGTATATATCTTCTCTAGATCTAAGTTTTAATCTACTTCATGCTTCAGCAATTAAGATAACGTTGTCAATCTTATTCTACCATTTCATGTTCTTGTAGCAGCTCATTTTGAGGATTTTGTCTTGCACATTCTTTCTATATCTGTTATACATTGCATAAGCTACATTGTAGATCTAATTTGATGATGTATAGCTGAAATATGAACCTCCATGTTGGTATCACACTTGTAAATTGATAAACTGCGTTATTTCTGAAGCAATCCTTTGCATATAGCTGCAGCCCCTCTCTTTGGGTGTTTTCGAGCTAGACTAGTTTGTGGGAGATCTGTTTAACCCACCTAGTTTGATTTGTTTTTTCTCTCTTTTGGATTTAGATCTTAGATGAGATGATATAAGGGATCCAGGAGCTGTAAACTAATTTCTGTACCCCAAATTCTCAGGAGTGCGTTATTTCAGCAGGCTTGCTATGTTGTTCCAATTTTGGGATATTACATCATTGTAACTCTTTGTCACATTTTTACTCTGGTTGGCTGATTACTTAGGTAGATGTGGGATGAGAATGTTACACCCTTCTTGAATCCAAATAACCTAAACCTTTAACCTCCAAGTGGCCTCTTGAATTTTAAGGATATGGTGCTTCTTCTATTAAAACTTATGGATCTTCTACATAAGAGAGGCCTTTGGAATGAATGGATCCAAAATACGACCGATAGTATCCAGTTCCAATTCAATCTCAGTCAGGTTCACGCTCATCTGAGCCTTTTTTTTGTGTTCCCAATTACAGATAGACTCTTTAAGAATTTTTAATTTTTTATGTGTTAGGTTCATCGCCAAAGTAGAATATTTCTTGTTCAATTCATCCCAAGTGTGTTGAATAATTCTATTGAATTCATCTTCTTCTTACCAAGTCTTGTTGAATTTAAAGGGTAAATCTCTATGTTGGTCCTCCATCCGCCATCGAATAAAGATGGGAAAGTGATGATATCATGTCTTGAGAGATCCATGACATCACATTCATCATAAAATCGAAAACATGGGAATTTATTATAAATTGGACTAGTGTTTTTCTAATGTGATCTGCTAAAGATCAACCATTTGACCAAGTAGGGTTAAGAGGGGTAGGATGAATGTAAAACAAACTATGATAAGAAAATAAGTCCAAAAAATGTGTACATAGGGCATCCGGACGACTACAAATACCCCAGACTGCACACGATATCAATGTAGCATTTAAGACTCTAGCAATAATGAGAGATTGTATTTTAAGGATGTCGCAAGTTTCCAATCACTTCCAGAAAATGAGACGGTCCCGATATGGAGCATATAGATTAAGAAAATGAAATATATATTGAATACCCTTAATGTAACTAGTTAAAATCATTCCTGAAAAGAAATGAAAAACCTTTAATCTGACTTGTCGGGGAACCCATAGTTTGACCAGAAAAATAGAGAAACTGACCGCATCAACAGTGAAAAGATGCCAGCTCAGGGAAATTGAAAAAAAATATGAGGAAGCTCTCTCCTGAGAGACCATAGTTTCCTGAATGAAAATGATCGAAGGATGAGCCAAGACAAAAAGATGGCAGGGGGGATTTTCTTTGAGTCATCCCTCAAATCACGCAAATTTAGTGATAAGATATTCATGGGGAAGACAAGGGAGAAGGAATGGAAGCTATAAGGGCTCAAGAAGGAGCATAATAAATAATATAAATCTCTCATAGGTCATCCCCCAAACCAAAAGTGAAAGATTTGATAGTTGATTTACCCCAGAAATGATGACTTCCATGACCAACCTTACAATGAACGATGATATTCTTAGTCGACGTGAGAACAATGGAAGGAAAAGAGGGGGGGCATCCTTATTCTATATGGTAAGAGCCTTTAAATTCATGTTTGAATCTCAAAATAAACCCTCGATATCGCTACCAACATATTTTTGAGGCGAAGTATCAAGAGAGAAAGCATGCACAGTAAGAGGTTTATCAGGAGTGATAGGGAAAACGTGTGAAGGGTTTGTCTCTATAGAGGATGTCTCCTTGGATGAGGAACACAGAAGTTTAATACCCCATAAGTGGGGGGGATAAGATGGGTCCAATGGTGAGATCGAGTGAGTAACCAAGGAATAATGATGGGGCATTGTCAGAAGGTGAGAGTGAGGATCAGAAGGGGGACGGTCATGAAAAGAGGGCATGAAGAAGGGAAGGCAAGGTGGGACAGAAACCAATGGAATTTGTAGTAGGGGATCCCAATTCGCCCTAAGGTCCAGTGAGGAGGAGTAGGGATAATTAGCAGGAAACTAGACAGTAGCATACTCAACAGAATCAATCAAAGCACCAATATTTTTCACTACACCTAATCTTTTGTAGCGCCTCTATGTAGCACCTCTGTATAGCCCCTGTGGATAAAGTAGTTTAAGTACCATCTATTGATGAAGTTTCAGTACCCACAATCCATTTATTTTCATAATACCTGCAGTGTTCCACTTTACTCACTACAATAACTATACCTGCCTTATACCTAGTACCACTTTAATGAAGAATCCCTTAGGAGGTACAGATATTAACTTATCCGAGATGGGCCAAGGTAGAAAAATCACTAGTTTATTGAGTTGAAAATCCTGAAACATACCTCTTATTGAGTTTGAAAGGTAGCTAGAGGGGCAGAGATTACAGGGGTTCAGGCACCCAAATGAGGATGGAGGGGGCAGTCTAGCTTCGACCTTACCAATGGGGGGGGCAAAGAAAGGGAGCCTTCAAAGGGAGCTTAACAAATTAGGCCTATCCAGGAAGTCTTAACAAAGGAAGGGATGGGAGGGATCGACGGAGGAACTTGAGAGTGTTTTCTTCTCCTAGAAGTGGTCATGGTGTCACAGCCAATTCCCACAAACATTTGTATCTTGGTTCAAACCAAGACGGCCTGAGATCTTCCATCGACATTTTTCATGTAGATGACTAGTATGATGGCACAAGAGACATTGAAACATGATGCCCAGTAATCCACCCACTTATGTGCAAAAATATACCCCCATTTTAATATAATTCCAGTTGGTAAACCTCCATAAAATTAGCTTCTACCAGAAGCCAAGTAATCCTCTTATCATTGTCACCAAAATATCTGGGATCTAGGTATACAAATCACCTAATCACATTCCCAATAACAAAAAAATCCTGCTTCATCAAAAATTCCAGAGGTAGACAAGGGAGTTTTACCCATACAACTGGTTCTGCGACATCTCATTGAGCGGGTTGAAGCCCACATACCACTGATTCATTTGAAGGAAAGAGAGACCCATGACCCATGGCAGGTTGAAAATTCTCTTCACATCGTCCTAGTGTAGGAAGTGAATTTGAAACCTCTTATTCATAAGTATGCAAACCTTTAGGGAGTATTTGATGATAAGGGTCCATTTATTTTGAACCCATTCCTACATGTTAAGTTCCACCATATAAGATAAAATCCACCTACAAACAAGCACTCGCTTTTGTAAACTAACGACTTTGTCTAAGAGTACATCATGCCTGAAACGTAGGAGTTTAGGATCAGAGATGGGCTTGACTTAGCATGTTTCTTCTGGAGACGTTGACCTCATGTTAGCATCACATCATATCTCATGGAGGCGTTATGCGATGAGGCCAGATCCGAGGACATATCACCAATCTGCATGGAATCGAGCGAGGCGGGAATGTCATGTGTGCCATTTGCCAAGTGTGAAGAGTATGTCAGCTCAGCCTCCACTGTGACTTGAATGAGGGCCACAGGATCTGTTGAATCCGGACGTAGCTCTATCGTAAGATAAAAAATATAAGAGGCTCAGCTGCAATAAATGGGATCAACTAAATAGGTCCCCAAAATATGTGACAATTTGCAAATGAATTAGGGAAGGAGCCAAAATTAATGAGACCCACCAACTTCAAATAAATGAGAGAATTTCACGTGGAAAGACAAAGGGTGAGTAGGGAATCCCAATGACACAAAACCAAGGAATAAATTTAAAGGACATTGCCACCTGAAAGAGGAAAAAACAAAAACATACAAAACATTAATTTTTACATAACATCTCCAATTTTTACATTGCATGTAAATTAAGAATATTTTTACATGTTTTATGAAATGTATGTGTTTAACTTATATATTACTTCTTATGCTTCTCTCATGGATTGATGCCTACCTTCTTTTAATATTCATTTAATTTATATCAGTGTGCTAGTTCTTATTGGCATTCATCTCCCATACATTTTCATTCTTTCACACACATTTCTTGTCAATTAGAACCTACAAATGGCATCTTATAGAAGCCACAACTTAAATATGTCTATATGGGTTAAGGATATATGCCAATATAATGAGATATATATTGGAATATACACCAATATGTGTGTGTCTATACCACAAAGAAATGGTTCCTTAATATTATGAGAATGAATGTGCATGGGTGATATGTGAGTGGATGGATGGATCCATTTGAAGAAGAATTGTGTCAAATTATCAGGATCCTCAACAACATTAATCACTTTTCTATAGGATGCATATTGTTTGCAAAATCTAAGTGCATGTTATGATTTAATCTATACATCATGATCATTGATTTTTTTGTGCCCCACACACCAAAATACATGCAACTATAATTTCTTATTTTACACATCAACTTAGCTAGCACTTACCTCATGATATATCTCACATTACCAAGACTTAGGAGAACATAAAAATTAAGAAAATTATAACTTTATTTTAAATTATTATCATTATTATTAATTATAAAAAAAAATTAATCTATAAGTTAAACATATATACATTTTAAAAAATCCATGTAAGAAGATTCTTAACTATGGAGATTCACCCTTATTTTACTATGGAGAGCCTTAAATTTTAAATGGGATTTGTTACAATCCCATGGCTTATTGATATATCATGACCAAAAAATCACAACTCATGTTCATAACACATGTTCATATGACATTTTTTCAATTGATCAAATAATTAAAAGGGCAGAAAATGCATAATTACTTTGAAGATAAATCTCAACCTTTGATTTGTCACTACTACTAAGAACATTTTAGAATATTGCAGAGATTAAATCCCTAGCATCCACCAAAAAATTATTAATAACTAAATTAAAATTCTAAAAACTTTATTTCGAAATGAACACACCAATAACATCAGTCCTACACAACTAATAAAATCAATCCATATCAATCCATATCATATAATTGGTGTGTCCAATCAATTATATGCTATGAAATCTAATTTAACTTGGACCATGTCAATACTCATTTCATCTAACCCACCTTCGAAATTTGATAAATCAATTACACTCATCCTCTACTCACTCAAGGTCAACTGTCAAAAACTGCATATAATTCATTGATTATATGATTCACTTAAATTGTTTCACAACATGTTTTGTTTTTTGGTAGTTTAGACTAATCCTAATCTTTCAATTTTTTCTCCTCCCATCCCACCCACGGGTTTCGAACTGGTGACCTTGTAGATGGAGTGCCTTAACAGTGCACCCCATCACCGACTGCTCTACACCACATGGGCTAAATTGTTTCACAACGTTGAACAATGAGTATGATATATATACTTCGTGATATCAAGTATAGAACCAACATTATTACTACTATCTACATTGTTATGATCCTTGCCTATTGTATCAGTGTTAGATACATAGTTTTCATTTTGTAACTTTTATTTTCATATATTTATGTATTAATGTGTTTGGACAAATATCAAAGGTTCATCAATGTAATATATACTATATATTATTATTGACATACAACTATCAAACCATTTAAATGATTAATTGATTAAATATTAATCACAATAATTTTAACTCTTATATAATATTAATTTATTATCTTATTAAACTAATTTAATATATTTTAAATCTAATTTTGATCTTTTAGTTAATTTTTCATCTTTTCTCTAACTAAATCTTTGAAAATTCCAACATTAATAGTATTAAATTATTAAATCAAATTATAATTATCTATTCCTACAATTTCAGTCAAATTTCAACATTCCTTATTATTTCTCTTTCTCTAACGTCTATCTCCCTCTTCCATTTATATATCATGTTCCTGCTCTCTTCCTATCATCAAATAAGCTTCGTGCCCCTGAATATGGGTGAAGTGTTCACCCGAAACTGAAGATGATTGAAGTGTTCATACGAAATGTTGGGCTCTTCATTCACAACACACAGGTTTCCAGAAATTATATCTATATATATATATATATATATAATTGACTTGAAAGCTATCAAACCATTTAAATGATTAATTGATTTATATTTTTAAAAATTAAATCCCTTTTAATAGTTAATACTTAAAAAGTATAATATTAATTAAGCCGAAGTCTTTTCTATTAGGAGGTTTATCCTCATCACACTGTTCAGATTATTCATCCCTGGCATAATCTAAACAGTGTCTCTTCCTTGCCTGATCTCTTGGGAATGGGCGTCATTTTCAGTCGTCGAAAAAAACTACAGAAAAATGGTTGACGTCAATATGCAAGATACCAGGGGAAATTTGCTTTGACTTCCATTCATTCTTCACTGGGTAATTGATTGTGGTTGGTTGAATCTATTCATCTTAGTGTGTGCGTCATGAGTATTGGAGACCGAATCCACCCTAGTTATTACTTCAAAGGGTTTCCCCTGTATGTGATTTTTTTATTTAACTTGTTGAAATATTTTGGGGGTAAACTAAGTAAAATGGTGTGTCACTAGAATAACGACAATTGTGATGTCTTTAAGCATCAATATAAACATCACAGTTTTGTTGGAACCCAGGATTTGTAATTTATGAGTTCTTTAAACTAAATCATTCACTTTGGATTTTTATTTTTAATGATGTTTGATTTAGTAAATTTTTTTTTATTTTAGAAAGTGCAATTCTTAATTGATAAAATTGTTTTTTTAAATAAAAAATAATGAATGAATCATATTAGATGTTCCAAATGTCTACTAAATAATGAATAATGTGATTTATAAGAAAAATTATATTTTAAATATAAAATATATTTACTTATTAAATATGTTTACTGCGTTATTTTATTAATTTCAAAATTGTTTTTGTTAAAATTATTTTTTTCGACATTAGGTTTAAAATAATGATTTTCTTTCTTATTATTAAGTCGAAGGTTTTTCTATTGTGAGGTTTATCCTCATGACAACGTTCATATTCGTCGTCCCTGACAGAATCTGAACAGTGTCCCTCCCCTGTCGCACTCCCCTTCATTTAATTCCTCCTCCCAATGACAAATTGACATGTGAAAAATTAGTGAGTCAAGGTTTGACTTTTTTTACCTTTCCGGAGGAATCGTGTTTGGGTATTTTTTACTTTTACGGAGGAAGAATTCCTGCAGTGGAAGGGTTGATGAAGCACAAAGTGTGGTATTTGATATTCGTAAATATCTCCATGCCAAATACATTCGCCCAGGGGAGCCTATTTGAATCTACATTCTAATGAAAAATTCTGGCAGTGATGAGAGGACAAAGATACTCATCACATCTTTGAGGTCTATAGATGCAGAAGGGAAAGGAGTCAGAATTATGGCTTGGGAAGCTCTGGAAGTATACATGTCTAGAGGTACTAGAGGAAGCAAAGAGGGAAGTGTATAATACCACTGATTTTCTGGAGGTTTGGCTCTGCTTATTTCATTTAAATTTGGGCCTGAGAGTTCTGAGCCATCGTATTTTCATAGAGTTGTTGTGATAATCATAGAAATTGGTTCACCGTGGGTAGTGGAAGAATCGACATTCATTTACAACAACATCGTTCACACGGCCGACTTTTTAGGCATCCTAGTGCAATCAGTGCTTCTTTTAGTGTTGGTGATTCTACTCGTAGTGGTGATGTCACCGATTGTTTTCCAGGGCTTCTGATTGTAGCAATGCTAACAGATCGTCACGAGCATCCTTATTCATATCCATTGATTTTTGTGCCTTTCCAAAAGTCCCCTGATTCCAACAAAACGAAGATCTTTGTTGGGACAACAACATTACAAAGTGTATCAGCACCAGCTCCAGCTCTATATCAAGACAAATTAGATGTGATTTACCTCCAAATTCAACTCTAGAAAAACTAGGTATGATTTAATTCCACTTTCCCATCAAGATGAACTAGATAGAGTTTTGGAAAAAGCTGCCAAATCAAATAGAACATTGATAATCATGGCCTTGAATGGGGCATGGGCGGAGCCATAGACCACAATTGATCTCTTCCTAGAGAACTTCCATGTGGGTGAAGGAACCTCAAAACTTCTAAACAATCTGCTTATATTTTCCATGATTGTGAAGTCCTACAGCTGATGTCTCCAAATTCATCAATACTACTACACTTTGAAGACAAGGGGTGTTGATTTCTCTGCAAAGAAAGTGTACATGAGTGACAATTACTTGAAAATTATGTGGAGGAGGCTTGGATTATTGGGATACATTTTGGAACGCGGTTACAGTTTTTTTTTCTCAAATGCTAATATAATGTGGTTACAGAACCCCTTTACAAGGTTCTTGAAAGATGCAAATAGTCTTTGCACTACTAGTATAATGTAAAATGTTGCAAGGAAAAAAAAAAAAAAAAATGTAGAGAGCTATTTTTAAAATGCAAAAGGATATTAATGACATTTTTTCTCTTTTAAATGTGTAGGTTGGTTTATGTATGTGTATTTGGTCTTTTAATTGTGTTTTTTCCTATGTTAATTTTGTTTTTTCTATATATATATATGTATGTATGTATGTATGTATGTATGTATGTATGTATGTATGTATGTATGTATGTATGTATGTATGTATGTATGTATGTATGTATGTATGTATATGTATGTATGTATGTATGTATGTATGTATGTATGTATATGTATATGTATATGTATATGTATATGTATATGTATATGTATATGTATATGTATATGTATATGTATATGTATATGTATATGTATATGTATATGTATATATCTTGATTTTTTTATGTATTTTTAAATCATTTTGAAAATTTTGTCGTCTTTGAAAAATCGAAAATAGAGTTTTCTCAAAAAATTTCAAAATAATCATTTATATCATATTTATTTCGTTTGACATATCTTTGCACCTTTAGAGACAAATGCTAGTATAGATGTAAATTGTTTTTATTATCGATTATTAGTAATTTAGTGATTAAATCTCCCATACGTTGTTTCCTTGTGTATACTCTCTACATTTACCTTAAATGGCATGTAAGAGATGAATTTTCTAGCATCCCTTTTTCCAATGAGCTAACTCTTATTAGTTGTAAGCTCAAGTAGGCATTGTTATATTCCTAATTGTCATAGTTCTCTTTTTCTGATACGATGTCTTTTCCATTGTTATATATGGAAGGAAACTTCTTATAATCAAATTAAAATATCAAATGTTTCTATTCTTCTCTATGGAGTCTCCGTCCACCTAAAATCCAATTTAATCCCACATTTCCATAGAGATATCACTACTTGAAAGGTCTTCATTACAAGTTTCATGATAGTGTTTAATGGATTTTTTCAATATGATTCACAACATTAAAATTTATCATGTATACAAAAAAATTGAGACCAAAATATAATAAATGGGATAGAGTATGTGCACCTCCATAAAATTTAACAATCAAATTGCTATATGGAAGTGGATCCCTTTTTTGTTAGTTTTTTGGTGCAATTTTGGACCAAAATCCTATCTATTGCAAGGTTGTTTCTCCCTGCATAGAGAACAAAAAGATGGTTAGATGGTTGAATACATAACAAACAAGAAATGTAGATATTTTTATGAAAGAACGTGAGATACAATGCAAGAAACAATGGAAAAGTTAAAATAAATTAATACAAGAATTTGGGAAGAAAAATCCTCTTTATTGTTTGGTGTAAAGAGATGCCAATCATCTAGAGACACTAAAGAGAGCTAATAGTGTAAAGCGACTCTATGAATCTCCTAAAGGAAGGTCTCTCTTTCCCTCTCCTTGCAAGAAAAAACCCTCCTCAAATGAGTCCTACGCAATCTCTCAATGGTGAACTCTCTCAATGCAAAGAAATTCTAATTGACTTGGCAATTCGGAAGCATAAATTTGCATAAACTTCTCTCTTGTTTTGGTCTTGATTCCACTAGTATTTATAAGCTCAATCCCAATCATTGGATCCCCCTAGCTCATTTATGGGATTTGATCTAGTGGGAGACAATATGAGCCCTTCAAAGGCTCCTTAATGCTAATTCAAGAGTGGAATGGCTCAAGACTGAGCAATATAGGTTTGTCATGTTAGTAGAGGGTTTCCCATTTAATTTGAAGTGGTACATGGCCTATTTAGTTATCACTTTTTTAGATCCAAGTGGCTTTCAAAGAAAGAGCTGCAATGATCCGTGCAAAACTATTGAAGTAACTTTGTTAGTATGGATTCTTCATCGAAGTGTACGAAAAAGAACCACTTTAGCTACGCATAACTAATAGCCCTAACAACAATAATGGCTGCAAAACATCTTCAGATCTGCAATTAGTAGTTAAAGTGCTGCAACAAACAGATCTATAAATGGAAAGACATTAAGCAGTTAAGTAAAGGGTTTGCTCCATGCATCCAACAGACAAGACAAGAACACGATTTTTTGAATGAATTTTTATATTACAGGGCACCTGGGAGGAAACAAGAAGGTGTATCCAGATCTCCTCAATGGGATGGGTTCTTTGTAGTCCTCAACACTTCAGATCTAAGTTTTCTCTCTCTTGTAGATAAAAAACCCAATGTAGAAGGTAGAGCTCAATGGGAGCAAAATGGCAGAAATGAGACCAAGTGTATAGATCCAGAGTGATCTAATAGGCAACAAAAGGTGAAGAATGATGGGGAAAACCCTCCTATTTATAACAAAATATTGGGTCATTCTAGATCTTGGTGCATGATTAAATAATGTTAATCAAATCTAGATCCACCTCTATGGAATATTTTATTATTATTTGTTGGAGGGAAAGGGTGTTTGACTTGGGTCAAATCCCTTGATTAGTGAAAAATAAATAAATAAATGATTTATTTATCTTTTTAAGGAAGTGGTTAGGATATAATCAAATAAATAATGATTTATTTGATTAATGGTGGTTGATTTGGTCATATTTAACAAGGAATATTATTTAAATAATTATTCCTAGAAAATAATAAGATAACTATGGGTTTATCTCATTAATTTCTTTGTTTTTGGGTTAAACATGACTGGGAATAATAATTAAATTGTGGTTTAATTAATTATTCCTTTTGGGGTTTCCTTAATTAACATAGTGAAAGAAGTTTTACTTGGGGTAAAACTGGTCTTACATGGTGTACTTGGGTCCATCTAATAATAAAAGGTTAGATGACCAAAAAATGGTGTAACAGATTGCCCCCCAGCGTGCGAGTGTCAGGAGCAAATCGTATGACCGAAGTACGTTGTAAGAAGACAATCACTAGACAACAAAAAGGGTATGTCAGAGAGAGAAATATGAGGTAGATAGTGTGCTGAAGGACTAAACCCTGAGGAGACGAGACTCGCAGGTGAAACAAGTCTCTGTTATGAGAGGGTACCTGTGCTGAAGGCGGCGGGGGAGGCATACCTATGCCCGCCGTGACAAAGTACAAAAGAATAGTGTGTCCAGTGAACAAGGGACCGAACCATAGAGTACAGCTGGCATAATCAAGAGCCAGATAAAAATACAATGAAGAGTCTCACATACATGCTGTGCCTGGGATAACAGCCAGGACTAGTACAATATCATCCGAGTACATGAGATAAATACAACCCAAATGCCCCCTGTAAATGGGGAAGGGCTCACAAAATCTGACTGATACATGCAAATCATAGAGGTGCTGCAAGTGGCTAAGGCCAACATCATCAAAATCTGGAGCGGCATCAAAGGCTGCAATGAAGAGGTCATCAGGGCATGTGGGGGGCTACCTGCAGGGCCACCCCCTCATGAGGGCTGAGACATCTCACACACGCCCGGGAATCATCAAGAGCTGCTGCTGGGTCACTGGACTGTCCAGTATACGAATCTCGATCATGCTGAAAGGAGCTGGAGAAGCAATCAAGTCAAAGGGGAGTGAGAGATCCCCCTGCCTGATCCGAGGCACCGAACAAGAGTGGAAGCTGGAACCAAGGTACACCGCCCTCTAGACCTTGCTTCTGGAATAAATGTGCTGATGTCGACAGAAGGAGGTCCGGCGTAGGTGAGGCAATGAGAGATCCTCAACTAAGGCACGAGAGAAGAACAATAGAGCGACGGACAGACTGACACTAATGATGATGGTGGAAATGGGAAGAATGGAGTGGCGAATGGACGACTTCCCTTGTTAGAGCATAAAGGGCATGAATGACATGGCAGCGACTGACACAATATCGAAAGGGATAGGGGACAGTGGGGCTGAAGGTCATGATATGCGACACAAGAGAGGAACCAAGCAAAAAGGAATGGAGGGCTATAGTAGGGTAGAAAAGGTCGCGGGATAGACTCCATGAATGCAATGATGACTCAACTCGGATGCTCTAAACAAGGGCGACATGATAGTGCTGCCACACAGTAAAGGCCCCAATGGGGGACCAAGGAAGCATGAGTACAAGGTGGGTACTCATGACGAAAATCGACACGAACATGGACGAGTAAGGGAGCGATATGGTGCCCCAAGTACAAGTGCCGTAAGTGAGGAAATTCGATTTTAAGGAGTAGTGAAGTGACCCTTCGTGGAAAAAATGTGTCCGGGTGAAGTATCAAATCACCAAAAACTAAGTAAAACCCATTTGAGAGCTTGGTGAGATCTAACCAGCGGTGCTGACGGTTCGTCGAACGGGGCTACGGTGTGGTCGCAGCAGTTGAAAGAAGAAACATGGGTTCTCTTTTAATGAGGTAGTTTTCCCTCCAAAATCATTCATTTGCTATTGTTGTTGTGGTGAATGTGGAGAGGAGAGAAGGCCCTAAATCTTGCGGCGAACGTAGCGGACAAACCGACCGTTGGATTCGAGATCTGTCAGTTGGAGGTAAGAGGCCTAACCTTGCTCTTGCATTTTGATGGATTAAATTTGCAGTTTAGGGCCCAACACCCCAGAAACAGCCCCTCCCTCATCTCTACGGCCGGGTCGCACTTTTTGGGGCAAAAAGTGCAACCCAGGATGCAGGTTTGAGGGCAAAAAGTGCGACCTGGTCCAGAAAATGGCAGAAAACTGCACCCTGGGAGATGAGGGGGGCTTGGTGCTGTTTTATGGCTGGGAGTTGGGTTTTGGTGTGTGGTTATGGTTTCCCGATCTGTACCCTGACAAAAATAATGTGTTTGTGCAGGTATGGCAGAGTTGCGGGTCAACTGGAGGGAGAGGGATCTGGAAACACTTCGGACAGAGATCCAGGCGGATCAGGGCGTTCGTCGTGTATTGGCCAGATTTGGGGTTCTCAAGTTTGTGGAGAACCCATTGATGAGAGCAGGGGAACCATTACTGGCCCGGATTATCAGTTATTGGGATCCAGATCAGGAGATCTTTGTAGTGCAGGGGCACAGGATCGAACTGACGGTCCAGGATGTGTACTTCCTGACCGGCCTCCCACCATTGGGGATAGTGGGAGACACGCGGCCAGTGTTGCCGCGGGGGCGGCATATCATGGAGTTTGTGGAACGCCATTGTCGACCGGGTTTCCAAGTCAAGGGGACTCGGATATCGATCGGGGATCTAGAGAGGCTAGAAACCCGTGCGGTGGCCGCAGCTGTGCTGCGAATCCTGGGCACCCAGGCGTTCCATCACATCACCGGTGGGCAGATGATGATAGTGGAGAGTGTGTTGGGTGGGACCTACTTTGGGTGGGCCCAAATGATGCTGGTGTCGCTAAAGCGACAGTTGTCGCTATGCAGGCGGCAGGTGAATCATGATTGCTATTGTGCGCCTTCTTCTTTGAGAAGATCCCAACCTTGAGGCCTCGTGTGCAGCTTCCAGATGGGGGCCCGAGAGAGCCCAGGATGCGTCGTTGGGGACGACTACTCTGCAGAGGAGGAGGAGGGGCGGTCGGGCGAGTGTTTCGACCGGAGTTTTTTGCCCATTGGGATCAGATGCCGTTGTACATAGATGACTACCCGTATAGTGGGATGAGCTACTGTGGGGATCCAGAGTTGCCACTTCCGTCTGGTCGAGTCTGGGGGCCCGATGGTAAGTGACAAATTGCTATTCTTATATGGGCATGTTAAAGTTTTTGAATAGTAAATAATGATACTGATTCAGGGACTTTTGGTATGCAGATATAGCACCGGTAAAACCGGCCGGATATATGGAACGACCGGCAGCGTCTGGAGCTACAGGTCCGAGTGGGTCGAGAGCAGCGCAGAATGAGGATGCAGCCGCCCTATTGGAGGACATCCGCCGTAGATGTGAGCAGCTTTTGACTGGAGTATCGGAGCGCGGGTGGCAGGATTTAGATGACCATGACATAGAGCCATGTGTTGGTCTCCCCTCGGAGTGGCGAGGTATCATGCGGCGCATGGCGATGGCTGGTCAAGCTATGCGTGATCTACATGCTGCAGGGGCAGAGCCATTGGCCCGGGAGCCTCCAGATAGTGATTAGGGGCATATGGTGCCCCCTCTGATGTGTGTAGGGGAAGGTGGTGCCCCCTATAGTGTATGGAGGGGCATATGGTGCCCCCAGTTTTTTTGGATTTTGTTTGTAACATGCTATGGGCATGTCGTATGTATATGTATGGAGGGGCATATGGTGCCCCCAGTTTTTGGAACATGCTATGGGCATGTCGTATGTATCAGAGTAGATGGACTCATCAATATATGGTTTGCGACACATATTATGGATATGCATCGTCTTTTGATGGTTGATTTAATGTTATTTTCTTGTATGAATTGTGTGTGATAAATGCCAATCTAGAACATGGTTTGCAATACTATCTACATAGTGATTCTGTTCTCGAGGTACATGGTTGAAAGTTATGGTTTCAAACGCACGTATTAAGATTTTCACTCGTAAATAGCGTCTAAACGGCACAGGGTTATGCACACGATAAACACCATTTAGTTGCATTACAAGAAGCAGGGAATCCAAACGAACGTGCAGATGGAGGATGCGATGAAAGAGGGCATCGGCTAATAGGCCACGCACTGCATCATATTCGGCCTGATTGTTGGTGGCAGAACCAATGCATACCCCGTTAGAAAGAACAAGGTCATGCAAGGGGGTGAAGATGGCCCAACCTGCCGAGGCAAGATTCTTGGAGTAGCGACTTGCACCATCGGCGTAACCGATAAAGGGTGTGGACGGGGGGTCCTGCAAAATGGTGTGACAAGACAATAAATGAGGGGATGAAAGGAAATGACGGCAGCGTGAGGGTACAGAAGTCATCGAGCGGTAATGGCAGGAGGAAGGGGTAGGATGATCAAGACTCAAACAAGGTGGTGTATGAGAGCTATCGAAAACATGGCGAGGACTCGGGCTGCGGAGGTCAACAGGGACACAAGTGGAGTGATCTCGAGTATCAAAAGACACAACAGGGGAGGCTGCGGGCGGGCTAGGCTCCGAGTGTCGTGCAGAGGAGGATAGGTAAAGAATGGTGACTGTAGACTCCGTCATCTGAACATCAGGGGGGGGGATGTGGATGGGAGCGGGGGCATCCTCAGGCTGGCCTGAAGCATACTGCGCGAGAATGGGAGAGGCGGATTGATTTTGTTCAACCTCATACGCGCGGATCACCTCAAGGGAGGCACGGTAATGCGTCAGGTGAGGACAATAATGGGAGTAGTGGCCATGGATCCCGCACAAAGCACAGGGCTTGTTGGTGCGGAGAGTCTTGGGGTTCTTGGGGACGGTCGAAGAAGGAGTGGGAGTTTCAGGGACCGTAGTGTCGGGGAATGCGACGTTTACCATGGGTCGGATACGAGGTAACTCGGGACAAGCATGGGTGGCATGACCAATGACATCACATAAGGCACAAGGCTTCACGGGCGGAGAAGGAGTCGGGTCGGTCGTGGTGGTTTGGTCGTTGGTGGCCCTTTTGCAGGCTTTGCCTTTCTTCCCGGGAGCCGTCACAACAGGAGAAGGGTCCTGTGGAGGTGTTGGGGGCACAGTGGCTATGGAGGAAGCGAGGGGGACCGGTTGAACCGGTGTCAAAGCCATGTAAGTTTTGGGGTGACCAGGGGGGGTGGCGGCTGGGGGATCAAGGTACCAAACCGGGATGCCCAAGGTCAAGCTAGGGAGGGAGAGGGTGGCCATGACGGGGACAGAATATACTCCGGGAGGGGGAGCTAGGAAAGGGATCTGCCCAACAGGGAAATGACCAGGAGGGACGGCTCCAAGATGGTTAAGGCCAGGGGGAACTGATCCGGGAGGATAAAGGGGTTCAGGGATACCAGCTGTAGGGGAAGGGCCAGGAGGAGGAGGTCCGGCTGGCTGAGATGAATGGCTAGGAGTTGGTTGCGGAGGGCGGGGGGGAGGTTGTTGACTAGCCGAGGCAGGCCGCTTATGGGCAGCCTGAGACGATTGCATCATGCAAACATTCGACAAGCTGGGATCAGTGACCGAAGGAGTGGGAAGATGAGGGAAAGTACCAAGCAAGGTGGAATCTTTGTAGACGCCGGGGGAGACACTGGTCAGCGAATCGACGGTTTGCTTGTTGGCTACAGAAGAGATGGGCATCTCGGAGGAGGTCTGAGACGGCGGCTCATGATAAGATAGCTGGTCAATAGTGACTATCTTCCCATTGTGTGGGAAAGACATCTTGCGGAAAACCGCGGATGGGACAGCAGACATGGCGTAGGTGTAGCTTCGCCCCAATAGAATGTTGTAGTCTAGAGGGGCATCAATGACTTCGTCATCAACGCAAACGGTCTTACCGGCGAGGGTGATGGGACAGTTACGAAACAGGCCAATAGGCTGGGAGGCATGACCGTCCCACGCTCGAAAGGTGATCGTGGAAGGGGCCAGCTCAGGGGATCCGAGTTGTTTCCAAACCGAAGCGGACATCACACAGGTGGATGCCCCCTCATCAATTATACACCGGGATACAGTGGCGTTCCGGATTTTGACTGGGATTTGGAAAGCAACGGAAGGAGGGATAGGAGGATGGTCCGATTGAGTGGCGTCAAAAACAATCATTTGGTCATCAGCAGGATCAACAGCGCCCACGGCAGATAGTAGAGCCTTCCTTTGAGAAGGGCACGACTGGAGGAGTTCCAGTGTAGAAATGGCAGCAGGGGATTGCGCCAAATCATCTACTATACTGTACGATTGAGCGGCTCGACCGGAAGCAGCATTTCGGCGTAATGGGCCCTTTGGAATCTTTGGATGAACCTCAACTTTGGGTTGAGGGATGTGCAAGGGGCCACTGGATGTCGAAAGAGGCTCTGTAGAACCTAAAGATGGAGGCTCGGGGGTAGACTGAGCAGGAGGCTTGGGGTACTGGCGAGACCGAGTTTGAAGGTGAAGGTCGACGGTAGGGGAAGGATCGGAGCGCATCATAAGGATCTGATAATCAGAGGAACCAGAAAGGGACGAGGGGGTGGCTACATGGCTGTCGGGGGGTTGGGTAACCACGAATCCCTGGTGAGGGAAAGGATCAGTGAACACAGCTGGCTGGGTGGTGGCCACATTAGGAGGAGCATGAGGGGAGGCGTGTTGTCCGCGCAATGTGGCTTGAGACTCCCACATCTGTCGCATCTGGGGTAAGAGAGGACAATCGTGAGTGTAGTGACCGTAAACACCGCAACACGAACAGGGCTTGTTTGTGCGAAGCTGCCTGTCCGGCCTGGGTGGAATGCCCTGAGGCTGGTTGCTAGTGTTAGGGTCAACACCAGAATTGGGTCCTCGGTTACCGGGGGCAGATGTGTTCTGGTTGCCTCTCCGCCTTCTTTGAGAAGAAGGGGGATTAATCGCACCCTGCTGTGCAAATACTTGCCCTGGAGGGGGTTGTAAGTGTTGTTGCGGGTTGTGAGGAGGCAAGGGAGGTGGAAGCACATATGCTGGAGGAGCTGGCGCACCAGGCTGTGGATAAAAGTAAGGGTTGGGTTGGGCGACATTGAGGTAAGCAGGAGGTTGGGCAAAAGGAGGAGGCATGCCGTATCCTGGATACATGTTGCCGGGAGGGGGAAGAGTGCTTGAGGTGCTAGCCCCTCCCTGAGGGAGACCATAGCTCATAGGAGGGTGAGCAGATGGGTGGGAAAGAGATCCAACAATACCGTCGGCGGAATGAGATGCCCCCGGGGCGTTAGCGCCACCGGGCCTGGGGATGTCAGGAAGAACGGTATAAACATAACCAGATTGAGCGTAGATCAGATCATATTTTAAAGCTATTTGGAGGGCGGCTTCTTCAGATTGAGGAAAGTGAGAGGCGACATCTTTGCCGATGGGAGACGGGAGGGTGCGAAGGAACCAGTCCATGTAAACCCGATCTTCAAAGGGAGGGGCTCGACATAAGCTCTGTCTTCGTCGCCATTCTTGAACATGGGCAGAAAGGCGTGTGGAAGAGGATTGCTTAAATGAAGTCAAGAGCTCCGTACCAGTGTCGTATCGGAGAGGGAGCTGGAAGTACGACAAGAAGGCTTGGGCAAGAGTCTCGAACGTGGTATGGGAGGAAGTGGCCTATTCGACATACCATTTAGAAGCTTCGCCGGTAAGCGTGCGTTGGAACAAACGAAGACGGATGGAGTCATCGGTAATGGAGTTGGAGGAACACCACATGTGGAAAGACCGGACGTGATTGGTTGGATCTTCTCCATTAAGGCCCTCGAACTTAGGGATATCAGAGGGTAGCTTTGTGGGCATAGCGGGCCAGGTAGCATTGTGGTGAATGGGATCATTAATCAACTGATGGAAATCGGGGAGGCTGAGGCCTGCAATATACGGCAGCACGGGGGTGGCCGGGGTAGTGGTTGTGACGGTTCCGCTAGAAGTAGGGCCGGCATTGGGGCCGGGAGAACCGCTAGCGTTAGGCCCTGGGCCAGACATGGTGGAGGGGGCAGGAGAACCGGGAGGGGAAGGAGGACCCGAGGAATCAGGGGAGGAGTCGGAGTGTGGACTCGAAGGTGGACTGGCTCGACGACGGCGGTGCGGAGCAGGTCGATCAACCGGAAACTGAGGGTGAAGGCCAAGAAGTCTCCGGGAAAGGCGCCTTGGGGGCGCAATGATGACAGGAAGAAGGGAACCGACAGGGGCAAAACAGGGACAGAATCAATTACGGTCAAGGGCAGAAAAGGTGCAGTGACAATTGATTTAAGAGTCTTTGCCAGGCGGTGTTAACCAGGCGCTTCTTCACTTAGGGTTAGTGTGTGGCGTGCGTTAATTTTAATTTTTAAACCCTTTACGTTGTTGAGAGCAAGAAAAAGTGTGCTGCGTAGCTGAATATAAACCTACAGAGAACAGAGTATAAAGCTGAAATAACAGAAAAATAATAGCTACGTATGCATCTATCTAACCCCGAGAAGGTGGTCTCTCACAACTATGTCCTATCTTTGAAAGAAGGGAAAAACTATGGAAACACACACAAAGGCTCGAAGCCAGGATCTAGGGTCAAAGGGAGACGGAAGTACGGGGATAAAGCTATGACAAGGGGAGAGCAAATAGCGATTAGCGACGAGAGGCAAGGTGGTGGGAGGGAAATCAGCAAAAAACCGGGGGGCAAAGGGCGGGAGGCCTTCGAGAGGAGGTCCAAACAAAACGACAAGAGGTGATTTGAAAGGAAAAGGCTGGGTGCAAAGGATGCGAGAAGTGAGGTAACGGATCTGGAAAAGAGGGAAGCCTACGGCTTAGGTAGGTGACTTGACTAAAACTCATCCACAAAAAGTGGAGGGTACTAAAGCCCTAGGGGCTGGGTTCCCACTTAGATGAGTAAAAACGGTCGGATCTTGGTCAAGGCGGGCTGAGACAGAGGCTGGAAGACCCTGGCAGAAGCTGCAGCAAAACCCAGAAAAAGTGCAGAAAAAATGCTGGAAAAAAGGCAGGTCGCAGTTTCTGACCTGATCTGAGTGCAGGTCGCAAAAAACGGGCTGAAAAGTGCGACCTGGAGGTCCAGGTCGCAGGTTTAGGGCCAAAAAGTGCGACCCCCCTATTCCGGTTGTCTCGGCGGCAGATTTTCAGAAAAGTTGCCGTCTCAGTTGCGGCTGGTGTCGCTTACCTGCGCAATAGGGCCAGAAACACACGGAAGTTAGAAATTTTAAGTTTTTAGGGTTTTATGTGAGAAAATGACATAAAAAGAGGAAAACTAAGCAGCTGAAAAGAAGCCCTAGGGCCTGAAGTAGCTGGATATGCAGGAATATGAAAAACGACAGCGGTCGTAATTTAAAACCCGTGTGGAGTCGCCATTTGTTAGTATGGATTCTTCGTCGAAGTGTACGAAAAAGAACCACTTTAGCTATGCATAACTAATAGCCCTAACAACAATAATGGCTGCAAAACATCTTCAGATCTGCAATTAGTAGTTAAAGTGCTGCAACAAACAGATCTATAAATGGAAAGACATTAAGCAGTTAAGTAAAGGGTTTGCTCCATGCATCCAACAGACAAGACAAGAACACGATTTTTTGAATGAATTTTTATATTACAAACTTTGCACGGTTAAATTTTTTAAATGAGAACCTTAGGAACCTTTAGTTTTTCTAGTTCATGATGATTTCCCATTCTTCACTACAACACTTGCACATATTATTCCTTGATGTTGGGTGTTCCTATTGAATGAAATTGGTTGTACAATTTTTCAGTGATAATAATCGCCCCTGATGTATGAGGTTAAGAGAAAACATATAGTTGAAACACATCACATTTTCCTATTTGACAATGAATCCTGATGACTTCTTTGTAGACAGATTATTGTTTGGAAACATGTAAGGGGGTCCTTCAGAAAATACCATAGAACCTATTTTTGATAGAATATATTTTAAAATAATCCATATGAGGTGGGCATGTCCCATGCTTGTGATCATGACTTTGACTAACATGATCACAAATACACCTGACAAGTCTTGTCAAAAGATACATTAAAACATATTTGTTGTGTGCTAAAGTAGACGAATTATTTGCCCTGGGGGTGTCTCTGACAAACTTTTCATGGGTATAACCGATTCATTAGGCACAATTGAGGATTGATGGCACAATTGATAAAGGTTTTGACTTGTTGCATGAGCCTTCGACCATATGTGAGAATTGTAACTCTTGCAAAGTACGATGCTCCCTTGATGTGAAAATATATATGGTGTTGAATATCGCGGGTGCCAATGAAATAAATGAGAAATGACGACTCCCATCATCCCACCCTAGGTTAAAACTAATTGGGTGTGAATACTAAGGTGTTTCTTTTATCCTAGAAAACGAGATCTGGTGTTGACATGAAGGAAGACTTGAAATTTTAGAATAAGATTTTTCTAGGAAATGCACATGAGAATTAATACAAGTAGAGAACCATGAAAGAGTGACAATGGAATGTTGATTGAGGTAAATAGGTGACATGGGTATTGTAAATTTCCAAAGGTTGGAGCACGTGGGCATCTGGAAATAGTCAAAACAAGTTAAAACAAGTAAGCCCCTGGAATCAATAGGGCATATAGGGGAGTGATGAATGGTTGCTCTAACTGGAGGTAATGGGTCAGCTATGATATGATGTTCTGAGTAAAAGTGATAGAGGTACATGACATGAAACAAATATTGAGCATACAATGTATGAGAGGTGTTTTCCAACCGAGGACAACTAGGGACTGTCATTGATTAATACACACAAACTTATTAATGAGGTTCTTGCTTCCAAAATGTGTACACTCACCAAAAGAATGAAAAAGTGATTTGGAATGTAAAAATATGGAGATGGGTGCCCCAATTTGTGGTGACACACATGATGGTGTAGGTGAATGACTGCAGAAGGTGGGGACCCATTTTCCAGACTATATGTAAGGAAAATGAATAGAGGGTGATTGTGTAAATGGTCTGCCTCATTTTGGGGGTATGAGAGGCCACCTACAAATGTGGTGGTGAATTCATGGTTATAAATTGTGTATTTTCCCTAAAAGGGTGAATTTTGGTTAGCAATGAATCAAGAAGAAGAAATGTGGCCATCTTTCAAGTCATGCATATGAATGGTTTCTAGAGGAGAGATGATGGCCATGGATTCCAGTGAGGTAGTGGGGAGTATAGTATGGTATGATCCATAGAGGTGGGAAACTACCAAATGTGGCATGTATTTACCATGTGCAAGTAGGAAGTGGTATTAAAACTGTTCAGGTGGTGAGGTAACTATGGTGACCTCTAGGAAGTATACTAGGTTATGCAAGGAAATCCTATAATGCCAATGAGGGATTATACCTTGATCTTTGTGTCATTTTCTAGTATCCATGTTATTTTTCAAATGGGGAAAATATATTGTAATCATGAAACCAACACCCCACGTGAAAGTACCACATATATATAATTCATAATGATGATGCATATGTGAATAAGTGAAATAACAACAAGGCATACTTGATGATGATCTTGAACATTGTAAGGGCCAAAAAAGGAGACATTTTGATAGGATGAACCGAGGCTACCATTATGAAGTGTAATATGACTTGATCTCCATTTTGTGGATGATTTTGAAAACATAGTTCATGGGCTCTCATACAGTTATATGGAAGATGTCAAGTTTGGGTATATATAGAGGGTCAAGGCCCTCAATCCCACCTCACTTGTGCTATGGTGAGGTAGAATGTGTGGGAGTATGCATGCAATTTTTTTTTATTTGGTGACCACCAGAGTGTCCATTCATCACATGATTGGAGCCAGGTGAGTCTTATAACTCATGCCTTTGTGAATTTTTTAGTTAGGGTGGGAGGTTCGTACAATACCATACCATATGACCACTTTTAGAGTTTAGAGGCAACATCCATGTAGGTGACTTAGTGGAAGTCACAAGGTCCATGAGTGGAAGTCACAAGTTCCATGAAGAGGGGGAACCTATAGTTGTGGCGACGGCTACAACTATAATTCACATAGTCACATTGATGACTGCCATTAGAGAAATTTTGAGGTCTAAAATGGGCCTAAAAAAAATGTACAACCAAAATCAACTTTATAAGAACCAATAAGATTCAAGATGATGACGTCAACCATGGGGGTTGATTCACCTTTTTGGAGTAAAAAAAAAAAAACTACTTTTTGAAGTCATACTTTCAACTTATCTCCCTTTGGTTTTACTCAAATTTAGAGCGAGGGAACTCATCGGATACAAAATTGAATTCCTCATCTAAGGCGTACCCATGTTTCATACTTTCAATGGACTCTACTACATGAAAAATGATAAGTACCTGAAAAACATGATTTCCATCACTTTTTTTCATGTATTTCTCATTTTTCATGTAGATAGGTCCATTGAAAGTATGAAACATTCGTACTCCTTGGATGAGGAATTGATGGACTCTACTACACGAAAAATAAAAAATACATGAAAAATGTGATTGCAATTATGTTTTTTTTTGTAGTTTTCATTTTTTGTGTATCAGGGTCCATCAAAACTATGCAACATGGTACTCCTTAGATGAGATATTGAATTATGCATTCAACGAGTTCTCCCGCCTGAAATTTGAGTAAAATTGTAGGGAGATAAGTTGAAAATATGTGTTCAAAAATAGTTTTTTTTCTTTTTCCCTCTAAAATTCGATGATTTAATCTAATATTATTTTATTATTTCCACTATTATTTTATAATATTCCTTAGGAGGCCCATTATAGACCTCAAAATTTATCTAATGAAGGTTAAACGGTTCACGAAGGCACGGATGTGTGAGACTGTGGGATTCTTCTATGCGCGGGGTGGCATGTCTGAAGGTTGAACATTTTGAAATTTGCAAAAAGAAATGGTGAAATTGGCATCCAGAAACAACATCCATAAAATGGCATCCAGAAATGGCTACCATGGAGGCTTTTGATTTAATTATTCCCCAATTAAATTAGAAGAAATGTGTGTCAAATTTATTTATCCCTTAAATAAATTGCACAACAAATTGTAATCATATCTCGTAATAACTTGTAATAGTTAATTGAGTGTGATAGACTCATTTAGCTCATGAAATTTGAGTTGAGCGTGGTTGGTTAGGCATGTAGAGTGATTATATTTGTTTTAGAGTCCAAGTTACATTTAGTGTATTAGTTCAATGCATGAGAAATCAGTTAACTCAATTAATTGAGTTAAAATCAGTTTAACTAGTTGTAACTGATTGTTGCACTAGTGAGAGGTCAAGTGAATTAAATCAGATTTAATTAACATGTAGTGATCTGTCAAGTGACTGATGATTTACTGTTAATATTTGCATGCATGTCAGTTCTGATGAAGACACAGTTGAGACAGAGGTTAAGGGGAAGTTATCTATCAGTTGTATTTATAGCAAATTGCCCGGGTGCAATTATATAAACCATAGGATTCCCATGATGTATTGTGTAGTCAAGGAAGGCTAATTATCCTAAATAATAGGTATTAATTGCCTAGGGATTTTGCAAGAAAGGCATGTTGAGCAGAGACTGAGAATTGGCTAAGTACAAGCCCAATTTTGTCCATATCAGTGTGAGACAGTCAGGATAGTGCATCAGATTCTTGTGCGAAGAGTCCATTGTATTTTTTCATGATTCCTTGGTTCATTATACAATAGCGATAAAGGGGTTTTGAGCAGCAAGATTTCCCCAGGAAAAATATTTTTGTTGTGGATTGATTTTCTTCTTTCTCTTACTTGGTGTGATTGCGCGATTGTGTTTAATTTCCGCAAATCAATTGTAGAAGGATTCAATATCTTGCTTTAGTATAATGCATTATTAGATTGAATCAATTGGTATACATATTTTTTTTATAATTTCTACATGGTATTAGAGCACCAGGAATCACACTAGTGGAGAATAAATTGAGTTTATGTTGAACAATATTCAAACTTGCAGATACTTTCTTTGGAGTGACAAGAAAATCAAGATGGCTTTCAATGGATTAAGATTGGAATATGCACTTGAGGGAAGTTCTAATTATATCACATGGAAAGACAAAACGAAGGCATTTTTGGAGGAAAACAAGTTGAAAGAATTCATCAATAATGATATTCCCAAGACCGTAGCAGCAGACACCACTCTTCTTGATGCTTGGAAAAAGAAGGTAGTAAGGGAGAGGAGGATCTTATTAGAGGGAGTTAGATATCATATTTTCTTGAGTATCCATGGCAAGGCGACTCCATATGCAATGTGGAAGGCCTTGATAGATCTGTTTCAGAATAGGAATGACCAAAGGAAGTTGGCACTTAAGGACAAGCATAGGAAAATCAAGAAGGAGGAGGGTGAGACGGTACTAACATACTTGTAAAAGTTCACTTAATGTCAAGATGAGCTTGGAAGTGTTTTTGTGACCGTAGCAGATGATGACTTGGTGAGCCTATCACTTCTAGGCCTTCCCAAGAGCTGCCATATTTACCAGATTGGGAGTGACTTTGGTCGGATTTGGTACAAGAATAATTTAGGCATAATACCAGGGATGGATCCTCATCCAAGAATAATGATGAGGAAGATTATGCCTTGGTCAGTAAGTAAAATAAGGCCAAGGGAAAGAAATCCCAAGGCAAAGCGGGAAAGAAAGACTTCTCTAAGATAATATGTTTTCACTGTCACGAGCATGGGCACTATGCTACAAATTTTCCACATAAGAAGGTGAGCAATAAGGAGCCTGCAGTTGCAGCAGGTGAAGCATTGGCTTCAAAATTTGAGCTTTATTTTACTCTCATTTCATGCATGGCCAGCACTGTAATGGGATGCATGTGGTATTTAGACAGTGGTGCCTCGTTCCATATGATGGGGGATAGAGATCTCTTTAGTGAATTAGAGGAGAAGGACCTCCGACAGAGCATAGAGTTTGGAGATGATGAGAGGTATAGTGCGACTGACATAGGTACACTTACCTTTCAGAAGGAGAATCACTCCCATCTCAGACTAGCAGATTTTTTGTATGTTCCAAGCCTAAAGAAGAATCCTATATCCGTAGTGGTATTGTAAGACCGTGGTTGTGAAGTGATGTTTAGAAAAGGAAAATTTTTCCTTAAACACATAGCCATGGGATAGGTGAAGCAGATCGGCTCAAGGGTCAAGAACATGTATGCTCTCAAGGTTGAGGATGCATGCAAGGCTTTGAGGAGCAAAACAGTGGTTAATGACTTGGTGGTTAGGAGGGAGAAATTATCTCTCAACATGTTGCCTCAGAAGTAGTCTCAGAAGTTTTTGGAGCAGCCAAAATTGGAGAAGCAAAGAGGACACCGAGTGGAAGAGTACACACAAGAAGAGACCTCCAGGAGGGGGAAATTTTGATCCAGAAGGGCAGAGGGAGTACATGCAGCTATACCTCCAGGTGGGAGGTGGGGTGATGTGAAAAATAAATCCCAAGAAGAAAATGGGCACGATCCATTGAGATGGTGTGCCTTATGGATCAAACCTGACTACAAGGAACCCACAATATAGTAGTAGCAGTAAGGATCAGTTATATTGATGCAATCAGATGTCAAGAGGACAAAAAATAGAGTGACAGATGTTGGATACTAGAGTGCAGATCAAAGTTGGCAGTAGTGCAGAGTGCATGGATGCAGATTTCCGCAGCACAAAGAGTCCATTAGACATGTGCAATAGGATCTAGCAGTCAGAAGACTCTCATGACATATGCATTATACTGATTCAGTTGTTGGAGGCTATTCAGTTTCAAGAGAGTTGCATGTGTGAACAACACTAGAAGTGGTGCATGAAAGAAAATTCCGAAGGCACTAAATCAGGACAAATTGATTCCTTTCTTATTGAGAGGGAGTGTTGAAATTTGCGACAAGAAACATTGAAATTGGCATCTAGAAAAAAATCCAGAAATGGCTACCATGGAGGCTTTTGATTTAATTATTTCTCAATTAAATTAGAATAAATGTGTGTCAAATTTATTTATCCATTAAATAAATTGGACAAAAAATTGTAATCTTATCTCATAATCACTTGTAATAGTTAACAGAGTGTGATAGACTCAGTTAGCTCATAAAATTTGATTTGAGGTGGTTGGTGAAGCATGTAGAGTGATTCTATTTGTTTTAGAGTCCAAGTTGCAGTTAGTGTATTAGTTTAATGCATGAGAAATTATTTAACTATAATATTCCCACTTTAGCACACAACTAAATGGATTATTAAAGTTTGTTGTTTACACATAGGAGGTAAATAAATGGGTAAGGAGGCTATACATTGCAGAAGAATTAATAAAATCCCTCATAGTATGAAAGAGGATATTCAGAAGAACTAGATTTCACACCCTCAAGTTTGAAAGAGGAAATTTGCATGAGGACAAGTTCAAGCTTGACCAAGTCAACAATGTTGAGATAGGAGGTGCAGAACACTTGGAGAGACAGCACAGTATGAATGGGAGGAAGATTCCTTGGTGGAGGAAACTCTAATGACTAGAACCCATGGTGAAAGGGCTTTCACTTGTTTAAAAGGAGGGCAAGGCAACCATTGTCACTCATGTTATGGATTATTGATTTCATTGTCTATTTAAACTTTGTGCATTCTCCTGTTGTTTATAAGAGTTGCAGTGCTGCTTAGCAAAAGGATTTCATGTTTAGGAATTCCTTCTCCTTTCAAGAGAGGCCTCTTGAAGGAGCTTGTTCTTCATTTCTCCACACTCAGGCTTCAGGCCAAGCATCCTCCTTCAGCTACAGCACAGTTTCTGTTTACAGCTGAGTTGTGTTGTAGGGTGTTGCAGTGGAGGTTCTTCAACACCACTTCCTAAGCTTATCTTTCATAGGAGGAAGATTTCCTTCCTTTGGGTGATCAGTTAGGAAGCCCTTGGAGCATATTGCAGATCTTGGCACTTGGCCAACACTTTTTCTTGCACCTACAGCGCAATATCCCTCAGTGATTGCGTTATTTTCAGTGGGTATTTGTAGTGAGGGATTGCAGTGATTGTCGGAGGGTGAGATCTTCAGTGTTAGGATCAGCCTTTCACTTAGAAGATCCATTGGAGGAGATATTTTTATCTGATGCAACATCTTCAGCCATCTCCATCCAGTTCCAGTTCTTGAGTTGCAGCTTTTACTGCAACTCTGGCATTTCTGCAGTTTTGCATATTTCGGCCAATCCTTCCAGGATTGTCTTGAAATAGAGCTTGGGAGTAGAGATATTCTCTCCCATCACTGTACCAACCATATATATGCAGATATATGTTTTTTTTTATTTCCTGTAGCAGTGCTCTATCTATGACTGTGTAGTTTTGATCCATAGACATTCTGTTATGTAGCAACATTTCACTTTTGACATATGTATTCATGGGAGGCTTGTTGACCTTGATCATTTGATGTGTATTGCACTTATTTTCTGTTGATGTATATAATAAAATGGATTTATGGTTTCCATACATCTTGATATTATCTTATCACTGCTACTCCATGTTTATGTTCATGTATTGCTGGATCTCCAATTTAGAAATAGTATAAGATATTCCTAACATTGTAGAAATTCCCTATTTTTGGATATTACAGTGGTATCAAAGCATAATCTTGGCTCAGCTTGTGGATCTCATCCATGATGCTATCAAGAGAAGAGAAGATGAATACTCCATTCTTTGGAGGAAAGAAGGAGGAGAGGCTCTCAAAGCTTCTTCCTAAATCCATACAGAGCATTCAAGGAGATCTCAAGAAAGTAAGAAGGGAGATGTGTATAGGATCTCCAAGAAGGTTTGAATCTGAATCAAACTCTAGATTTTCATATGATGAGTGTGAGCATGTAGTCCTATGCCCATATTTTCCATGAGATAGATGGAAGGATAAGGAATGGCTAGGAGGGAAACTCTTAGTGACTTCTTGCAAGAGTATGAATCTCAAACTCAGAAGTTTAGAGATAATATTACTTTTCCAGAGTTTTGCAAGATCAAGGTGAAGAGAAGCAAGCAGCATGATAATGGTAGATTCCTTCTATCTACTTTTGATGGTTCGCCTACATTTTCAGCCAAAGCTTGGGTGAGAGAACTAGACACCTTTTTGCAGCACCACCAAATTTCTGAAGATGAAACTATCAAAGTTGCAGCGTTGCATCTTGGAGGTAAGGCCTATGCATGGTGGATATTTGAGTCCTTTTATTTAAAGAATGAAAATAATTATTCTTATGCAAGGTTCATTAAAACATTGGTGAGAATATTTGATAGAAATAATCCTAAAACACATGTGGTGAATGAGAAAAAACTCAAGCAAACACAAACCTTGCATGTGATGGATGGAACTATAAATTCCACTTCAGAAAGCAAATGAGGAGGCTGAAATATTGCATCATACCTTGTTAGAGGAAAGACATTTATCTCATGTCCCTAAACAAAAATACATGGAGATCCCTTTTCCAAAATAGGATCCAATCATTGGGAGGTTGCCCATTCATGTTGAGGAGGTTGAGGGCAACAACGATGTCATGTCTAGATTTGATCTAGCACCTCATGCAGAGGAAGGAGGAGCTCTTGCTCCAACTAGAGGGATTCTTGTGTCTTGGCAAGGAAGTCCCTAGGATATCATGTGTAAAGATCAAGGCACAACTCATGATTCACATGTGCCATTGATGGTAGGGTGTAGAACTGTGGAGATAAAAGGAGGAGGTAGGGAGGATGACCAACATCATGTAATGAGAATCACACACCCCTGTCTATTTCATGAGGTTGATGCACCTAAGAGGGAGACTGGATTGCACAGTGAGAGCAGGGACAAGTCTGTCCATTCATATATGCAGTCTACTCTTGATGATGATGTCTCATTGCATGGAGACATTTCACCAAGGAGACCACCAGAGCAGCAGATGATGAGAGATGCTTCACATTTTGGGGCACCATTCATTGATTTCATAGGAGTGGAGACCTTGGGAGGTCATTTTACAGTGCTGAGAGTTTTGGGTAGATTCAAGGAGGAGAGAGGAATTCTCTCAACTTCATATTTACCCACTCTCAATTCAGATTCTGCGATGTGGAAGAAGCAGCAGGGGAAGGATAGCAGCCTTCCAACTTGCATCTTTGGCATAGGAAATGTCAAAGGGGAGGATGACCATATGATAGATGTTATTCATGAGAGATCATCAGCATTGTCACTATGGAGGATAGATCCATATTGGAGCTCCCAACTGTTGGTGGATTGTTCCAAGGATATTTTCACTTGTATGATATTGGATGATCAGCATATGAGGAGATGCATGGATCATGTGGGGATGAGAGGAGACTCATCTATGAGCCACTGTATTTGCATGGGAAAGACATATGGTAAGGGTATTGTTTGTTTTCATAATGACTTGTATGATGTATATATGCATCCCTTAACCATACATGTGTAGGATGTTACTCCAAGGAGGAGCATTCTTTTTCCTAGACTTAATGGTCTACTTGAGGCCATGAGCAGTATTGATGACCACTCCCTAGGAGGAATTGGGGAGGAGATGTATTTTGGATAAAATGCTCACTTTGTACCATACATCATTCACCTTCTCCAAACATATGAGGAGGGTGGGACAGCAAGCAAGTGGTTTAGAAACCACACTTTTTGTCACTCTCTTTTGCAGTTGAGGATCAAACTGCATTGGTTACATTTGAGGGACCATTGTCCTTCTCCCTTGCTACATATGGCAGCAAGAATGGTTCTAATTATGGTTCCTTATGTTGTTGTTGTTATTATTTTTAGTAGGAGCATGATTTGGGAAGTGGCACATTGGTTGGATGTGTCCCTTGGGGAAGAGTTTTCCCACATTGTTTGCATTACATATTCTAATGGGAGCATGAGAGGTAATATGGCCACCACAGCAAAACAATTGTTATTTTATGAGGTCAGCCATGGGATTAATTGGATGCCATATGATGGTGACTTCCAACTCATCACATATGAGATGATTTGGGCTAGCATGTTTCATAAATTTGGAGAAGAGATCCTTGGGGGTCTAGTCTTTTTCTTGCCACTTGAGGGAAACATCATTACAGCCCAGGATCAATAGACACTCTACACTTATCTTAAGTGGGGAGGAGGACAGCGTGGGGTAGACTATTTTGTCCACCAAGATCATATTTTCAACCCACCTACATTGCAGGAGCCAAAGGTGGAGGAGAATTTTCAGGAGTTACCATGTTGGGAGGTAACTCATTTTGTATGGATGATTGCTTGGGGATGGGAGCTTCATATGGGGATGGTAGATCCCAATTCATATCAGACCTTGTGCCTCAAGAAGGCCCCTCAGTTTTATCTCTATAGTTTCTTGAGGACAAGCAACATTTGGGAGGGGAGGACTGTAATATTCCCACTTTAGCGCACAACTAAATGGAATATTAAAGTTTGTTGTTTACACACAGGAGGTAAATAAATGGGTAAGGAGACCCATATATTGCAGAAGAATGAATAAAATCCCTCATAGTTTGAAAGTGGATATTCAGAAGAACTGGATTTCACACCCTCAAGTGTGAAAGAGGACATTTTCATGAGGACAAGGTCAAGTTTGACCAAGTCAACAGCGCTGGGATGGGAGGTGGAGAACACTTTGAGAGACAGCACAGTATGAATGGGAGGAATATTCCTTGGTGGAGGAAACCCTAATGAGTGGGACCCATGGTGAAAGGGCGTTCACTTCTTTAAAAGGAGGGCAAGGCAGCCATTGTCACTCATGTTATGGATTATTGATTTCATTGTCTGTTTAGACTTTGTGCATTCTCATGTTGTTTAGTAGAGTTGCAGTGTTGCTTAGCACAAGGATTTCATGTTTAGGAATTCCTTCTCCTTTCAAGAGAGGCCTCTTGAAGGAGCTTATTCTTCATTTCTCCACACTTGGGCTTCAGGCCAAGCATCCTCCTTCAGCTATAGCTTAGTTTCTATTTAGAGCTGAGTTGTGTTGCAGGGTGTTGTAGATGAGGTTCTTCAACACCACTTCCTGAGCTTATATTTCAGAGGAGGAAGCTTTCCTTCCTTTGGGTGATCATTTGGGAAGCCCTTGGAGCATATTGAATATCTTGGCACGTAGCCAACACTTTTTCTTGCACATACAGCGCAGTATCCCTCAATGACTGCATTATTTTCAATGGGTATTTGCAGTGAGGGATTGTAGTGATTGTCGGAGGGTGAGATCTTCAGTGTTAGGATCAACCTTTCACTTGGAAGATCCATTGGAGGAGGTTTTTTTATATGATTTATCATCTTCAGCCATATCCATCCAATTCCATTTCTTGAGTTGTAGCTGCTACTGCAACTCTAGCATTTCTGCAGTTTTGCATATTTCAGCCAATCCTTCCAGGATTGTCTTGAAATAGAGTTTGGGAGTAGAGATCTTCTCTCACATCATTGTATCAGCCATATATATGCAAATCTATGTTGTTTTTAATTTCCTGTAGCAGTTCTCTATCTATGTCTGTGCAATTTTGATCCATAAAGATTTTGCTATGTAGCAACATTTCACTTTTGACATATGTATTCATGGGAGGCTTGTTGGCCTTGAACATTTGATGTGTATTGCACTTATTTTCTGTTGATGTATATAATGAAATGGCTTTACGATTTCCATACATCTTGGTATGATCTTATCACTGCTACTCCATGTTTATGTTCATGTATTGCTGAATCTCCAATTTAGGAATACTATAAGATATTCCTAACGTTGTAGAAATCCCTATTTTGGTATATTACATTAACTCAATTAATTGAGTTGAAATCAATTTAACTAGTTTTAACTGATTATTGCACTAGTGAGAGGTCAAGTGAATTAAATCATATTTAATTCACATGCAGTGATATGTCAAGTGACTGATGATTTACTATTAATAACTACATGGATGTCAGTTCTGATGAAGACCCAATTGAGACAGAGGTTAAAGGGAAGTTATCTATCAGTAGTATTTATAGAAAATTCCTCGGGCACAATTATATACACCATAGGATGCCTAGATTTATTTCACAGTCAAGGAAGGCTAATTATCCTAAATAATAGGGATTACTTTCCTAGGGATTGCACAAGCAAAGCAGGCTGAGAATTGGCTAAGTACTAGCCCAATTTTGTCTAGATCAGTGTGAGACAATCAGGATAGCACAAAAAACTCTCGTGAGAAGAGTGAATTGTATTGTTGCATGATTCCTTGGTTCATTATACAATAGAGATAGAGAGGTTTTGAGTAGAAATATTTCCCCAAGAAAAATATTTTTTTTGTGGATTGATTTGCTTCTTTCTCTTACTTGATGTGATTGTGCGATCATGTTTAATTTCCACAAATTAATTATAGAAGGATTCAGTATCTTGCTCTAGTATATTGCATGATCAAATTGAATCCATTGGTATACATATTTTTTGTATAATTTCTATATTATAGTCACGATAGTTGTCATGATTTGGGATTTTACAGGCATGATGGTGATTATGCATAAATCATTATGAATAGCTCCAATGACCGCACAATTGTTTTATGCAGAAATGCTCAGCCACCCATGCAACTATTAATAGTATAGTTCAATGGACCACCACAACTGTATAAGTCCCATAATCATGATGATCCAACAACTTGGTAACTTGTGTATTTTTCTTCTTCTTTTTTAAATGACTCCTCCTTCCTTGCAGATGGTTGTTCACTAAATGGAGTGAGACTATGCAAAGATTAGGATTGTAGTCACTGACATCCCATAGGTGAGAGTAGCTTTAATGAAATGGGGATAGCTCGAAAATTTTGATTTCCCCCTCATTCGTTGATAGGAGGATCTCCTAAATTCTTGGTGATCTTATGGAAGACACATCGTGGGGTATTTGAAATACAAGGAAATGACCTCACAATATTTGTCGAGGTGGATATATATTTTCTGATAGGAATACATCCACAGGGATAGAAGGTGTCTGTTGAGCCTCCACATTTAGTTATGACATTAAAGGAATGGTATTACCAATGGTGCATGGCCTTGGCTATAAATGGATGGGTGGTCCACATAAAATTGATCTAGGATGTGGGACTTCATGCCATGACCACCATGATAGTGTGGATTTTTGGAGGGATGACCTCACATAGGATTATAGGCTCTTAGGGAGGAGTACTGAACTGGGTGCACAGGGACACTTTCTGTGATTGGGTTTGTCTTCCACATGGTATTGTGGTGTCTTAGCTGACTCAAGTAGTGGGTGGTTGACTGTAGGATTTCACCTTTGGCATTGTCTTATGCATTTTTTCTTTGAGTGTGGTGTCTTACTCTGGCCCCATACCAGAGCAATGGTCAATCCTCCCCATATGCCCTAGATCATAATATAGGGGAATTTCATGACACATGAGGGGGGAGGAGAGGTATGTAAATTCTAGACTAATATGGTTCCTTCATGGTGGGTATTAATGTTGTATATTTTTTTCTAATTCCCCTACACATGAAGGGACTTCTGTGACAACCGAGATATGGGTCTTACCCTATGCAAGATATGGGGGCCCTCAAGTATGTGTTATGATGTTTTATGTTGGAATTATTACCTTTTATTAGTTTTTTTTTTTTTATATGATGATGACGACATCATTTTTTATTATGTTTTCAGATATGGACCTCAAAGTCAGTAAATATTGATAGAATGAGATTATCCTCGTGAAAAATATTTTGTGTGAGGACACGTGTGTATTAGAGGATTGCGCCAAGCTAAGGGGGAGCCATAACGGCCCTAGAGACCACAAAAGTAGGGTCATTTTTATGTAGGGATTGATACCCCCACTAAGGAGGAGGAGGTCTAGGTGAATCTCCATGAGGAGAAATGTATTATATGGGAGAAATTAATAGCCCTCAAGGTGAGGGACATGTATGTCTATTAGAGGATGGAGACAATTTTAATGGGAATCCTCGAGGTTGGGTGGGCCATGCTAGGTAAGGACACAGTTGATGATGTGGTGACACCACATAGTGAGTGGCATTCAATGTTACAAAGGGTAGCGGCGACAACTCGGCCTATTTTGGTTCTTTACCATGAGGGGGCACAAGATCACCATGTTGATGGTTACGTGAGACGTTCATCAAGAAATTATCATCTACAATTATTTATGTATTCTTATTCTATATTCTAGAAAGAAAAATAGAAATTTCATTCTCTATTCCAAATTTATCCAATATAGTGATATTAAATTCCTATAACAATAAGGGTCATCTCATACATCTGCCATTATTTATAGGTTTATTCATTAAATATCTAATTGTAGAATGATCAGCATGAATAAAAGTTTCATACCCAGTGATATAGTGTCTAAATTTATTTATGGCATTAATTACTACAAGAAACTCATTTTTCGTAACTATATAATTGAACTCTGCAGGAGTCAAATTTTTACTTACATAATAAATTGCATAAGGATTTTGTTGATATTTTTTTCCAATTAGAGCTCCTAAAGCTATATCTAAATAATTTGGAGAGATATGGAATGGGAGAGACCAATTTGGTCCTCTTAAAATAAGTGCTTCAAAAAAAAAATTGTTTTGAAATATTATAAATTAATTGGCATGAGGAATTCCAATAAAATTCACTATATTTAGTGAGAAATTTGAATGATGGTGAAGCTACTTTTGTAATTTTTCTATTAATATTCTATAGTATCTTTCATATTTAAGAAAACTTCTTACATCCCTTTCAAAACTAGGTACCAAAATCCCGACTGTAGAAATTTATAAACACAATAATGTATTTCCAGATTCTCCTGATCTAATAATTAATCTTATGTTAAATACAAAATCCTTCCACTTAATTCTTTGCAGAAATTAAATCGCCAATTGCAAACACATGAAGAAAAATCAATCACACATAACAAGATGTTTTATTGGGAAAGCTTAAAGCTAAAACCCCAACTATCATATATTATGTATATCAATGGATCATGAAACAATCTCATATATATCATACAAAACTCAGCTCATAGAGCTCTCGGTACAATATACAATCGTCTCACACTGTCTTTCAAAAAATTTCATATCTATGCACCAATTTCTTACCTCCTACAGCCTGCCTCCACTGTGCAATCCCTGATGAAGACCCCTGAATGAATTCGACCTTACCTTGACTTTACTGTGTAATACTCATAGGCATCTCCAATGTGTGTGTGGATACATTGAATGCTCCATTATAGTCACAACAGATAGTCCATCTCACCCTTTCACCTATCTCTCCACTGGGTCTCTACTAGATCTGACATGCAAGTAGTTGATTGTTGTATTTCTTCAGTTACAAGTAAGACACTACTTGTGAATTAATTAACTAATTAATTCACTCATCTTTCACTAGTGTATGATCATTTACAACTAGCACAACTAATTTTAACTCAATGAACTAAGTTAAACTAAATAACAACTCACATAACTACTCTTCCAACTTTGTTACAACTTGCCACTGTCAGTTATAATGAAGTCCTCCATGCATGAGTCACCAACCAACCTTGGAATTCGAAATTCCTTCAAACAACTAGTTTTCCACATCAATTAACTGAAATAAAGTTCTCCAAGAGAATAAGTTACTATTTATTGTCTGATTATTATTAAGGAATAATAATAATCGGCATGCATTTTATTTTTAGATTAGTGATCTATAAATAGACTTCGCCCATCTTCTTAAAATAGAAATTCATCCAAAGATCAAATTTGCTCAACCATCTAGAATTAGCATCCTGCTAATTTTAGAATATGCTCACCATTCTAAAAATAGACATACACCTAAAAATAGTCTGTGTGGGCCCCACCTAGTTTAGGTGCTTATTTTTTAATAGGATCGAGGATGATGTTTCCGGATGCCACTTTAAATTTTTCTTGTTGGAAACTTCAACACTAACAATGACTTCAATCTTTTCCAGATCAACCTTAATTCCATCACCTAGTTATCGAGCTTGCTAAGGTATTCTGTGTGCTACAAAGTAAAAAAAAATTAAGGCTTCATTCGCTCCATTATCCTCTTGATAAACTACTTTGAATCCTCATAGATATGGGAAATCATTTGTCACAAGAATTTTTGCACAAGTAACACATAATTTAATGTTCTCCAAGGGACATTCTCTCAAAGGATGTTTTTTCTACACCTAGGAAAAAATATAAATAATGCAACATTTTCTGCCTTTTTTTATTTTGATCTCTTAGCATATCAATTTCTTCACCTAAATTTCCAAGAATACCAGTCTTGAAATTTTCTAATAGATGACCAAGTTAAACTCTAGTTACTGTACCGGATGCAAATTTATGTACTTTAGTCATGGTTGTGTCTCAAGGACCTTTACGATATTTTTCTATTCCTCGTTGTTAGCACCTGAATTGGACCCCAGGTTGCAAAGGCAAAACAAGGTAACAAACTAAACCACGCTCAGCCTTGTAGCTAGCCCTACAGGGACAGGAGAGGGCTCTCTCAGTAAAATAATATTCAATGGAACACAATAAATGGACTGATACTAGGCTAGATAAAAAGATGGAAAAGGTTTAATAGAATGGATGAATAAATTTCAAGGATGTGCGGGATATAGAGGCAGTTTGAAACTAGGAATTAAATCAGGACACAGGATATTTCATGGGGCAAGATAGGCAGGAAAATTAGCATTTAAGGTTTAATAAGGATGGGACAGAAATACTAGTGAGGAGCTGAAAAGGGCACAGAAAATGGATCCTTTTCAAACATAAGAGAAATACAGAGTATGAATGATTTCCCAAGGCATAGCACATAAAATGGATTCTACCTATCTATCTTGAAAACATTCAAAAGGAAATGTTTATGGATGAATGAAACACATAACAATTCACATATGAAACAAAGGAAAGAAACAAATGCTAACTCTCATACAACATGGATCCCACAAATAAGAGCTGCATCTCTTATTAATTCCTTTCAAACTGTACAATGTAGCGCAGAGATGTTCTTCCGCACTATTCCCATACTTTCTCTAAACTTTCAGACTGGTTACAAATGATTTACAATTACAATAAATAGAACAGATTTATGGAAATGTAGATCAACAGAAAGGAGAGTTGTTACAACCACTCCAGGACTGAAATCTGAATATGGCAAAGAAAAACAACAATCTTCCCATAAGATGGAGCATAATTACATTATCCCTCTCGAATTTGTTGATAGCCAATAAGGAGTGGAAACCTGCAGCATAGATCCCTTTAAATCATAACTGAGGACAGAATTGACAATCTGATCCTATTTTCTTGCTGTTGCAGATATCTTTGTTGTATTTTTAGCTCTCGGCCCTTGGACTATTCCTTTGCTTTCCTTTATTTCTTTATTCTCTGACTTTTAATAAAATTTCGTAGAAATAGAACTGAATGAAATTATATGCTTTGTGAAGGGAAAAATGAATTTTAAATGGGAAAAAGGAAGGGAGAGGCGGGACCTGCATATAAATCGCAATCAGAGTCGAAGCAAGAGTGGAGAGATATCATTTTAAAACACAATGCAATCGCAATCGAAATCGGGGGTAGAGCGGGGTAGTACATTACCAATATTGCGATGTGATGGGGACAAAGCCTTTGTAATAAACAAAGCAGCGGAATTTTCACCTTTACAAAGGAGAAATGGGTTTTATGATGAATAGTGGAGGATTTTAATGGTGGGACCGGGGTATAATCGCAATAGCAAATCGGGCTCGGGAGAGTGGGGCAGGCGGAGTGACAAATATAACAGTGCCATCGCAACTCACAATCCGGAATGAGGGCGGGTGTATCACATAATTGGATCCGCCGATTTGCGATTTGCGATGTGAGGTCAATCGCAATCGCATCAAAGATGGGGGGAAGAGGAGTAATCGCATCGGAAGGGAGGGAATGTGCGATGCGATTGGGAGTTGCGATGGAAATAGTTGTGATCGGAGAAGGGCGCAATCAATCGCATCGGAGGGATTAGATCAGGGGTGCAATTGGGTCACATATATAACTTTTGCGATGCGATCGGATCAGGGAAAGTTGCGATCAGAGGAGGGCGCAATCGGGAGATCGGAGCGATGGTGCAATTTATGGTGGGCCGTCCGATCGGCGGGAGTAATCAACAATGGGATGAGCGATCGGAGGTTGACACGATCAATCGCATCGCAAGTTTTGCGATGGACCAATCGGAACGTACCATATAAAAGTTGCGATTGCGATTTGAAATTTTATATTATAAAGTTTTATTATATGATTGGCGGGGAAGGAAAAAAGGGGAAGTGGTTTTAATAATAAAATCGCATATATATTTTTAAGCAGTAATTTATAACGCGATTTTATAATCGAAAGGGGGGGGGGGAAGGGATTTTTAAAGGAATATTGAACTTTAATAACACAAAGTTTAAAGGGAAAAATTGGGAAATAGGGGGGACTTAGGGAATAGAGGGTTTTTACTTCACTTAAGCATAAAATTCAATTCAGAAGTCAGTTTTGAGAGTGTAGCATACCGTTGGAAAGCTCTTTCCGGGCTCTTTCTGATGGATCTACTTTGAAGATGATCTGGTGCTGACTATTCTACGAAAAAATTCTTTGAAGGCGGGAACATTACTTTTGTGGAGATGATAGCTTCCGAATTGTGACTTATTACATATGATGATATAAAATTACATAATGAATGATAATAAAGGTAAACTATCATGTTTTCACCTAAAAACATGGTTTTGAGGTGAAAATTACATCAAGATGAATAAAATGTCTCTTCGATCTTTCTGGTGCTGTGACTTTGAGCTTATTGACATCCTCATGACCTTGCTGATATTATTGATACTTGACTCATTAATTTGACCATGGTGAGACTCTAGAAACTAATGAGACCCATCCTATGACCTACTGATATGATTTAAAGAATAAAAGTGACTAATGACTAAAGACCATAGAAAGGAAGATCAGCAAGTACCTCATGAGGGAAAACTGATAAAACAATACTACCATCAAATGAATCCATGACCTAGTGGAATGGTGAAATTTATTCGGTATGAGACACCTAATATGCAAACGCAAAAGATCATTTTTTATCACTGATGGCAGTATGACTAGACTGACACTAAAATTGGCTCCAATGGGGATGGTAGCTCCTTGGAGGTGCCAAGAACACTGTAGACCAAGTAGCCTTATCCATTGGGCATGGATTCAAAATTTTTGAAAACTGACACAAATGCAAACTGACTCTGACTCTAGACTAAGACTGAAAACTGAAATAAAACCAAACCATACACATATCATCCAAGTTTTATAGCCTTCACCTCGAGCCCCAAACTTGAATGACTGTGCTTTTGAACTTTTCTTTTAAAAAATAAAATGGTATATACAATAATGATGAGATAGATTCTGATCCATGTATTCAACAATGGTAGTGCTTCAATAGCCTACCATTTACTGCTCCTCCAGGACAATCCTGGCCATCCATTTCTAAAAGAAAGAAGGCATTTTGTCCCCTATATGTTGTAATTTTGTATGGTCCCTTCCAAAGGTTGTCAAATTTACCATGCTTCCCTTTGTCTTCATTTCTTGCATCCCATTTCAACACTACATCATCCAACTGAAACTTTTCTGCTTTAGTCTTCCTGTCATAGATTTTTTTAATCTTCTCTTGCAACTGACTTGTTTTCTGTGACACTTCTTCTCTTGTTTGTTGAAGGTGAATCATCTAGTTGATCCTTCGTTGGTTGTCATCATCTTCACTGCCAACTTCTTGTAATAATCTCATAACTGGAACTATAAGAGAAGTAGGAAAGATAGCATCAGTACCATAAACCAGCTCAAAAGGTGACATAACTATTGATTTTTTACTGCTGACTCTGTCTGCCCACAGTGCGTTGATAAGCTTCCGATGCCAATTTATTTTGTTTGCCTCCAACATTTTCTTAATTATATTCATCAGCGACTTGTTCGATGACTCTTCCAGGTCGTTACCTTGTGGATAATACGCTGTTGAATGGTCCAGCATGATGTTGTATTTATCACAGAAATCGATCATTTTCTTTGATCTGAACGTGGCTGCATTATCTGTCACAATTTTACATGGGAAACCAAAACGGGACAAAATATTTGATTCCAGAAATTGAATTATTACCGTGTCAGTTGCTTGCCTGGCAGGTATGGCCTCGATCCATCTCGTAAAGTAGTCTGTCCCAGTCAATATCCATCGATGTTGTGATGAGGACGCAGGATGTATCTCTCCTATAAAATCGAGCCCCCACTGCTGAAAGGGCATATTCACTGAAACAGGTTTCAAAGGAAGTGGAAGAAATTTCTTCTTCCCTTGGAAAATTTGAAATTCATGACATTTCATCACTGCTTGATATAAATCAGAAAAAAATGTGGGCCAATAATACCCAGCTCTCAATATCTTGTTTGCTGTGGCTTTCCAAAACAGGTGACCACCACAATCACCTTTATGGAAATCGTGCATTACCTTCTGAGCTTCTTCTTCAACCAGGAAATTTAGCAAAACGCCTCCTGGATCCTTCCAAAATAGAGCACTGTTCAAAATACAATAATTTGCAGATTTGAGTTTCAAAGATCTACCTTGACTCTTAGACGTGCCTGGAGGAGGTGACAAATGCTGAAGAACATACACAATATCTTAATACCAAGGGGACTGCAGAAAAATGTCTGAAATGGGAACCAACAAACCTTCATCTTGTTCTTCCCACATTGTTGAAATGAGGTTTATATCTAAAGCACGCAGATTTGATTGAGCCATCAATTTCGCCAAGCCTTGGCCTTTGATCAACTTCGTAGGCTTGATCTCTAGATCGTACTCCAACATAGCTGCTATCCATTTTCCTCTTCGACCTTCTGGATTAGTTTGCATGAGCACATTCTTGATTGCTGCGTTAGGGACATACGCTATAGTGTGTGAATTTAGAATATAGACCCTAAAATATTTCAATGCCTTGACAAGAGCCAATGCCTGCTTTTCAATAATATTATATCTTAAAGTAGCATCTCTAATAGTCCTACTGAAAAAGGAAATTGGATTTTCTACTTCATCTCTCTTTTGCATTAAAACAACAGCCATAGTATGCTCAGATGCAAACGAAAATATAGTAAAATATTGAGTATAGTTGGGACTGATCAAAACTGGGGCATTAGACAAAGAAAACTTTACCAGATTGAATGACTTAATAGCTTCCTCACTCCACTTAACAGTGTTGTCTTTCTTCAACATATTGGTCATTTCTCTCAAATGCTCAGCCAGATTAGGTGTAAAACTGCATTAAAAAATCATCTTACCATTGAAGGCCTGAATCTCTTTCTTGTTTCGTGGAAGATCTATAAGCTGGATTGCCTCCACTCTAGCTGGATTTCCTCCACTCTAGCTGGATCTATGCAGATGCCATCTTTAGAGATGATGTGCCCAAGAAATTTTCCCTCATCCATGGCAAAAAGGCTCTTTTTGGGATTGAGAGAAATTCCAAAATTTCTGCAACGCTAAAAAACCACTCTTATATGGTGTAAATGATCATCATCTAAACCTGAAAACACTGTCAAATCATCCAAATAAACAACCAAAAAAACATATTTTTCATTTGCAAAAGCAATGTCCATTGCATGCTGGAAAGTGGCTCCAGCGTTCTTCAGTCCAAAGGGCATCTTGGCATACCGGAAGGTTCCCCAGGGTGTTGTAAAGGCAGTTTTATCTTGGTCCTTCTCATGCACCAAGATTTGGTTATACCCTGAGTAGCCATCAAGTAGTGACATCCTAGATGATCCAACTACTCTCTGTAGAATATGGTCCATTTTCGGAAGTGGGTAATTATCCTTTAAGGATGCCTTATTCAAGTTCCGAAAGTCAATACACAGTCTTATTTCTCTAGTCTTTTTATGCACTGGGACCAAATTCGAAATCCAATCAGAAAATCTAATAGGAACTATGATTCATGCTTTGTACAACCTGTTTACCTCCTTTTCAATTGATGGCAACAGCTTTGGATTGATTCTTCTTAGCTTCTGTCTAAAAGGCTTCTGATACGGCTTGATAGGAATTGTATGTTGAATTATGTTCTTATCATACGCTTTCAAATCTAAATAATCCCATGCAAATACATCAGAAAATTTAGAAATCAATTTAACATACTTCTCCTTTACCTCAGGGGATAGTGCCTTTGATAATTTGACAAACTTGGGCTGATCAGTTGTTCCAATATTCACATCTTCAACTCCTTTCTTTGTGGGCACTAAGCTTGGTTTCTTTGCGACATCATCCTGATAAAAAAGCTCCTCTAGAGGTATGAGACCTCTAGGAATTACATTATCCTTCAACTGCAATATGTCCATCTGGTTTGCTTCCAACTCTTGATCATCAACCTCATACTCACCCTCTATGGGAGTGTCTTTGAATTTTCCATCACGCTGCAAAAATGCATTAATCTCATTATCATCCCAAAATACTTGCCAGTACCTTAAATTGTCTGGAACAGCAGGCCTATGTTTCACATGAATTTCGAACTTATTACTGGAGTTCATTGAAATCTTCAAGTTACTTGCTGCCTTTGCTAGTGCATCTGTAATACCATTCTGAATACGAGGGACACAAGTCAAAGTATAATCTGAGAATGTTTTCAAAATGTCCAAGACTTCATTTCTATATGCCCTCAATCTTGGATGTTTTGCTTGATATTCTCCCTTCACTTGTTTGATTATTAATTCGGAGTCACCATATACTGCAATCCTCTTAGCATTCAACTTTCTAAGAATTTTCAGACCAGCAATCAAGGCTTCGTAATCAGCCTCATTATTTGAAAAATCAAAAGCCAATTTATAAGAACAAGCCCTTACATTACTTGGCACCTTGTTTGGAGCGGAAAAAGGGCTGCATACCCAAATGCCAATTCCAGCGCCATCATTTCCTACTGCACCATCAAAATCCATGGTCCACAGGCCTTCTTCTTCTTCTTAAAGATGCTAAAAATTTGTTTCTTTCTCTTCTTTACCTTGGCTGATTTCTGGTTGTTCATTTTCCCTTTGCTGCTGGCAAGCAGGAGATTTAGAAGTGTTTGTTGCTTTGTCCTTTTCCCTTTTGAGGACCTCTTTGAAATTCTCTGAAATCTCAGGTATGTAATCCACTTGTACCAATTGAACAGTCTCATCATTTAAACCACCATCAAAATACAAGACAAAAGACACTAAGTCTTTATGGACAACATTAATGGAATGATTTACAGGCTTGTCTTTACTGGTAGTCATATACTTCATTTTATTTTCCCTATATAACTTCCTCAACTGGCCAAATACAGGGATAGTGGCATAGGAGAAGTCAAGTTGTATGGTTCCCTTAAGTTTTGCACCCCAAGACCTTGATAAAATCATTCCAAATCTTGGTGGGACATCAGCAACAACTAAATCCATCAAGACATTCTTTAATGGAATATGGTCTAAAGACACTACCAAATATTTAATTAAACCAATATAGAGGACCCTACTTGAGTCAAAGGAATACAAGTCATGATATTTTCGAGTGATGTCAAGGCCTAGCTTCTCCATGACAGCTTTGGGCATCAAATTATGTGAGGCCCCAGAGTCCAACATAGCATTATGCAGGATAAACTCATGTACTCTAAGACTCAAGTAAAAAGGAGGGACTTCATTTTCTTCGGATTCTTCTATGGCTGGACCGAAAATAAGTTCAAGGTAGTCATATTCTACGTTGACCGTATCAGAGATAGAATCGATTTGAAAGACTTTGGACACCTGAGTTTTATACACACTATTCTTTACCAACTCTATGAGGGGCATAGACACCTTTAACTTAGAGATTTCATTTTCTATATTAAAGGAGGGAGCTTTCTCTACCTCTTTAATGGGTGGGTCTTTCTTCTCTGTTGGCTCCTTTACTGTGTTCTGTTGGTTCTTCTCATTGGATGTGTTAGCAACTGCAGGTGCTTTGCTAGAAGAAGGGTCAGCCGGCTTTTTAGCTTTCTTCTGTGCATCGTTTTTCATTTGGATTTCCCTTCTCTTTTGAATGGGGCTGATTGTAACCTCTTTGTTCCTTAGAGAGTACTGCCTTTCACTAGAAAATTTGGCGGAAATTCCGACTGCCAATTTGTCGCTATTTCGACACATAGTCGTCGCAAGAGCGACAGTTCAAGGGCGGGCAAAACGTGGTTTACCATGCCGTCGCAGTTCCGATGCAATTAAAAAGTGTCGCACTATCGACACCTTTTCCATCTCTTCCAAAAAATCGTCACTCTTTCGACGTTTCCCAATATGTCGCACTTCCGACCTTTGTAAACTGTCACACTTCTGATGAAATGTGGTTCGACGTTTTGAACGTCGCTCTTCCGACGTTTGTAAACTGTCACAATTACGATGAAATGTGGTCCGACGTTTTGAACGTCGCTCTTCCGACGTTTGTAAACTGTCGCAATTCCGGTGCAATGTGGTCCGACGTTTTGGACGTCGCTCTTCCAACGGTTGTAAACTGTCACAATTCCGACGAAATGTGGCCCGACGTTTTGGACATCGCTCTTCCGACGTTTGTAAATGGTTGCAATTCCGACGAAATGTAGTCCGACGTTTTGGACGTCACTCGTCCGACATTTTTATACTGTCGCTCTTCCGACATTTCTAATCTTTCGCAATTCCGACACTTACAAGGCATCGGTATAGCGATGGAAGGTTCAATTTAAAAAAAAAAAAAATGAAACTTCAAAAGATGAAAAAAATTGTTTTGAATATATTATATGAAGTAAAACAGTCCATTAAGTCATTAAATTTTCGCATTTGAAGATTGGAACCCAAATATCCATCCAGAAAAGTGGAAGTCCCACCCCAGACAGTGATAGAAAAATACCCCATGTCACATACAGGGACTTGATATAAAACCCAGTAACGGTCCACATGGAGATTATCGACAAATCTGAGAAAGCATCCAAATATGCCTGAGGCATCTATAAGAAAGTGAAATAGAGTATGTAGAATAGTAAAACAACAAATAGAGTGCCGACATCTATTGTTCCAAATACAAATTAAAGTACCCAAAATCCTTGAACAGAGAAAAACGCTAATCATGTGAGGAGTGTGATATGTCCAAAATATAAAAATACCATGAGACCATATCAATAAACCAGCAACATAGACCAGCATCGCTAGTTTTGAAGGCAGAGTGATAAACATTAATCATTTTTTTTTCACAAGAGAAAAAAATTTGTTTTGAATATATTATATGAAGTAAAACAGTCCATGAAGTCATTACATTTTCACATCTAAAGATTGGAACCCAAATATCCATCCAGAAAAGTGGAAGTCCCACCCCAGACAGTGATAGAAAAATACCCCATGTCACATACAGGGACTTGATATAAAACCTAGTAACGGTCCACATGGAGATTATCGACAATCCGAGAAAGCATCCAAATATGCTCGAGGCATCTATAAGAAAGTGAAATAGCAGTATGTAGAATAGTAAAGCAACAGATAGAGTACCGACGTCCATTGTTCCAAATACAAATTAAAGTACCCAAAATCCTGCAACAGAGAAAAAAGCTAATCATGTGAGGAGTGTGATATGTCCAAAATATAAAAAGACCATCAGACCATATCAATAAACCAGCAACATAGACCAGCATCGCTAGTTTTGAAGGCAGAGTGATAAACATTAATCATTTTTTTTTCACAAGAGAAAAAACGTCGTTTTGAATATATTATATGAAGTAAAACAGTCCATGAAGTCATTACATTTTCACATCTGAAGATTGGAACCCAAATATCCATCCAGAAAAGTGGAAGTCCCACCCCAGACAATGATAGAAAAATACCCCATGTCACATATAGGGACATGATATAAAACCCAGTAACGATCCACATGGAGATTATCGACAAATCTGAGAAAGCATCCAAATATGCCCGAGGCATCTATAAGAAAGTGAAATAGAAGTATGTAGAATAGTAAAGCAATAGATAGAGTACCGACGTCCATTGTTCAAAATACAAATTAAAGTACCCAAAATCCTTGAACAGAGAAAAACGCTAATCAGGTGAGGAGTGTGATAATCATCTACAGAAACCCAGGCTCGCTTGTAAGATCAAGCTCGCTTGATTCCAAAATTGGTAACCATATGTTGCATCCGAGATGTAAGGTTCAGGCTCACTTGTTTCCATTAGTAACCTGCTACAGCATCCACCCTGTTCATAGCAAAAAGGTTCCTGTAGATATAAAGAGAAAGAGTATAATACGTAGACCATATAAACATGGCTCTGTATTTCAAAAAACAGGTTTAAAATAGAAACAGCGAAACATTTTTTTTTCTAAGTAAAGTTAATCTATTAACAGTGGGAATAAAATTACACCGAAGTCAAAATCATTGCCCAGACTCATGGCAAATTTGTCATCAAAAAATCAAAAAATTAAGAAGACTGCCCTCATACGGGGAAACCAGTCTTGAACGTTTAATTTACAGAATTCAAAAATATTACAAAGGTCCAACACAGTAAAATAATCTAAAAGCAACCCAATTAAGTGGGCCGCGAAGCAAGAAAAACAAATTAACCAAACTACTCCTCCGGCTCCTCGACGATTCGGCACCATCCTTCGGAAGGTCCAGGATCGCTAGGTGCTACCTCCACATTCATGCCACGGCTCCCCTCCTGAAGGCCCGAATGTTGGCTGGCTTTTTCCGAGCTCAGACCCGCCGGAAGGGTGCATTCTTCCTCTATTTGGGCCTCCTCGCAGAAAAACACAGTGACTGAAGCTGTAATTCGTGGGCGGTTGAGAGAGAAATTAAAGGAAAATTGCGCAGTGCGCGTCGTGGGAGAAGGTGAACTAGCGGTGGGGAAACGAGGAGCAGGGGAATCCATACGGTGGCCAGATCCTACAACCCGACCCCACCCACTCCTAGTATTTGGATAGTGACCTGCATAATCACTGGACTGGCCGGAAGACAACTTGGTTGAGGGACTGGAGGGAGTGTGCAGGAGTTGACCTCTGGTGCTCCCCCTGCGGCAACACATCCTTTGACGCACGTGAGGCATGGGTGCAGTCTCACTAGTAGTGGGCACAAGAGGAGACGGAGAAGAAGAATTCCAAGAAACAGAGGAAGACAGACAAGGCCCAGACCGAGAGAAATGAAGATATGCAGCAAGGTCTACGCAGCAGTTCAGCTGGCCACTTCTCCTTCTCTTCACAGTGAGCAGGCAGTGTAACCCAGCAACTGGCTCGTTTGAAAAACCATAGCGAAATGCCATTTTATCAATGCAATGCAATCGAAGGATGCTCGTCATAATTAATCTATGATCATTAATGAGAGCCGAAGGCCGGATCATATTGGAGCATGCAGAATCGCTAACGGGAGTGGAGGTCCGATCTTGAACAGTGTTAAAATTTAATGCGATTTGATGTGAAAACCTTGGAATTTAATTGAACAGCGTTAAATATTAATGCGATTGATATGAAATCACCACATCCATGTCCCATTGCCTTAAATGCCATCGAATGCACCCGCAGCCAGGAGTAGGGCAAGTTTTTATTGAGGACACGTGGCAGAAATTGATTGGAGTGGATCTTTGTTTGGGCCGCTCACGCAATGGAAATCCGGACCCGAAAAAGATTAGGGCGAATTTGATAAGAAATTCACATCACAACTCTCCCTCCGTACGCCAGCCCAACTTTGGACCCGAAAAATATTAGGGCGGAATTCATTTGGTTTTCACGTCACAAAATTGGCCGACGTCAGCAGGCTATTTTGGAATGCGAATTTGGTTTGAATTATGGTTTATCGCCATTTGAAGTTCGGCGGGCTCGACTTAAGAACAATTTTTTTGATCCCGTCTTATAAAATTTGTGTTGGTTTTCTTTGATAATACACATATTTATAATAAATCATGGGAATACCACACTAAACATGTGCAAAAGTTATATAAATTATTGAGAACAATCATTTTTATGTAAAAATATCCAAATGTGCTTTTAGGAAATAAGAATTCGAGTATTTGGTTCATATTGTTCTAAAGGAAGGAGTGAAGTTGGAGCCTCAAAAGATGCAAGCTATTACAAAATGACCTATTCCTAAGAAAATCAAGGTTCCTAGAAGATTTTTTAGACTTACATGATATTATTGATCATTTGTTAAGAATTATGCATGCATTTCAAGTCCACTCACATATCTCTTGAAGAAAATATCATTTATATGGAATGATGAGGCTACTTTGGCATTCTCTCTTTTAATGGATGCCATGTCTTCTACACCGACATCGGTTGCACCTACTTTTGGTAAAAAATTCATAGTAGAGTGTGAGGCACTAGGAAAAGGAATTTACGTAACATTAACACAATAAGGGATATCATTGGCTTTTAAAAGCAAGGAATTCAAAGAAAATATTTGGTGAAATCTACGTATGAAAAATAAATGGAAGCAATATTACATGCAATAAAAAATGAGGATAGTATATCATTGGGAGGTACTTTAAAGTCAAGATATACCATGATAGCATAAAGTATTTTTTGAAGCTATGATTTTCATTAGAAGATTAACAAAAATGAGGAGAAAAATGCAAAGTTTTAATTTTGAGATAATCTGCAAAAAGGGTAAGGAAAATTTAGTACATGATGCTCTTTCTAAAATAGAAGAGGCCTCAAATTTATATCCAATTACATTTTCTATTCCTAGGTGGCTAGAAGAAGCTTGCCATAATGGAAAAATGACAATGGTACTAAACAAAAACTAAAATTTATAAAGGATGGGATGAACTCTATGGAGCATTGGGAGTGAAAGAGAGATATACTTTGGTGCAAATGTAGAATATTTTTATGCACGCAAGCATATTTGAATAAAAAAATATTAAGGGAGTCCCATGTCTCTCTGATGGTAGGACACAAGGTTCCTTAAAACATCTCAAAGGATCAAAAAATATATTTTTGGAAGGAATGAAGAAAGATATTCAAAATTTTGTAAGAGAAGGTCAGGTTTGCATAATAAATAAAAAAGATATAGTAAAATCTCTAGGGTTACTTCAACCATTCCACATACATATTCAAAGACTAGAAGATATATCAATAGACTTTATTACAGGGTTACTGAAATATAAAGGTAAGTATTACATTTTTGTGGTCATTTATAGACAAATTTTGTAGATTTTTTTTGTAGAGCTCAAAGTACATAAACAACAAGCCAAGTGGCAGAAGTGTCCGTGAAAGAAATTCATAGTCTTCATGGTTTTCCTAAAGTAATAGTAACAAGAAACTTTTGGAAATAATTATTTAAAATGAGTGGAGAAACACTAGCTGCCATGAGTTCTACATATCAAACACAATCAAATGGTCAAACAAAAATAGTTAACAAATGTTTTTAAGGTTATCTACAATGTTACTCTTTAGAAAAGCAACTTAGTATGCCATAATTAATAATCATTCCCTATTCACTTTTGTTAATAGGTTTATGTCAGATGATGATGCAGGGGCATTAGGCACTAGCCAGCAATGTAGGAGGTTTTGTCCACATGTTGTGGCTAGGAGGGTTCGAAAACATTTGAGTTGTAACAACTAGGTGTCAATACCTCAGCTGACTATATTACTTAGACTAGTTAGAGTTGTAGGAGTCGAACAGTTTCAGTTAGTTGAATTATTATAATTAGACCTTTTGATTTCTAGAACGGTCCTCTCAGAGGAACCGAAGAGCCATATGTTATGTATATAAGTTGTAATTCCTCGGATGAATAAAAGTAGAGAGGGAAGAGGAGAGTAGAGAGGGGATTTCTGCAATAAACCTCTGTGTGTGAACAATTGTTTCCAGTTAAATGATTTCCAAGCTTAGTTGCCATTGAATTATCTTGAACTACTAATTGTGAAGAATTGTTTAACTGTGAGGCGATTGGGTACTGATAATTACATTCTTCTATCTTTGAATTCCCATAAATCGTTGGATAACCCTGTGAACTCACCCCACCCGAAGGTGAGGTCTGTGTAGAGAACCGGGGTCGTGAACACTGTTCAAATATAAAAATCCCGCTTAATAAAGAGACAAAATTGTTGTGCTTTCGAAACCTGACCCAAGGATTGGACATAAGTTAACAAACAAAAGGATAGCGGAACCATACTTGCACCCGTGGTCAAGCCCGGTACCAAAACCATGAGCGGAATCACAAAAGCGGGTTGCCCATATCGCACCGCTTTTGCGAAGTAGGCGGTATTTCCTATTCGCGAGAAATTCCATAGGGAATGTGACACGTGGCGAAGTGACCCCCAGAAAACCACCGTTTAACCCGCGCCATCGCACGTTAAAGCCCGACGTTGGAAGCCGAGCGGAATTGCCAAGAGTCGTTGATTTGGAGAAGGGCCATCAGATGGTGGTCGCACGTTGAACTTGCCCAGAGGTTAACTAAGGTGTGCGGAGGATAGCCAGGTACGATACAAATTTTTGATTGGTTATTGATATATATAGGTGGGGCCGGAGTATAATGAAATTTTTTAATTAAACGATTGGCGGATAATTAGCATAAGTCTGGAGCGTGATTGTTGTAAGGCTGGGTGGTGAAATATAGAGCCGAAAGTTCATTACAATTTATTTATTTAAAAAGAAACGTGGAGTATAAATACAAAGTGTTGAAAGTTAAACATTGGTTATAAGGCTTGGAGATAATATAAAGTCGGGAATATAAATTAAATTCCAACCATTGTGGATGGTATTTATTTATCAAATTCTATGAATTTGATAAATAAACCCGAAGAAAGAAGAAGTCAATTAAGACTCAGGCTGGAGGAAAAGAACAGGGTAAACCAAGGGAAAATGTTGACAGAGCGATTGTAGACACACAAGCTCTCCTTAGGGGTCCAATTTCAGTTTTTTTGCGTCACACGATGATCTCTCTTCTCTGGCATTTACTTGTATTGAAGATCATCACTATTCTAGGAATGAGTTATTTTCTCCAAAAATAACCCTAGCCAAACATTGACAATGCATCAAGGATATCTTTCTATGCTTCATAAGTACATATGTTCTACTTCTAAATCATGTCTTGGAAGTGGTTGTTTTGCTGGAAATTATTCACCAGCTGGTTTCATACCAAAGTCTTTTTCACATTTTCAGCATCCAATACATGAAAAAGATAATGGTTTAAAACAACATAAATATTTGAAATTTTGCAAGAATTGTCTGGCACACTTTGAATATGAATTTTGAAGTCAAGTGCATGATGCTGTATAGGATCAAGTGTCATTTTGAATACCAAATGTTTCACAATAAACTTCTCAACATGCTACCCTGCAGTAAGGATTAAATGACAATATTTCATCAACTATTTCCATAATAAAAGTGCACCTCGGCCATAAGACTAAACAACTACAAATGTTGTAGATCTAACAAGACCACACAATCAAATGTATTCCACAAGGCCAATACTGTATGAAAAATGAAAAGGAGTTTGCAACCAAAAATACCTTAGGCAACTAATTCAATTAGATACACCAAACCATCATCAAAAAGGAAAACCAGCCTACTTGGCCCCAATATTTTCAACTGGGTCCTCTAATTTAATCAATAAAAAGGCCAAAACCATAGCATTGAGATACATTTCATTACACTGTCAATAACAATAAAATTTGACTCAGCCATAACCCTTTCCTTTTATTGTTGTGAAAAGCTTTATGCATTACTCTAATGTGGCTAATCCATAGGCCAAGTAGACCACTGGGTAACAAATATGTTTCCTTTCACCTTTGAGTTTTCAAATTATGCCTACCAAATCTAAGAAATTTAAGAGGGGGAACTAATACAACGTTAAAAAGAAAACCAGAGCACACATCTACAAATTACCTCCTTAGCTATTGTTACACCATCATTAACTATTTTCGGAGAACCATGCTTGCTCTCCAAGACAAAATTTTTCCCTTTGCCCCAAGGGTGACTCCAACAAGATCAGCAAGTTTGTTCACACCGCCTGCAAGACAAATTGACAATGCTTTCAGTAAGTGTGCAATTGAATGCCAGACCATATGCCAAAACAAACCTCCATGAAAAATTAAAATAACACATTAAAATTGAATATAAGTGGACAAGGAAAGATCCACCGCAGTGAAGTTTCACGTGCAGGTGACCTTCCTTTAAACATAATTTTTTCTCTGACCTGCAATTTTTTTGTCACCGAGCCATCCTTGTTGAAGTACAACTCCTTTTCCATAGCTCTTGTATTAACTACCTTCTCTCTGTCGCGTAATCTCAGAGTCCCTCTTCTGCTTGAGCGATTAAAAGAAATGGGTGAAAAAACTGAAAGAGAAGACAATTGTCTGCCATAATTATCAAACATTGCACCCAACTTCTTCCCCTTTCCATTGTTACCCAATGAGGTAGATGTGGCAATTGTTCTCATACTACCCAAAGCAGAGGCTATCTTCTCTAATGTTGAATATAGAATTACAAGATCTTCATATTAGTATGAACCTTTAAAAACATGACTCCCATTGCTAAAAACCACTTTTAAGTTGTAACAGGCAAACTAAACAACTATCGCAACTTTTGGCAACTTCTAGAGCATTAAGATAGAAACAACCAAAGAGAAATACAACCACAATCCTCATTTTAATGAGACCGAATTATATATTTTCATTAAGATAATAGAAATAAATCACGACTATATTAAGGCCAGCACAAAACAATCTTTAACTAGTGTCTCTCGCGGCCTTCAGGTTGCCATGCTAGAGGTTGTATATTTTTAATTTAAATTCTTGACCTCTCGTGCCCATCTATGAATAAATCCAATGGGATATCTACATCAAATGCTCCTTTATATCCCCAAAAACAAATTCCCTACTACAAGAGCACCAGTATTGATGGATCACCCCACACCATCCCACCCACTAGAAACGGTGAAAAAGGAAACCCGAGAAAAATTCTGAAATATCTCAAGATGACTATATGGGTGGTTCTTATGAATCAACCAACCATTCAGAAAATGCTCATCAATCCAAACCATGAGTATTATGTGACAATATTCAAGCAGGCACTGAATCGGATTTCTGAAGCTATGTTAGAGAAACCCTAAACTCTCACTGAAAATAGGTGAAATGTGGCACCACTCAGAGATTTACATGTGCCAATTGGTATAAGTGGTAGATAATTGGCATGTTCAAACAACGAGGTGATGCAGGAATGACATGAGGGAGAAAATATCATAAAAGCCCCAAATCTAGAGAACTAAAGCTCATCACCATCCTAAGATTGACAACTTTACATGATGTAACCTATGAAATCGTAAATGGATAAATAATAGTAACAATAAAGTAACCTATGTAACAATAAAGTCGGATTCATCCTGGGAGTGGTAATGGGAGAAATCATAGTGAACAACAGGAAACATGCAGAGTTGCTTACAATCAAATAGATGAAAAAACACATACAAAAAACCTAGATAATAATCATGAACAAGCTTAATATTGAATTATGAACTCTAAAGGAACTTACAAAATGTGACATTACGAACCTGGTCAAGCGCACAAGCAAAAATATCCTGGACATGACCCTGGTTGACAAGTTGTATTGCTCATGATGCAAGAGGATTTGTACCTGCACTGCCAAGTCAATCAAAATCCATCATTATCTATACAATAAATACAAGTAATTGATGTAGTATTTTTACTCTAAGATGCATTCTTATGATAATGTTAGAACATATGTTGAAAATGTCAAAACATACCTGAATAAGCTCCTCTTCGTTTCAAGAACAATTTATTGGAGTCGCATGAACTTGGAACAAGCCTCCCACGATCCGAAAGAGTAGCAACTAAGTCAACAGTGACTTTTTTGTTGCTACACTGGATCGAGGGAGGTTTGCTCCAAGATTAAATCGCTCCAATAAATTATTCTCTACTAAACAGGGCCAACCACGTGAAGGTGGAAGCTCTTATGGCCCCTCCCCCACCCCCTCACATCACTCTCAATTCCCCAATACCCAATCTATATTTCATTTTTTACTTTCATGAGCATAAAAAAAAATATTCAATAACTAATAAAAAAACAATTCAACAAAAAGTACGCAAGGAAACATTGAAATTAATTCTTGACATAAAAATAGTATGATAAATGAGTTTTTTATATAATGCAAAAAACGTTCCAAGTATGGTAACGTTTGTCTTATAATAATACAATATTTTACATTATCGAAATTTCTTTTTCTTCTTCCTATTTCTAAAGCTCCTAATTACAACATCAATATCATAATGCTCTACTCATGTTTCATGCCTTTCGACCCGCACTTCTGACTTAGTTGCGTAGTCACGATGTCTGGTCTCATCCAGTGACGGGGCATCGCCTACAAAAACAGATAATATTAAATTTTAATTGTCAGTTTTTAAATATGATTGAACTAGTTCGGTAATATTAATAAAAAAAATTGCAATGAGATTATTTACCTGGTGCACCAGTTGTCACTGCTGACCTAGTTGCGTAGTCACGATGTCTGGTCTCATCCAGTGATGGGGCATTGCCTACAAAAATAGATAATATTAAATTTTAATTGTCAGTTTTTAAATATCATTGAACTAGTTTGGTAATATTAATAAAAAAAATTGCAATGAGATTATTTACCTGGTGCACCAGTTGTCGCCATTGGGACTATTGCCCTGTCTTCCTCTCTGGTGGTAAGATCCTCAAGGGAAACATTCTCTGCCATTTAAACAAAAAATGTTATAAGGACAACCATCAAGGTATAATTAGAAAAAATTATAAGTGGAAATTAATTACCGTCACGGCCCTCACTGATAGTAGCATTGTCGGCCTGGTCCCCACTACAATGATCATGTTGCACGTGAGGATCATCTACATCTGGCTCTAAAACTGGGTTATTTGCCTCGTCGGTAGTGCTGCTCCCCTGATTTAAACAAAGTTGTTATACATTAAATTTATGGACGAAAACAAACATATTGAAAGGTTAATGTTTTACCTTATCAGGCATTCTGGATCTTGGGACCTGCCCCAAGCTTCTGCGACATTCAACTATGGCTTGATAGCCGAAATGGAAAGTGATATTTTTATCTTCCTCTATAGTTTCTGTTCCGAAGTCATCACCCTAAATTACATATGATTGTGTATTTTTAATCATATTTGATAGGATTACAAAAAATTTGGAAGGTGATACAATTAATTATAAGATGTTTAGCTACTTAATTACAATTCTTGCAGCTAATTTCAAGTAGCCGCCCTGGCCTAGCTTGTGATGGCCCTTTTTCTCAATCCTAGCTTTGGTTGCCTTTGAGGTGTCAGGCAACCTAGCATCAACAAAATTGAATTCAGATATGACGTAGCACACTTTTATTTTAGACATAGAGAAAATTAAAGCTATTGAATTAAATTTGTAATTTACCTTGCGGATCCAGTTGGCATTTTTCCTTCTTTCTTTGCCCTTTTCTCTTTTCCGTCATGGATGAGTGCTCTCCACTCACTCTCTGGAACTGTGAGAGGATGCTCATATCTAGGGTTAAATTGCAATTGCGTCCTATAGGTGTCCCTGGTATATTTCAAATATTTGCTGGCTACCCGAGCCACCACTGTTCTGTCAAATGTGCCGACCCCAAAAAGGGCTTCTAGATAATCTAGAATTTCTTTTTTCAAGTTGGAATTCTGGGAATTCCACCCTGTGCGTATGGTTGGGCCAAAAATTACCAACGCATGGCTCTCCAGAAACCTGTAGAACTCATTGTTTCCTACACAGAAAAAAAAAAAAAAAGATATTATGATTAATTTAAAAATAAAAAGCATGATAAATATGTTTTAGATAAAGTAGATGAAATACTTAAAATATTAAAATTTACCTGGGAGTTGTACATGCTTTATAGGGACACCTTCATCGTTCACCAACAACGTGCCATTAATGGTCCCTGTGGAGCTGACACGTGTAGCTCCAGGAAACGCAATAATGTAGTTGGCCATATTAGCCTCATCATTGCCAACATGTTCAGCAGTTGGCTGGGTGTCTGCTTGGGCAGGGTGTGTTTCTTGTCTGGCACCTAAAGGAGTAGAAGGTGTACGAGAGGGTTGTTGGGCAATATCTTGCCCTTTTGTCCCACTACCACCAACACCGGGTTCAGCAAGTGCCAGAAAACACTACATACAAAAGAAATTTTTGTTATTTTAGTCAATGTAAAAATTAAAAATCAAACTATCACAATTCATCTCATGCAGAACAAAAAAAATATCCTTTTGACTTTTTATTATTACATGATATCTTTCTAGCTGGCTCATAAGATGTTTTATCCTCTCTTCTGTTTCAGGTGTTTGAGGCGCGTCTATCAAAGTATTAAATTCCAACCTTGCATCTTGTGCCTTTTTTTGCAACAAGAACACTAGAGATAGGGATGAAGAAAGCTCTTCCTCAAAGAGGGAATCATCAGGCGTACCATGGCTAGGTGTCTGCATATTTGAACAAAATTAATATTATTTCAATTATGTAAATAACTAAGATACCTGAAGATAGAGTAATGCTGGCACTTTACATGTTCTTCCGCTAGCCTCTTTCCGCGATCATCCCATCTCGGGGTTGTTCCTGCACTGCTCCGATCAGTTTGCCACATTGCAATAAAATTATAAATGTAAAAACTTGAAAACAATATCTAACTTGAAAACACAAAATGAAAACTGAAATAATTTCTAATAAGACACCAGAAGACAGAGTTAGATTTTCAAATATGCCTTGCATTGAATTCAGTATTGGAAACATGTCATTGCACATTAAGGCACCCAAACAAGAGACAAGTTGACAATGAAGACCTTATTGAATATATTGTTGGAGCAACTTCTAGTAAACTTGTTGTGAAGACCTTGAGGATATTTTTGGAGCAACATTGTTGAAGCTGATGGTATAGCATTGTTGGAGACGATCTTGAAGGGCCTTGAAATGAAGCTTTTGGAGCAACTATTGAAAAATCCTTAGAGCATTTAAGTAAGGCACTTTCTATCTTCTGTCACCTTTTTCCTTTCAATATCCTTTAAACGATTTTTTTGATATTTAATGTTTGAAATCATGTTATAATTCCTTGATTATATGATGCAAAATATTCAAACATGAAGCAATGAAGACATGCAATGTCTGAATTTCAAGATTGATGAACCAATACAAGAAGTTATAAACTACAACTTTGATTCAATACTCTGTGTCCTAACTCCAGGAAAGAATCTAGTTTGTAGGAATGAAGAGGTTGTTATCTTTACAATCCCATCCCAACATCAAATTCAGTGAAAATTTTCTATGAGGTTCTGGGTCAAGGAAACATTCACTCCACGAATGATATATTTAAGTAGGCTTCTCCTATTCTGGGAAAACACCATACCTATAATGCATTCACTTGCATGTATAAAGGGAAAGGAAAACATGTTTTCATACAATGGTGACAAAGGCATCTTGGGGAAAGGTATCTTCACTTTTTATTTATGTTTTTCACCCACACCACTCTCGTGTTTTCACTAATCCTATTTTTTCATTTTTGGATTCAAATTAAGTTAAGGCCTTAAGTATTTTTTGACCTTTCGGTGTAGTTTTCATAAGTGGCATGTATGGATTTTCCATTAATTCTACACTTTTTCTCTTCATGCGCATGTTTCCCTGGAAATCAAATGCATGATTTAGTCCCATACATTTAACAAGTTGCTGGATCAACTCCATTGGCAATATCATGTTTCCTATTCAATCAAAATTTATCTCAGTTAGGGTAGGTAGGAAGGTTTTCCCTTTGTATTAATAGGGCACTTCTAGCTTGCATTTTAATTATATCTTTCAAATTTAGTGTTGTTTCAATTAGGATATGAATTTTTGCAACTTTCAAGGTGAGAATTAACAAAGACAAATTTTTGTGATGGATGACTATATATGACTCCATGGCCAGAGGAAAAGGCACTAATATACTTCTTCAAATATCTATAGTTCTCATTCACCTCATATGGAGATGGTCCCTGATTTTGAGCAAAGGTTGCAGCAAAAAGTTCCCCCCTCCATAATTTGATATTCAATGGAAATTTCTTAAATTGGTGATGGGGCATGATTATGGAACATTGGCACATAAATATGTAATGGAATTCCAAGATCATGATATATGTTTGCATATGTTTATGGAGGTGGTGGAGCAAAAAAGAGCTCAAATAGAGCTGAAATTTTTCACATAAAAAGGACTGTGGGCTTGACTAATGGTTCAATTTAAAAAATGATATCTAGACAGAGAATAAGTGTAGCATGCAAATAGGCATTGAAAATCCATCTAATTCTGCATTGTATTACTTATGATGGATTCAAATTTGGGTTTCAAAATGCCAAGTTATGGCATGATTTTTTCGAGAAACCCTTAGTTGGATTCTCATGTTGGTTTAATTTATATTTTAAGTTTGTTTTGCAGTCTTTGGGTGATAGTAACTCATGAACTAGGTTACAAATGTGTAACAATCATATTTCAAGAATAAATTTGTGATTTTTTTATATTATTATTATTATCTATTAGCTACGAGTATTGACACCTAATGCCTGGAATTTTGACATCTTGATAGCATGGATAATTTCGAAAATGTTTCTAGTAATGTTAACATAATAACTATCATTATGTGTCTTCACTTTTGTAACCATAATAGACCTGTGATATGGACTCATCACACAACTTCATATGCTATGTCCCAACAAGTTCAAACTGGTTGAACCTACCTCATAGTGTGGTTATTAAGGACAAGTTGCTTGGTATATAACTCGATAGCATAGACCTAGTTGCAGTTCTAAAAAGAATCCTCAAGTGTCAAAAAAACTTCACAATATGTTCTAATATAAAGCCTTTTGGGATACCTGAAATAATATATGTATCATTGACGACTTTTAAAGTATGACAAGATCTAGAGGCAAAGGAAATCAATGGAAGAGTGATCCACCAATGAGAACCTAGAATTTAGCATCAGATGAGTTAGAGTCTAGGAAATTGAAACCCTATAATTTTAATTAGTGATGAAGGACATCACATAGGTAATTATATTTTCATGTAGAAGAATATGTTAATTCAAATTTAAACTACATAATATGAAAGGAATACCATAAATTTTTCCACGTAAGTCCAAACAACCTATAAAAATGGAAAACCTTCTTTTTCCATGGGAAATAATTTACCTTTCCTTTTTCAAGGCAATCTAAATCACAAAAAATATGAACTATACCGCACACATTCTTGGATAATGTGAAAGTGGAAAAGGAATACCCTACACAAGTGATGCACACATGTACATTTGAACACTAATAGATTTTTGTAGTTGAAATGCAATGCCTGTTTTCATTTAAATGTAGGGTTTTTAAAGCAGGGAGAAATAATGGCTGCCAAATTAATAAGCGTTTCTTTGGGAAAAAATTAAATATTGTATTGGGTGATGAAGATAATAGAGGGTATTTAATCTTGATTCTTGACATCTAGAGAGAACCCTACAGCCTAACACAATCCAATGGAATTGACCAAAAAAACCCAAATAGAGTCAACCCTACTATAGGAGGAAGGGCCTACAGTAAGAACTTACCATTTTGCAAGAGCTGAGGGCGAATGTTGTTCTGTAAGAGCTGAGGGAGAATGTAGGGAAAATTTTGTTCTGCAAGAGCTGAGGGCGAATGTAGGGTGAATGTTGTTCTGCAAGAGCTCAAGGCGAATGCTGAGGGCGAATGCTGTTCTGCAAGAGCTAAGGGCGAATGCTGAGGGCGAATGCTGTTCTGCAAGAGCGGAGGGCGAATGCGCGCGTGATATCAGACGTTAATGTAGCACACATGTACATTTGAACACTAATAGATTTTTGTAGTTGAAATGCAATGCTTGTTTTCATTTAAATGTAGGGTTTTTAAAGTAGGGAGAAATAATGGCTGCCAAATTAATAAGCGTTTCTTTGGGAAAATTTAAATCTTGTATTGGGTGATGAAGATAATAGAGGGTATTGAATCTTGATTCTTGACATCTAGAGAGAACCCTACAGCCTAACACAATCCAATGGAATTGACCAAAAAAACCCAAATAGAGTCAACCCTAGTATAAGAGGAAGGGCCTGCAGTAAGAACTTACCATTTTGCAAGAGCTGAGGTCGAATGCTGTTCTGCAAGAGCTGAGGGCGAACGCTGAGGGAAAATGCTGAGGACAAATGCTGTTCTACAAGAGCTGAGGGTGAATGTTATTCTGCAAGGGCAGAGGGTGAATGCGCGCGTGATATCAGACGTTAATGTAGCTATTACGACGACTACGAAACAATAAAATCATTTTTATGTAGCGCGCATATAAGTTTTGTATTTTTATGTAGCGCGCATATAAGTTTCGTATTTTTATGTAGCGCGCATATAAGTTTCATATTTTTATGTAGCGCACATATAAGTGTCATTATACCGACGACGGAAAAAGCGTTGCTACTGGGACGGCTACCTCCAAACGTCGCAATTGCAACACTTAGACGTTGTGTCGTACTTGCGACTTTTGGAGGCAACCGTTGCAATAGCGACGCTTTGGGACATAGTGTCACAATTGCGATGTCTTCCTCCAAACATCGCAATTGTGACACGTTGTCTAAGTGTCGGTATTGTGACACTTTTCTATGAATTTCGGTATAGCGACGGTTTCGGGCGGGATGGAAAAAATTTGGGGAAATTTCCAACATTTGGTCAAAAGCGTCGGAACCAAGTGTCGGAATTTCTGCCAAATATAGTAGTGTTTGCTAAGCTGACAGAGCATTCATATACCCTCTCTGATAGTCATCAAACTCTTCTTCCAGTACTGTATCATTGGCCAAAATGAAATTTTGGTCTATTGGAATATCTGAAGTCGCCACTGTGTATTATTCATCTTCTGTAAGGAAAATGGGCGCACCATCAGCCTTGAAAAAGTTATTATCCTCAATCACAGGATCATCGTCATTTGAATTTGTCCCTTGCATGTAGTTCTACTGCAAAGGAGTTTTAATTTGCTGCTGTGGTGGCGCAGTTTGGTCCTGCGTTCTCTGCTCTCTTTGTTTAATTTTGAATTGCGGCTGCTGCCCTCTGAAGTTTGGATTTCTTATTTTAGGCTCAGGTCTATCTGTGATGGTTAACTTATCAACCATTTTTTCCACCGTTCTGATCAGAGTGTCCATTTTACTATCCGAAGTAGAGGCCTCCTCTTTTATTGTGACTCTTTTCTCAGCTCTGGCTCATGCTCTTTTAGCCAGCAGATTAGCTTCAACATTAACCGCTATCTTCTACATGTCTTCAAGTGAAGACAGATCTCTTTCACGCAGCTGATATGCCATGTCGGCATCAAATCCATCGGGAAATTTTAACAATTCCAATCCCTCAGGAGGCTTCAAATTAGCTGGAATAGCATTATATGTAGCATTGAATCTCAAACAATAATCTTGCACGGTTTCACCCACATTCCTTTTAATGTTCTCATATTCAGACAAAATTTGAAGTGGGTTCTTTTTTACCTCCCACCTGTCCAGGAACTGAGTGTGCAACTCCTGCAATGTGTGAATTGTGCCTGGCGGTAGGGCTCTAAACCACTTTCTGACTTCACCTCCGAAACTTTGAACAAACAGCCTCATTGTCACATTCTCTGCTTCTACCTCATGCAAATCAAAAAAGTCATTCATTTTATCAACATGTTGCTGCGCTGTGATGCTTTGAGTGGCATCAAAAATAGGAATTTTTCTTTGATAGTCAGCAGGCATATCATTAAGAACCTAGATTAAAACCAGAGGTGCATACCTGGCAGCCATAACTCTGGGTGGATTTACAACAGGATTTTTAAGATTTGAGGGAGGTGTTAATGGACGAGATGATAATTGGGAATTGATTGATGGGAATACTAATGAATTGGGAGGGGGAAAGGTTGTTCCTGATGATTCGGAAGGCTCAGGAGGATTAGTTACAGTGATGGACTGAGGAGAATTCAAAACGTAATCGTCAATGGAGGTATTTTCTCTTTGGACTTCAATATCTACAAGGAAGTCATGATCTAAAACTGTATCATCAATGTCATTTTCAGACTTATTCCTAAATAAATAAAGCTCAAAATTCCCGTCAAAGGAAAGATCTTCTACAAAAAACCATTGACTGGGCCAAGTATAGGATCTAAAGACAGGTCTAGGGCTTAATGATCCTTCTTGTCTTCTAACAATTCTTGGGATAAGATTTGGATTTTCAAACACAGGGGGAGGATTTGGATCTGGATTAGCCCTGGTGTATCTTCTTGAAGTAAGTGTGGTGAAATTTCTATTTTACAAAAATCTTATTCTGCAACCTAGAAGAAATATGAACATCATCTTCCAAAAGTCTGGAATTATTTGATGTACTAGGGCAAATCTTTGCAAGTCAGATGTTATTGTCTATAAAACTAGACCGGAGATTGACTGAAGCAGCATTTATCTAATTATGCACTTGCAAAGAAATGTGCATTTCGAAGGCTACCTGGCATTACTTTAGGCTCCGTCTGTAGCTTATAAAACAAATAACACTAACAAACAAACAATCTTGAACAGCTCCCCAGTATGGTCGCCAGAGAATGTTAGCACCTGAATTGGACCATAGGCTACAAAGGCAAAACAGGGTAACAAACTAAACCACGCTCAGCCTTGTAGCTAGCCCTACAAGGATAGGAGAGGACTCTCTCCGTAAAATAATATTCAATGGAACACAATAAATGGACTAATATTAGGCTAGATAAAAAGATGGAAAAGGTTTAATAGAATTTGTTGTAGCTCCTAGAGACAGCCTTGAGTTGCCAAAGACTAGTGCCTAGGACATCTTAAACAGTAGGGAGTATAAAGTATATTTCAGGCTTATTATCATCTTAGGACTCTCTACCTTTTCAACTTGTGCAAAGCATCATCATATGGATGGGACCAAACTACCTTCGGATTTAGCAAGTTATAAAGACACTGTAAAGACAAGAAGGGAATCTTCAATACATATATACTTCAGGCAACTTAGAGACAGCTTTCATCAGAGAGGGCCAGTTTCTCAAAGACATATAGGTATTTTAAACAGAAAAGTATTTGGGGCACAGAAACTGAAAGGGGAGTACTAACTACCAATGAAATGGTGCTCAGAAAACATATTTCAACATAATATGGGCTTAGGAACTAAGAATCCATACATATCAATCAGTTCAGTGAGAGTAACATTCCACGATGTTTAATACAGAGGAAACATGAATGATGTGTTAAGTGGAACGACATATCATGTATGAGCCATATTTAAAGAAACATAGACCAGTAAAGCATTAGTATCAGACAGCGATAAATTCATACTCGAGGTGGCAAGTTACTCGCATTCCAAGACACGATAAAAGGAAATTGAAAACAGTGGAGAGAACAATGATACAATATCACAAAGAAAGAGTCACGAACTATATAGCATTAAGACTGGAATCCTCATACATAACTAGAACTTCTCTTCACTGAAACCCCACGGGCTCTGTGTATTTGCATTGATAATTCCACGACAAGCATACAAAAACTTTTACACTGCCATTTTCTTCAGGAAATCTGGAACCCTGTGTTCTCTTCTGTTCTTGCTTATATAGGAACTTCCTTACATGGGCGAGAAGAATTTTGGGAAAATATCTTCCTCGCATGCTATGAATTTGTTAGAAGTCCTTTTAAAAATAACAAAAATCATGATGAGGAATAAAAAACCTCTCATCATTTGTTGTTAGGCGCTCGGCCATTTAAAACCAAAATTGTATAACAATCTGGGTAAAAGTAAATTGTTGGGGCGAAATATAAATTCCACCTGAAACTTGAAAATGACTAACTGGGGTAAAAATTAAAACGACCGCGAGGGCCAAATCATGAAATAACAATGTATCATTTGCGAGAAGGGGTCGAGGCTGTTGCTGATACTGGAGGCGGCATGTTTGCGGATTACCTGGAAATTTAGCTGACAAACGGGGTGCACCTTTGCTGACTGCCCACTGATGGTTCCTTTCTTCCTGGAGGCATGCTTCATATTCTGTTAATGGTCGGAGCATGGAAGGAGTAGTGGAATCTTAGCACGATGGAGGTCTTACTGCTGCGATTCCGGCCCACGCTGTATCGAAACGGTCCACACTGGCTGCAAGCTGTTGTAGGGCCCTCGAAGCTATAACATGGGCCAACTCCTTATCTATGATCTTTTGACGCTCAACTATTTCCTTGAATCGACTCGCTATGCCATGATGTTCTGCCTCACTAGCTTTCAAACCCTTCAAGAAAGAAACATATCTCTTGGCGTGTTGGGCTTTGCTACCTGCTTCTTCTATACCTTTTTCTGTGGAGACCTGCCGCTGCACATAAGGACTGTGTAATCCTGGAGGCCTCTCCCACTTGATAACCCTGCAAAACACTGGACTGAATTATAAAATTCGTGCATATGGGAGTGATTATGAAGGACTGGAGAACAACGGCGCGGCGGTGGTCGAACAGTGTTTTCTACGAAAAACGGTGAAAAAGGCAATGGTATGGTGTATGATAGGGTTTGGTGGGGGAAATGCATCGTGGGCCGTTCGATCGTGGTCTAGTGGTGGGGATCGACAGTGAAGAATGGTCCGTGGAATAACTTATGCATATGACGGAATACATATGAAACATTGAAATTTTAACGTAAAATGTGAAACCTTCAGACTTTGGTGGAAATGCAAAGGAAACACATGAAATGCAACGGAAATGCGCATGAGGGGTACGGGAATGAACGTACAATGTGGGACCCAATACGGAAAGCGCAGATCGCAAAGGCGGAAAGTGCAATGGCGGAAAGTGGCACCAATCAGAAAAATGCGCTTTGCGCTTTTGCGATGGGGCGGATCTGCGATGGGTGCGGTTTGCAATGGGTGCAATTTGCGATGGGTGCGATTTGCGATGATCGCAAATCGCAAAGGCGGAAAGTGTGATGACAGAAAGTGGCACCAACAGAAAACTGTGCTTTGCTCTTTTGCGATGGGGCAGATCTACGATGGGTGGATCGCATCGCAAATATTTGCGATAGATTGATCGGGCATGAACATGTGAAATTGCGATATGCGCTTTGCGATTGGCCCCCCAAGGCTTTAAGTTCTTGGTCATGGGCAAGGGTTATGGGGAAGTGGTTAAGGTTTAGCCGAAAAAGGGGCTAGGCTCTATTACAAAGTCTAAAGTGGGTTTTTAGCTCGTTTAAATGCATTTCAAAGCCTTAGGAGGGTAACGGTAGAGGGAAAAAAGAGGTGAAGTAGATAGGGTAAGCGTCGTAAGGACACTGAGAATGGGGCACGTGGCGTATATGGATTGGGCATGAGCTGGAAACAAGTGGACGCCACGTGCCGGGTCTAATACTGGTACGGGCCTCGGTACCAGTTAACCTAAAGGACTTTACCTTACCTTTTGCTATATGAAGCACATGATTTTTGAACATATTTTCCATAAGACTGATTTGAAACATAGCATACTAATCCTTAGGGCCCGCACGTTAGTTCTTCCACGTTACTTCCTGTTCCTGCTTTACTGTTGCCACTTCACTCTGGCCAACTCTTCAAATATTCCACCATTTGATATGAAGTTCCATACATAACGTATCAACCTTTAATAACATCAGTGACTTATGTTAAATGTTAATCAACAGAATGGATGAATAAATTTCAAGGATGTGCGGGATATAGAGGCAGTTTGAAACCAGGAATGAAATCAGGACACAGGATATTTCATGGGGCAAGATAGGCAAGAAACTTAGCATTTAAGATTTAATAAGGATGGGACGGAAAGACTGGTGAGGAGCTGAAAAGGGCACAGCAAATGGATCCTTTTCAAACAGAAGAGAAATACAGAGTATGAATGATTTCCCAAGGCAGAGCACATAAAATGGATTCTACCTATCTATCTTGAAAACATTAAAAAGGAAATGTTTATGGATGAATGAAACACATAACAATTCACATATGAAACAAAGGAAAGAAACAAATGCTAACTCTCATACCACATGGATCCCACAAATCAGAGCTGCATCTCTTATTAATTCTTGTCAAACTTTACAATGTAGTGCAGAGATGTTCTTCCACACTATTCCCCTACTTTCTCTAAACTTTCAGACTAGTTACAAATGATTTACAATTACAATAAATAGAACAGATTCGTGGAAATGTAGATCAACAGAAAGGAGAGTTGTTACAACCACTCCAGGACTGAAATCTGAATATGGAAAAGAAAAACAACAATCTGCCCATAAGATGGAGCATCATTACATTATCCCTCTCGAATTCGTTGATATCCAATAAGGAGTGGAAACCTGCAGCATAGATCCCTTTAAATCATAACTGAGGACAAAATTGACAATCCAATCCTATTTTCCTGCTGTTGCAGATATCTTTGTTGTATTTTTAGCTCTCATCCCTTGGACTGTTCCTTTGCTTTCCTTTATTTCTTTATTCTTTGACTTTTAATAAAATTTTGTAGAAATAGAACTAAATGAAATTATATGCTTTGTGAAGGGAAAAATGAATTTTAAATGGGAAAAAGGAAGGGAGAGGCGGGACCCACATATAAATCGCAATCGGAGTCGGAGCAAGAGCAAAGAGATATCATTTTAAAACACAATGCAATCGCAATCGGAATCAAGGGTAGAGCAGGGTAGTACATTACCAATATTGCGATGCGATGGGGAGAAAGCCTTTGTAATAAACAAAGCGGCGGAATTTTCACCTTTACAAAGGAGAAATGGGTTTTATGATGAATGGCAGAGGATTTTAATGGTGGGACTGGGGTATAATCGCAATCGCAAATCGGGCTCGGGAGAGGGGGGCAGGCAGAGCGACAAATATAATAGTGCCATCGCAAATCACAATCGGGAATGAGGGCGGGTGTATCACATAATTGGATCCGCCGATTTTCGATTTGTGATGTGCGGTCAATCGCAATCGCATCGGAGATGGGGGGAAGAGGAGTAATCGCATCGGAAGGGAGGGAATGTGCGATGCGATCGGGATTTGCGATGGAAATACTTGCAATCGGAGAAGGGCGCGATCAATCGCATCGGAGGGATTAGATCGGGGGTGCAATCGGGTCGCATATATAACATTTGCGATGCGATCGGATCAGGGAAAGTTGCGATCGGAGGAGGGCGCGATCGGGAGATCGGAGAAATGGTGAAATTTATGGTGGGCCGTCCGATCGGCGGGAGTAATCAACGGTGGGATGAGCGATCGGAGGTTGACGCGATCAATCGCATCGCAAGTTTTGTGATGGACCGATCGGAACGTACCATATAAAAGTTGCGATTGCGATTTGAAATATTATATTATAAAGTTTTATTATATGATTGGCGGGGAAGGAAAAAAGGGGAAGTGGTTTTAATAATAAAATCGCATATATATTTTTAAGAAGTAATTTATAACGCGATTTTATAATCGTAAGGTGGGGGAAGGGATTTTTAAAGGAATATTGAACTTTAATAACACAAAGTTTAAAGGGAAAAATGGGGAAATAGGGGGTACTTAGGGAATAGAGGGCTTTTACTTCACTTAAGCATAAAATTCAATTCAGAAGTCAGTTTTGAGAGTGTAGCATACCATTGGAAAGCTCTTTTCAGGCTCTTTCTGATGGATCTACTTTGAAGATGATATGGTGCTGAATATGCTGCGGAAAACGTCTCTGAAGGAATGAACATTACTTTTGTGGAGATGACAACTTCCGAATTGTGACTTATTACATATGATGATATAAAATTACATAATGAATGATAATAAAGGTAAACTGTCATGTTTTCACCTCAAAACATAGTTTTGAGTTGAAAATTACATCAAGATGAATAAAATGTCTCTTTGATATTTCTGGTGCTGTGACTTTGAGCTTATTGACATCCTCATGACCTTGCTGATATTATTGATACTTGACTCATTAATTTGACCATGGTGAGACTCTAGAAACTAATGAGACCCATCATATGACCTACTGATATGATTTAAAGAATAAAAGTGACTAATGACTAAAGACCATAGAAAGGAAGATCAGCAAGTACCTCATGAGGGAAAACTGATAAAACAATACTACCATCAAATGAATCCATGACCTAGCATAATGGTGAAATTTATTCGGTATGAGAAACCTAATATGCAAATGCAAAAGAGCAGTTTTGATCACTGATGGCAGTATGACTAGACTGACACTAACACTCGTGATATATTCCTCAGATACCATTGATCCATATTTTATGTAGGAACACAACAGAATACACATATAACCATAAGCACAAAGATGCAACAGAAATAATGGTTCATTTTATTAATAAAAGAATGACTGAAATAGGCTTACAAACATAATGGAAACTAGCTAGGGCACTGGTAGCGTATCTCTGAGAAGAGATGTGGCGTACATAGGCCTCTGAACTGTGTTACATTGAGGCTCCAAGGCCTATTGCAGACATAATGGAAATATATGAGCTAGGGTACTGGCAGCATATCCCTAAGAAGTGATGTGATGGCTACCAACCCCTGAACTATGTTATAATGAGGCTGAAAGGCCTATTTATTGTTGAGAAAAAATGTAAAACCTGAAACATCCAAAAACCTAACCCTAGGAGATGAAGCGCCAAAATCGTGGGCCCCGTTTGAGTAAAATGGTGTTTCAACTTCCCAGGTACGTAACTTTGGCATCCGATCTCTGTTTGATGCACTCAATAGCTCGTTAGAAAGATCTATCCGAGGAAAACAATTTCTGAGTGAGCAACATTGGTTTACGACTCATGTCGCTCTTGGTTTCCCTAAAAGACATCATTTAGGGCCTCAAAATGGCTCTAGAAGTTCAGGACCCCAAAAACCAGTAAAAATAGTAAGTTGTGCTGCAACTTAAAAACAAAAATAACTGATGGTGGGGGATCAAATGGAATCGGTGGGTGACCACCAATATCCACCTGGATCATTAAGTCCCCAAAATGGCTCAGGGAGTGTAGGACCTAAAAACTTGCTAAAAATAGTAAGCTGCTGGAATTGAAAAGCTGCAAGAATTGATGTTGCGAGTCCAAATGGAATAGGTGGGCGGCCACTGATATCCACCTAGATCATTCCTCCCTCCTTAGGAAGCAATAGTCTCCATTGCGTTAAGTTCCTCCATGGGGGGGGGGGGATTCTGCGTTGTTGCGGTTGTCGGATGCTGAGACCTGTTGGCGGACATGCTGGATGTAGATGTGCCTCCGGTGCGAGCCGTTGAAGGATCTGGGAAAATTTTTCTATCATTGCATTCCTCTATTTCTCGAGGGCCTCCTCGAACAAGATTTTGATAGGATCTTATGCTCCCTCCTCTTTCTTTCCTTCAGCAATGGGGGGTCGTCAGGGTTTGTGAGGCTGATCTTGCAACGGGTCAACCAGATCGAACCTTAACTCCTTATACCCTAACTGCGTTGGGTAGATGAAAATAAAAATAAAGAAAGAGTAGACCCACTATGATACCATTGATCTAGATTTTATGCAGGAATGCAACAAAATACACATATAACCATAAGCATAGAGATGTAGCAGCAATAATGCTTCATTTTATTAATAAAAGAATGACTAAAATAGGCTTACAAACATAATGGAAACTAGCTAGGGCACTGGTAGTGTATCTCTAAGAAGAGATGTGGCGTAGGTAGGCCTCTGAACTGTGTTACATTGAGGCTCGAAGGCTTATTAAATACATAATGGAAATATATGAGCTACGGTACTGGCACAATATCCCTGAGAAGAGATGTGATGGCTACCAACCCTTGAACTGTGTTACAATGAGGCTTGAAGGCCTATTTATTGTTGAGAAATAATGTAAAACCCGAAACGTCCAAAAACATAACCCTAAGTGATGAAGCACCAAAACAGTGGGCCCCATTTGGGTAAATTGGTGTTTCAATTTCCTAGGGACGTAACTTTGGCATCTGATCTCTATTTTACGTGCTCAATAGCTCATTAGAAAGATCTATTCGAGGACTATAAATTTTGATGAGCAACAATTGTCTATGACTCATGTTGCTCACAGTTTCCCTAAAAAACATTGTTTAGGGCCTCAAAATTGCTTCGGAAGTTCACGAACTGAAAAACTGCTAAAAAGTAAGCTATGATGCAACTTAAAAACAGAAAGAACTGATGGTGTGGGTTCAAATGGAATCAGTGGGTGGCCACCAATATCCACTTGGATCATTAAGTCCCAAAACGGCTCCGGGAGTGCAGGACCTGAAAACCTGTTAAAAATAGTAAGCTGCAGGAATTGAAAAGCTACAAGAATTGATGTTACGGGTCCAAATGGAATAGGTGGGCGGCCATCGATATCCACCTGGATCATTCCTCCCTCCTTAGGAAGAAATGGTCTCCATTGCGTTAATTTCCTCCATGGGGGGGGGGATTCTGCTGAACTTGGTATTGGATTTGCCTAGGAGGTCGTGGACCTATTGGCAGACATGCTAGATATAGATGTGTCGCCAGTGGGAACCATTTAAGGATCTGGGAAAATTTATCTATCATTTTTTTCCTCTATTTCTTGAGGTCATCCTCGAACAAGATTTTGATAGGATCTTATGCTCCATCCTCTTTCTTTCCTTCAGCAATGGGGGGTCATCGGGGTTTGTGAGACTAATCTTCTGACGGGTCAACTAGATCGAGCCTGAACTCCTTATACCCTGACCGCATTGGGGACATGCAAAGAAAAACATAGAAAGAGTAGACCCACTCTGATACCACTGATCCAGATTTTATGCGGGAACACAACAGAATACACATATAACCAGAAGCACAGAGATGCAGCAGAAATAATGGTTCATTTTATTAATAAAATAATGACTGAAATAGGCTTACAAACATAATGGAAACTAGCTAGGGCGCTGGTAACGTATCTCTGAGAAGAGATGTGGCGTACATATGCCTCTAAACTATGTTACATTGAGGCTCATAGGCCTATTATAGACATAATGGAAATATATGAGCTAGGGCACTGGCAGCGTATCCCTGAGAAGAGATGTAATGGCTACCAACCCCTGAACTGTGTTACAATGAGGCTTGAAGGCCTATTTATTGTTGAGAAACAATTATAAACCCGAAACGTTCAAAAACCTAACCCTAGGAGATGAAGCGCCAAAACCATGGGCCCTATTTGGGTAAATTGGTGTTTCAACTTCCTAGGGACGTAACTTTGGCATTCGATCTCCGTTTGAAATGCTCAATAGCTTGTTAGAAAGATCTTTCTGAGGACTACAACTTTTGAGTGAGAAACATTGGTATATGACTCATGTTTCTCCCGTTTTCCCTAAAAACCCTCTTTTAGGGCCTCAAAATGGCTCAGGAAGTTCACGACCCGAAAAACTACTAAAAATAGTAAGTTGTGTTGCAACTTAAAAACAAAAAGAACTGATGGTGGGGGTTCAAATCGAATTGGTGGTTGGCCACCAAGATCCACTTGGATCATTAAGCCCCCAAAACGGCTCTAAGAGTGCAAGACCCAAAAACCTGCTAAAAATAGTAAGCTGTTGGAATTGAAAGCTGCAAGAATTGATGTTGCGGGTCCAAATGGAATAGGTGGGTGACCACCGTTATCCACCTGGATCATTCCTCCCTCCTTAGGAAGTAATGTTCTCCATTGCATTAAGTTCCTCCATGGGGGGGGAATTCTGTTGAACTTGGTATTGGATTTTTCCAGGATGTCGCGGACCTGTTGGCGGACGTACTAGATGTAGATCTGTCACCAGTGGGAGTCGTTGAAGGATCTAGGAAAATTTATCTGTCATCGCGTTTCTCTGTTTCTCGAGTGCCTCCTCAAACAAGATTTTTATAGGATCTTATGCTCCCTCCTCTTTCTTTCCTTTCGCAATGGGGGGTCATCGGGGTTTGCGAGGATGATATTGCGTCGGGTCAACCAGATTGATCCTAAACTCCTTATACCCTAACCGCATTGGGGACATGAAAATAAAAACAGAGAAAGAGTAGACCCGCTCTGAAACCACTGATCTGGATTTTATGCAGGAATGCAACAGAATACACATATAACCATAAGCACAGAGATGCAGCAGAAATAATGCTTCATTTTATTAATAAAATAATGATTGAAATAGGCTTACAAACATAATTAAAACTAGCTAGGGTGTTGGTAGCATATCTCTGAGAAGAGATGTTGAGTAAGCAGGCCTCTCAAATGTGTTACATTGAGGCTCAAAGGACTATTACAAATATAATGGAAATATATGAGTTAGGGTACTGGCAGTGCACCCTGAGAAGAGATGTGATGGATAGCAACCCCTAAACTATTTTACAATGAGGCTTGAAGGCCTATTTATTGTTGAGAAATAATGTAAAACCTAAAATGTCCAAAAACCTAACCCTAGGAGATGAAGCGCCAAAACTGTGGGCTTGGTTTGGGTAAATTGGTGTTTCAACTTCCCGAGGGCGTAACTTTGGCATTCGATCTCTGTTTGATGCGCTCAATAGCTCATTAGAAAGATCTGTCTGAGGACTAAAAATTTTGAGTGAGAAACATTGATCCATGACCCATGTTGCTCCTGGTTTCTCTAAAAAACGTCCTTTAGGGCCTTAAAATGGCTCCAAAAGTTCAGGACCCGAAAAACTACTAAAAATAATAAGTTGTGCTGCAACTTAAAAACAAAAAGAATTGATGTTGGGGGTTCAAATGGAATCAGTGGGTGGCCACCAATATCCACCTAGATCATTATGTCCCCAAAACGGCTCCAAGAGTGCAGGACCCGAAAACCTGCTAAAAATAGTAAGCTGCAAGAATTGATGTTGCGGGTCCAAATGGAATAGGTGAGAGGCCACCGATATCCACCTCAATCATTCCTCCCTCCTTAGGAAGCAATGGTCTCCATTGCGTGAAGTTACTCCATGGGGGGGAAACTCTGCTGAACTTGGTATTGGATTTGTCCAGGATGTCGAGGACCTATTGGCGGACGTGTTGGATGTAGATGTGCCACCAGTGGGAGTCGTTTAAGGGTCTGCGAAAATTTATCCATCATCGCGTTCCTTTGTTTCTTGAGGGCCTCCTCGAACAAGATTTTGATAGGATCTTATGCTCCCTCATCTTTCTTTCCTTCCGCAATGGGGGGTCGTCAGGGTTTTCAAGGTTGATCTTGCGACGGGTCATCCAGATCGAGCCTAAACTCTTTATACCCTGACCACGTTAGGGACATGCAAAGAAAAAAAGAGAAAGAGTAGACCCACTTTGATATCACTGATCCGGATTTTATGTAGGAACGCAACATAATACACATATAACCATAAGCACAGAGATGTAGAAGAAATAATGTTTCATTTTATTAATAAAAGAATGACTGAAATAGGCTTACAAACTTAATAAAAACTAGCTAGGGCACTGGTAGCATATCTCTAAGAAGAGGCGTGGTGTACACAAGCCTCTGAACTGTGTTACATTGAGGCTCGAAGGCCTATTACAGACATAATGGAAATATATGAGCTAGGGTACTGGCAGTGTATCCCTAAGAAGAGATGTGATGTCTACCAACCCCTGAACTGTGTTACAGTAAGGCTTGAAGGCCTATTTATTGTTGAGAAACAAAGTAAAACCTGAAACGTCCAAAAACCTAACCCTAGGAGATGAAGCGCCAAAATCGTTGGCCCCGTTTGGGTAAATTGGTGTTTCAACTTCCCTGGGACATATATTTGGCATCCGATCTTCATTTGACGTGCTCAATAGCTCGTTAGAAATATTTGTCTGAGGAATACAACTTTTGAGTGAGAAACATTGGTCTACAACTCATGTTGCTCCTGGCTTCCCTAAAAAATGTCGTTTAGTGCCTCAAAATGGGTCTGGAAGTTCAGGACCTGAAAAACTGCTAAAAATAGTAGGTTGTGCTGAAACTTAAAAATGGAAAGAACCGTTGTTGTGGCTTCAAATGGAATTAGTGGATGGCCACCAATATCCACCTAGATCATTAAGTCCACCAAAACTGCTCCAGGTGTGCAGGACCCGAAAACCTTCTAAAAATAGTAAGCTGTTGGAATTGAAAAGCTGTAAGAATTGATGTTGTGGGTCCAAATGGAATAGGTGGGTGGCCACCGATATCCACCTGGATCATTCCTCCCTCCGTAGGAAGCAATGGTCTCCATTGCGCTAATTTTCTCCATGGGGGGTGGGGGGGAGGGGAATTCTGCTGAACTTGGTATTGGATTTTTCGAGCATGTCGCGGACCTATTGGTGGACGTGCTGGATGTAGATGTGCCATCGGTGGGAGCCGTTGAAGGATCTCGGAAGTGTTGTTCGTCATCGCGTTCCTCTGTTTCTCGAGGGCCTCCTCGAACAAGATTTTGATAGGATCTTATTCTCCCTCCTCTTTCTTTCCTTCCGCAATGGGGGGTTGTCGCGGTTTGCGAGGCTAATCTTGCGACAAGTCAACCAGATTGAGCCTGAACTCCTTATACCCAGACCACATTGGGGACATGCAAAGAAAAATAGAGAAAGAGTAGACCCACTCTAATACCATCTATCCAGATTTTATGTAGGAACGCAATAGAATACACATATAACCATAAGCACAAAGATGCAGAAGAAATGATGCTTCATTTTATTAATAAAAGAATGATTGAAATAGGCTTACAAACATAATGGAAACTAGCTAGGGTGATGGTAGCGTATCTCTGAGAAGAGATGTGGCACACAGAGGCATCTGAACTATGTTACATTGAGGCTCGAAGGCCTATTACAAATATAATGGAAATATATGAGCTAGGGTATTGGAAACGTATCCCTAAGAAGAGATGTGATGGCTACCAACCCCTGAACTGTGTTACAAGGAGGCTTGAAGGCCTATTTATTGTTGAGAAACAATGTAAAACCTGAAACGTCCAAAAACCTAACCCTAGGAGATGAAGTGCCAAAACTTTGGGCCCCGTTTGGGTAAACTGGTGTTTCAACTTCCCGGGGACGTAACTTCGGCATCTGATCTCCGTTTGATGTGCTCAATAGCTCATTAGAAAGATCTTTCCGAGGAGTACAACGTTTGAGCGAGAAACATTGGTCTACATCTCATGTTGCTCCCGGTTTCCCTAAAAAACTTTGTTTAGGGCCTCAAAATGGCTCTAGAAGTTCAGGACCCAAAAAATTGCTAAAAATAGTAAGTTGTGCTACAACCTAAAAATGGAAAGAATGTTGAACCCTTAGTTAAACTGAGAGGGGGGGTGAATTAGTTTAACACATTCATCATCTTTTAAAAAATTTTATTAAAACTTATTTACACCTTCATTTCATGTCCAAATTAATATGTGAGTAATCTCAGAATATGAGCAGCAAGTATTAATATAATATAACAGTAGACTTAATATGAGAGCAGCAGGTATTAAGCAGAAGATTTAAATCAGATCAACACATAAAAATCATGCACAAAGACACTAGATATAAGTGGAAACCCATAAAGGGAGAAAACCACATCTTATTATTGTTGTGATGCAAAGGCAAGCTCCAACTCCCTCTCACCACTGTTTTTCTGCAAGCACCAACCTACAGGAGGATCCAACCTCAATTCCGCAAGCTACAACTTGCAAGGAAGCACCAACTCCCTTCAATTTTCTACAGGCACCAACCTACAGGAGGCTCCAACCTCAGTCAGGTACCACTGATAGCTATCAAGCTGCAACTTGATAGGGAAGCTCCAACTTCCTCAATTTATCAAACTGAATGTTTGCTAATTTACCTCAGATATCAGCTCTGTTTTGTAACATCTCTTTCTACTCTTCTTTTCTTAATCTTCTCTTCCTCACTCTTCTATAGTCTGCCTTCTCTATATTTTCTCTCTCTGACATCTCTATGCATATCCAGTTGATATTATTTATAGAGTTCCTCACATGACTGTTTGTATTTCACAAATAATTTGGAGTGAACAGTCATGACTCTTTGGCTTCTATCTTCTCATTCCTTTTATCTGTTTATTGAATAAATATAACTGTAGCTATCAATTTAATATTTCAGTGGGATATTTTTTCTCTTCCAGAGACTTTCCAATGCATCACAACAATATAAATCAATTACAAAAAAATTCCAGCTCACTCATTCAGCCTCTTGGCTAGCTGCACATTTGTCTTTTCTTTGACTGTGTTTTTCCCTTTATTTCCTCTGTATGCCTTTCTGTTTATGGCTGCTGCGTAGCTCCTGTATTTACGTAACTGCTGACATTAAATCTAGGAAAATTCCAACCCTTTACACAGCAAGTGTCTTGCTGATGTGGTGAGTTCCGCAAGTGGAACATACATATACCACGGCCTCTGTTTTATGGCCTGATACACTTGCACATATCGCAATTGTATTATATTAATAATTGCCCTCCACCTTAGGCCGAGGCCCATGGGTCCACAGACCACACGGCACTTTTCAATATAATCACAAAAACTATATATATATATATATATAACAACGCCTTCACGAATTTCCGATTGTGATTGATATGCGAACCCAACCATGTTCGATATAGCGAAGTTTATATGACTATCACATCCGGTATTGCCAATCGCAATTGCAAGTTGCCTTGCTCCGATGCGATTGATACACTCCACAAATTTCTGATTGCGATTGATATGCGGACCCGACCATGTTTTATAAGGCGGAGTTTATATGACTATCGCGTCCAGTATTGCCAATCGCAATTGCAAGCTGCCTTGCTCCGATGCGATTCATAGTTTTTCGATTGTTCCGATGCGATTGATCGCAATCGCAACTTTCTGTTGTCACATTTTGATGCCTTTATATTCTCCGATGCAATTAGACAGGGTCCCACCTTATGCTACTTTGGTTCTTTCGCTTATTAAGCGCTTCATATTAATATATGTTTTGAACCTTTGTATATAGGCACAATATATGTAATGTGTTGCATACATATATACACTTCCGGAATTCAATCATATATCAAAAATGGTTCATTGATCCATCGGGTCCGGACTTATATCGCAATCGCAACTTTCTGTTGTTTACATATTCCGCTTCACAGTTTTTCTCCGACGCGATTGGGAAAGGGCCCCACCATATAAGGCTTTGATACCTTTGGCTCTTTGTCCATTAAAGTGCTTCATTACAAATATCTATGGTTTGGACCTTTGGATCACGATTCTCGAAATTATATATATATCCTTCGGCTTGGGCGATTCTCAGAATTAAGGTTCATATATATGCATACATTGTCGCTTGGGTTATGATTCCCGGAATAGGATTTTATATTATATGTAACGCCTGGCTGGGTAATGATCCCCGGAATGAGATTTATATATATATTTACTTTGCTACTCCAATATTTAGTGTATATTTCAGCGGGGGTAGCGATTCTCGGAATTTTTTTGTGTATCCTTCCGCCTGGGGTAATGATTCTCGGAATAAGGTTTGTATATATATATATATATATATACTTGCCGCTTGGGGTAAGCGATTCTCGGAATTGGGTTTATGTAACCTCCAGCTGGGGTAGCGATTCCCAAAATTTTTTGCTTTGCCTCTGCTTGTGATAATGGCTTTGCCTCTGCCTCTACCTGCCTCTGCCTCTGATATAACAACTCTGCCTCTATATTCACTGCCTCTGCCTCTGCCTTAGCTTCTACTACTGCTCAACCTCTGCCTCTGCCTTTGCATCTGCTGCCTTCTTTGTCTGTCTCTGTCTTTGCTGCCTCCATTGCCATCAATGAAAATATTTCCAACAGTCTCCCCCTTTGGAATTGATGGCAATACACTTTCTCTGTGGCAATACATTTTCTTTGTTTTCCTACTCTTCCTGTTGTTGCTTGCTCTTCCTCCCCCATTGACATCAATGGCAAGGGGTTCGAATTCTTAGTGTAGCTTCTATTCTTTGATCCTGTGATTTTATCCTTTTTCAATATTTCGTGCATTTTCTCTCTCTGGAATTTTCTGATTTTGTACGATGTTGCTTCAACTGTTGGATTAGATTTACATCGGGTTCACTACTCTTCCATGTTCGGTTCACGTCGGGTTCACCACTCTTCCGTTTCACCACTGACCCTTTTATGCTGAATGTGTTCTTGTTGTAATCCTTTTGATCCTGAGGACCTGTTTTCATGCTTCCCTTACTGGTTGATCTCCCCCTGAGAATGATATGTTCATTTCTGTTCTCCCCTTGAAACTGTTCTTTCTCTTCATATTAGAGAGTAGCATCTGCAGATACTACCCCTAGTCTGTTTCTCAAATATTCAAATGGTTCTCTGGCAAGAGGTTTAGTAAATATATCTGTTGTCTGTTCTTTTGTTGGTACATACTCCAGTTTTACTATCTTCTGAGCCACTTGTTCTCGGAGAAAATGATATTTAATTGGGATATGTTTAGTTTTTGAGTGAAGCACAGGATTTTTAGATATACTTATAGCACTTGTATTATCACATTTGATTGAGATAGGTTCATCAATGCTTACCTTCATGTCTTGGAGGGTTTGCTTCATCCACATGACTTGTGTGCAACATGTTGTTGCTGCTATATATTCTGCTTCTGCTGTAGACAGAGATATAGATGTTTGTTTCTTGCTTAACCATGCCACGAGACTTTCTCCTAAATAGAATGCACCTCCACTTGTACTTTTCCTGTCATCCACACAGCTGGCCCAATATGCATCTGTGTATGTTGTCAAAGTGAAGCTTTTGCCTTTAGGATACCAAAGTCCATATTGTGATGTTCCTTGTAGATATCTAAATATTCTTTTGACTGCTAGAAGGTGGTTTTGTTTAGGTGCTGCTTGATATCTAGCCACTAGTCCTACTGCTAGCATGATGTCTGGTCTTGATGCAGTCAAATACAACAGACTTCCTATCATGGATCTGTAGAGTTTTTGATCTATATTAGCAGACCCATCATCAGCTCACAGCTTGCATCCCGTGATCATGGGATTTGACACAGGTTTGCAGTCCTCCATTTTGAACTTTTTCAACATTTCTTTCAAGTATTTTTCCTGTGAGATGAATGTCCCTGTGTTCTTTTGTTGAATTTAAAGTCCTAAGTAGAAACTGAGCTCTCCAATCATAGACATCTCAAACTTTGTTTTCATCTCATCAGCAAACCCTTTTGCTGGTTCTTCTCTGTTGCTTCCAAAAATAATGTCATCAACATATACTACAACAATCAGGAGTTCATTTTCATGGGCTTTTATGTATAGATTGTTGTCTACTCCACCTCTCTTAAAGCCTTGTTTTTGCAAATATTTATCCAGTCTTGACTACCAAGCACGAGGAGCCTGTTTCAGTCCATAAAGAGCCTTTTTTAGTCTGCACACATATTCTTCTTTGTCTGTTAAAGAGAAACCTTCTGGTTGTTTCATGTAGACTTCTTCTTCTATATCTCCATTCAGAAATGTTGATTTCACATCCATTTGATATAATTTGAAGTTTTGGTAGCAAGCAAAGGCCAGAAACATTCTGATGGCTTCCATTCTAGCTACAGGGGCAAATGTTTCATCGTAATCAAGTCCTTCGATTTGTGAATATCCTTTGTAGACCAGTCCGGCTTTATTCCTGATTACTCGTCCTTGCTCATTCATTTTGTTTTTGAATACCCATTTTGAACCAATGATATTTTTCTCAATTGGTCTAGGAACTAGTTCCCAGGTATTGTTCTTCTCAATTTGGTCCAATTCTTCATTCATTTCCTTTACCCAATACTTGTCCTTGCTGGCTTCTTCAAACTTTTTTGGCTCTATTTGTGACAACATGGCTATGTATACCTCTTCAGTTTGTTCTGTTAGTTGCCTTCTTGTTTGGACCCCTACTCTCTTGTCTCCAATGATCTGATCTTCAGGATGGTTCTTCTGAGTATATCTTGAGGGAGCTTTAGAACTCAGCTCTGTATCTTCTGTTGTCTTGCTTGTTTCCTCATCATCTTGGTTTTCTTCTTCATGGTTGTCTGATGGACTGCAGCAGTCTGTATCTCTTGTATTGTTTGTAAGTTCTTCATCAAATCTCACATCAATGCTTTCTACTATTTTTCGAAGAGTCTTATTGTAGCACCTGTACCCTTTACTTTTGGATGCATATCCTCGAAATATCCCTTCATCTGCTCTTGCATCAAATTTCCCAAGATTTTCATCATTATTCTTTATGTAACACTTGCTTCCAAAGATTCTAAAATGTTTGATTGAAGCTGGTTTCCCATGCCATAGTTCATAGGGAGTCTTGTCACTGCTTGGCCTTAAGTGAGCTTTATTAAGGATGTGCACCGCTGTGTGTACTGCTTCTGCCCAGAAGGTTTGAGCAATATTAATTTCATGCATCATGGCTCTAGCTATTTGTTGTATAGACCTGTTTTGTCTCTCTGCTACTCCATTTTGCTGAGGTGTTCTTGCAATAGTAAATTTTTGCTTTATCCCGTGTTCATTACATAGGTCAGCAAAGTCATAATCTGTGAATTCACCTCCTCTGTCTGATCTGATGCATTTCAGCTTGCATCCTGTTTGATTTTATGCTAATGCTTTGAAGATCTTAAATTTTTCCAGAGCTTCTGATTTATTCTTAAGAAATGCAACCCATGTCATTCTGGAGAAGTCATCTATTATCAGCATGAAGTAGGATTCTCCACTTGGAGTTTTAGTTCTTGCAAGTCCGCACAGGTCCATGTGCACAAGTTGTAGAGGTCTTCTTGTTGATAACTCATCTTTGGCCTTGAACGATGTGCAAGTCTATTTTCCTAATTGACATGATTTGTATATGGTATTAGAAGGCCTCTTTATTTCTGGCATGTCTTTGACAGCATTCTTCTTGCTTAGTCTGATTATGTGATCGAAGCTAAGATGTCCCAACCTTTTATGCCATAACCATGACTCTTCTAGTTTGCTAAGATGACATGCTTCATCTTCCTCTTTCACAATGTAAACATTACTCTCTGTTCAAACTCCTTTGAGCAGAGTCTTACCTGTGGTGCTTGATCTGACTTCACAATCTTGTGCTCTAAAAAGAACTTCACAGCCTTTGTCACGCATCTGACTGACACTTAGTAAATTTGCGTTCAGCCCATCTACAAATAGTACATCTTGGGCCTTTCCTCTGCCATTGTCTATGCTGACTGAGCCTTTTCCCTTGATCTTACCTAATTTATCATTTCCAAAAGTAACATTGCTAGATTTATTTTCATCAAGAGTTATAAACTTGCTTTTATCTCCTGTCATGTGTTTAGAGCAGCCACTGTCCAAATACCATTGACTTTTCAAATCTTGAGCAGTTAGAGCCAAGTCACATTTATTCACCTTCTTTATCCACTGGAGGCACCCTTTTGTTTGGTATCTTTTGTGAGGTGATGAATTACATCTTCTTAGAGGATATTTGGAAGGTATATGTCCAACTTGATTGCATACACAACATTTGATCATAATTTTTGTAGAATTATGATTATGAACAGAATTTCTTTGATTCATAAACTTCCTTGAGGTGTTAAACATCAATCTTTGTCCATACTTTCTACACTCAATGATTTTATGACCAAATTCCTTACAATAAAAACAGTAACCATAGAAACTATTTGCATACATGATGTAAGGTTGTCTCTTCCATTTGTTTGCTTGAGGCAGTCTCTTCAATGTTTGCATCTTTTGTTGGTTTGAATTACTCCTCCTTGCATGGCAATATGAAGCAATGTGTCCCAGCTTGTGGCAGACATAATAGGTGGCATTCTTCATAGGATGGAAGAATCTCCCTTGATGGCTTCCGAATTTGACATATTCAGAGACATATGTCCCTTTCTCTGTTGTCTTAGTATTTATTGCCTTCTTTGTTATTAGAGGTTTCTTCTGATCTTTGTCTCCCTCATTACAGGTTTCTTCTTTTGTAGGAATTGTTTGAGCTGCTTCATCATTCTTCTTTGCTTTTACAAAAATAATCCCTCTGTTTTCTTTTTCTTTGCTTTTACTTGATTCTCCTTCATAGCCTATTCCAGTTTTTATCATAAGGGATCTTTGAGCAACCAAAATTTCATTCAACTTACTAGATCTTGTTGTTTGAGAAGAGCTTAAAACCACTTTCCTTTGAGCATTTTCTAGTTTCTTCTTGAGACATACTACTTCTTCTTCCAGCTTCTCTTGTTCTCGGGTTTTATCCTTGATTTTCTGAAGTAACATGTCTTCTATCTTCTTGGCTTCTTCAAGTTCTACCTTCAGCTGCATGAGGACTTTTAAATTTTGTTCTTCTCGTACAAACTTGAGGAGAATGTCCTTTTGTTTTTTGCATTTCAGCTTAAGTCTATCAATCACTTCTACGACACTTCTTAGCTCCCCCTCAAGGTCGACTTCACCTTCCTCTTATTCATCTTCTAGCAAGAGACCTTCAAGTTCTTCTATAGCCATCAATAAAAATTCAGAGGTTCCATCTTCACTTGAGATTTCATCTGGGTCTTCAGATGTACTGCTGTGTTGTTGAGCATAGAAGGATTTTCTGCTGAACTTCTTTCCTTTCTGCCAGTTCTTTGATGTATTTTTCTCTGATTCTTGAGCCTGATTTTTTACTTTCTTGTGAGGACACTTAGCAGCATAGTGTCCAACTCTTCCACAGTTAAAGCATTTTAAAGGAAGATTACCTTTGTATTTACCTAAACCTTTATCCAGTTTCTTGACAAAATTTGCCTCTTCTTGATCCAAGCAAGAGCATATGTCTTCCTCTTCTTCTTTCTTATTTTCTGTTTTAAAGGCTGCCTCCCTTGTACTTGGCTTCTTCTGTGGGAGCCTCATCTCATAGGCTGTTAGATTTCCAAGTAGCTGGTTCATGGTCAAGGTCTCCCAATCAGCTGTTTCTTCTATTGCAGACACCTTGGGATTAAACCTGGATGGAAGAGGTCTTAGAATATTTTGCACAATTATACTTGCTGGCATGGTTTCTCCAAGAGCTTTCATATTGTTAACAATTTCTGCAACTTTTAGGAAGAAACTATCAATGTCTTCATCATCATTCATTTTTAAGTTCTCAAACTGGGCTCTGTAGACTTGAAGTTTGGCAGTCTTTACTTTCCTGTCTCCTTCATGGATGTTCTCCATAGTATCCCACATCTCTTTGGCAGTGTCTTTATGCATTACTTTGATAAACTTTGCTTCACACAATCCATTCAAGATGGAATTCATGGCTTTTGCGTTAGCTACAAAATCTTGTTTGGATTCTTTCTCTGAGTCGGTTTCCTTTGGGGCATATCCTAATTCCACAGCACCCCAAAATTCTATTCCTAGAGACATTATATATGTCCTCATCCTGATTTTCCAGAAGGCATAATTTGCACCTGTAAAGAATGGGGCTTTATTGGTTGAGCATCCTTCTTTACTAGCCATCCTGAGAACCTAGAATCTCCTTTCAGTTGTTAAACTGGTACAAAGGAACCGGCTCTGATACCAATTGTTGAACCCTTAGTTAAACTGAGAGGAGGGGGGGTGAATCAATTTAGCACATTCATCGTCTTTCAAAACTTTTTATTAAAACTTATTTACACCTTCATTTCATGTCCAACTTAATATGTGAGTAATCTCAGAATATGAGCAGCAAGTATTAATATAATATAACAGTAGACTTAATATGAGAGCAGCAGGTATTAAGTAGAAGATATAAATCAGATCAACACATAAATATCATGCACAGAGACACCAGATATAAGTGGAAACCCATAAAGGGAGAAAACCACATCTTATTATTGTTGTGATGCAAAGGCAAGCTCCAACTCCCTCTCACCACTGTTTTTCTGTAGGCAGCAACCTACATGAGGATCCAACCTCAATTCTGCAAGCTACAACTTACAAGGAAGCACCAACTCCCTTCAATTTTTTGCAGGCACCAACCTACAGAAGGCTCCAACCTCAGTCAGCTACCACTGACAGCTATCAAGCTGCAACTTGATAGCAACTTCCTCAATTTATCAAACTGAATGTTTGTTGATTTACCTTAGATATCAGCTCTGTTCTGTAGCATCTCTTTCTACTCTTCTTTTCTTAATATTCTCTTCCTCACTCTTCTATACTCTGCCTTCTCTATATTTTCTCTCTCTGACATCTCTATGCATATCTAGTTGATATTATTTATAGATTTCCTCACATGATTGTTTGTATTTCACAAAGAATTTGGAGTGAACAGTCATGACTCTTTGGCTTTTGTCTTCTCATTCCTTTTATATGTTTATTTAATAAATATAATTGTAGGTATCAATTTAATATTTCAGTGGGATATTTTTTCTCTTCCAGAGACTTGCCAATGCATCACAACAATATAAATCAATTAAAAAACATTTACATTCAATTACAATAAAAATTCCAGCTCACACATTCAGCCCCTTGGCTAGCTGTGCATTTGTCTTTTCTTTGACTGTGTTTGTCCCTTTCTTTCCTCTGTATGCCTTTATGTTTATGGCTGCTGCGTAACTCCTGTATTTATGTAACTGCTGACATCAAATCTGGGCAAATTCCAACCCTTTAAACAACAAGTTTCTTGTTGATGTGGTGAGTTCCGCAAGCAGAACATACATATACCACGGCCTTTGTTTTATGGCCCGATACACTTGCAAATATCGCAACTGTATTATATTAATAATCGCCCTCCACCTTAGGCCGAGGCCCATGGGTCCACAGACCACGCGGCACTTTTCAATATAATCGCAACAACTATATATAACCTCCAGCTGGGGTAGCGATTCCCAGAATTTTCTGCTCTACCTCTGCTTGTGATAATGGCTCTGCCTTTGCCTCTGCATGCCTCTGCCTCTGCCTCTGATAACCTGCTGTGATAACGGCTCTGCCTCTGCCTCTGCCTCTGATATAACAACTCTACCTATATATTCGATGCCTCTGCCTCTGCCTTAGTTGCTACTGCTACTCAACCTTTGCCTCTGCCTTTGCATCTACTGCCTTCTTTATCTGTCTCTGTCTTTGTTGCCTCCATTGCCATCAATGACAATATTTCCAAAAAAGAACTGATGGTGGGGGTTCAAATGGAATTGGTGGGTGGCCACCAATATCCACCTGGATCATTAAATCCCCAAAACGGTTTCGAGAGTGCAGGACTCGAAAACCTACTAAAAATAGTAATATGTTGGAATTGAAAATGTGCAAGAATTGATGTTGTGGTTCCAAATGGAATAGGTGGGAGACCATCGATATCCACCTGGATCATTCCTCCCTCTTTAGGAAGCAATGGTCTCCATTGCATTAAGTTCTTCCATGGGGGGGGGGGGGATGCATTGGGCTTGGGTATTACATTTGTCCAGGATGTCGTGGACCTATTGGCGAATGTGCTCGATGTAGATGTGCCACTGGTGGGAGCCATTAAAAGATCTGGGAAAATTTGTCTGTCATCGTGTTCCTCTATTTCTCGAGGGCCTCCTTGAACAATATTTTGATAGGATCTTATGCTCCCTCCTCTTTCTTTCCTTCCGCAATGGGGGGCCTACGAAGTTTGCGAGGCTGATCTTGCGACATGTCAACCAGATCGAGCCTTAACTCCTTATACCCTGACCGTGTTGGGGACATGCAAAGAAAAATAGAGAAAGAGTAGACCCGCTCTGATACCACTGATCCAAATTTTATGCAGGAATGTAATCGAGTACACATATAACCATAAGCACAGAGATGCAACAGAAATAATGCTTCATTTTATTAATAAAATAATGATTGAAATAAGTTTACAAACATCATGGAAACTAGCTAGGGTGTTGGTAGCTTATCTCTGAGAAGAGATGGGGCATACGCAACCCTCTGAACTGTGTTACATTGAGGCTCGAAGGCCTATTACAGAAATAATGGAAATATATGAGCTAGGGTATTGGCAGCATATCCCTTAGAAGAGATGTGATGGCTACCAACCCCTTAATTGTGTTACAATGAGGCTTGAAGGCCTATTTATTGTTGAGAAAAAATGTAAAACCTAAAACGTCCAAAAACCTAACCCTAGGAGATGAAGTGCCAAAACATTGGGCCCCGTTTGGGTAAATTGGGGTTTCAACTTCCCGGGGACGTAAATTTGGCATCCGATCTCTGTTTGACGTGCTCAATAGCTCGTTAGAAAGATCTGTCCAAGGACTAAAACTTTTGATGAGAAACATCAGTCTACAACCCATGTTGCTCCTGTTTTCCCTAAAAAATGTCGTTTAGGGCCTCAAAATGGCTCCAGAAGTTCACGACCCGAAAAACTACTAAAAATAGTAGGTTGTGCTCCAACTTGAAAATAGAAAGAACTGATGGTGGAGGTTCAAATGGAATTTTTAGGTGGCCACCAATATCCACCTGGATCATTAAGTCCCCAAAACGGCTCCGACAGTGCAGGACCTCAAAACCTGCTAAAAATAGTAACCTACTGGAATTGAAAAGCTGCAAGAATTGATGTTGCGGGTCCAAATGGAATAGGTGGGTGGCCACTGTTCTCCACCTAGATCGTTCCTCCCTCCTTAGGAAGCAATGGTATCCATTGCATTAAGTTCCTCCATGGGGGGGGGGGGGCGGGGGGGGGGAGATTCTATTGAACCTGGTATAGGATTTGTCCAGGATGTCGTAGACCTGTTGGCGGAGGTGCTGGATGTAGATGTGCAGCCAGTGGGAGCCGTTGAAGGATCTGGGAAAATCTATCAATCATCGTGTTCCTTTGTTTCTCGAGGGCCTCCTTGAACAATATTTTGATAGGATCTTATGCTCCCTCCTCTTTCTTTCCTTTCAGAATGGGGGGTCGTTGGGGTTTGTGAGGCTGATCTTACGATGGGTCAACCAGATCGAGCCCGAACTCCTTATACCTCTACCACGTTGGGGACATGCAAATAAAAACAAAAAAAGAGTAGACCCGCTGTGATACCACTGATCCAGATATTATGTAGGAACGCAATAGAATACACATATAACCATAAGCACAGAGATGTAGCAGAAATAATGCTTCATTTTATTAATAAAAGAATGACTAAAATAGTCTTACAAACATAATGGAAACTAGCTAGGGCACTGGTAGCGTATCCCTGAGAAGAGATGTGGCGTACGCAGGCCTCTGAACTATGTTACATTGAAGCTTGAAGGCCTATTACAGACATAATGGAAATATATGAGCTAAGGTACTGGCAACGTATCCCTGAGAAGAGACGTGATGGATACCAACCCCTGAACTGTGTTACAATGAGGCTTGAAGGCCTATTTATTGTTGAGAAACAATGTAAAACCTGAAACATCCAAAAACCTAACCCTAGGAGATGAAGCACCAAAACCATGGGCCCCATTTGGGTAAATTGGTGTTTCAACTTCCCTGGGACGTAACTTTGGCATCCGATCTCCATTTGACGTGCTCAATAGCTCGTTAGAAATATTTGTCTGAGGACTAAAACTTTTGAGTGAGAAACATTGGTCTACAATTGATATTGCTCCCCGTTTCCCTAAAAAACGTCGTTTAGGGCCTCAAAATGGCTCCAGAAGTTCAGGACCTGAAAAACTGCTAAAAATAGTAAGTTGTGCTGCAACTTAAAAATGGAAAGAACCGTTGATGTGGCTTCAAATGGAATTAGTGGGTGGCCACCAATATCCACCTAGATCATTAAGTCCACCAAAACTGCTCCGGGTGTGCAGGACCCGAAAACCTTCTAAAAATAGTAAGCTGTTGGAATCGAAAAGCTGTAAGAATTGATGTTGCGGGTCCAAATGGAATAGGTGGGTGGCCACCGATATCCACCTGGATCCTTCCTCCCTCCTTAGGAAGCAATGGTCTCCATTGTGTTAAGTTGCTCCATGGGGTGGGGGAATTCTGTTGAGCTTGGTATTGGATTTGTTGAGGATGTCGCGGACCTATTGGCAGACGTGCTGGATGTATATCTATTGCCTGTGGGAGCCGTTGAAGGATTTGGGGAAATTTGTCTGTCATCGCGTTACTCTGTTTCTCGAGGGCCTCCTCAAACAATATTTTGATAGGATCTTATGCTCCCTCTTCCTTCTTTCCTTCAGCAATGGGGGGTCGTCGAGGTTTGCGAGGCTGATATTGCGACAAGTCAACTAGATCGAGCCTGAACTCCTTATACCATGGTCGTGTTGGGGACATACAAAGAAAAACAGAGAAAGAGTAGATCCGCTCTGATACTAATGATCTGGATTTTATGCAGGAACGCAACAAAATACACATATAACCATAAGCACAGAGATGCAGCAGAAATAATGCTTCATTTTATTAATAAAAGAATGAATGAAATAAGCTTACAAGCATAATGGAAACTAGCTAGGGCACTAGTAGCATATCTCTGAGAAGAGATGTGGCGTACGTAGGTCGCTGAATGGTGTTACATTGAGGCTCGAAGGCCTATTACAAACATAATGGAAATATATGAGCTAGGGTACTAGCAGCGTATCCCTGAGAAGAGATGTGATGGCTACCAACCCCTGAACTGTGTTACAATGAGGCTTGAAGGCCTATTTATTGTTGAGAAGCAATGTAAAACCCGAAACGTCCAAAAACCTAACCCTACGAGATGAAGCGACAAAACTGTGGGCCCCGTTTGGGTAAATTGGTGTTTCAAATTCCCAGAGACGTAACTTTGGCATCTGATCTCCATTTGACGTGCTCAATAGCTTGTTAGAAATATTTGTCCAAGTACTACAACTTTTGAGTGAGAAACATTGGTCTACAACTCATGTTGCTCCCAGTTTCCCTAAAAAACGACATTTAGGGCCTCAAAATGGCTACGGAAGTTCAAGACCCGAAAAACTACTAAAAATAGTAAGTTGTGCTGCAACTTAAAAATGGAAAGAATTGATGGTGGGGGTTAAAATGGAATCGGTGGGTGGCCACCAATATCTACCTGGATCATTAAGTCCCCAAAACGGCTCCGTGAGTGCAGGACCTGAAAATCTACTAAAAATAGTAAGCTGCTGGAATTGAAAAGCTGCAAGAATTGATGTTGTAGGTCCAAATGGAATAGGTGGGCTGCCACCAATATCCACCTGGATCATTCCTCCCTCCTTAGGAAGAAATGGTCTCCATTGTGTTAAGTGTCTCCATGGGGTGAGGAATTCTGTTGAACTTGGTATTGGATTTGTCCAGGATGTCGCGAACCTATTGGCGGACATGCTGGAAGTAGATGTGCCATCGGTGGGAGCCATTGAAGGATCTGGGAAATGTTGTCTGTCATCTCATTTCTCTGTTTCTTGAGGGCCTCCTCGAACAAGATTTTTATAGGATCTTATGGTCCCTCCTCTTTCTTTCCTTTCGCAATGGGGGGTCATCGGGGTTTGCGAGGATGATCTTGCGATGGGTCAACCAGATCGATCCTGAACTCCTTATACCCTGACTGCATTGGGGACATGCAAAGAAAAACATAAAAAGAGTAGACCTACTCTGATACCATTGATCCAGATTTTATGCACGAACGCAATAGAATACACATATAACCATAAGCACAGAAGTGCAGCAAAAATAATGCTTCATTTTATTAATTAAAGAATGACTGAATTATGGTTACAAACATAATGGAAAATAGCTAGGGCGCTGGTAGCGTATCTCTAAGAAGATATGAAGCATACGCAGGCCTCTGAAATGTGTTACATTGAAGCTCGAAGTCCTATTACAGACATAATGGAAATATATGAGCTAGGGTACTGGCAGCATATCCCTAAGAAGAGATGTGATAGCTACCAACCCCTGAACTGTGTTACAATGAGGCTTGAAGGCCTATTTATTGTTGAGAAAAAACCTGAAACATCCAAAAACCTAACCCTAGGAGATGGAGCGTCAAAACCGTGGGCCCTGTTTGGGTAAATTTGTGTTTCAACTTCCCAGGGCAGTAACTTTGGCATTTGATCTCCATTTGATGCGCTTAATAGCTCATTAGAATGATCTGTCCAAGGAGTACAATTTTTGAGTTAGAAACATTGGTCTACAACTCATGTTGCTCTCGATTTCCCTAAAAAACTTCGTTTAGGGCCTCAAAATGGCTCCAGAAGTTCAGGACCTGAAAAACTGCTAAAAATAGTAAGTTGTGTTGCAACCTAAAAATGGAAAGAACTGATGGTGGGGTTTCAAATGGAATTGGTGGGTGGCCACCAATATCCACCTAGATCATTAAGTCCCCAAAACGGCTCTGGGAGTGTAGGAACCGAAAACCTGCTAAAAATAGTAAGTTGCTGGAATTGAAAATGTGCAAGAATTGATGTTGCGGGTCCAAATGGAATAGGTGGGCGACCATCGATATCCACCTAGATCATTCAGGCTCCCTCTTTAGGAAGCAATGGTCTCCATTGCATTAAGATCCTCCATGGGCCGGGGGGGAATTCTGCTGAACTTGGTATTGGATTTTTCTAGGATGTCGCAGACCTGTTGGCGAACATGCTGGATGTAGATGTGCCGCTTGTGGGAGTCGTTGAAGGATCTGGGAAAATTTTTCCGTCATCGCATTCCTCTATTTCTCGAGGGCCTCCTTGAACAAGATTTTGATAAGAGCTTATGCTCCCTCCTCTTTCTTTCCTTCCGCAATGGGGGGTCTACGGGGTTTGCGAGGTTGATCTTGCGATGGGTCAACCAGATCGAGCCTGAACTCCTTATACCCTGACCATGTTGGGGACATGCAAAGAAAAAAAGAGAAAGAGTAGACCCGCTCTGATACCACTGATCTAGATTTTATGCAGGAACGCAATAGAATACACATATAACCATAAGCACAAAGATGCAGCAGAAATAATGCTTCATTTTATTAATAAAAGAATGACTGAAATAGGCTTACAAACATAATGGAAACTAGCTAGGGAGAAGAGATGTGGCATACACAAGCCTCTTAACTGTGTTACATTAAGGCTCGAAGGCCTATTACAGACATAATGGAAATATATGAGCTAGGGTACTGGCAGCGTATCCCTAAGAAGAGATGTGATGGCTACCAACACCTAAATTGTGTTACAATGAGGCTTGAAGGCCTATTTATTGTTAAGAAACAATGTAAAACCTGAAATGTCCAAAAACATAACCCTAGGAGATGAATTGCCAAAACCGTGGGCCCCTTTTGGGTACATTGGTGTTTCAACTTCCCAAGGATGTAATTTTGGCATCCGATCTCTGTTTGACGTGCTCAATAGCTCGTTACAAAGATCTGTCCGAGGACTACAACGTTTGATGAGAAACATTGGTCTACAACTCATGTTGCTCCTAGCTTCCCTAAAAAATTTCATTTAGTGCCTCAAAATGGCTCCGGAAGTTCACGACTCAAAAAACTAATAAAAATAGTAGGTTGTGCTCCAACTTAAAAATAGAAAGAACTGATGGTGGGGGTTCAAATGGAATCGGTGGGTGGCCAACAATATCCACCTATATCATTAAGCCCCCAAAACGGATCCGAGAGTGCAGGACCTGAAAACCTGCTAAAAAAAGTAAGCTATTGGAATTGAAAAGAAGCAAGAATTGATGTTGTGGGACCAAATGGAATAGGTGGGCGGCTACCATTATCCACTTGGATCATTCCTCCCTCCTTAGGAAGCAATGGTCTTAGTTGCGTTAAGTTCCTCCATGGTGGGGGAAATTCTGCTAAACCTGGTATAGGATTTGTCCAGCATGTCACGTACCTGTTGGCGAACGTGCTGGATGTAGATGTGCAGCCGGTGGGAGCCGTTGAAGGATCTGGGAAAAGTTATCCGTCATCACATTCCTTTGTTTCTCGAGGGCCTCCTCGAACAAGACTTTGATAGGATCTTATGCTCCCTCCTCTTTCTTTCCTTCAACAATGGGGGGTCGTCGGGGTTAGTGAGGTTGATCTTGCGACGGGTCAACTAGATCGAGCCTAAACTCCTTATACCTTGACTGCATTGGGGAAATTCAAAGAAAAATAGAAAAAGAGTAGACCCGATCTAATACCACTAATCCGGATATTATGCAGGAACGCAACAGAATACACATATAACTATAAGCACAGAGATGTAGCAGAAATAATGCTTCATTTTCTTAATAAAAGAATGACTGAAATAGGCTTACAAACATAATGGAAACTATTTAGGGCACTAGTAGCCTATCTTTGAGAAGAGATGTGGCGTATGCAAGCCTTTGAACTGTGTTACATTGAAGCTCGAAGGCCTATTACAAACATTATGGAAATATATGAGCTAGGGTACTGGCAGCGTATCCCTTAGAAGAGATGTGATGGCTACCAACCCCTAAACTGTGTTACAATGAAGCTTGAAGGCCTATTTATTTTTGAGAAACAATGTAAAACCCAAAACTTCCAAAAACCTAACCCTAGGAGATGAAGCGCCAAAACCATGGGCCCCGTTTGGGTAAATTGGTGTTTCAACTTCCCTGGGACGTAACTTTGGCATCCGATCTCCGTTTGACGCACTCAATAGCTCGTTAGAAACATATATCTAAGGACTACAACTTTTGAGTGAGCAACATTGTTCTATGTTTCATGTTTCTCCCCATTTCCCTAAAAAACATCGTTTAGGGCCTCAAAATGGCTCTGGAAGTTCAAGACCTGAAAAACTACTAAAAATAGTAAGTTGTGCTGCAACTAAAAAATAGAAAGAACTGATGCTGGGGGTTCAAATGGAATCGTTTGGTGGCCACAAATATCCACCTGGATCATTAAGTCCCCCAAAACGGCTCCGAGTGTGTAGGACCGGAAAACCTTCTAAAAATAGTAAGCTGTTGTAATTGAAAAGCTGCAAGAATTGATGTTGCGGGTCCAAATGGAATAGGTGGGTAGGCACTGATATCCACCTGGATCATTCCTCCCTCCTTAGGAAGCAATGGTCTCCATTTCATTAAGTTCCTCCATGGGGGGGAATTCTGCTGAGATTGGTATTGGATTTGTCTAGGATGTCTCAGACCCATTGGCAGACGTGTTGGATGTAGATGTGCCACCTGTAGGAGCCGTTGAAGGATCTAGGAAAATTTGTCTATCATCATGTTCCTCTGTTTATCGAAGGCTTCCTCGAACAAGATTTTGATAGGGTCTTATGCTCCCTCCTCTTTCTTTCCTTCTGCAATGGGGAGTCGTCGGGGTTTGCAAGGCTGATCTTGCGACAGGTCAACCAGATCGAGCCTGAACTCCTTATACCCTAACCGCATTGGGGACATGCAAAGAAAAATAGAGAAAGAGTAGACCCACTCTGATACCACTGATCAATATTTTATGCAGGAACGCAACAGAATACACATATAACCATAAGCACAGAGATGCAGAAAAAATAATGCTTCATTTTATTAATAAAAGAATGACTAAAATAGGATTACAAACATAATGGAAACTAGCTAGGGTGCTAGTATCGTATCTCTGAGAAGAGATGTGGCATACGCAGGCCTCTAAACTGTGTTACATTGAGGCTCGAAGGCCTATTACAGACATAATGGAAATATATGAGCTAGGGTACTAGCAGCATATCCCTGAGAAGAGATGTGATGGCTACCAATCCCTGAATTGTGTTAAAATGAGGTTTGAAGGCCTATTTATTGTTGAGAAATAATGTAAAACCCAAAACATCCAAAAACCTAACCCTAGGAGATGAAGCACCAAAATCATGGGCCCCATTTGGGTAAATTGGTGTTTCAACTTCCCGGGGATGTAACTTTGGCATCCGATCTCCGTTTGAAACGCTCATAAGCTCGTTATAAAGATCTATCCAAGGACTACAACTTTTGATGAGAAACATTGGTCTATAACTCCTTTTGCTCCTAGTTTCCTTAAAAATATCGTTTAGAGCCTCAAAATGGCTCTAGAAGTTCACGACCCGAAAAAATGATAAAAATAGTAAGTTTTGATGCAACCTAAAAACATAAAAAACCGATGGTGGGGGTTTAAATGGAATCATTAGGTGACCACCAATATCCACCTAGATCATTAAGTCCTCGAAACAGCTCTTGGAGTGCACGACCCGAAAACCTGCTAAAACTAATAAGCAACTAGAATTTAAAATCTGCAAGAAAATATTTTGCGAGTCCAAATGGAATAGGTGGGCAACCACCTTTATCCAGTTGGATCATTCCTCCCTCCTTAGAAATAAATGGTCTCCATTGCATTAATTTCCTTATTTGGGGGGGGGGGATTCTACTGAACCTGGTATAGGATTTGTCTAGGATGTCGCAGACCTGTTAGCGGACATGCTGGATGTAGATGTGCCACAGGTGGGAGCCATTGAAGGATCTGGGAAAAGTTATCCGTCATCGCGTTCCTCTGTTTCTCGAGAGCCTCCTCGAACAAGATTTTGATAGGATCTTATGCTCCCTCCTCTTTCTTTCCTTTCGCAATGGGGGATCATCGGTGTTTCCGAGGTTGATCTTGCGATGAGTCAACCAGATCGAGCATAAACTCCTTACACCTTGACCGTGTTGGGGACATGCAAAGAAAAACAGAAAAAGAGTAGACCCGCTCTGATACCACTGATCCAAATTTTATGCAGGAACGCAACAGAATACACATATAACCATAAGCACAGAGATGCAGCAGAAATAATGCTTCATTTTATTAATAAAAGAATGACTGAAATAGGCTTACAAACATAATGGAAACTAGCTAGTGCACTGGTAGTGTATCTCTAAGAAGATATGTGGCATACGCAGGCCTCTGAACTGTGTTATATTGAAGCTTAAAGCCCTATTATAGACATAATGGAAATATATGAGCTAGGGTACTAGCAGCGTATCCCTGAGAAGAGATTTGATAGCTACCAAACCCTGAACTGTGTTAAAATGAGGCTTGAAGGCCTATTTATTGTTGAGAAACAATGTCAAACCCGAAACGTCCAAAAACATAACCCTAGGAGATGAAGCGCTAAAACTGTGGGCCCCATTTGGGTAAATTGGTGTTTTAACTTCCTGGGGAAGTAACTTTGGCATCTGATCTTCGTCTGACGTGCTCAATAGCACATTTAAAAATATATGTCTGAGGACTACAACTTTTGAGTGAGAAACATTGGTCTACGACTCACGTTGCTCCCAGTTTCCCTAAAAAACCTCGTTTAGAGCCTCAAAATGGCTCTGGAAGTTCAGGACCTGAAAAACTGCTAAAAATAGTAAGTTGTGTTTCAACTTAAAAATGGAAATAACTGCTGCTGGGGGTTCAAATAAAATCGGTGGGTGGCCACCAATATCCACTTGGATCATTAAGTCCACCAAAACTGCTCCAGGTGTGCAGGACCCGAAAACCTTCTAAAAATAGTAAGCTGTTGGAAATGAAAAGCTGCAAGAATTGATGTTGCGGGTCAAAATGGAATAGGTGGGTGGCCACTGATATCCACCTGGATCCTTCCTCCCTCCTTAGGAAGTAATGTTCTCCATTGCATTAAGTTCCTCCAAAGGGTGGGGGAATTCTGCTGAGCTTGGTATTGGATTTGTCTAGGATGTCGCAGACCTGTTGGTAGACATGCTGGATGTAGATGTTCCGCCTGTGGGAGATGTTGAAGGATCTAGGGAAATTTTTCCGTCATCGCGTTCCTCTGTTTCTCGAGGGCCTCCTCGAACAAGATTTTGATAGGATCTTATGCTCCCTCCTCTTTCTTTCCTTGAACAATGGGGGGTCGTCGAGGTTTGCGAGGCTGATCTTGTGACGAGTCAACCAGATCAAGCCTGAACTCCTTATACCTTGACCTCATTGGGGACATGCAAAGAAAAACAGAGAAATAGTAGACCCGTTCTGATACCACTGATCCAGATTTTATGCAGGAATGCAAAAAAATACACATATTACCATAAGCACAGAGATACAGTAGAAATAATGCTTCATTTTATTAATAAAAGAATGACTGAAATAGGCTTAAAAACATAATGGAAACTAGCTAGGGTGCTGGTAGCGTATCTCTGAGAAGAGATTTTGTGTACATAGGCCTCTGAACTGTGTTACATTGAGGCTCGAAGGCCTATTACAGACATAATGGAAATATATGAGCTAGGGTACTAGCAGCATATCCCTGAGAAGAGATGTAATGGCTACCAGCCCCTAAATTTTGTTACAATGAGGATTGAAGGCCTATTTATTGTTGATAAACAATGTAAAACCTGAAACATCCAAAAACCTAACCCTAGGAGATGAAGCGACAAAACCGTGGGCCCCGTTTGGGTAAATTGGTGTTTCAACTTCCTGGGGACGTAACTTTAGCATCTGATCTCCGTTTGACGTGCTCAATAGCTTGTTATAAATATCTGTCCAAGGAATACAACTTTTGAGTGAGCAACATTGGTATATGACTCATGTTGCTCCCAGTTTCCCTAAAAAACATCGTGTAGGGCCTCAAAATGCCTCTGGAAGTTCAGAACCCGAAACACTACTAAAAATAGTAAGTTGCGCTGCAACTTAAAAATGGAAATAACTAGTGGTGGGGGTTCAAATGGAATCGGTGGGTGGCCACCAATATCTACCTGGATCATTAAGTCCCCAAAACGGCTCCGTGAGTGCAGGACCTGAAAACCTACTAAAAATAGTAAGCTGTTGGAATTGAAAAGCTGCAAGAATTGATGTTGTAGGTCCAAATGGAATAGATGGGCTGCCACTGATATCCACCTGGATCATTCCTCCCTCCTTAGGAAGAAATGGTCTCCATTGCGTTAAGTGCCTCCATGGGGGGAGGAATTCTGCTGAATTTGGTATTGGATTTGTCCAGCATGTCGCAGACCTGTTGGCAGACGTGCTAGAAGTAGATGTTCCATCGATGGGAGCCATTGAAGGATCTGAGAAAATTTTTCTGTCATCACGTTCCTCTATTTCTTGAGGGCCTCCTTGAACAGTATTTTGATAGGATCTTATGCTCCTCCTCTTTCTTTCCTTCCTCAATGGGGGTTGTCAAGGTTTTCGAGGCCGATCTTGCGACGGGTCAACCAAATCGAGCCTGAACTCCTTATACCCTGACCATGTTGGGGACATGAAAATAAAAATAGAGAATTAGTAGACCCGCTCTGATACCACTATTCCGGATTTTATGCAGTGACGCAACAGAATACACATATAACCATAAGCACAGAGATGCAACAGAAATAATGCTTCATTTTAATAATAAAAACATGACTGAAATAGGGTTACAAACATAATGGAAACTAGCTAAGGCACTGGTAGCGTATCTCTTAGAAGATATGTGGCATATGCAATACTTTGAACTGTGTTACACTGAGGCTCGAAGGCCTATTATAGACATAATGTGTAATATCCTACAATGGGAACTATTAGTAAGGCATGACTAGAAAACGCATCTTCCAGGAATGGCTACTACAGAATATGAAATCAGCCCTTGGATCCTTTAGACCTGAGTATCTAAGACCTAAATCCAAGAGGAGATCAGAAACAAATCAAACTAGGTGGGTTAAATAGATCTTCCACACCTACTAAGGCTTGAAAACTACCCAACAAGGGACTGCAGCAATACTTCTCAAAAAATAACACAGTTTCAGAAGAGCAAGAGCAGGAGACCAATAAAATATCCTTTAAAATTATTTACAGCATAAAATTCGATGTATAATGGATTCCATGAGATGCATAGCTGAAAATACAGGACAAATACAGAAGAAATGCCCTCAAAAGAGGTGCTACAACCACATAAATGACTGAAACTGCCTGGACAACATTATTTTATTAGGCTGAAAACTACTGTAGGTTAAATATCAGATCTAGAGCAGATATGTGCATAAAAATTCAAATCCATGCACTGGAAAGGCTCCTCTTTCAGATCCCCTTGGGGTTTTGAGCTTGGCACCAAGGATAAGCAGTAGATCTGAGATCTAAGAAAGCAGATCTGCAGAAATATTCAAAAATGCTGAAGTATTCAGAATGTGCAGATCAGCTGAAATATACAACATGTAGATCTCCTCCAATGGATATCAAAGTGATGGGCAGATCCCCAACACTTAGGAAACAGCTCTCCAAATAGTGCACCCAAACACCCTACAACAAATCCTACAAGAATAATGCAAATCTGGGATATAGACTGCATTGTAGGATATAGATAGTTGATGGCCACATGCCAAGATCAAGAATTGAAGCTCCTGCACTCTAATACACTTCCTCCAATAGAGAAGAGGACTCCTCCACTGAAAAAGAGCATTGAAATGTCTTAGATCTAAATAGATCTAATATCCACTTGCTGCAGCTTGCAAAGACAACCAAACCCTCACAGGATCTGAGTTGTAATTGAAAGGAGAAGCTTGGCCTTCAAGCCAGATAGTGGACCTTGCAATACAAACTCTCCCAAGAGCTACTCAATGGGAAGAGGAGGAACTCATAAACGGGAAGTTTCAATGCCAAATAGCATTTTCAATGTAGGCTAAACAGCCAAGAAAGATATATGGTCTAAACAAACAATATATCAAAGATCATGTGATGAATAACCACCTCATGTTGCCTTCCCCTTCCTTTTATAAGATGAGAATGTGCAAAACCCTAAACCACCTTCAATGGACTCATCCCTTTCACACAAGAGATCTTCAACTAGAATTACGTTGTGCCTCATTAATGAGCACTCCTCCAATACAACACTGTAGATCTAGTCAAAGTTGACCCAGTCAAGATGATTAGCCCCTTTCACACATAAGGGTGCTTATTTACATAGCCAAGATTTATCCTTTTTCATATTTGGCATTGATTTATTCTTCATTAGGAGTTAGATTAACCTCCTTTGTACATTTATTCATCTAAACATATTTTTAAAGAAAAAATAATATCCCTATTAGCTGCATGCTAATTTAGGAATATTACATAATGGAAATATATGAGCTAGGGTACTAGCAGCGTATCCCTGAGTAAAGATGTGATGGCTACCAACCCCTGAACTGTTTTACAATGAGGCTTGAAGGCCTATTAATTTTTGAGAAATTATGTAAAACCATAAACGTCCAAAAACCTAACCCTAGGAGATAAGGCGCCAAAACCGTTGGCCCCGTTTGGGTAAATTGGTGTTTCAACTTCTCGGGGATGTAACTTTGGCATCCGATCTCCATTTGACGCGCTCAATAGCTTGTTAGAAATATATATCTGAGGAATACAACTTTTGAGTGAGAAAAATTGGTCTACAACCCATGTTGCTCCTGATTTCCCTAAAAAACGTCGTTTAGGGCCTCAAAATGGCTCCAGAATTTCAAGACCCGAAAAATGCTAGAAATAGTAAGTTGTGCTACAACTTAAAAATATAAAGAACTGATGATGGGGTTTCAAATGGAATCTTTGGGTGATTACCAATATCCACTTGGATCATTATGTCCCCAAAATGGCTCCAGGTGTGAAAGACCCGAAAACCTGCTAAAAATAGTAAGCTGTTGGAATTGAATCGCTGCAAGAATTGATGTTGCGGGTCCAAATGGAATAGGTGGGTGGCCACCGATATCCACCTGGATCATAGAGTCCCATGTTTTAATGTAGCTAGAAATAACTTTATTTTTTTAGTATCTTGAATATAATTATAAATTCTACAAAGCACTTCAAACTCAAAAGAAAAATTTATGGGTGCTCATTTTGCATACCATGGAAATTTGGAAGTACTAATGGAGAAATATTTTCATGTTGGAATTAGTATCCATATATTGAATAGGAAAAATATGAATCTGATTCATTATCATCATTTATATCTCCTCCTCCTACTCCTCTAGGTGGAGGTCTTCTACCACCTCCCCACACCTAATATTCCTGTTCCATTTCTAGTTCCATTAGGAGGTATTATCTCTCCTTCTCCTTTAGCCATTGGTTCTTCATTACTAAAAGGTATGGTTCTTCTATCATATTTTCCTCAATTGGTTCTTCAAATATTGGTTCTACAAGGAATCTTTATTCCTCTACTTCTTCTTCTTCGGTAGGTATATCAAGCTCTTGTGCAACAAGTTGTTTTCTTGTTGAATGAGAGAGAAAAATAATTTCTTTTGTTAAATATTTCCGTTATTTTCTAGCTCTAATTTTAGATATTCATACATCAAGGCACCTTGTTCTACCTGAAACTATGGGAATACATGATGTGGATGGTAATTTGGTTCTTATTACACTACGTGAACTAGTGGGGGCAGCAGGTGATAATGCTAAAGTGGTTCTACCTCTAATGAATCTACCTCTTAAATCTATTTCTCTATACATGTATTCTATTTATCATGCTTACTTAAAAAGAAACAACCAAGGTTTAGGAGAAACCTCGCTATGGTGATGCACAGGTTATTACCTCTTATCTTACCATTCCTCCTTTCCCAATGTTTTAATCTAAAATAAAACTTAAATTAAAAACTAAATCCTATGTACACTTCCCCAGCAACGACACCAAAAATGTTGGGTGTGGAGCCTGATTATCTTCTTTACTTTGTATCACAGCATTGGACCCCTATACTTTCAAAGGGGCGGCAACGCCGCCTGTAATTAATCGCTACTGTGGGGGGTTTTCAGGGGCAGCGCCCCCAAAGCTAAAAATAGATGTAAAATTGCCTTGTAAAAGTATAGTAATTTCTAGTCAATTTGGGTCGTTCATTAGGCAAATGATCTTACGGTAGAAGTTATGTTTAGATTAGGGTTTTTTGCCCTAGAAGGCAACTCCTCACTTTTATGAGGGCATTTTATTGCGGCTGTGTATTGTATGTGTATTCTCGGAGCGAGAAACAAAGAGGGAGACTGTGAGAGAGAAAAGAGGATATTACAGTGGATATGCTGTAGGTTTTTCCTCTTCATTTTTTTTGGATAATAGAAAGGAAGGACTGGCTGTTCGGGGTGGACGTAGCCCAAACTGGGTGAACCATGTATATCTGTGTCTCTCTGGTTTTATGTGTTTTGTGTGCTTGTATTTTCCGCATATTTTATGTGTTGCATTGCTCCATAATATATAATTTTCTAACAACCGGTATCAGAGCTGAAGGTATATTTGGCTGATAAAATCGCAGGAAAGAAGGGTTCCTGGTTCGAGTTGGAGCAATGGCAGACGATGGTAAGTTTAGGGTCGAGAAATTTAATGGCCAAAACTTTCCGTTGTGGAAGATGCAGATGGAAGATTATCTATATCAGAAAGATCTGTACCTACCATTGAGCGGAAAAACAAAGAAGCCGGCAGCCATGAAAGACGCAAAATGGAACATTCTCGATAGAAAGGCACTCGGAACAGTACGGTTGTGCCTTGCGGCATCAGTCGCCTTCAATATTTTGAAGGAAACAACAATATAGGGTTTGATGCAGATGTTGGCGAAACTATATGAAAAAACCTCGGCCTCAAACAAGGTATTTCTTATGAAACGACTATTTAATATGAAGATGTCGGAAGGTGGATCTGTTGCAGACCATTTAAATGAATTTAATATAGTTACCAGTCAGTTAAGTTCTGTAGGGGTAAACTTTGATGATGAAGTTAGAGCTCTGTTATTCTTGTGCTCATTACCAGAAAGCTGGAATGGTTTAGTTATGGCCATTAGTAACTCTGTCTCTGGATCTAGTACTTTAAAGTTTGATGATGTTGTTGGTGCTATCCTTAGTGAGGAAATGCAATGGAAAAGCTCCGGTGAGACATCAAGTAATGCTTTGAGTGCAGAGTCTAGGGGAAGAAGAATGGAAAGAGGAAAGAGCTTGGGATATCACAGTAAATCAAGGAAAGGAAGATCCAAGTCCAGATCGGGGATAGTGTGCTGGAATTGCGGAAAGAAAGGACACCTAAAGAAAGACTGTAGATCTCGGAAGGGAAAATAAGGAGACACACAGCAAGAAAACAATCATGAAGCAAATGTGACAGATGATGTGTTACAAGATGCTTTGATTCTTTCTTTCGAAAATGTTACTGATTCTTGGGTTGTAGATTCAGGGGCTTCATTCCATGCCACACCTGATAAGAAATATTTTCATGACTATGTTCAAGGAGATTTTGGACAAGTTCGTTTGGGTGATGATAAACCCTGCAAAATTGTTGGAATGGGTAAAGTTCTTGTAAAACAACAGAATGGAAACCAATGGCTACTAAAGGAGGTAATGCATGTTCCAAATCTGAAGAAAAATCTGATTTCAACAGGGCAGTTAGGCAGTGAAGGTTGTGTGACAACTTTCACAGATAAAACTTGGAAGGTCACCAAAGGAGCGTTGGTAATAGAAAAAGGTGAAAAGGTTGGTACATTGTATTTATGCAATGGTATTTCTAACTCTGTTAATGCTTTAACTTCCAAAGGAGCAGATGCAACATTATGGCATCATAGGCTCGGACACATGAGTGAGAAGCGAATGAAGATTCTTCACTCAAGAAATTTGTTGCTAGGTTTGAAGAATGTTGATTTGGATTTCTGTGAGAATTGCATTTATGGAAAACAGAAGAGAGTCAGATTTCTCAGAGTTGGGAAAGAAAAGAAGAGAGAAAAATTGGAGCTTGTGCATACAAATGTGTGGGGACCTGCTCAGGTATCATCTCTCGGTGGCTCTCGTTATTATGTTACTTTTATTGATGATGCAACTAGAAAAACATGGATTTATTGTATTCAGAATAAATCTGATGTATTTGATACTTTCAAGAAATGGAAAGATTTGGTTGAGATCGAGACAGGAAAGAAGTTGAAGTGTCTCAGATCAGACAATGGAGGTGAATATTGCAGCAAAGAGTTTGATAGGTACTGTTCAGAGCATGGAATTCGCAGAGAAAAGACAGTTCCAAGAACACCACAAGAAAATGGTGTGTCAGAAAGGATGAACAGAACAATCATGGAGCGTGCAAGGTGCATGAGATTGCATGCAAGATTGCCTTTACAATTTTGGGCAGATGCTGTAGATACTGCTGTTTATCTAATAAATAGAGGGCCTTCAAGTTCCTTGGATGGTGGTATTCCAGAGGAAGCATGGACAGGTAAAAAGGTAAACTACTCTTTTTTAAAGCCTTTTGGTTGTGAGGCCTTTGTCCATATTAATAAAGAAAACAGAATAAAGCTTGAGGCAAAATCAAAGAAATGTACCTTTATTGGATATGGTGCAAATGATTTTGGTTATCGCTTATATGATTATGAAAATCACAAAATCATTAGGAGCAGAGATGTAATATTCAATGAAAAGGTCTTGTATAAGAATCAGTTGCAGGAAAAGAAACAAGAAAAAGAAAGCAAGGAATACACAGTTCTTGATGAGATAACTGAAAAAGTAAAGGTGCCTGAAAATAATAATAATCAACAACCACAGCAGCAGCAACCACCACAACAGCAACAGGCACCTCAAACACCCGAAAGTGGTGTTAGAAGATCTACCAGGATAAGTAGACCCCTTGAACGATACTCTCCTTCATTATATTATTTATTGTTGACTGATTCTGGTGAACCTGAATGTTATGAAGAAGCAATGCAGGTTGAAAGAAGGAAGAAGTGGGAGCTAGCCATGGAAGAAGAGATGGACTCCTTAATGCATAACCAGACTTGGGACTTAGTCAGGTTGCCTGCAGGTAAAACTACATTGCATAATAAATGGGTTTACAAGCTGAAGGAAAAAGATGGAGGAAAACAAAGGTACAAAGCTAGACTTGTGGTGAAGGGGTTTGCACAGAAGAAAGGTATTGATTTTGATGAAATATTTTCTCCTGTTGTCAAGATGAATTCAATCAGAACTATCTTAAGTCTTGTAGCAGTGGAAGATTTACATCTTGAACAGTTAGATGTAAAGACAACATTTCTCCATGGAGATTTGGAGGAAGAGATATACATGCAACAACCAAAAGGATATGAGGTAAAAGGGAAAGAAAAATTGGTGTGCAGGTTAAAGAAGAGCTTGTATGGCTTAAAACAGGCTCCAAGGCAGTGGTATCTAAAATTTGACAAGTTTATGTCCGAACAAGGTTATACTAGATGTCACTCTGATCATTGTGTTTATCTGAAAAGGAAAAATGATGGCAGCTATATTATACTGTTATTGTATGTAGATGACATGCTTGTTGCAGGGTCTAACATGCAGGAAATAAATGTGCTCAAAAGAAAATTGGCAAATTCATTTGCAATGAAGGATTTGGGAGCCACAAAACAAATCCTTGGTGTGAGGATAACTAGAGATAGGAAAAATCGCAAATTAACACTGTCTCAGAATGAGTACATACAAAAGGTGTTGAAAAGATTTAATATGCAGAATGCAAAACCAGTTAGTACACCTTTTGCTAGCCATTTCAAACTTAGTAAGGAGATGTGCCCAAAGACCAAAGAAGACATGGATTATATGTCTAAAGTTCCATATGCATCAGCAGTTGGAAGCTTAATGTATGCAATGGTCTGCACAAGGCCTGATATTGCACATGCAGTGGGAGTTGTAAGCAGGTACATGAATAATCCATGAAAAGAACATTGGATGGCAATAAAATGGATTCTCAGATATTTGAGAGGTACCACAAATCAAGCATTATGCTTTGGTGGTTCAAACATTGCTCTACAGGGATATGTTGATGCAGATATGGCAGGTGACAGAGATAACAGGAGGAGCACTACAGGATATGTATTTACCGTAGGTGGAACAACTGTCAGTTGGGTTTCAAAAATCCAAAGTGTTGTTGCACTTTCAACAACAGAAGCAGAGTATGTTGCTGCTACAGAGGCTAGTAAAGAAATGATTTGGTTACAAAGGTTTATGGGTGAATTGGGTAAGAAGCATGATATGGTCACGCGATACAGTGATAGCCAAAGTGCCATTCATCTTGCAAAGAACTCAGCATTTCATTCCAGGACTAAACACATACATCTCAAGTACCATTTCATATAGTCAGTATTAGAAGATGGAGAGTTGAAGCTGGAAAAGATACACACTAGCCAAAATCCTGCAGATATGCTAACAAAAGTTGTAACTAGGGAGAAACTGAGAATGTGCTCAGTTTCAATTGGTCTTCAAGGATGACGATGAAGATTAGGAACAGCTAGGTCCAAAGAGGAGTCATTTTCCCGCAAATGAAGCAGCGGTGGAGTTGCTACAATCAGTCTCCAAGTGGGAGATTGTTGGGTGTGGAGCCTGATTATCTTGTTTACTTTGTATCACAGCATTGGACCCCTATACCTTCAAAGGGGCGGCAATGCCACCCGTAATTAATCGCTACCGTGGGGGGTCCAGGGGGGGTGGCAGCACTTTTCGGAGCCCCCCCCTGGCGAGGGTTTTCGGGGGCAGCGCCCCCGAAGCTAAAAACAGATGTAAAATTGCCTTGTAAAAGTATAGTAATTTCTAGTCAATCTGGGTCGTTCATTAGGAAAATGATCTGACGGTAGAAGTTATGTTTAGATTAGGGTTTTTTTCCCTAGAAGGAAACTCCTCGCTTTTATGAGGGCATTGTATTGTGGCTGTGTATTGTATGTGTATTCTCGGAGCGAGAAACAGAGAGGGAGACTATGAGAGAGAACAGAAGATATTACAGCGGATCTGCTGTAGGTTTTGTCTCTTCATTTTTGCTGGATAATAGAAAGGAAGGACTGGCTGTTCGGGGTGGACGTAGCCCAAACTAGGTGAACCACGTATATCTGTGTCTCTCTGGTTTTATGTGTTTTGTGTGCTTGTATTTTCCGCATATTTTATGTGTTGCATTGCTCCATAATATATAATTTTCTAACAAAAAATTCCATTCAATTCAATTTTACAAGAATTTCGTAACATTAAATTATCAATCTGCCTTTGTACACTTAAGAAGTGCAATGAAAAATATATTATAGGATTTGTCTTCTAATTTAATATAATAATAATTGATGTTGAGAATAGATGCTAATATTATTAAAATAAATTGACAAATAACTAACTCAATATAATCATGGTTCTAAAAGACTTGTATATCTTCATAACCATGTAGAGAATTTGATATTTTGACAAAAAAAATCTTTTAAAATATGGATTATAATTTTTTGTGGCCTCAAATATTAATTCCTATTCACTCAGAATATCTATGTGATTATCCTTCATTATATTGACACACAAGCATATAAATTTCACATTGTTGAATCAATTTAAAACATATTGCAAGAAATGAATTGTAAACATAAGTTATCACTTTGTATAACGCAATTATGTAATTGGAAATTCTATTGAAACTACTATTAAAGCTTTCAAACTATGAATGACTATATTGTAATCAATAAATAGCAATGAAAAAACAAATTATTTTCTCTATAAACAGAGCAATTTGGAAGTGAGAAAAATGATACACAATGAAAAATAAATAAACTCATTAAATAAGAAGCAGCACACATCCTAGCATAGGGGGCTCTCCTGTTTGGGTCACACATGCTTATAAAAGCTTCAAAACCTAATTGTTGGCTTAAAGCATAAACAAATTCATGCATATATAATTCATACACATAGGCAAGAGTTAAAGCAAGACTATATTAATGGAATGTAGTTCATACAAATAAAAATTTAATTTTGACTTATTGTTCCTCCTTAGAGGAACTTTAGTATTTATAGAGTTTCAAACAACAACAAACTTGGAATCCTATTTCTATAATTCGGAACAGAGTACTGATGACTCAAAATTTTATTGTGTAACAATGATCATATTTTGTGGATCTTGGCAATCCAAATGTTGACCATCGTAAACATGAATTTATCATCATCATATGTCATCCATAATACTATTCCCTTTATCCTCGATGACATGATGCTCTACTACTTTTCTATGATACTCTTTCATGCTACCACGCGAAATTATTATGTAATTTGTCACTACTTTCCTTATTAACTAGGGAATTTACCAGGTTGTGGTAGTGACATGATTTCCTTTTGTTTGTGCCTGGTAAGTAGATAACCTTCCCAATAATTTTTTCCATGTCTTCCATCCTTTGGTTTCATTGGATTGCTTCTGATAGTATTTTTCTAACTTGCAATTTTGCTACAAAACTAGAGAGCAACTACGAAATATGTCAATTTTTAAAAATTTACATTTAAACTTGATTTCATGAATAAAACATATAAAACAATAGAAATATGGACATATAAACTTTAAATATCCTTGCTTGTAACCTTTGTAGCTCTGATATAATTTTTATGCATAAATGATGGCATTACAGTATGAAAATGATAGATATGATGGCTTCCTAAAAGATAAAATGGTCAAAACTAGGTCACCAGAGTGACAAAAAGGGCTAAAAAGGGCGAATTCATTGACTGCATCATAACTCTCCACTTTCAATTACTTATTTCTATCCTAAATTACTTCTTTAATTTGAGCATTCCCCTTTATCCATTATACAATATGTAACTTGATTCCAAGTTAGTTGATTTGCAATATAATTCTTATTATTGTGAATATGTTCTACCTCACATTCAAGAATCTTGAAAATTGTTTTCCATTTTGTTAATCTTCCATTTATGTCTCGGGTAGTATCAACCCTTTTGTTAATAAATATTTTAAAACCATTATAATATAATTGGATAAAAAAATTGTGAGGGAGAATAAATATTCTAAAAGCTTTGAGTGTTTTCAGAACAACATAGATTTCTAGTTCTATATTATGATATTGATCAACTGTGTATAGCTAGACTCTCAAAGCATATATACATAAGTATCCATCTTCCAATAATACTCCATACCATACTTTCGTTAATGCATCTATTTGTTTACTAGTAGGTAATATTAAAGGATGAATATGTGATGATTTTTATTTGAGTGTTCTTACTACTTTATATGTATTTCATTATCATCTCCTTAATAGTTTCTATAATTAAGATCTCTCAATGTAAGCGTATTATAAGAATAGAACCAAGAATGATTATAAGCGTTTGAAAGTTTCAAAATTATATGGAAATTGTAGAATAATTTTTGTAATGAGGGGTTGCACCTTAATTTTCCTTTTGAATATGAATAGAATAAGATATTGTATCCAAGTTCTCCTTAATTCAATTTCAGCCTTTGATAAGACAATTCCATGATTTTTTATTAGCTCAAGAAAGTTTTTAAGGTGAGTATTATGTTCTTCATTTGATTTGGAATGGACGAGAATTTTTTCTATGTGATACAGTTGTATTAGACCGAGCTCAAGAGGTGATGAAATGAAGAAGGACTTAACAATATGATGGACTGGTCACATGTTACTGTTGGAAATTGTTAGCCCCCCTATAAATTTTTGACAAAGCAAAGTAGGGGGGTAAATTGTTTTTGAGCCTTCAAGGAATGCATCTCCCCCGAAGACACATCATCCTTGAAGTCTCCTGTGCCTTTGCCTTTGATAAATTTCCCTCTGCTGACTCCCTTTATAAGGTCTCATTGATTACATAAACTCTGCTCCAAAAGGCCTACATTAACCCTTATATCCCTGCAGAATGTCCCTTTTCACCTCTTCTTCATTCGTCAAAACCCCTTTTCTTTACCACAAAATCCCTCCCCTAGTCCTTCTAATCCTCCCAAAAAACCCCTTTACATCCCGCATTCACCCTTGGTTTGGCCAAGCACCCCTTTTTCCCTCTATCGTTATCCATATTTGGCTATGATTTTCATTAAAACGAGCCAAAAAACCCACTTTTCTATCTTTGTAACGGGCCTAGCCCCTTTCTGCTAGCCCCTCAGCATTTTCTCCACGAGACCCGGGCGCTGAAACCGAGCGCTGGCCCAAAAGGCGCTTACCGCAGATGGATATCAAACGCAGTTTCAACCGTCGATCTGTATAGATCGGACGGCGATCGCGGCTCCCACAGCGTCCATTGTTCACCCCGTTCATCGCCCCAATCACGCCATCGTCGTCTATTTACCCGCAGATCCAACGGTTCAGAGTCTACCTGCCCCGGTGGTCCCCGTGTACTGTTCAAAAACCATCCGGTTTCTATCGCACTGCCTTTGGGCGGAGGGCGATATTTTCCGATAGGCCAGCGATTCCACTCAGCATTCGACACGTGGCTCCGACACTATTTCAAAACCACTACGCCATCACGCATTAACGTTCGTCCGTGGATGCGTAGTGATATGCACGTGCACTGTCTGATCTGGGGCAGTTGATCCAATGGGCGTCATTCCACAGAGCTGCGCACGAGTTAACCCATGGCAGCCGTACCCCTAGCCCACAGTCCATCGCCCTCCATCGTGCTTTCCACCTTCGATCTCCATCGAGATCGGACGGTCCAGATTTAATTGCCCCAGTAGAGAGCTTAAGGCACGCAAATGAAGATATATAAGCCTTATGTTCAGAGATTTAAAGGTAAAGAATCAGATTGAAGACCCATGGATCACATAGAAAGTACAGCACGAAAATCAGTGTGTCAGGGTTTCTACATCAGCAGAATGTTTTTTCCTAAAAAAGGACGGAGCACCCATGCAGCTTTTATTATACGTCGTGTTCCTAAGAAATTTCCACCCTGATAAAAGTCCGAAGCTACTAAAGTGATGAAAAGAAATCTTGGGGTAAGCCCAAAATCCATTTTCATGTAAAAGTTTCAAACCTAGCCTGTGGGTTATGGCCCACTAAGCCTTATCGGAAGCGTTTAAACTTTAAACTTTTTCATTAGAACCGTGGATCTATATTAAAATCTCGATCATCCCTTTATTACATAAAACAGCATTTGAATGTTTTTTAAAATAACCACCACAGTATTACAAAATACGTGCTATGATCCCACGACATTTCTAACCATTCCGATCCAAGTAATTGGAAGACACACATTGCAACAACTCCAAATCTGGTCGATCCAACTCTGCTAATCGGAAATGGACAATATGACACCATTTATATTGTTTCAGTAGCTCTGTTCCAATTTCATATGCAGCCATGCCCACATCGTAGCCAACAGCGTGTGGATCAATTCAAATTCGATTCAACGTTTGTGGAGCGTACCAATGAAAACACAGTCATAAAAACACACTTCTGTCTACGCATATATAACTTCACAGTTTTACAACACTCCCACGCTAATATTTGTTTGAATATACAAGGCAAACCCAAGTCGTTGATTTGTTGACTGTACAGCAATCAAAACGAGAGCTAATTGGAAATTTGCAAGCAATCGATCTCAACTTCGACTCGATAGAGTTTCCACTGCTCCGATCCGATACAAACGGAAATCGGAGATCTCAAAGATTGCATATCATAACCGTCGGCAGTCTTAACAATTCCGATGCTATATCGGAACCGATCTGTCATACTACCTGCTCCTCCTTGATTACTGAATCCAACGATTATACATATAATTACCCTAACCATGGAGTGAACTATTTCAAAACAACTGATCACAACACTCGTCTATAACAATTAAACGCTATATTAGATCGCCATCGATCCACGAAGTGATCGATGGTCGATCAGCAAACTACAACACAGGATTTGACTTCAGAAATTTAAACCATAAAAATCCATCACTCAACATGCAGAAGTCGACAATATATATAATTTTGAATATATACAAAATAAAATATAACTAAGGCATTGCAGCCTTAGTCACTAAATCCACACGATTTACATTGTATTCTCACTCGCGCCGCCCATCTCACACATACAAACGTGCTTATAAAGCATTTTCAAAGGCATGAATCAGTTAAAATCAACAAAATCTCTCCGGAAATCACTCAACTTAATCAATTTAAGAGCAGATCTTCCCTATTTTCCTCCCTTCATTCAGCGTTGCTGTCCACGTCTTCCACCCTCTGCTTTGGGTTCTTCTTTGACTAAGGGGCGTTAGATGCTCCTGCATCAGACTCCCGAGGTACAAAAATTTTATGACCTCCTGGTCATATGCTTCTCCTTGTCCTTAGCAATTCGACCCACTGCATTTCTTCAGTGGAACTACCTTCATGATCTTCTGTGAGCTGCAACCAACCTCTGCAGTAACAGTCTCCTCTGTTACAAGATACCTCACCAAGCCCTTCACACTCGGTCTTTTGGCATCCTTCTGGTTCTTTCCTCTGGAACCAATTGAGCACACCTTGCTCTAGGTTGCTGCAAATCTTCTCACCTTCCGCCGCCTGCACGACGGTAAGACCATAAACTCTCTAGCTTCAACACAACTTTACCTCTTTCCCCTTCTGCTTGCATTCTTCTTCCTTCTCGCAAGAAATCCTTAACCTGGCTCTGATACCACTTGATGAAAAGAAATCTTGGGGTAAGCCCAAAATCCCTTTTCATGTAAAAGTTTCAAACCTAGCCTGTGGGTTATGGCCCACTAAGCCTTATCGGAAGCGTTTAAACTTTAAACTTTTTCATTAGAACCGTGGATCTATATTAAAATCTCGATCATCCCTTTATTACATAAAACAGCATTTGAATGTTTTTTAAAATAACCACCACAGTATTACAAAATACGTGCTATGATCCCACGACATTTCTAACCATTCCGATCCAAGTAATTGGAAGACACACATTGCAACGACTCCAAATCTGGTCGATCCAACTCTGCTAATCGGCAATGGACAATATGACACCATTTATATTGTTTCAGTAGCTCCGTTCCAATTTCATATGCAGCCATGCCCACATCGTAGCCAACAGCGTGTGGATCAATTCAAATTCGATTCAACGTTGTGGAGCGTACCAATGAAAACACAGTCATAAAAACACACTTCTGTCTATGCATATATAACTTCACAGTTTTACAACACTCCCACGCTAATATTTGTTTGAATATACAAGGCAAACCCAAGTCGTTGATTTGTTGACTGTACAGCAATCAAAACGAGAGCTAATTGGAAATTTGCAAGCAATCGATCTCAACTTCGACTCGATAGAGTTTCCACTGCTCCGATCTGATACAAACGGAAATCGGAGATCTCAAAGATTGCATATCATAACCGTCGGCAGTCTCAACAATTCCGATGCTATATCGGAACCGATCTGTCATACTACCTGCTCCTCCGTGATTACTGAATCCAACGATTATACATATAATTACCCTAACCATGGAGTGAACTATTTCAAAACAACTGATCACAACACTCGTCTATAACAATTAAACGTTATATTAGATCGCCATCGATCCACGAAGTGATCGATGGTCGATCAGCAAACTACAACACAGGATTTGACTTCAGAAATTTAAACCATAAAAATCCATCACTCAACATGCAGAAGTCGACAATATATATAATTTTGAATATATACAAAATACAATATAACTAAGGCATTGCAGCCTTAGTCACTAAATCCACACGATTTACATTGTATTCTCACTCGCGCCGCCCATCTCACACATACAAACGTGCTTATAAAGCATTTTCAAAGGCATGAATCAGTTAAAATCAACAAAATCTCTCCGGAAATCACTCAACTTAATCAATTTAAGAGCAGATCTTCCCTATTTTCCTCCCTTCATTCAGCTTTGCTGTCCACGTCTTCCACCCTTTGCTTTGGGTTCTTCTTTGACTAAGGGGCGTTAGATGCTCCTGCATCATAAAGCGTTTGTTTCATAAGTATGGTAGACTTCTCAGTCATTCATTTATCTTTTGTTTACTCACCAATAGTACCATAGAGCACTACAGCCAAAGTACATCAGAGACATACCTGGAGTTAATGGAAACCTGACGAAGACCATTCTTTCACCCGAGAGCGCTGCAGATTAATGCACAGAATTTATACATAATGGGCTTCGACCTTCTTCCTCTTTTGAGTTTTTAATGCTTCATTTAGTTTTTCACCTACCTTCTTTGCTCCACTGGAGTTATAAATTCACAAAGAAACTCATTGTAAAGGTTGTTGATCAGTTATCAGAGAATTGCAAGTAGTTTCTTTTGAGACACAGTCTCTGTGTAAAGTGTTAGATAGGCTGAGGAATATGATTTCAGACTAAGTATTCAGCTATTGGAAATGTTGTACTTAACTGGTATTGCTATTTAATATGACAAGCACATTTCTTTGGATCCTAATCTAAAGCAGCGATGATGTTTTCCTATCTCTGTGTTTATATTCAGTTCATTTCATTTCTACTGGCTTGCATCAGAATATTGGCATAGGATTTACCCTTGTTAGGTACCCTATGTTTCTGCTCTCCTTGCCATTGATGTTTTTCTTCTAAATGTGTTATCTAAGAATCGATTTCAGTTAATTTAACCAGTGTAGTGGATGTTATTGCCTGCTCTCTGATGTATGAATTAAATGTATCTGTTCTTAGATGTTTCTTGTTATGGATTTAGTTGGAAGATTTGGGAACACTAGGGATTAGAGTTAGCCCTGTCCACTAGGATCCTTGTGTGACCAGCTTGTCTTTAACTTTTTGCTCTGAAATCTGTGTTGTCTCCTCCTCTCCTACCTTTCCATATCACACAATCATCTTTGAGATCCTATTTTTTAGATGACTAGCCCAATTGAAAGCCTGCCTATTGATTAGCAAGAAAATCCTTTCCTGACTCCATTGCCCAATGGTTTTGAATATTTCCTGGAACACTTCACCTCTACCTTATCCCTCTTTTCTCATCCTTGTCTTACATTGAACCTTTCTTTCCTGATAACCAAAAACCAAACAAACAATCAAACAAGCAAACCTTGTGCCTATAACTAGCCTAACATCTTAACATTCGAGCCTTAAAGACATAAAACCTTTTCTCATATAGAGAGATCCCTCTCTGGACCCAAGAGGGCTAGATCCTAAGGTCTGAAAGTGGTTTTGATGTTGTCTCATCTTTTGATATTTCCAACCTTGCCAAAACATGGGAACCCCAACATAATGGTGACTTCGCTAGGGACTTTCTGAAGTACTCTCCATCCTACTACATTATAAGAACTTCAGAAACCTAAAATCTCTGGTTAGGTTGGCAGTTAAGCACTCATATTCACACATCAACCTTTACACCATTTGTTGTGTTTTCCCCATACTCTTGGATAGAGTCTGGAAAGGGCCAGGTAGCCTCCAGATCTCATACTCTTTCAGAGGTGACATATCTGATAAATTCCCTCCCAGTCAATCTCTGGTTAGATTTTGCTGTGTTTGGAAGATATCCTTGAAAGGGGACATCTCATAAGCACTGTGGTGGACAATGTACCCTCCAAAACATCATAAACCTTCCACCTGGCGACTCCATAGTTCTAAATGATTCAAAGACTCCACTAGTGATCAGTAGGCTTGCTGATTATCTTGGTTCACATTAGACTCCACTGGGAGACCAGCCACCATAACAACATCAACCATAGTAGAAGTAACAAGTAGGGTTAAGCTGCTTGGTTAGAAAACAACATTCTGGCTTCAAGAACCATTCATACAAGAGCTTACCCTGACCCCGAACCACCTGAAATAGTTGATAACCCTGAAAGCATCCTCAAGGGAGCTCCTACACCTAAAGGACCAACTATTTCCAGCCACATCCATGGAGCTAACTCTACACCAGAAAACTTTACAGCTCTATCAGACCCACTTTTTGACCTAGGCACTCAAAATAGTTTGCCAAGAACTAGGTCATTCAGTGTCCTATACTAGCCAGACCTCGAGTTTCCTGGTTCACCACCCTAAAGTGGTGGACAAATTGGGAATAGACAGACCCCTCCCTTTACACCTCCTGATATACATTTCATACAAAACTTGGGGATCAATCACCCTAAATCTTCTCATCAGTCTTCTATTGGTCATAATATCCCTGTCATCCACATACCAGCTACCCAAGTCAACCCTTTACCTCATCAAAACATCATCATGGCAGCCTGGTATGCACCTCTAGTTTTACCCTTGCCTCTAGTACCCTTACCCAATGATTATCAATCAAATATCCCACACTTCACTACAAAGGAGTCTACCACAGCACAATACCATGTAGATAGAATGGAAGATTCTTTTGACTACATGGATATTGATGATGATACAGTCAAAATGAGAATCTTTGCCCAAAGCTTAGGAGGTGATGTGAAGAAATGGTTTAAAGGCCTACCCCTGGGTAGAATTAATGACCTTCCATCTCTATATCAGACCTTCATAAACAAATGGGAGGTTAAGGCCAATCCTCGCCAGCTCCTAGCAGAATATATGAGCCTTAAAAGAAACGTAGGAGAGAGTGTCCACGATTACACAACGATATTTAATAGCATTAACAACGCTCTCCCTCCACATATGAAACCTCCCCAAGGTATGGCCCTAGCGAAATACCCTGAAGGCTTTGATGCTGACATGGCTTATCAGCTTAGGGATAAAGAGTACAACACATTGGAAGACATGCAAAAAGGAGCAGTGAATATAGAAGCCAACTTTATTGAGAAAAGGGCAAGACTGAGAGCTGAGAGGAGGGTAACATACAGAGATGACAATGTAGCTTCCACATCTGACCCCAATTATGACCGTCTATCTAAAAACATGGAAGAGCTACAACAAATGGTAGAGAAAATGATTGTCACACTTAGTAACCAAAACAGAAATCAAAACCATAACTAGAACCAGAACTTTAGAAGAAACAATTCCACCCCCAACAGACAAAGAGAATTAGATGAGCAAGTTATTCCCCCATTACAAGAGAATTCTCTTGATGAAGATGAGGGAATCATAGAAGATTCTGAGGGAAACACAATTAATATGTTTGAAACAGAGGATTCAATACATAACTGTTACTCAGAATAATATCATCCCTCACCCTCATATTGGAGTGAGGAATGGTTAGAATATGAAGATTACAGGTTAGGGTTTGAAAATGCCATGATGCAGGTCAGAGAAAAATACGAAATTAGAAGCAAAAAGAGCTTAGAAACTACCAAACCAAAAGCTTCTGAGGTCACCATCAAGAAGAGACCTGAGAAAACTTCTAAAGAAACTGCTGAAAGCAACAAATCAGCAGTTGAGAGTTCTGGAAAGAACAAATAAAAATACAACCAAAACACTGATGCACAAGGTCAGCCAACAAGCAGCACAGACACTGCAGTTAGTGCTCCTGATAAAATAGTCTCTAACACTATACATAGTGAGAATCAACACACTGATTTAGCCACTAAGGTGGTGACTAACAAAACAGAGTCAAACGTTCCAAAGAGTCAGTCCACTTTCAATTTGGAGAGTGAGATTGAAAAAATTAAAATCTTTGTCCCACTCTCTAAGTTGGCCACTCAGGATGTATATAAAGGCCAAATTTTGAAAGCATTAAATTTAGGTGAGAACAGTGACACTGTAAATCTGAGTGATGATCAACCTGCCCTTTTGTTTGGTCCAAAGATAGAAGGAAAGTTTCAGGAAGGGGTAGTGCCCCCTTTTTATATCAGTCTTAATATCCATGATAAGATTCTCCACAATGCAATGCATGATTCTGGGGCATCACACAACCTGATGCCTAAAGTAGTGATGGAAAGATTAGGCCTAGAGATAACCCGTCCCTATAAATACCTATATTCATTTGACTCTAGTAGAGTAAAGTGTCTTGGCCTGATCAAAGATTTATGTGTGAGCCTTACCCAGATTCCAGCAAAATGTATGGTCATGGATGTTGTTGTGGCAGATGTGCCACCCAAGTATGGCATGTTATTATCAAGATCATGGGGAGCCAAGCTGCAAGGAACAATGCAGATGGATGGGGCTTATGCCACAATCCCAATCTTTGGCCAACTTAGAAGACTGTACAGGGAAGCACAAATGAAATTCCTAGTTAGTAGCCCTGAAAAGCCTGAAAATTCTCCTCTATACTCTGTACATACAGACCTGGATTCCTTTATCTTCTGCAATGATGAATATTTGTGGGGACCAGAATCTGAAAACGTAGATACAAGCAAAGGTACACGTGATGAAACAGAGCCAATGGACTTTAACATAATGGCTACCCTAGACTCAGAGGAGGAAGACGTAGAAAACTTTGAACAGTGCACTGAAACAACAACGCAAAGTGAACCAGAAACATAACACAATCAGCCAACTAGTCACCTCTCTGCCTTCCACACCCATAACGAAAAACAAAATTACCCACAGCCTAGCACAGCTCCTATAATGCTACATGATGGCGAACCTAGTTCTAGGGAAGGAAGTGAAGATAAAATGGAAAATGAACCCTTGTGGGAAATGAATTTCGACGGGTCATGCACCAGGAGAACTGCTGGGGTAGGAGTGTGGATACATAACACAAAGAGCGATAATGCAGAGAGCCATGCCTGCAACCTGCACTTCAAGTGTACGAACAATATTGCATAATATGAGGCTCTGATCCTAGGCTTAACCCTGTTGAAAAAATTAGGAGCCCATAGGATACCCGTGTGTGGAGACTCTGAGCTAATTATTAAACAGGTGAATGGTGAATATACAGTGAAACATCCTAGACTGCAAGCCTACAGGAACGACACTATGGATTTACTGAAAACATTTGTTGAATACGAATTAGTGATTGTTCCTAGGAGTCAAAATGGCATTGCAAACGGATTAGCTTGCCTAGCTAGTTCCTACCCTAAGACTCCCAATGACCAACAGATCATCATTCAGACCAAATTCAGACCTGCAGTGCCGGACAATGAAAAATATTGCCAGGTTTTTGAAGGAGATAAACAAATTGAAGATTTCCTGGTAGGCAGAAACGAGTTTGAATTTTCTGATTCAGACCCCAAATCTGACAGTAGCTACCTAAGTGAAGAGTCCTCAGATGAGGAAGAAACACCCTGTAACATATAAATAAACTCTTTAAATGAACAGATTGGAAATCCAGACAAAAAATGTGAAAACACAGATAGTGAAGAAGTAGAGGTGCTGCAGACCAAGGATAAGAACATACCTCGAGGTCTGGCCCCTTTAGAAGACCTTTTTGACTTTGATGATGTAGCAAAAAATCCCACTATAGAACATGCAGACTCTGATGTTGAGGAATGCAACATAGGCACTGAAGACAAACCCAAAATGATCAAACTGGCTAAGTCTCTGCCTGCAAACGTGAAAAATAAATACATTGACCTATTCAAGGATTTCATTGATGTGTTTACTTGGAGTTATGAGGACTTAAGGGCCTATGACACAAATATCATACAACATAAGATACCCTTGAAAGAAAATCAGAAGCCCTTTAGACAAAAACTTCACAAAATAAACCCAAAACAATTGCCTGCAGTATAAAAAGAGATTAAGAAGATGTATGAGGTAGGTATAATCGTGCCTATGAGGTTCTCTGATTGGGTATCAAACCTAGTGGCTGTGAGAAAGAAAACAGGTGAGATCAGATTATGCATCGATTTCAGGAATCTTAATAGAGCCTCACTCAAGGACAATTACCCTTTGCCTAAAATGGAACATATTCTTCAGAGGGTAGTAGGCTCTAAAAGGATCTCCCTGCTAGATGGTTTTTCAGGTTACAACCAAGTCTTAGTAATCCCAGAAGATCAACTCAAGATAGCCTTTACCACTCCATGGGGTACCTTTATGTATGTGAAGATGCCTTTTGGATTAATGAACGTTGGTGAAACTTTCCAAAGAGCGATGGACATAGCTTTTTCAGATGAAATAGGACACTTCATTGTCATCTATCTGGATGACATAACAGTCTATTCTAAGACTGAGGAAGAACACCTAGAACACCTGAGAAGGGTGTTTGAAAAATGTAGAAGGTATGGTCTGTCACTGAATCCTAAAAAGATTGTCTTTGGGCTACAAGAAGGAAAAATTCTTGGCCACATTATATCTGAAAAAGGAATTAGGATAGACCCACAAAGAGTTGAGGGAATACTACAGATCACACACCCAAGAAACATCAAGGAATTACAGTCCTTCATTGGGAAGATTAACTTCCTTAGGAGGTTTATTCCCAATCTAGTTGAACACCTTAGGAACATGACTAACATGCTGAAGAAAGGTGTAGGAGTTAAATGGACTGTTGAAGCTAAGAAATATTTTGAATCAGTAAAAATTGCACTCACCCAGGCTCCTGTTCTAATCAGCCCAGATTTCTCAAACGATTTCCTGATTTTTTCATTTGCCTCCAAGCATACAATAGCTGCAGTTCTACTGCAGAAAAATCCAGAGGGAATGGAACAACCCATTTCTTTCTTTAGCAAAGCACTCAGAGATGCACCCTTGAAATACAACATAATGGAGAAACAGGCCTATGCTCTTATTAAGGCCTTGAAATACTTTAGGGTGTACATACTGCATTCCCACACCATAGCCTATGTGCCAAATATAGTGGTTAAAGACATTTTGTCCCAGGACCTAGATGGGAAAAGGGGCAAATGGATTGTTGTGATCTTAGAATACGACCTTGAGATAAAACCCACCAAACTGATTAAAGGTCAGGGCCTAGCTCAATTAATGGTTGAATCAAATCTACAAGCCCTAGACATTAACATGGTAAATACCTTGGATGAGCAACAATAATTGTCTGATCCCACTGTTGAGGAAAAGTTTCAGAGCTCTCCTTGGTATTCTGACATTTTGTATGTGCTTACACACCTCAATGCCCCTCCTGAACTATCAAAGACCAAGGCCAGATTCTTAAAGCTGAAAGCCAGGAGCTATTGCATAATGAATAATTTCTTATACTGGAAAAATCTAGATGGCTTATTGCTTAAATGTTTGCCTGAGTCTGAAGCAGAAAGGATTAAACAAGAATTCCATGAAGGAGAGTGTGGAGGCCACCTGAGCTGGAAAGCCACTGCAAACAAAATACTCAGAGCTGGCTACTATTGGCCCACACTCTTCAATGATGTCCATAAGATGATAATTGTCTGCCACAAATGCCAGATTTTTGAAGGCAAAAGAAAGCTCCTTCCCTTACCTCTACAACCCATCATTGTTGAAGGTCCCTTTATGCAATGGGGCCTAGATTTCATAGGGGAAATTCACCCTGCTTCTTCTGCACAACACAAATGGATCCTAACAGCCACAGACTATTTCACTAAGTGGATAGAGGCCATACCTACTAGGAATGCCACAGATTCAGTCGTCATTAGTTTCCTAGAAGGTCATATCCTCTCTCGGTTTGGCTGCCCAAGGAAAATAATCACTGATAATGCTACTGCTTTTGGATCCAAGAAAATGGTTGATTTTTTTCACAGGTATCAAATAGCACTCGATCATTCAACTGCCTATTAACCTCAAGGTAATGGATTAGCTGAATCATCAAACAAGAGCCTGGTGATCATCATCAAGAAGCTATTGGAAGAGAACAAAAATTCATGGCATAACAAGTTAGTACATGCTTTGTGGGCTGACAGGTTTACGAAAAAGAAATCTATTGGCATGTCACCTTATCATCTTGTCTATGGAACAGAAGCAGTGTTTCCTACCAGCCTTGGGATACCAGTGATCAAACTTGTTCAAGATATACAAACAGAAGAAGACAGTATGGTGAGAAGGATAAACCAGACAATCCATCTCTAGCAAACAAGGGAAGAAGTTTACAACAGAGCAGTGAAATTTCAGGAAAATATAAAGAAATTTTTTGACAAAAGAGCCAAAGCTGCTGATTTCAAAATTGGGGATAAAGTTCTGAAGTGGGACTCAAGAAGAGAGGATAAAGGAAAGCATAGCAAGTTTCATAGTTTGTGGCAAGGTCCATACATCATCCAGGCCACCGTGGGTCCAAATGCCTTCTTCCTACAAGAATTAGATGATACAGAGCTGTTTTGGGGTCCTGTCAATGGTAGGATGCTCAAACACTACTTCTGTTGATTTCCAATTTCCAGTTCTCATTTCCATTGTACATACCATTGCAGTGTCTTGTTTCCAAAACAAAAAATAAAAAATAAAAAAAAGGAGAGGTCCAAACATGCTCAAAACATGAACCTCTGTTGTGCAAAGATTGGCTCTAACAAGATCAAAACCTGAGCCAAAGAGAATGAAGATAGCTGGTTCAAACATGCCCAAAACCTGGACTAGCAAAGGAAGAAGAATCAGCTCTAACAAGCCCAAAACCAGAGCTTAAATGAAGAAAAGAAAGTGACTCTAACAAGCTCAAAACTTGAGTCACAAGGAAAGAAGGATACTTCAAGATTTCAGATTTCAAGCCTTCAAAATTTTGTTTTCAGTTTTCTGCAATTTTCTGTCCATGTGCAACTGTCTTTATGCCTTGGATCAACAGCAAACTAGACTGTCTAATCCTAGTTTGGCTGTTTTTTAAATTTATGTTGTGGAATGTAGAGAAGAAATCTGCTGGACAGTTTAATCCCAGCAGATATTATATTAGGTAGAGAAACATATGAGACCAACAGTTTAATTTGGTCTCATGGAGTAATAAGGGTAGATTTAGAATATGTTTGTTTTCAGTCTAAAAAATAAAAATAAAAAATGATGTAAAGTGTCTGCTAGCTCAAATGCACCCTAGAAGAAGAAAAAATGTTAGGACCGTAGTGTGGGTAGGTAGATTGATTGGGAAAGTTTTTCTACTAAATTGATGTCCTCACAATTGTGGCAGCTAAAAATCAAAGAAGAAGGTGGCTTAAGCAGTAGGCATCTGGCCTACACCAAAGATCATTTTATGAATTCCTTACTCCTTCAAGAAGAAGCCATCCCCATGTGGAGCCACTGTTAGCCCCCCTATAAATTTTTGACAAAGAAAATTAGGGGGCTAAATTGTTTTTGAGCCTTCAAGGAATGCATCTCCCCTGAAGACACATCATCCTTGAAGTCTCCTGTGCCTTTGCCTTTGATAAATTTCCCTCTGCTGACTCCCTTTATAAGGTCTCATTGATTACATAAACTCTACTCCAAAAGGCCTACATTAACCCTTATATCCCTACAGAATTTCCCTTTTCACCTCTTCTTCATTCATCAAAACCCCTTTTCTTTACCCCAAAATCCCTCCCCTAGTCCTTCTAATCCTCCCAAAAAACCCCTTTACATCTCGCATTCACCCTTGGTTTGGCCAAGCACCCCTTTTTCCCTCTATCGTTATCCATATTTGACTGTGATTTTCATTAAAACGAGCCAAAAAACCCACTTTTCTATCTTTGTAATGGGCCTAGCCCCTTTCCGCTAGCCCCTCAGCCTTTTCTCCACGAGACCTGGGCGCTGAAACCGAGCGCTGGCCCGAAAGGCGCTTACCGCAGATGGATATCGTACGCAGTTTCAACCGTCGATCTGTATAGATCGGACGGCGATCGCGGCTCCCACAACATCCATTTTTCACCCCGTTCATCGCCCCGATCGTGCCATCGCCGTCTATTTACCCGCAGATCTGACGGTTCGGAGTCTACCCGCCCCGGTGGTCCCCGTGTACTGTTCAAAAACCATCTGGTTTCTATCGCACCGCCTTTGGGCGGAGGGCGGTATTTTCCGATAGGCCAGCGATTCCACTCAGCATTCGACACGTGGCTCCGACACTATTTCAAAACCACTACGCCATCGTGCATTAACGTTCGTCCGTGGATGCGTAGCAATATGCACATGCACCGTCTGATCTGGGGCAGTTGATCCAACGGTCATTGTTCCACAGAGCTGCGCACGAGTTAACCCATGGCATCCGTACCCCTGGCCCACAGTCCATTGCCATCCATCGTGCTTTCCACCATCAATCTCTGCCGAGATCGGACGATCCAGATTTAATTGCCCCGCCATCGCCCGGTCCCACCATGTCACCCCCACGTGTATCCACCGTACATCCGCCCATCCCATTGCATATATTTGTTCAAAAGTCGAGTTTGTTAAGGTTTTTTCATTTAAATTTCCTCTGTGCTCCGCCAACCTTCACCAAGGCTTCCCTCCATCATTCCTCTGCATTGTTCCACCATTTCACCAACCACACGACCATTTTCATCATCCGCACTGCATCCATTACCCCCTTTCATGGATTTCATAAAAAAATTTCTATTTTGCAGGGTTTTGAGGTGGTGAAAGCTGCCATGATTTGCACCCGCTGTCACAGTGACAGAAAACACAGGAAAAGACCGTGTGCAGAGGCATAAATCATGAAGAAAACCCGAGGAGGTCCTACAATAGGACTTGCATTAAAGGACCAGGGTATTACTCTGTGAAAATGTCCCGGCGCCATTAACACACAGATTTCACAGTCAGAGATTTAAATTAAGCAGCAGAGAGCTTAAGGCACGCAAATGAAGATATATAAGCCTTATGTTCATAGATTTAAAGGTAAATAATCAGATTGAAGACCCATGGATCACACAGAAGGTACAGCATGAAAATCAGTGTGTCAGGGTTTCTACATCAGTAGAATGTTTTTTCCTAAAAAAGGACGAAGCACCCATGCAGCTTTTATTATGCGCCATGTTCCTAAGGAAATTTCCACCTTGATAACAGTCCGAAGCTACCAAAGCGTTTGTTTCATAAGTATGGTAGACTTCTCAGCCATTCATTTATCTTTTGTTTACTCACCAATAGTACCACAGAGCACTGCAGCCAAAGTACATCAGAGACATACCTGGAGTTAATGGAAACCTGACGAAGACCATTCTTTCACCCCAGAGCGCTGCAGATTAATGCACAGAATTTATATAGAATGGGCTTCGGCCTTCTTCCTCTTTTGAGTTTTTAATGTTGCATTTAGTTTTTCACCTACCTTCTTTGCTTCACTGGAGTTATAAATTCACAAAGAAACTCATTGTAAAGGTTGTTGATCAGTTATCAGAGAATTACAAGTAGTTTCTTTTGAGACACAGTCTCTGTATAAAGTGTTAGATAGGTTGAGGAATATGATTTCAGACTGAGTATTCAGCTATTGGAAATGGTGTACTTGACTGGTATTGCTATTTAATAAGACAAGCACATTTCTTTGGATCCTGATCTAAAGCAGTAGTGATGTTTTCCTATCTCTGTGTTTATATTCATTTCATTTCGTTTCTACTGGCTTGCATCAGAATATTGGCATAGGATTTACCCTTGTTAGGTACCCTATGTTTCTGCTCTCCTTGCCATTGATGTTTTTCTTCTAAATGTGTTATCTAAGAATTGATTTCAGCTAATTTAACCAGTGTAGTGGATGTTATTGCCTTCTCTCTGATGTATGAATTAAATGTATCTGTTCTTAGATGTTTCTTGTTATGGATTTAGTTGGAAGATTTGGGAACACTGGGGATTAGAGTTAGCCCCGTCCACTAGGATCCTTGTGCGACCAGCTGGTCTTTAACTTTGTACCCTGAATTTGTGTTGTCTCCTCCTCTCCTACCATTCCATATCACACAATCATATTTAAGATCCAACGTTTAGATGACTAGCCCAATTGAAAGCCTGCCTATTGATTAGCAAGCAAATCCTTTCCTGACTCCATTTCCCAATGGTTTTGAATGCTCCCTAGAATACTTCACCTCTGTCCTTTTCCTCTTTGCTCATTCTGGTCTTACATTGAAATCCTTCTTTCCTAATAACCAGCAACCAAACAAACAAATCAAACAAACAAACCTCATGCCTATAACTAGCCTAACATCTTAACACTGAGCTTCAAAGTCATATACCTTTGACATATCATAGAGAGATCCCTCTCTGGACCCAGGAGGGCTAGATCCTGAGGTCTGAAAGTGGTTTTGATGTTGTCTCATCTTTTGGTATTTCCAACCTTGCCAAAACATGGGAACCCCAACAGAAATGATTTGGTTGTTTTTTAGACTTGTAAATATTTAATTTATGGGAGTTTCAATTATTTTTTAATAAGTGGAGATACATTCTATTGTAAATATAATTTTAGTTTCCTTGTTTGTAGAGAATATGAAACGATTCATCATTGGTGACCCTTGGTTGTCTCTTGATTGGTTTTTTTAAAGAGAACGAGTTCCTAGAAAAGAAAGGGCTCATGATTCTTCGTGAAATTGCAATCTTGTTATTGCATTCCATTGTACTTTCATTTTGTGCAAACAAAGAAATTTTTTTTCCTATGTGGATGGCGTGGTTGTATAGAAATGGGGCTATAAGAGATATATTTCAAATTGAATTGAAATCAAGAGGTTGAAACAAATCGATGTCTGCTATGAACTATGGTTAATAATAATTTTGTTCTTGTGTGTTGTTTACCTTTGGAAAGCGGTATTTATTCCATAAAATTACATCAATTATCTACGTGTGAAGCTTTAATAGTTCTTCTTGTTCATGTTTTGTGTATTCCTCTCGAAATGGTCACCCACCTGTAGATGAATGTGCCACAATGTTTAGGATTGGCAACGTGAGGGAGTCTGAGTGAGTTTGAGTGTCAAAATAGAGCCCCATTGGTTTGAACGTCGTCACGCCTTTTGTTTGGGATTCTTATTATGAGTTTGGAGTTTGAACATAATCCTTGGTAAGGGAAGATTGGGGGGATAATTCCCTGAGGTGGGAGATATGCTAAGACTGTGGTGAGTCAAGTTATAGAGAGTGAGTCTCTTCACATTCCCAAAAGGTCAAAAACGGATTTTTTGGAGCGGTGCGAAATTATTTCATGGTGCCTACAAGTTTTTAAATAGCACTATGAAATCATTTCGGAGTGCCTACAGGTTTTATGCTAAGTGTAAATTCAAATGAATTTTGGAGTGCTTTTTTGGTGTTTGAGGCTCCTTTTGGCCTGTCCATCCTCATCATTTGTGGTATTAGAGGCACGTTTGATATTGGTGTTGTTGTATACGAAAAAGGGGGATGGATATGCAAGCAAGAAGAGCACAAGGTCAAGGATGGAGGTCCGTAGCTAATGAAGAACTCCAAGAATAGATATAGAGGTTACAAGCTCGTTTAGAGGCCATGGAGGAAAGTAGGCATAGATACCTTGAGGTTGGAGATGATAGCGGATTAGAGGAGGAGGCTTGAGCAAAAAGAGCATCACCTATGGATGAAGCTATGAAAGTTAAATTATTGAGGTCGGTGTTAAGCTCAAGTTCAAGACCAAAACCTGAATTATCTACCTATGTTGGTAGCCTAGTAGCCAAGAATTTGATGGATTGGATCAGTGAACTAGACAAGTATTTTGGTATGAGGAGATTGAAGAAGAGAATAGAATAAAAAAATTTGTAACTACGTTGAAAGGACATGTTACATTATTGTGGGACAATGTTTAGGCTGAAAGGAAAAAAAGGGGGAAACCATTGATAAATATTTGGGACAAGATGGTAGCGAAGATGAAGGGGAATTTTTTTTTAAAATAATATCAACTATACTCTACAAGTAGCTACATAATCTCAAGAAAATGTTGTTGATAGTCAGAGAGTATTTTAAAAGGAGAATTTGAAGGTAGGTTATGTATAAGACACCCCATAGAAAACAACAAGGTACATCAATGGTTTGAAGCTGAAGATTCAAGATGAAATTAGCATGCTTTCTCCCAGAACAATGGAAGAGGAATATCAGCTTATCTTGAAGGAAGAAAAGAATATAACAAGGAAGCATAATTCAGGTAGAGGTCATGGTTTTTCTAGAGGAAAATTCTAGACAACTGGAAGGGGGAAAACTTCAACACAAAATAATGATGTAAGTAACCTAAGAAAGTAAGGGAAACAAGAGAAAGAACGTGACTCCATAGGAGTAATACCTTACCAGAGAGGTATAGGTAGAGGAAGAGGCAAGGATACTACTTATCAATGTTACAAATGTGGGCAGCTGGGTCATGAATATTTCGAGTGTCCGTTGAATGAGAAATGAGGTCAGGGAGATGCATATGTAGCTCATCCAAAAGACAAAAAAGCACAAGCACCTGTGGCAGAAAATGCACCATAGAGGGGAGAAGCCTTAGTGATGAACAAAGTCTTGTTGAAACTAGCCAAAGAGACTATTGAATTAGCACAAAGAAAATCCTTGGTTAGGATTGTTTGCAAGGTCGAAGGAAAATGCTTCAAAGTGGTGATTGACAGTGGAAGCATTGAAAATCTTGTTTCCACATAAATGGTGGAAAAAATCATATTCAAAAGGCTAAAGAACCCAACACCATATAAATTCTTATGGCTGCAAAAATTTCATCAATTTTTGGTGAATGAGCAGAGTGAAGTGGAGTTCCAGATAGGTAGATATAAGGATAAGATATTTTTTGATATAATGTCAATGGATTTCTGCCACCTCCTTTTGGGTCAACCTTGGAAAATTGATAGAAAAGTGATGCATGATGGAGAGGAAAACATTTACAAGTTTTAAAAGGACAGTATCAAGCATACTCTGGTACCATTAAAGGAAGAAAGTAAATATGGGACAAGTATCTCAAGAGCATTTTTATTAGGAGGAAAATGATTTTTGCAACAAATGGAGAAAGAAGAGGTCAACTATGTGGTGGTATGAAAACCAAAGGTAATGCTTATACACACTAAAATTTCAGATTTACCTATTGAGATACAAGATTTGTTGGAAGAGTTTAATGATATCATAGTAGATGATTTTCCAAGTGCGTTGACACCTAAGAAAATAATCATCCATCACATATACTTGATACTAGGAGCAAGCCTTCTAAATAAAGCTGCCTATCAAATGGAACCCAAGGAGAATGAGGAAATAAGGAAACATGTTTAAGAACTAATATACAAAGGGTTGATAAGGGAGAACTTAATTCCATACATTGTACCTTCGACACTTAGTCCAAAGAAAAATGGAGGATGGAGGATGTGAACAAATTCTAAAGCAATCAAAAAAATCATAATTAGGTATAGGTTTCCATTGCCATGGATGAACAACATGATGGATTTTTTTAGTGAGGCAACCTAATTTTCAAAGGATTATTTAAAGAGTGGTTACCATAATATTCGAATCAGATAAGGGGATGAGTGGAAGACAACTTTCAAGACCAATAGTGGACTATATGAATGGTTGGTCATGCTATTTCGACTAAAAAATGCACCATGTACTTTCATGTGGTTGATGAATGAGGTCTTGAAGGAGTTTGTAGGTATGTTTGTTATTTTTTATTTGGACGATATTTTTATTTTTATTCGAACAAAGGAAGAACACCTTAGGAATATAATGTATGTTCTAGAAAGGTTTCAACAAGAGAAATTGTTGATTAACCTGAAGAAATCTACTTTCATGAAGTTTGAGTTGGTATATTTAGGCTTTGTCATTTGAAAGGATGGACTGAAAATGGATCCAGAGAAAATAGAGGTGATTTTAAGTTGGCCTTCACCTAAGAACATTTTCAATGTTAGGACCTTCAATGGCTTACCTAGATTCTATCATAAGTTCATCAATAATTTCAGTGATATTTGTGCACCCATCGTTGAAATAATCAAGAAATATAGACAACCCTTTTGTTTGGCAGCAACAACAGAGAAAATTTTCCAGCTCTTGAAGAGGAATATCACCTAGAAAACGATGTTGAAGCTGCCTAAATTCAATCAACATTTCCAAGTAATATTTTATTCCAACAGAATATCCATTGGAGTAGTATTGAGTTAAGAATGCAAACCTATTGAATATTTCAATGTGAAGTTGAATGATTCAAAATATAAATAATCCTCTTATGACAAGGAATTCTATGTGGTGGCTCAAGATTTGAAGAATTAGAGACACTATTTGATTCCCAAGGAGTTTGTTTTATTCTAAGATAATTCTCCATTACAGCATATAATGCAGCAACACAAGTTGGACCATAAACATGCCAAGTGGGTGGAATTCCTACAAATTTTCACCTTCATTCTGAAACATGTGAGTGGGAAAGAAAACAAGGTAGTCAATGCATTGAGCAGGAGGAGCTTGATCATGCAAGAATTCGATATATATATTTTTTTGGCTTTGATTATTTAAAGGACTTGTATGAGGAAGATATTGATTTTCGAGGGCCCTTTGAGGTATGCGAGAACCCCATGAGTAGAGATAACAACCCATTGAGGTATTTTATGTTGCAGGATGGTTTGTTGTTCAAGAACAGTCAATTATGTATTCCTCATTACTAAATAAGAGAGAATTTGATGCAAGAAAAGAAAAATGGAGTATTGGCAGGGAATTTTTGTGTGGACAAGACACTTGGGAAACTAGAACATTTTAATTTTTGGCCAAAGATGAGGGAATATGTTGCAAAAATTTGTGAGTAAATGAAAAAAAATTCAGCATGCGAAAGGGAGGAGTTAGAATGTTGGACTATATACTCCTTTGTCTATTCATGGAAATCCATGCGACTCGGTGAGTATAGACTTTGTTTTGGGTTTACCAAGGACGTAGCGAGGTAAGGACAAATATGGCTCATTTTATCTTGTGTCGCAAGACTAGTGATGCTACACATGTGGCTCATTTGTTTTTCGAAGGTATTTTCTGATTTCATGGCTTTCCAAAGAGTATAATATATGATAGGGACACCAAGTTCACAGGGAACTTTTGGAGGAACTTGTGGAAGAAGCTTGGAACAAAATTGAACTTTAGTTTAGCCTATCTTCCATAATCTCATGGGAAAACTGAAGTTGTGAACATGAGTCTCTGAAACATATTGAGGATCCTTGTGGGTGAGCATCCCAAGTAGTAGGATTGTGTGTTAACTCAAACTGAGTTCACATATAATGATTCTCTAAGTAGGATCATAGTGAAGAGTTCGTTTCAGATCTTGTATGGAAATTCATACTAGAGGAGTTTGTGAACTACAGGATTTGGGAAAAATTGCGCAAATGAGTGTTGATGGGGATGATTTTGCAGCAGCAATGAGTGACTTACATGAGGAAATAAAACAAAAGTTAAATTACAACAGCTACAAGTACAAACAAAGAGAAAATTTAAGAAGAAGAGAGGTCAAATTTGAGGTAGGGGACATGGTCTTAGCCCACCTGAGGAAGGAGAGGTTCCCGATATGGGAATATAATAAACTCAAGATGAAGAAAATAGGAACTTATCAGATACTCAGAAATTTTTCTGCAAATTCTTACGAATTGGATTTACCTACGGGCATAAGTATCTTACCTATTTTCAATGTGATTAATTTGTATCCCTATCAACCAGGTGATGAAGGTGCATCTATAGCAAATGAGGCTAGTGGAGAAGTTACTTAAAAGAGTTGGATGAAAAATATGCCTAGGACATAGGATCTGGAGGTTGAAATAATTTTGGAAACCAAAGTTACAAAGCACACCATGGGAAAAGAGTATCTAGCATTTTTTGTGAAGTGGAAGGATTGTCTTATGGAGGATTATACATGGATGAATGTTGGAGCTCTACTGAAGAAAAATTTCTTTGTAGAGGACCTTATGAGCGAGAGGTCATGAATTTTTCCTTCTTGGGGAGTCTGATGCAGGTGCCTTAAATCGAGCTCGAGAGCTGAAGAAATTGAGCAAAAATTAACAATGTGGTGGATTGGCCACATATTAATTCTCACAAAATATTTGGTTATTTGTTAGAGACAAATATTTAATTTAAGGGAGTTTCAATTATATTTTAATAAGTGGAAATATTTTCTTTTGTAAATATGATTTTAGTTTCCATGTTTGTAGAGAATATGAAATGATTCATCACTGGTGACCCTTGGTTGTCCCCTTATTGGTTTTTTTAAAGAGAAGGAGTGATTGGAGGAAAGTTAGGGAGGAAGGAGAAGAAAGGGCTCGTGATTCTTTGTGAAATTGTTGTCATATTGTTGCATTTTTTTGTAGTTTCCTTTTGTGAAAATAGATAAATTTTGTTTCCTGTGTCGATGGCATAGTTGTATAGCAATGGGATTGTAAGTGATATAATTCGAATTGAATCGAAATCCAGAGGATGAATCAAATTGTGGTTATAATAATTTTATTCATGTGTATTGTTTACCTTTGGAAATTGGTATTTATTCCATCAAATTACATCAATGATATGCGTGTGAATCTTTAATCATTTTGTTTGTTCATATTTTGAGTGTTCTTGTCGAAATGGTCACCTAATTTGCATATGAATGTTCCACAACGTTCAGGAGTGGGAATGTGAGGGAGTCTGAGTGAGTTTGAGCATTGAAACATAGCCCCACTAGTTCGAACATTGTCATGCCTTTTGTTAGGGGTTTGGACTATTAGTTTGGAGTGTGAGTGTAATCCTTGGTAAGTGAAGACGAGGGCGATCATTCCTTGAGTCGAGAGACATGCTACAACCGTGGAGAGTCGATTTGCAGAGGGCGGGTTGTTTCACCTTCCCAAAAGGTCGAAAACAAAGTTTTTGGAGCACTACGAAATCATTTCGTAGCGCCTACATGTTTTTAAATAGCCCTACAAAATCATTTCGTAGCGCCAATGGGTTATTTGTTGAGCATTATTTCAAAGGAATTTTTTAGAGCAGTTTTTGGTGTTTGAGGATCCGTTTGGCCTGTCCATCCTCATCGCTATGTATAGAAGAATGAAGTTGTAATAAGGTATAAATATAGAGTCTGTCAATCATTGAGAATACGAAGGTGTGCCATGGAGATCAAAAAGAATTACCAACAATTCATCTTATCTATATGCTACATTAAATGTTGTTTTATAAATATCTTATAGCTATATTTTGATATGTTAGAAGCCACTTTTGGAATCAAACTTATATAGATTATATAATCCATATATGTTTAAATGGCATTTACTCAAATTTTATATTGATTTCGTTGAGTTGGATATAATTAAGTACCATTTTTTTCCTCTCTTTTGTTCACTATTTTTATTCACTATAAATGCAAAGAAACGAAACTCAAACATTTATACTCTATCTTTGTCTTTTCACTTGGATTTACTAGTGGTAACAGGTTCTTATATTGTGAAAGAAAAATATTCTTATGTACCATGTTATAAGTGCAGCTCTGGAAAAATTTTACAGTAGTACCAATTTTATATGGACATTCCCAAACAACATAAATTCAGTTGATAGGTTCAAACAATGAATGTGCTCTTTTTGGTTTTGATCTTATGGTATAGATCTAACACCACTTAGTTGTAGGATTCTCATATTCTTCTCTTTTATAGACTTGATTTTTATAAGAAATAAGACACTCTATATTGGGCATTTCACTTGAGTTTAATATATTTTCTTTTACCACCACTTTGACAGCTTTTTTTCCAAACTTGACTCTGTCTCATACTCATCACATGAATCTAATTCATAGATTTCATAGTATAAACTAAATTCTTCAATATATGTACAAATGTGTTGCCATAATTCATTAAAATATTCATTTTCATATATTGTTTGATTTTGGGTTCCTTATGTGGAAAATATTTTACAAAGTAGCCCAATTTTCACACATATAATACCTTTTTTTATCACCATGCTTCTTTTTTTTAACTATTTTATTTCAAATGTATTTCATTCCCATGATTGATTTTATATATTATGTATTTGTTTGAATATTTGTTAACCAACATTTACTTCCCGTGTGGAAGTGGCCTTCTAGTCTTCCACATGTTTCCATATTAACAATTTTTTGGGTCCACATTATGTCTATTTTTAATTACTTGCTTTATTGATTTCCTATCCACACAAAAGTTTTATATACAAATTATGATAATCTAAGTTACATCTTCCAGTGTTTGTTCTACAAATTTAGAATTTTTTAATCTTTATGATGACATGAATCTTTTCCAGAATGGTATGTGGCATTTTAGCTATCAAATTTCTTTTAATGTATCATCTTCAACATGACCACTTTTATAGGTTGATATCTCATAGTCAATGGTGAGCTCATTTTGGATCCTTTTAGGCTACTAATTTTATTCCATAACATTCTTAACTATTATTTATTCATAATTTGTTTATGTACTCTATCTATCTATATATATAAGTTTCTTTGATAGATTATATGCCTTTTATTTGTATTTTATAAAGAGAATGTTTCCCAACATTGGGAATATGTCCTAATTTATCATTTGTTGTTTAGGTACCTTAAGCCATATAGTATATTAATACTCCTTTGAATTGAGATGTGCATCTACTACCTATTTCATCATCTATACATCTTGGAAAAAATGAATAGGTTTTCTTGCTCCTATAACTTTTATCTTATTTATAACTTTTACTTTTATCTTATTTATAACTTTTATCTTATTTAGATGGTAGTTAGACTATCAAAATATAATGGTATGCTTAGTGAATATTTTAATGGAAAATTTTGGTTTTTTTGGGTTAGATAGAAGGGAATACTTATATTTTGGAATAGATGTCAGATGGTTATAGCTTTAGAACAATATTCATCTAGTTCCTCCTTTTAGCCTTTTTGATTTCATCAAGAAAAGCAACCAAGTTGATCATGTTTACTTGAGTTAATTCATCTTACTTTTCAATATTTATTATAAGAGTAGTTTATGTGATTTTGAAATATTAGATGAACAGATTTACAACATTTTCCTTACACGTGATATTTAAATTAATATTTGTAACAAATCTTTAATATTTCTAGGAGTATTTTGTATTTCTACCATTCTTATTTTTGGATGAGCAAAACTATAAAAAAACATATTTTGTGTCATCATATCAAATTTATTTTTGGGCAAAATACATCCATTTGTTGTGCCAAATGGCTTATTTTTTTACCTTCATCTAAGGATCCTTCTCCTTGGAGTGTTACAATTGGTTATGCCATCATTCTCCATTTGTCAAGTTGGTGTTCTTCAACTATTTTCTAGGATTGCTAGATATAAATAGGGCTCTCTACTTTGTAATGGATGACACATAAATATAGTCCTTTTAATGCTATAATTGTATTGATGTCATGAACCAGATATATGATGTTCATTCGTTCTAATTATTAGAACGGTTTTAAATAGAGAGTTGGATTTTATCAATAAAATGAAATAATTTTACGACTGCATATTTTATATTTGTTGTCCTTACTTTTAGTGATAACATAGATGTTACAGAATTTTTATTTTTTATAAGAAGTGGCCAAGGCCCTTTTATTCCATATATTGTTTTATTGTAGGGATGTTATATACAATATATCCTTGTGTATTAAGCTTTGAGGGTTACCTTAGTTGGTCGATTCTTAGTCGTTAGTGAACCTCTGCTAATGAGAGGTCACAGGTTCCATTTAGAAAACACTCTCAAATTCAAGCTCCATGGTTGAGATAGCAGGAAGAGATCCTTTCGTGTAAATCTTTGTGATACAAATATTACATGGATGTAACATTCATCAATCTCTGGGGACCGTGAACCACATATAAAAAATTCTCTGAGGGTTAGCTTAATTGGTCGAGTCCCCATCATTAAAGCACATTTTCTATTAAGAGGTCACATATTCAATTCTCTCGAAACTCTTGGCATCAGGCTCCTTGGTTGAGATGAAAGGAAGTGACCCCTTCAGGTGGATCTGCCCGGTACAAATATTCCATAGATGTAAGAATCCCGACCTCCAGAATTCGTGAACCACATAGAAAAAAATATATATCCTTATGTATTAATGAATATTCCATAGGATATTAAACTGATTATAGGAAATATTATTCATTAAGGTATAGTTGCATTTCTCAAGAGAATGTTATGTAATTTAAATATTGCTTAACCACTAACAACAACATATGATACATTAGAGTTTGATTTAGTTATATGCATATCACCAACATGCGTGTAGTGATTTAGTTAGATAATAGCATGTTATAACTAAGTTGGAGAAGACAATATGCATATTTATCGCATTGGCCTCTAATTGGTAGCAATAAGCCTCCTATCATTCGACACGAGAAATATCTATAATGTTTATTAAGTACTTATCATTGAATTCAAATGAAAACAAAATATTGATAAAAAATATAACTAGGGAAAATGTACATATTTGCAACCACTAGCCACCCATCTTTTACATTTCACCATTCTTGTAGGTTTTAACCCTGTATAGAAATTATCTACGAACGAATCTTTAAAATAGAAAATAAACAATAGCGAGAGCATAAAACATAAAATAGATAAACACAGAGATTTTCCCCTGGATCCAAAATCGAGACGACCAACTTGATTTTTCATTATATTCCTTTTAGTGTTACAACACATATATATACATGCCGAAGCATACATAAACCTCAATCCATTAACCCTGGATTAAAACATAACCGTAATTCCCTTGACCGGATCTACAAAATACCAGGGGCCGAAAACCATCATGCCCCAAAACCCTGTGCAAACCCATGCACAAAACCATGGGTGGGTCCGCCCACCGGAAAATAAGGACCAAAAAAAAAAATTTGGGGCACTGCCCCAGACCCCGACAGGGGGGGCTATCGCCCCCCCTATTACCCCCCCATGCATGACTAGTCGTGGAAAGAATATAACACAAACCCAACATTCTCCCACTTGTTGTTTTCTTTACACAAGAAAGCTGAGTCATTAGCCCAGATTTGCAACACCCACTGTTTCTCTACACCAAGAGAACTTCTAAGTGCTCACAGACTTTATCAATGCATCTGCAACATTCTTCAAAGTTTCCACCTTTACCAGCAACACCATTTTAGCTTCAACCATATATCTCACAAAGTGATATTGAACATCAATGTGCTTTGTCTTTGAATGATAAGCAGGGTTCTTAGCCAAGAAAATTCCACTTTGGCTATCACGGTCTATCCTTATAGCTTGTTGCACCAACCCCATACTTGAACACAATCTCTACAACCAAATTGCTTCCTTGCTTGCATGAGTGGTTGCCATGTATTCTGCCTCTGTAGTTGAAACAGCCACTACAGACTGTCTTTTACTCATCCAACTGACTGCACCTCCAAATAGGCTAAACACATACCCACTTGTAGATCTTCTTTGGTCCAGATCTCCAGCCCAGTCTACATCAACAAAACCATGAATTTCCAACACTCTTTCCAATCCTGGTATTCCCTGGTAGCACAAGCCATAATCACTAGTGCCACGCAAATATCTGAAAACCCGCTTCACTGTTGTCCAATGCTCCTTCCCTGGGTTTGACATAAACCTTCTCAATACTCCCATTGCATGTGCAATGTCTGGTCTAGTACAGACCATTACATACAACAGGCTACCCACTGCACTTGCATATGGAACACGGGACATATCCTCCTCTTCTTCTTCTGCCTTGGGACACTGTTCAGTAGGCAGCTTTGTACCTACAGGAATCGGAACATTCACCGGTTTACTATCCTGCATATTGAACCTCTGCAATATAGTCTCAACATACTTCCTCTAGTTTAACCAGAGCTTCCTCTTTGCCTGATCTCTCTTAATTTCCATGCCCAAAATATAGTTTGCAGCACCAAGATCCTTCGTGTCGAATTTGGAGAACAGTTGGGTCTTCAAATCTTGGATAATTTCTTTTTCATTTCCAATCAACAACATATCATCCACATACAAGACCAAATAAATAACACAGTCACCAATTAATTAAAAATAATCACAGTGATCCTCCTTGCTTCTGGTGAAGCCAAGTCCCCGTATATAGGTATCAAATTTCTGATACCACGTCCTTAGTGATTGTTTTAACCCATATAGAGACTTCTTTAACCTGCATACCGTCTCTTTCTTCCCCTTCACCATAAAGCCTTCAGGTTGTTTCATGTATATCTCCTCTTCTAGATCCCCGTGAAGAAATTTTGTCTTCACATCAATCTATTCTACCTCAAAATCAAATGCATCAGTAACAAATAAAAGTAATCTAATAGAAGTAACTATGGCAACAGGAGAAAAAATCTCACCAAAATCAATTCCTGGCACCTAGGAATAACCTTTCCTACCAACCGAGCTTTATATTTCTCCACCTTGCCTTCTACATTCATCTTCTTCTTAAACACCCATTTTCTCCCGATGGGCTTCCTTCTAGCCGGCAACTCCACCAGATCCCATGCCTCAATTTTATGCAAGGATGCCATTTCATCAACCATGGCCTCCTTCTAGAGTTTTCCATCCTCTGAATATACTGCCTCCCTGACGGTTCTGAGATCATCATCAGTTATAGTTAAAGCAAAATTTGAATAGAAAGCAGATGAACTCTGCCTTTCTGGTTGTCTTCTTTCCTGAACTGATCTTCTAACAGTTGGAGTTCGTGGCTCTTCCTCTTCTAAGTCTTCTTCTGTTGTAGATTCTGATTCATCCTCCTTTAGCTCAAACTCTATATTCTCAGGTTCCTTTGGTAGGACTTCATGTTTAACAATATCTTTCACCTCTCTAAACACCACATCTCGGCTGTACACAACCTTCCTTTTTTCCAAGTTCCAAAGCTTGTAACCCTTTAAACCATCCTTATACCCAATAAATATGCACCGTTCAGATTTATTATCCAACTTGCTCCTTCTTTCCTTTGGAACATGTACATATGCGTCACATCCAAATACCCTCAGATGTGAAAGAGAGGATTTCTTACCAGTCCATATCTCATGTGGAGTCTTATCCTCCAACACTGATGAAGGTGATCTGTTAACCAAGTAACATGTAGTCTCCACTGCCTCTGCCTAGAATTCTTGTCCTAACCCGATACCACTGAGCATGCTTCTTGCCTTTTCCATCAGCGTTCTGTTCATTCTTTCTGCAACTCCGTTTTTCTGAGGTGTGTATGGAGTAGTCTTCTGCCGTGCTATACCACACTTCTTACAGAACTCTTCAAATTCCTTCCTGCAGAACTCCCCACCATTATCCGTCCTCAGCACCTTTATCTTCTTCTCTGTCTGATTTTCCACCAGAGCCTTAAATTCTTTAAATATGTCAAAGACTTTAGATTTCTTCCTCAAGAAATATATCCATGTATTCCTTGAGAATTCATTTATGAATGAAACATAGTACACAAAATTACCCAGTGATGAGACCGACATAGGTCCAAACACATCACTGTGCACAAGCTCTAATATCTTGTTCACCCTCTTAGCACCAGAAGGAAAACTCACCCGATTCTTCTTCCCATATACACAATGTTCACAGAAATCAAAATCCAGAGAGCTATTAGACATACCTTCTACCATACCATTTCCATGCAGTATCCGAAGGCCCTTCTCTCCAATATGTCCAAGCCTTTGATGCCATAGCATGGCCTTTTCTCCAGAGACCGCTAGGCTTTCCGCTCCACTTTCGGGAACCACAGAACTGTTGCACCCATCAATAACAGTGTTTCCCTGAAGCTTGTACAGAGTTCCAATGTGAACTCCCCGCATTAATACCAGTGCTCCCTGAACCATCTTACAGGTATCTTTCTCGAACACTTTTTTTACACCTGCATCATCCATCTTACTTACAGAAATCAAATTTCTGGCCAATGCAAGAATGTGCAGAACACCAGGAAGTGTTCTAATCCTTCCACCTTGCAGCTTCAGCTTGAATTTTCCATGTCCAATGATTCTAGCCTTCCTATCATTACCTAAGAAGACATCATCGCCATCATATTTCTCATACTCGTAGAACCACTCCCTATGGGGAGTGAAGTGAAAGGATGCACCTGATTCAATCAACCATGACTCATGATCTACATGTGTATTTGAAGAAGAAGCCAAATACACATCCCCACCTTCATCCGAGGTGATTTTTGCCTTTGCAAAAGGAGCATCATCATATCCCTTTCCTTTCTCAGGAACTTTAGATCTGCAGTCCTTTTTGTAGTTCCCTTCCTTTCTGCATTTCCAGCACACCTTTACAAACTTTCCAGGAGATTTAGATCTCCCTCTAGATTTAGATCTCCCACTCGAAACCTTATTCTTGTTTATGTTCTAGGACCTTCCTCGTACAGATAAGGCATCTCCACTCTGACCCTCCATATTTCTCTGTCTCATTTCCTCCGACAGCAAGGCTAAGACAATGTCATCAAAATTCAAGGTAGTTGTATTTCTACCTATTGCAATAACCAGACTGTCCCACGAATCTGGTAGATAACACAACAAAACGATGCACTTATCTTCATCTGAGATTTTAATATCAACAGATGATAACTGACTTACCACAGTATTGAAGGCGTTCAGATGCTCTTTCACCGAGTCTCCATCCTTCATCCTCGGGTTATACAGCTTTTTCCACAGGAACAATTTGTTCACCAGAGACTTAGATTGGTACAAAGTCCCTAGCTTGTCCCACAAGGTCTTCGTCGTAGCTTCCCTAGATACATTCAACAATACTGAATCTGAGACACACAACCGTATTGTGCTCTTTGCCTTCTAATCTAGTTTCTTCCAGGCTTCATCTGAAATTTCTGTTGGTTTAGTACCTGGATCTACCGCGATCCACTGGTCCTTTTCCACCAGCAGATCCTCCATCTTGAGCTTCCACAACTTAAAACTCTGACCATTAAATTTCTTGATCTCTATCTTCCCATTGCTCGCCATCTTCTTTCACCGCAAGAATCGATCTCGCAAATCTCCCACTGAATAAGGTCTACCTCATGCCTGAGCAAAAAACCCCTCAGCAGCAAAGGCGTCCCCTTGAAGCTGAAACTTGGCTCTAATACCAAATGTAGGTTTTAACCCTGTACAGAAATTATCTACGAATGAATTTTTAAAATAGAAAATAAACAGTAGCGAGAGCATAAAACATAAAACAAATAAACATAGAGATTTTCCCCTAGATCCCAAATCGAGACGACCAACTTGATTTTTCATTATATTCCTTTTAGTGTTACAAAACATATATACATTTCGAAGCATACATAAACCCCAATCCATTAACCCTGGATTAGAACATAACCATTGTTCCCTTGACTGAATCTAGAAAATACCAGGGGCCGAAAACCATCATGCCCCAAAACCATGTGAAAACCCATGCACAAAACCATGGGCGTGTCTGCCCACTGGAAAATAAGGACCAAAATAATTTCTGGGGCGCTGCCCCAGACCCTGATAGGGGGGGTTGTCGTCCCGCCTGTGACCCCCCCCCCCCGCGCGTACGTTGCACTCAGCGCAATGTACAGGGGGGGCTATTTCCCCTGCGTGACTAGTCGTAGAAAGAATATAACACAAACCCAACAGTTCTTAAGAAGGGTAGGAGTACATGGGTGATTGTTGGTCTAGTTGTTGTGACATCAAACTTAACCTATTTAATAGATATTTTGATTTTTTTCATTACATATTTCTTTGATAAGGGGTTTAATAAATTCATGGTTGTATTTCTTATCCATAATAACAACTCTTTCTTTATACATATTGATGGGATTATTGAGACAATGGAAGAAGAAATAATGATAGGTTGGGATTTGGTTAAGATATATTTTTGCGCCATTGATTAGACTCTGAGTATTATACTCATGACACTAATGATGTAGGTATGAAAGGAAGGTTGAAAATCAGGATTTGATTACCAAGTGACTAGTTTTCTTAGCTCCCATATCCATGGCCTACTAACACCTTCAATCATTGAATCAATAGATTAAATTACTAGAAGTAAACTTCAATCTATAAATAGTGAGAGTAAATACCAAACACAATGCAAAAAAAAATGTGTGTGTGCAAACTAATGCACTCTAATCCTAAGGTCTTCCTTATTTCCTTACCTTGATTTAGTTATTCTACTTGCTCACTTATATTTCATTTAGAGTGAAAAGAAATAAACCTCAACTCCTTCAAAAATTCATATGATTAAAACCAAACAATAAGAGTTATGATAATTATAAATATTCACTTCAATTTTAACTCTTATATATCCAACCACCAAATGATCTTCTTATTTGTTTTCCATTAGCATATCATAAGATATACTAGCTTTCTACAATGACTCCAAAAATTCTATAAAGACCATATATTTAGTGTCAAGTACAATGGGACTCCATTAGGAATGTTTCTTTCCTTGATATGATAACTCAATTAAGTTATGAAAAGAAAATGTATTTATTATTTGCTTAAATTATTAAGAGGAACAAAGCAAAGAACATACTCTAACTACCTAAATGCAAAAGTTAAGATAATATAACTATAATTTAGAGAACCAATTTCTATGCTATCAATGGCTTTGTGAAAGGAAAAAGAATTCTATTGTATCTTGGTCCATTTTTATGAAGAAATTGATAGCACATTATGGTGATATTAAGAGAAATACATGCTTTAGTCAATTAGTAAATATTTGGAAGAGGGTCCCATTTACATAGCACATTAAATAATTCCAAAAGTTGAGTATCATGGTAAAGAACACGTTAAAGGATAAATTTTTATTTCTATTTATGAGAGATTTAAAGGTAATCATCCAACATGAGGTGCATTACTTTTAACCTATATCCCTAGAGCATGATTTTGTTCTAGCAAGGATTGTTAGAATTGAAAATATGGCTACTAGAAAATTGATCACTAATAAATATAGAGAGCATCATGCTCCCTCTCCTACACTAACAATATTGACATTTTAACAAATGGATGAAACAAAAGAAAAGTGACTATGTTTCAATGGTGACAATAAGTACAATAAGGGGTTTAAATATGTTGAGAAAAAAAAATTCTATGTGGATTATGAAGAGGAAGAAGATCGAGAATTAGAACCATCACCAGATTTAGAACTAGAAGATACTACAACAATATCTTGCCATGCATTGACCAACATCAATACCCCACACACCCTAAAGATACAAGGACATATCAAAAAGAAAAATGTTACAATGTTGAGTGATTCAGGAAATACCCTTAACTTCACCAATTACAAATTGAAAAAACTTATTAACTACTTTGTATATCGAACATTAGAATTTCACGTAATGATTATAGATGGGCGTACTATAAATTGATCAAGGAACTTCCATAGTAATAAGATAAATATGGGGGGGGGTTATTTATTGGATAGTCCCATGATTGCAACCAAATAGGTGGTGTTGATGTTATATTAGGAGTCCAATGGTTAAAATAATTGGGAATTATGGCCCATAATTTTCAAGATCATTTCATGAGATTTTCCTAAAAAGAAAAGGAAAATAAGCCCAGAGGTAACCAAGGGAAACCCTATAAAGTGATAAGATCTAATAGAAAGACAAAATCACTAAAAAAATGACACCATGGTGTAACTACAAAATGATGTTTGTTACATGTTAAAGCATCTATATCCTCTACTTTAAATGATCTCCAAAAAGTTGTCAACAATCATTCCAATGTATTTGGAGAGATGCCTAAGGGTATTCCACTCTTTTGAGATCATTACCATGCTAGTCATTTTCAAGCTAGAATTTTACCACCTAATAGTAGGCTTTACAGGTATCCATATGCATATAGGAGTGAGATTGAGCATATCATTCAAGAAATATTAGGGGTTGTAATCATTCAAAATAGCCATAGTGATTTCTCTTCACCAATAGTGATGGTTATAGAAAATGATGGTTCATGGTTTATGAGTCCAAATTACAAACAAATAAAAAAAAATGATAATAAAAGATAAGATTCCCATTCCTATAATTTATGAATTATTCGATGAATGTCATGGAGAATTTTTATTTACTAAGTTGAATCTCCATTCTAGATCCATCGAATCATAACGAGGCAATTAGACAGTCCCAAAATAGCCTTTAGAACACTTGGAGGTTATTATGAGTTTTTGGTTATGCCATTTGGACTTACTGATGCACCTTCAAAATTTCAAATCTTGATGAATTCTATATTCAAACCCTTATAATTTTTGTGTTAGTATTTTTTGATGACATGCTAATCTATAACAAACTTTTGGAAAAGCATGTAAAACATGTTGACATGGTCCTGACACTATAGGTAAATCCTTCCAAGTGTTCTTTTAGGGTTCAATAAATGGACTATTTGGGTCATATTGTTTCCTGTGAAGGTGTCAAAGTGGACCCTAACAAAATCAAAGCTATGAGGGAATGGCCAATCCCTAAGATCTTGAAGAAACTTAGATGATTCTTAGATGATTCTTGTTGCTATTATGGTCAAATAGCAACAACTCTAACAAAATTATTGAAGAATCATTTTCTTCGACTAAAGAAGTAAACAAATATTTTGAAAAACTAAAAGAGACTATGTGTACAACTCATGTCCTAGCCAAAATTGAATTCACAAAAACCTCTATTATGGAGTGTGATGCCTCAAACCATGGCATTGGTGTAGTTTTTATCCAAGAAGGAAGTCCCCTTGCTTTTAAGTAGCAAACTTAAAGGAAATAAGTTACTCAGAGCCATATATGAAAAATAAATGTTGGTCATGCTACATTCAATTAAGAAATGGCATCCATACCTAATAAGAAGACACTTAAAAGTAAAAATAGATCACGAAAAATTTAAGTACTTATTGAAATAAATACTATCTTTAAAATACAAAAAAAATTAGGTTACAAAGATGCTAGGTTATGGCGTTGAAATCATATATAAAAAGGAAAAACAAAAAATTGTGGCAAATGCACTCTCAAGAAAAGAGAAAGACACAAAGGGTTTATTATGCATTATTACCATACCATAATCTAAACTGGGTGGAAGAAGCAAGGATATAATGGAGAAAAGATGAGAAGGTATGCAATATCACTCAACAACAACAAGAGTAATGCGATAGAAAAAATTTACATGGAAGAATAATCTTTCGTAGTATCAAGAGCAATGATTCTTATGTAAGAATTATCAACTCAAATACAAATGTGCAAAATTTTGTGGTTGAATGTGTGGTATGCTAATAGAAATAGGGAGAGTCAGTCAAGACCCCATGGCTCCTACAACCATTATCCATACCAAGCCAACATTGGAATATGTTTCAATGGATTATTACATGTTTATCCAAATATAGAGGAAATAATGTCAGTACAGTAGTGGTAGATATCATGATAAAGTATGCCCATTGCTTCTCTATTTATAATCCCCTTAAAGCAAGTACAATGGTAGAATAATTAATGGAAATATTTGAAAAATTACGTGGAATAGTCAAGATTATTTTAAGTGACAAAGATCTAATTTTCACTATAAATTTTCGGATTGAATTATTTTCTTATTTGGGTACTCAATTGACACATAGCTCATCTTATCATCCTCAATCCAATGGAAAAAAGATATTTTGAATAAATATTTATAAGGAAATATATGTCACTCTACATCTAATAAACAGACACAATGGTTTAAGTGGTTTCCCTTGGCAGAATGGTGGTATAACACCTACTTCCATATTTCACCAAAAATGTCCCCATTTATGGCACTTTATGGATATCATCCTCCATCTATTGCATCAACCTTGAGAGGGACTATAATGGCTAAAGTAGTGGATGACCACATAAGGCATCAACAAGAGGTTCTCAAGCTATTGAAGTACAACTTGGTTATAGCAAAAAATAGGATGAAAAAACAAGTAGATTAACATTGTAGTGAAATGGAATTTGTAATGAGGTATTGGGTATTTGTGAGACTACGACAACATAGAAAAATTCTCGTCAAGAAACAAAAGGAAAATAAGTTAGAACTAAGGTATTATGGCCCCTATAAGGTGTTCCGGAGGAATGGAAGTATGCCTTACAAATTGGATTTTCCTCCATATTCATACGTCCATCGATTCTTCCATCTTTATTTCTTAAAGAAGGTAATTAATGAGAATATCCCAATCTGAACTATTTTACCAGAGATTAATGAAGGGAAAATCATACTAGGTCCAGAAAAAATCATAGAAACAAGGATTAAGCAGCTAAGAAATCAAACAATTACTGAGTACCTCATAAACTGGAAGAACCTACCAATGGAAGAGACAACGAGGAAAGATGGGTTGTTCATGCAAAAACACCCACATTTCTTCAAGTGTCGATGAAAACACTTGTTTTAATGGGAGGGGAATGTTAATCCCTCTATAAACCTCATGTTAACCCTAAACCCCCTTATTAAGCCCTAGCTGTTGATTTATTACATGCATATTAGATATTGTGATGTCGACTAGAATCTTTCATTGTAAAATTTCATTATAATTGTACAATTGTCTCCAATATATATACAATAAGGATACCTAGTCTTAGGATGACCAAATCTTGTGTTATACATTGTATTCATTGTAAATGGAGGTTCTCCCCTCGATGTGGACCTGAATTATTGGTTTATTATCACTTTTAAGGTACAAGGTTCATAATAAAAACAACCATAAGCCCCCTCATTTCTCTTTATGGCTTCCCTCATTCCTCTAGTATGAAAGTGATAAATATGTATATCCATACAACCCCTTTCATGTGATACATGATTAGACAATATTGTATTCAAAATTTTAGAGCATGTGACAAAATATCAACCCAAAAATGCCTCATAATGTGCACAATGCCATGAAACCACATTATACTACCCTATTAATCCATCTATGGTTTTCCTCATGCATGACTATGAAAAATATCATATGAGAATCTAAGAAAATGAACACAATCAAAGTGGTATTTGATGGAGAACCATCAACACAAGAAGACATGAGTATCTTATGGAAGAAGATTCACCAATAAGCATATGCTATTGACATTAATATAACATCAATATTTACTTACATTGAAATTTTTAAAATATGGGATTTGAACAACACTATGTTAGTAAACAATTTATTACTCCATAATTTCAAATTGAACTCACATATATCATGCTAATCAAGAATAACTATATTTACAAATAGACAAAGTTTGTTGTTTTAACCAAATTTCCAAAAAGAAAAAAGATGTTGTTTTATCCAAGTATTTGAAAAAAAGTTGGGATTTTATCTTTCTAATTTCTATGGTCAAATGGAAGTTAAAACAATAAGTTGTCAACCTCAAAATCTCCCTATAATCACTTGGTAAATAATGATTTTGAAACATAATAATTGTTGCTCAAAACATCATCATAGAAATGTTGTTGTACGCTTCTCTTCCTTTTTCTCAAATTTCCAAGCTTGTTATTAATAGGGAATTTATGTAGCCTAGCTTGGGTTCATAATCAAATTGTTGAGGGGTCATTTCAAACAAACTTCATATGGCTAGTAAAACAAAGTACACAATAACCAAGTTGTTTTTGGGTGCGATAAGATAAATAATTTTATTATAATTCCAAATAAACCCATGTCAACCAAATAATCCACCAAGGATCATTAAATGCCAACCAAATATGGAAACTTTCATCTCATACGAGATATACATCAATGAACAAATGCTTCAAAAATTGTAAAGAAATAAGGCATTATTACTTTAAGAAAATGCATCAAGTAGAATCTCACATTGGCTCACAAATTGTTGGGAAGTAATGTACATTATTCATGATTAAAGTTTAGTAGTAGATGTATCATAACAATAATAAAGTAAATCCGCAAATTCCTTTATAAGCTAACTACAAATAAAAGAGAGGAATCCTCCTTTAATTGTTATCATTTGCTTGCAATAATCAATTTCATGCAAAACTCAATTACATAGGAAATGGTTGAGTGAAATTAGCATGAAACCATGCTTATTTAAATATTTAGACCTCCAAGGAACATTGCTAATAAGAATAAAACGAGAAAGGATATTAGTGACATTTTTTAGGGAATAGTGGGAAAGGGGATAAATGCACCTATAGGTAATCTAGATCTAAAATATGGGGTTTTAGATATCCTAAGAATGACGGAAAACATATTTCAAAATAAGAGACTTAATAGCACACCAATTAATGTAAATTACCTTCTTCATTTACTAAGAACAAGTATTGGAGTTAACAACCAAGTGATGAAGGCCATGAGAAACTACAAAGGCAATACACAAGGAATGGACAACATAGTTTATCTCCACTTCTAATTAAAAGCGTTGATTAGAATACTTTCCCAAGGCTGATTAGGCACGAATATGAAAGTTCTATTAAGGTAAATACCCAAACTCTTAGTGGATTTATATATACTTTGACATATCTAGTAACAAATTCCTTGATAAATCTCACTAACAAAGAAAATTTCAAACTTATAAAACAATATTTCCCAAACAGGGAAAATTTTAGGGGCTAATATTCATAGATGGGCTAATTTTCCATGCTTTCTCCAAAAAAAAGGTTTGCCAATTCCCATTTTTTCCTAAAAATGATTCGCCCAAATTTTATAAGAAAAAAATATTCTACTTAAAAATCGCCAAAATTTTATAGGGACTATATAAAATCATCAGAAGTTTGAATATTTTTACTAAAATATCACCAAACATTTTATAGTTTTCATATTATGGATTAGTAAGATTCGCCAAGGTTTCTAATCTTTAAGATAAATTTCCATCCCTAAAATTTTCCTTGTTCCCAAATAAGGAAGTAGAGAAAACATAACATTAAAAGAAAATCATGACACAATGAACCTTTAGTTTTTCGATCTTAACTTACTCATCATCCTTATATCCATTAAAATATATACTTCACGAGTTGATGCAAAAAACCTTATAAATTTGTCCTCTTAAATTTTTCAATACCATATTCTTCGTTGACTTATATGCCTTATAAATTAATTAATAATATATAAAATATCAATAAATAATAATTGTTAAATTTTAAAACTAGTATTAAATATTAACTAATCAACTTTAAAAAATGTAATATTTTAATATTTTATTTTCCATCATGAACCTTACGTAAACAACCAAAAGCCAAATGCTTTACTAATTGAATAACGTACCTTTGCTATTTATATTCAATACAAAGAATCACCCACATTTGTTATTTGTATTTAATGAAAGGAATACCTAATGATTTACGACTATGTCATATGGCTTTGATATAGTCTTCCTCATCTCGTTCTTTTCAAGTTTTTGTTTCAAGTTTTCTATTGTAAAGTATGACTATTAGGGTAGGAATCATTATAAGCATGATAGGATGCACCATGTTAGGAGAAGGAATCATAGAAGCATATGATTGAAATAAATAGAATAGCTGAAATAGAAGTCTATGGTTGTCACCTATAGAAGGTTGTAGCTCTTGGTGACCTCATTATAAGCATAAGTATTACGTATGGGAAGAAGAAAGTCACATAATATAAAAGCTCATCATACATCACTTAAGAGAAGCATTTTTTGGATCAGGATTATCAAGATCCTCCATTGGAATCTTCACTGGAAGGTTCACCTATTGATAGGAGCAAGTGCTTCACTGAGAATTCCACCTTTTATGGGATTCATGAATTAAAGGTATGATGTCATAAGATGTAAAGTAGATCAAAGGGATTGAAATTCATTCAATCAAGGAAGTTTTTGAAGGAAGTATAGGTGATCCAAAAGAAGAGTTGAGGTATGTATGCATATATATGGGTAAAAATCAAGTCATTTCATATGGTTGCAGGGATAAGTGCTCTATCTTGTGAGAATAATAAAAATAAAGGATCTCCCCCTTTGAAAAGATGCAGGAAGGCATGGGTCACATATTGACTAGATGAAATCAATATAATATGTCATCATATGAAGTATGAGGTGGTGGGAAAAATTGGAGGAAGTTTGATTGAAATTTCCTGGAAGGAAATGTGTGAAGAATTAAAGGAAGATATCATGAAAAATGCAACTATGGAGAAGGAAATCAACAACCAAGGTATAGAATATTTGACTATGATAGCTCCATGGGAAATATATAATAATCCTAATAAAGTCTGAAAATTAAAGATACCCTTGAAGTTGTATATATTTTTTGAGATGTGTCAGTATATATGCAGGATGTTGATGTAAACAAGGACATGTCATGATGAAAGACCATCACAAAGGTATTTTTTTATTTAATGTTCATTTTATATTTTTGAATAATATTTTTGTGGGATAATGTAGGGATATCAAAAGAAGTGTTGTATATGTCATCTACAATTGACACCCATGTGGCAAGATGAAAGATACTCAAGGAAACACAATGCGAAGAAGGCAATAATACATGAAGGAAAGGCCATATATGGACTAATGGATCATTTTCCAATGAAAGGATGACATGACTAACATGGTTCATGAATAAAAGTGATGGAGGTTCGAAGCCCTATGAAGAAGTCCCAAAAATAGGAAGACTCCTGAATAAAGAAAAATAAAATCATGACATAAAAGGAAGGAGTTCTACAAGTAGTTGGTTATCCCATGATCTCCACTGAAATAGTTGTTGGAAGCAAGTCCCTGGTCAAGATGGAGCTTGGTCAAGTACCTAGTTAAGAGGGAGCTTGAGTACATTCCTTTTTATAGGAATAGGTACATTCCTTCAATGGAATGGGTATGTCCTCCCTAAGTAGAGGGAGAGATAGACACATCATTCATGTCTTCACTTGGAAAGACAGAATGGAGGATTGGGTAAGCATCTAGCATCTGATATTCTTTGAGGATGAGTTAGGGAATCCAAGATAAGAGTAGTCGTAAAGGACCGATATTATTTGAGGACTAGGAATCCAATATAATAATAGTCTTAGTGGAACACTCTAAGAACCCGAGTGGGGTATGTTCCGAGAGAGACAATGATGAGGGTTTCTATAAATAATTGGTCTCACTAAAAGTTTTCTCTAATCAAGTGGAGAGATAGAGTTTTTAATCAATGCCTTGCTATGTGACAATGCTAGATGATATGATGTTATATAGAGGGGTTACCAATCTGACTCTTCTTATGGGAATTCTTCAGATTGACAATGTCCAAGTACCTTGTATGGATTATGAATACCTCCCTATTTAAGAGGGAGTGTTGAAAAGTGTAACTAGGTTCGATCTTCATAATGACACGTGTAATCATGATTTTATATAATTGATTTAAATAATAAAATAAAATTATTTTTGTAATGCTTTATCATGGGTTTCATGCTCAAGGGATTTTATTTTATAGTTAAATATCCCATCGTGAGCTATTAGGTTTGGTCATCAAGTCATAAAGTATATTGAGTCAATGTCATGGATTGAAGACCCAGTTGGGAATGTTACATATGTATTTGGGTCTAGAATATCCTCCAAGACCAATTCGAAGCACCTCCAAAAATTCAGTCTTCATCAAAGCAATAAAAAATCTCTAAAGATCAAGTCGGCCTCAAGTCATGGTTAAGAAGCATATATAAGGAGGAACTCAGACTCTCTCAAGGAAACACTTCAAACTCATAATTCAAGCAAAAGGAAGAGAAAAAATGTGCGAGATAAAGGAGGACGAAAAAAGACAAGAATATCAAATTTTTGGGATCGGTTTTGGGTTACTTCTCTCCACACATGCGAAGAGATCTAAGGTTTCAATTGGTTGTAGAAAGACCGAGTTGCAGTCACATCAAAGTGTCAAAGAGTGGTGTCAAAAAGGTCTAGTTTGAAGGATGAAATCAATGGTAAAGATAAGGAGGCATAATGAAGGAAAAAGAATATAGATCTCTCCATTATCTTCTCTCTCATGTGATCTAGGTTTTCCTGAAGTTCAGGCTGAAAAGTTGCAGAAATTGTAGGGAAGTTGAAGTTGTAATAAGGAAGGGAAAGTTTGTAGTAAGAGGGTTTTTGAGGTCTAAAATTGAAGTCAATGAAGAAGTTTCTTTGACTTAATGATTGACTTGGTCTCAGAGGATTCTTGGTCAAGGATCTAGGTCTTCTAATTTTTCAATTGAATATTCTATAAGAAGAAGAATTCATTTGGGTTTTCTTCTAAATATTGGAGATTTTTTGGCCTTGGCTGATTGCCTATATTTTCTGTCTCTTGTCTCTTTGTTGTTTATGGTTTGATAGTTTTTTGATGAAGAAGAAAATTATAATAATCTAAGTCAAAAGAAGAGCCTAATCTAAAGAAGTAAAAAGAACTTCAAAAGAAGTTATCATCAAAGTGAAAACATTTAATCTTAATGCCCTAGATTTATCAACACCACATAGACAAATGTCCCTAAGAAACAAAAGGACAATAAATTATCACTAAGGTATTACGACCCATATAATGTGTTATAGAGGATTGGAAGTATGTCGTACAAATTTGAGTTTCCTCCGTATTCATATGTACATTCAATATTACATATTTCTTGCTTAAAGAGGTAATCAATGACAATATCCCAATATGAACTATTTTACTAGAGTTTAATGAAGAAGTAGAAATCATACTAGATCCAAAAAAAATCATAGAAACAAGGATTAAGTACCTAAGAAATCAAGAAATTATTGATTACCTCATAAACTAGAAGAACCTACCAATGGAAGAGACAACAAGGAAATATGGGTTGTTCATGAAAGAATGCCCACATTTAGTCAAGTTTTGATGAAAACACTTATTTGAATAGGAGGGGCATGTTAATACATCTATAAGCCTCATGCTAACCCTAAAACCCCTTATTAAGACCTAGATATTGAGTTATTACATTTATATTATATATTATGATGTCAACTAGAATATTTCAATGCACAATTTCATTATAATTATACAATTGTCTCCTATATATATACACTAAGGATACCTAGTCTTAGGATGACCAAGTCTTGTGCTATACATTATATTCATTGTAAAAGGATATTCCCCCCTAGAAGTGGACCATAATTATTGGTTTCTTGTCATTTTTAAGGTACGAGGTTCATAATAAAAACAACCATAACCCCCCTTATTACTCTTTATGGCATCTCATTCCTATAGTATGAAAGTGATAAATATTTATATTCATAAAACCCCTTGCATGCTATACACGATCAGACAATATTGTAATCAAAACGTTAGAGCATGTGGCAAAATATCAACCCAAAAATGCCTCATAATGTGCACAATTCCATGAAACCACATTATACTACCCTATCAATCCATCTATGGTTTTCCTCATGAATGACTATGAAAACAAATCATATGAGAATCCAAGCAAATGAACACATCAAAGTGATATTTGATGGAGAGCCATTGAGACAAGAAGCCATGGGTACCTTATGGAAGAAGCTTCACCAATAAGCATATGCTATTGAAATTAATATAACATCAATATTTCCTCACATTGAAATTTTGCAAATATGGGATTTGAAAAACATTATGTTTATAAACTATTGAGTACTCCATAATTGCAAATTAAACTCACATATATCATGCTAATCAAGAATAATTGGATTTTAAAAAAGGTAAAGGTTTTTTTTTAAACCAAATTTCCAAAAAGAAAAAGGATGTTATTTTATCCAAGTATTTGAAAGAAAGTTGGGATTTTATCATTCTAAATTCTATGTTCAAAGGGAATTTACAACAATAAGTTTTCAACCTCAAAAGATCACTATAATGACTTGGTAATTAATGATTTTGAAACATAATCATTGCTGCTCAAAACATCATCATAGCAAGGTTGTTGTAATTTTCTCTTCCTTTTTTTCAAATTTCCAATCTTGTTACCAATATGTGATTTGTGTAGCCTAGATTGGGTTCATAATAAATTTTTTGAGGAGGGATTTCAATCAAACTTCATATGGCTAGGAAAATAAAGTACACCATAACCAAGTTTTTTGTGTGTGATAAGATAAATAATTTTATTTATAATTCCAAATAAAACCATGTCATCCAAATAATCCAACTAGAATCATTAAAGGAAAACAAAATAAGGAAGCTTTCATCTCATAAGATATATACATATGTTATAACTTCGTAATTCCTCCAGGCTAAGGAGAGGAACCCAAAGGTAACCACAAACCAAACTTTAGGGCTGGAAGCTAGCCCTTCCAAACCTAGAGAGGTCTGTCTATTGTGAAATATTATGGATCTTAGGCTAGGTATATAGATAAAGGTAGAATCATTTTAATAGTTTGATGGAAGGGGATAGGGAAAATCCATTGGGCATGGTGTCAAATTAAGCTAAATATTTTCAGTGCTATGATGGGAAAATGAAGAATCCTTAGACAGGGGCAAGGTAAGAAATCATTTATGGTGTCTTTGTTAAAAAAATTTGTATAGAGGTGAGCAGAGGAATAATTAAATTTATAATATCTAGAGCATCTAACTGAGGATGAATTTTAGATATTATGATGGAGAAAAAAACACTGAAAATTTTAGTTACTTATAACAGAGCACCTGAAAGTGAATTCTGAAATGAATTTGTTTAACTAAACACTAAAGAAATAACATTTAAGCATGAACATAACATAATATATGAAATAACACATAAAATAGATAAACATCACCATAAATGATTGACACATGAATCCCTGAATAAGTAGGCTTCGACCTTCATCATTCACTGAAATTTTCAAATGGAATTGTACAATGCACAATGGCTTTTCTCTATCAGATGCTAAACATCTCCTTTCTCATATAAATTTACAAATTATAAAGGAAAAACTATTTCCAAAGCTAAGGAGGTCGAGTTAAACCATTTCCCAAAAGATAGTGTCAGTTACATTAAGATTTAGAACTTTCTGCTAGGAAATAGGCATCAAATTTCTAGAAAATAAGGGTCAAATATTAGATCATATCTTTTGAATAGTTATAGATGCTACAAAACTAAAGGGGGTTTTTTATACATGAGCTTGTGCTTGAGAGAAAACTCTCTCAGTTATCGAAAATTATTCTCCATATCCTCTGAATCTATGCCCAAAGATCATGGATAAAACAAGAAATGACAAAATCTAAAAAATAAGCTATAAATATTCATTCGAATATTCCAATATATGACACCCGTGAAGAAACTGAATGAGGTTTTTGTTATTTAACTCATTTGTGACAAAAAACCTCTTTTTTTCAAAATTCATCTCCATTTGATAAAAAACAGATAATGTAGTTGACTGCTAAAATAGTAAAAAGCACTACAACATGATTGTTAGAGAAATTTTGAGGTCTAAAATGGGCTTCCTAAGAAAAATGTACAATCAAAATAAAATTTATAAGAAACAATAGGATTCAAGATTATTATGTCAACCATGGGGGATGATTCACCATTTTTGTTGTAAAAAAGTAAAAATATTAAAAAATAATAGAATAATAAAGATCATATTTTGATTGTGAGTACTTGTTGGATGAAAATTTTAATTCCTCATCTAAATACCCATGTTGCATACTTTCGATGGACCCTGCTACACGAAAAATGAGAGATACATGAAAAAACATGGTTGCAATCATGTTTTTCATGTATCTCTCATTTTTCGTGTAGCAGGGTCCATCAAAAGTATGCAACATGGGTACTCCTATGATAAAGAATCAAATTATCCATCCAACAAGTGTTGTCACTCGAAATTTGCGTAAACCCATAGGGAGATAAGTTGAAAAATTAGTTTTTTTCTTTTTTCCTTCTAAAATTTGATGATATAATCTAATATTATTTTATTATTTTGACTATTATTTTATAATTTCCTTAGGAGGCCCATTTTAGACTTCAAAATTCCCCTAATGCTTTCCATTTTAGGCACATTTGTGAAATTGATAATTTCCTTCAACTTTAATTGATCCAAATAGATTGCAAATGATGTATGGAGCTTCATCAACCTCTTTAGGACCTTCAAACCCCTTATTTTCTTTTTTCTTTAAACCACCAACTTTTCAGCAGGAACACAATAAATCCCCTGCAGTATAAACGCAACAAGTGTCCCACTAACATCCAGAGCACCTCGGGAAGATAGATAATGAACGCGATGATTTTTTTAAATAAAAAACATGTCTTTATAACCTTTCATATAGTCTGGAACTTTTTTTGAGTGTAATGATGATTTTTCACATTTAAAAATGTACAAGCGCAACACAAGGGAGAAGCGTAGCAACAAAATTACACCTTTGGTACTTGCAAGTGGTGACAAGGATATGACATACAATTTGGTTTGACTATGTAACTGATTGAGAAAACACCACTAACTTCTCCCAATGATTAAAAACCAAACTCGCTATTACCTTTATCCATGACTTGGATGACATATTAACCCTAGACTTACTAAACTAGTCTTTTAAGAAATCGATGACTAGATTTTTGTCATCACTCAAAAAACTTTAATATATCCTGCCCTAAATTGACACGAAAGACTTAATCTAACACTCTTCATAAAAACTAAGGACTTGATCTCACACTTTTCACAAAAACTAAGGACTTGATCTCTATGAGATCATAGCAACACTTTTACAAATTGACCAAAATGATGAAAAGAATAAACCTGACTTTGATTCAATACAGCATAGGACTCTACAACATCAATGCACATATGCTCCAAAAATTGTAAAGAAATGAGGCATTATTACTTTAAGAAAATGAATCAAGTAGAATCTTGCATGGGCTCAAAAATTGTTGGGAAGTAATGTACATTATCCGAGATTAAAGGTTAATAGTAGATGTATCATTAAAAAAAATACAATAAAGCCACAAAGTCCTTTATAAGCTAACTACAAATAAAAGTAAAGAATCCTCCTTTAATTATTGTCATTTGTTTGCAATAATCAGTTTCATGCAAAACTCAATTACATAGGAAATGGTTGAGTGATATTAGCATGAAACCATGCTTATTTAAAGATTTAGACCTCCAAGAAACATTGCTAATAAGAATAAAACGAGAAAGGATATTAGTGACATTTCTCAGGGAATAGTGGGAAAGGGAATCAATACACCTACAGGTCATCTAGATCTAAAATATGGGTTTTTGATATTCTAAGAATGGCGGAAAACATATTTCAAAATAAGAGACTTAATAGCACATCAATGTTCAATGTCAATGACCTTCTTCATTTACTAAGAACAAGTATTGCATTTAACAACGAAGTGATGAAGGCCTTGAGAAACAAAAGAAATACACAAGGAATGAACAACATAGTTTATCTCCACTTATAATTAGAAGTTTTGATTAGAATACTTTCCCAAAGTTGCTTAGGCATGAAGATAAAAGTGCTATTAAGATAAATACCCAAACTCTCCATAGATTTATATATACTTTAACATCTCTAGTAACAAATTCCTTGATAAATCTCACTAACAAAGAAAATTTGAACATTATAAAACAATGTTTCCTAAATGAAAAAATAGAAAAAACTTAAAAATAAAAATTAATTAATTAAACTTATAAAACAATATTTCCCAAAAAAAATAGAAAAAGCATAACATTAAAACAGATCATGACACAATGAACCTTTAGTTTTTCACTCTCAATTTACTAATCATCCTTATCTCTATTAAAATATATGCTTCATGAGTTGATGCAAGCAACCTTATATGCTTTTCCTCTTAACTTTTTCAACATCATATTTTTCATTGACTTTTATAAATTAATTAATAATATCAAAATATCAATAAATAATAATTATTAAATTTTAAAATAATATTAAATATTAACTAATCAACTTAAAAGACATAATATATTAATATTTTATTTTCCATCATGAACCTTAAGTAAACAACCAAGTACCAAATGCTTTACTAATTGAATAACATACCTTTGTTATTTATATTCAATGCAGAGAATACCTAAAGGTTTACCAGCATTTGTTATTTATATTCAATGCAAGGAATACCTAATGATTCCCCACCATGTCATATGCTTTAATTAGTTATTAGTGAGGTACACGTAGCTAACTACCCATTTCAATTTAACTTTATTACTGGTGGGTGAGGGATATATAACTAACTACCCATTTCTGTTTAACAACCATCATGAATGTTATAATAGTTTTATTACTGGTGGGTGAGGGATATGTAACAAACTACTTTAACAACCATAATGATTTTTTTAGTGGTATTATCACCCACATTTCTTTTGTGATTTTATCATCGATGGTAAGAGACATGTCACTAACCGCATAGTCTAAAAAGGCCGTATTTAATATTTTAAGTGCCCTAAGGGTTTTTGATATTGCTGAATCCATTTCCAACATCAAAAATGGATTCTAAGCACTCCAAGCTCCTGATTTTTCAAGTTTTAATTAACCAGATTCCCACAATTTTCTCCGTCCAAACCATTTCACGAGCTCGATAAACAACTTCCTAACTAACTACCCATTTCAACTTAACAATCATAATGATTCTTATATTTATTGGTCAAGGGGATGATGTCACCCATCCTAAATTAATAACAATGCAATGATGCTTCTATCGTTTATCAACCAAAATCAGCCAAGAACATAAGGCCACCAATTCCAACATAGCTATCCAAAATAACTCCAAAACCATATATTTATTTAGAAGGTAATAGGATATATATACACACCATCAAATCATTGAATATATTCAATGAAGCATTGCTTAGCTATAGGTTCTCATCATTGAAAACCTAGAGACTTTACCACTCAAATTTAAGCAGTAGGTTGGTTGAGGAGCTACTATACTGAAAATTGATTTTCAGAGACCCTGTACTTCTATAGTGTGAAGTGCCTCCGGTGTTGAGGGAGGGTCAGGGCGAGCACTCACCATATTCATACTCCCCTCGTTGTCATTCCTCTTATTGTTGTTGCGCGAGAGTTCCAGCAAATTCTGCCTGCAGGTCGGGCAGGAGGAATGCAAGGCGAGCCACGTATCTATGCAACGCATGTGGAAGCCATGATTGCACTTGGGCAGGATTCTGACCTCCTCGCCCACTACAAACTCCGCCAGGCAGATCGGGCAATCGGTGCCGGGCAGCTTCGACTCGGCGGCGCCGTACACCGCTGTGGGCAACGCCCGGAGCGCCTTGCGCTTCATTCCGGTGTTGACCACCCTGGTGGCCTCGGCGTCGTCCACGGAGGCGAACAACGAAGCCCTTGCGCGGGCACAACGGAACGCGCAACGGACGATGGAGTTGAAACCCATGGCGCATATGAGAGCGCAGAGCAGCGCCGCAAGAATGACGAGCATGTTGGTGTTGAAACTGCTCTCCCCGATGTACGGCGTATCGGCGGCTACCTTCTCCGCCGGATTCGAACTGAACCCCTCCGACGCCGCCGGCTCCAACATAATTCTTCTAGAAGTTTCCATCCATTCCAGAACCTTCTTGGAATTTATCATTCTTCAACTATCCAGTGCCCCCAAAACTTCTCTAAATCTGACCAGAAATCTCTGCTTCCTGCCTGGAGAAAACACCATTCAAACATCCATCTCCTTCATTTAGCAGAACTAAACTTCCAATTCTAACTGCAGCTTCAAGCATTCGGCGCCAAAACCAGATCTGAATTCGGCTGCCCTCTTTCTGGAGCTCTGATCAGCCAAAAGGACCAGTGGGCACATACTCATTTAATCCACGGCCTGTGTATATATATGAAGGCAGTGCAGGCAATTAATGGTGTCGGGTAGAGATTAAGCGATGGTCGAGTCCCATGGCTGCCAATTGCATCCATCTCTATCAGAAACCCTCACGGGCCCTTGTGGGTGAAGAGCTGAGCAGGCATGTGAGAAAGATAAGGGGGGGAGCAGAGCAGAGCAGGCGTGGCCGTGATGGGATTGAAACCAATGTTGTTGAGTCATCAAATTTAACATTAGCTCTGGATATTATTACAGGGGTAAACTTTCCCTTTCCATGTTTCTGAACTTTGAGGAATCGTGGGAGGGATGGTGTGAAGGGCCCATGGTTTCTATGAATGTTGTTTTGTGTACGCTGGGCAGACAAAGGGCAGGTACTTTCCGACATGAATGGCGCAGCACGTTAGGCATTGAAATCCGAAATAAAATGCCTCCATGGAACTTTATCTTATCTATCTATATTGTCTCTACAACCTTATTACTCACTCACTTTTTAGGTAATCTTTATCTGTACAACGTTCATATGTATTTACCATTACCCCAAATCAAATCAAATCAAATTAGAGTAAATACGTATTTACAAGTCTTTTCTATAAAATCAAACCAGTGTAATTTCTTAGGTTGTTTTACTCATGAGAAATAATATAGCAATAATGAGATGGGTTAAACAATGCTAATTGTAAAGTAAACTAGTAATTGTACCACATGTTGCAAAGGAAACCCCTAAGACCATAGAATCATTTCCAATCTAGCTTTGATATGTTTTTTTCTACAAATGGCATAACAAGGGGGACACTGCCATCTCCCATAGTTCTAGCAACAAGACTCAAGCAAGTTCCTCCATTCATAAAGAGATTCCATGCCCCCTCGTCCTCGTCTTGGTCCTATTCTTGTCTCAACAATGTCTCTAATAACATTGGCATAACAACAATAAGTGTTTGCTTAACAAAATAAACTGAAGGCACATTTGAATTACCACTTAGGTCTCCTACATATCCCTCTAGTATATCAATAGAACTCCAAAACTCGATAGCTTAAAGAGCAATTGTCTCTACTTTTGTTTTGATAACCTTTGTTGTAATAGAAAATATGTCTTGCACGTAAGGGACAAGCTTTTCATAATGTGTAGAAGCTATCAACACCAAGCATTCAAAAACAGCTTCTTGAATCCTTACTTTTGGGGACAGGGTTTCTTCAGACACTACTCTCATAATACAATCACTCTCTATATCATTATCAAAATTCCTCTGAGTAAAATTCAAAGAATTATGCAATGCTCAAGTAGTAGCAAGCTTCATTGCTAATATCAAATGAATTCATTCCTTGCACAAAAACTACAAGGATGTAATTCACCTGATCTTGGGCAAGACTATATACAAAAACCTCCTCAGAAAGATATCCAAGAGTTTCTAATGTGGCCTGTTTGGGATGTGTGGGTGGTTCCATTTGTGGGCCACCCATATTCAGTAATAATGTCTTGATGAGCTCTGGGCACTGGCCTTAAGGTAACTCAATGCCAACAATCTTTGCTATAACTCTATAACCCGCGATGAAGTAAATTGAGCATCTGTAACATGTGAAGAAAGATTTTGTAGTAAGAAGCCCCTGATCTGATTCTTCACGAATCCATCTAGGGAGAGATCCATCTCTATAATGCACAATGATCTTTCAAGATTTCGTGTTTCACATCCAAAATACCTGTTTTTCTTCAAGGAATTTTTTTCAGATCTGAAATTCATCTTTTTCTTTTACTCTCAAAGTGAAAGTACAAGATAAAAACTCATAGTTAGTTCACAACTTAAAATTAAGATACCTCAACCAGATTCCTTTGAAATGCATACTCTTAAATACTAAAAGGGCCTAAATTCAAGAAGCTTTTCATACATTTTACGTGGATTAAAAAAATATGGGAGAGTAAGTTAAATTGAATGCAAAAATATATATTTTGTAGCAAAATCATTGTCCGATATCGGAGAGTAAGTTAAATTGAATGCAAAAGTATATATTTTGCAGCAAAAGTAAATTGTCCTTAAATTTCTAGCGACAATAATTCCATATCAATTGAAATAACTCATATTAAGCATGAAGCAATTGCACAATTCCCACTATATAAAGCAAAAATTATTATTAAGTACATGATGGACCTTCACCATGATAAAGAAGAAAATATAAAGACAACCCTTAAAAATGACCACCTAAAGGTCAATGAATAAAAATAATAATAACTACTATATTCCATTTGAATCAAACATAGACTAGGCAAGTAGATTGATGACATGCTTGGGATTATCATTCCATGCAATAGTCAAACAAGATGCATGAATTGAACATCCATACATCCACAGTCTTCCAACCAAAAAATATTAGAGTCATACCTATAGCATTGGCCAACATTAAACAACAAACATGCACATGGGAACACTGTGAAGCTAGACATAAGTGCAGGAGAAAAATATAAGAAGATTTCTATGAGTTCTATGAGAAGAAAATTTATTCTGCATATGCATGCTTGATTTGAAACAAAATCCTAAACATAAATGCAATGTATAAAGGATATTTAATCTTTCAAATTAATAAGGGGAAAAACATGGAAGATAAGAAGGTGGAAATGCATATGCTTCGATCAACTTGGCTAATGCATCGGCATTGATCCTAAGAAAAAAAATGTGATTTCTTTTAGATGTAATAGAAGAAGGACTACTAATCACTTTGGCCATTTACAAAGTGGCATAAAAAGTGGTAGAAATAATGATAATTTTTTCTTGTTATGCAATATTGTCATTACCATTACTTATATCAAAGCAACCTTTGATGCTTTTGTAAGCACAACAAAAGCACCCAAGGTGGATGTTTTAGTTTTTAATAAAACAACAATACTAAGAGTTTCTTTCATAATCATGAATGCATTTTAAGCTCTCTTTGAGGCCCGCTAACAAGGACTCGGGAAAGAATTTCACAATATTACTGCCAAGCAATGGAAGAGATGAAAAGTTAGCATACGTAGGAGTCAAATTACCATATACTCTCAACTAAACAATTAAATGCATTTCCAAATCTTCTAGACACAATCAACTCGAAACAACTTGATGCACATTCATGTGAACCTATTATGCAGTCTCCTTATTCAGTTGATCATCAGATGACAAACATTCATCAATAAAGTCATTGTAATAGGCATATTGTTGCAACAACAGTACAAAATTTGAACCCAATGCATCATCCAAGTCACCAAGGACCCCAACTACAACCTTTGTTACTTGCTCATCCCTACATTTAACATGTATGAAAATATAAACGTCTATAAAAATTATGAGAATGAAGCTTAAGTAAACATAACAAGCACTGAAAACCTTATCTATAATTATGATAGCCTTGGAAACATTAGGAACACAACATTGAACTATGTCAGCTTTTCCCATAGGTCTCAACCCCGCAACATTAAAAATCCTATTCCTGCACAGATGTATGTCTACTATTTCAAACCTCCAAGCATTATAGTTGTTAAATGTATTTTTTCATTGCAAATTCTTCTTGTGTGAGGTGAGTTTTTATAATTCCTATTTTTTTAGGACAAAGGAGAGTCTGAATGTAGAATGAAATCCTTCACATAAGGATATTTCACCGTAGTAGTAAGACATGAAAATATTGTGAACATTACAGAAATAACAACCATAACAACAATTCAAAAAATACCCACCAGGCATAACATTGAAACTACCATAACAACAATCCAAAAAAGACCCAGAAGGCACAACATTGAAAGTACTTGCCATGTTAGTAAGGGAGGGAGAAATCACATCATCCTTGGACCCCATAAAATATTCCCAGAGTGACACGTCTTGTGAGTTTCATGCCTAATCTAGCTAAATATTGTGTGGTTCTTGGTGAAAAAATAAAAACCAATGGCATTATCCATTGTGTTTCATGCCTACTCTGGCTAAATATTGGGTGGTTCTTGGTGAAAGAATAAAAACAAATGGAATTTATCCATTTATGCTCATCATAATTCATCTCCAAATATATGGACAACTTCTATGTGAAAGCTTCCTTCACTTGTCAAGCTACAGAGCACTAGGTTTCATTCTATGTAATATTCCTTTTCAGGAATTTCCACAATTTCTTCAATGAGGACGCTGTATAAGGAAAACCTTGCAATAAAAACACAGAACAAGACTTGGATCCTCTTATATATGTTGTATGTAGCTTAAATATGCAATGACATTAGAAACAAATCATCCTAGCTACATTAAACAGATCTCCCCAGCTCATATATGCTCAAAAACACCCCAATCCCACAACTTCACAAAATAAAACTGCTGAAGACTGCAACAGCGTAATTTTCATTATGGTATCTACAGAAAAAGATGATTTAGTATAGATTTGGAACTTTCATTAATCATGAGATCAGAAATAAGAGGTTAGACCCCTTTTACAAGCACATCAGAACATCCCAGCAAGGGTTTCCGGCAAAATAACAATATAAAATGTAGCACTGCATAAAATAACGTTGTACACAGCAACTCTATATTAGCAAATGCTGAATATGATCTAAAATAGATGAATGATACAGAAATTGGCCCAAGGCCTTCCTCAATTGACCTCCCGAAGTGAAACATGCACCTCCTTCTCCAAAACAAGCATAAAATAGCAGGGTTTTACCCAGCAGCTACTGCACCTGCAAAAATGATGCAGTTACTGGAAGTGACTGCATTGTATATGATGCAGAATGGATATCCTCCAGATAGATGATGAATAATAGGCTTAGGACCTTCCCTTTTTATCTCACAACCAGCTAGATCAAAGGTGAAGATGGAGTTCCCGCATGAGAATTCTTTTGCACTAAACAGTGTTGCAGCTACAGCTAAACAACTAGAGCTTACAATCAGTCAAAAGACCAAACAAAGATGATTATTGAATGCCTTCCTTGATGATATCTCCTCCTTCTTATGCTTGGTGAGCTTCCTCTGATGATGTGACTTCCTTGAGAAGATTCCCCTTTCAAAACTGTGCTGCCCTAGTTAGTTTCCCTCCTCTTGTAACAACGTTGTTGACTTGTTCAACTGGATCTAGCTCATTGCTTTGCCCCTCTTTCACACCAAAGTGGCTTTATTTGTCCTCATAATTCAATCCCTTTTCACATTGGCATATGTTTTATTGTCCTCCCTACTCTTCTATTTCAAAAATGGAGCAGTTATAATATTCCAAGCAGCAGTGGCTAATTGGGAATATTGCAGTCCTCCCCGCTCAAAATTTGCTTGCCCACAAGCAATAGTAAGGAAGGATGCTGCAAGATTTTCTCTCCCTCCGAAGTGGCATCCTCATCTGGTAGATTCCTCCATCGAATCAGATATTCCTTGATGACTCTGTTTCTTAGCTGCCTCTCCCTTGTGTTTAAGATTGCTTCTGGCTGCAAAATCAGGTGGCCCTCATCATCAATAGGGGGGGGATCCATGTTGGCAACTAAATTCCTCCCAATGGCCTTCTTGAGGCAAGAAACATGGAAGATATTGTGGATCTTGCTCCCCTTAGGAAGCTCCAACTCATATGCTACCTTACCGATACATTTGACCACCCTGTATGGCCCATAGAAACGGGGTTTGAGCTTCTAAGCTCCCTTATCCTTGAGTGTGGACTATTTGTAAGGCTAAAGATGTAGATAGACAAGATCTCCCACCTCAAACTATCTTTCTATCTGACCCCGGTCTGCATACATCTTCTGCTGGTTCTGGGCAGTAGCAATGTTGTCCTTGAGTGCCCGGAGTATGTCCTGGTTCTCTTGAATCCATTCCTTTGACCTTGGAGCCTTACTTGCCCCAAACATAACATCAGAAAATGAGAGTGCCTCATACCCATATAAGGCCCGGAATGGAGTCATGCCAATAGAAATATGGTGAGTAGTGTTGTAACAATACTCTCCCAAGTGGAGCCAACACAACCAAGCTCTCTGCTACCCTGCTACATAGTTCCTTAAGTAGCCTTCTAGCCACTTGTTCACTATCTCGGTTTGTCCATCGGTTTGGGGGTGATAGCTAGTGCTTGGGGTCAAATCAGTCCCCACTAACCGGAAAAGTTCTTGCCAAAATCCACCCATCAAATCCCAGCCAAAAATGTTCTAATGGATGTAGTAGTTGTCGATGTCCCACCACAGTTTGGAATGCTTTTATCTAGGTCATGGGGTGCAAAACTTAAGGGAACCATACAGCTCGAATTCTCTTATGCCACTATCCCTATGTTTGGCCAGTTGAGAAATCTATATAGGGAGAAGAAAATGAAATATATGATCACTAACAAGGAAAAGCCAATAAATCATCCCATTAGTGCGGTGCACACAGATTTAAAGTCTTTTGTCTTGTATTCAGATGGTGGTTTAAATGATGAGGATGTTCAGTTGGTACAAGTAGATGAAATACTTGAGGTTTTAGAGAATTTCAGAAAAGTCCTCAAGCAGGAAAAAGAGAAAACAACAAGCACTTCTGAGTCTCCTGCCTGCCAGCAACAAAAAGATAGTGAACAGCCAGAAATCAGCCAAGGTAAAAAAGAAAAGAAACAAAATTCCAGCATCTACAAGAAGAAGAAGAAGGCCTATGGAGCATGGATTTTGATGGAGCTGTTGGTAAGGATGGAGTTGGTATTGGAATATGGATTTAGAGCCCTGTTTTCCAACCTGAAAAGGTCCCCAGCAATGTTAGAGTGTGTGCTTATAAGTTGGCTTTTGATTACTCTAACAATGAAGCGAAATGTGAAGCTTTAATCGAAGGTCTCAAAATTTTGAAGATGTTGAATGCAAAAAGGATTTCTGTGTATGGCGACTCCGAGTTAATAATAAAACAGGTGAAAGGAGAATACCAAGAAAAGCACCCGAGATTGAGGGCATACAGAAATGTAGTCTTGGACATTTTGAAGACTTTCCTAGAGTATACTTTGACAACAGTACCCAGGATGCAGAACATTATTGTTGATTCCCTTGCCACTACTGCCAAAAACTTGAAGATTATGATGAACTCCAGCAATAAGTTTGATATCTATGCCAAACATAGGCCTGCTGTTCCGGACAACTTAAGGTATTGGCACGTATTTTGGGATGATAATGAGATTAATGCATTTTTGCAGGGTGATGGAAAATTTAAAGACACTCCAATAGAAGGTGAGTATGAGGTTGATGATCAGGAGTTGGATATATTGCAGCTAAAGGATAATGTAATTCCTAGAGGTCTCATACCTCTAGAGGAGTTGTTTGACCAGGATGATGTTGCAAAGAAACCAAGCTTGGTGCCCATGGAGAAAGGAGTTGAAGATGTGAATCTTGGAACACCTGATCAGCCCGAGTTCGTGAAATTGTCAAAGGCATCATCCCCTGAGGTAAAGGAGAAGTATGTGAAGTTGCTTTCTAAATTTTTTGATGTATTTGCATGGGATTATTCAGATTTGAAGGTGTATCATAAGAACATAATCCAACATACAATTCCTATCAAACCAGATCAAAATCCATTCAGACAGAAGCTGAGAAGAATCAATCCAAAGCTGCTGCCATCCATCAAAAAGGAGGTAAACAGGTTGTACAAAGCAGGTATCATAGTTCCTATTAGATTTTCTGACTGGATTTCAAATTTGGTCCCGGTACGTAAGAAGACTGGAGAGATAATATTGTGTATAGATTTCCAGAATTTGAATAAAGCATCCTTAAAGGATAATTATCCACTACCGAAAATAGACCATATTCTACAGAGAGTAGTTGGAGCATCCAAGATGTCACTGCTTGATGGCTACTCAGGCTACAACCAGATCTTGGTGCATGAGAAAGACCAAGACAAAACTGCCTTCACAACACCCTGGGGAACCTTCCAGTATGCTAAAATTCCATTCGGACTAAAGAACGCTGGAGCTACTTTCCAGTGTGCAATGGACATTACTTTTGCAAATGAAAAGGATGTTTTTCTTGTTGTTTATTTGGATCATTTGACATTTTTTTCAAGATCAGATGATGAGCATTTGCACCATCTAAGAGTTGTTTTCCAGCGTTGTAGAAGGTTTGGCATTTCTCTCAATCCAAAGAAGAGTCTCTTTGCCATGGATGAAGGAAAATTGCTGGGGCATATCATCTCTAAAGATGGTATTCGCATCGATCTAGCTAGAGTGGAGGCAATTCAGCTCATAGACCTTCCACGAAACAAGAAGGAGATTCAGGATTTTAATGGTAAGATGATTTTTTTGCACCGATTTATACCCAATCTTGCTGAATATCTGAGGGAAATGACTAACACGTTGAGGAAGGACAACACTGTCAAGTGGAGTGAAGAAGCTATCAAGTCATTCAATCTGGTAAAGTTCGCTCTATCCAATGCCCCAGTTTTGATCAATCCCGACTATACTCAAGATTTTATCATATTTTCATTTGCATCAGAGCATAATATGGCTATTGTTTTAATGCAAAAGAGAGGTGAAGTAGAAAATCCAATGGCCTTTTTCAGTAGGACTATTAGAGACGCTGCTTTAAGGTATAATATTATTGAAAAATAGGCATTGGATCTCATCAAAGCATTGAAGGATTTTAGGGTCTATATTCTGCATTCACATACTGTAACATATGTCCCTAACATAGTAGTGAAGGATGTGTTGATGCAAACTGATCCAGAAGGTTGAAGAGGTAAATGGATAGCAGCCATGTTGGAGTACGACTTGGAGATCAAGCCCACAAAGTTGATCAAAGGCCAAGGCTTGGCGAAATTGATGGCCCAATCAAATCTGTGTGCCCTGGATATAAACCTCATAACAGCAGTAGCAAAATATGAAGATGAAGGTTTGCTGGTTCCTATTTTAGATATTTTTCTGCAGTCCCCTTGGTATTCTGATATCGTTTATGTCCTTTAGCATCTGTCACCTCCTACAGGCATGTCCAAGGGTAAAGGTAGATCTCTGAAGCTTAAATCTGCGAAATATTGTATTTTAAACAATGCTCTATATTGGAAAGATCCAGGAGGAGTTCTGCTAAATTGTTTGGTTGAAGAAGAAGCTCAGAAGGTAATGCATGATTTCCACAAAGGTGATTGTGGGGGTCATTTATTTTGGAAGACTACAGTTAACAAGGTATTGAGAGCACAATATTATTGGCCCACGTTGTTTTCTGATTTATACAAAACAGTGATGAATTTTCATGAATGCCAAATTTTCCAAGGGAAGAGGAAGTTGCTTCCACTTCCTTTGAAACCAGTTTCAGTGAACGCACCCTTTCAGCAGTGGGGACTCGATTTCGTAGGAGAAATACATCTGGCTTCCTCAACACAGCACCGATGGATATTTACAGGTACATATTACTTTACGAAATGGATCGAGGCCGTCCCAGCAAGGCAAGCAACTAACACGGTAATTATTCAATTCCTGGAATCGAACATTTTATCTCATTTTGGCTGCCCATGTAAAATTGTGACAGATAACGCAGCAGCGTTCCGATCCAAGAAGATGGTTGATTTCTATGACAAATACAATATCGCGCTGGGCCACTCCACAGTGTATTATCCACAAGGAAATGGCTTGGCAGAGTCATCGAACAAATCACTAATAAATATAATTAAGAAAATGCTGGAGGCAAAAAAAAAGGAATTGGCACCGCAAGCTTATCAACGCACTGTGGACAGACAGAGTTAGCAGTAAAAAATCAATAGGTATGTCACCATTTGAGCTGGTTTATGGTATCGATGCTGTCTTTCCTAATTCTCTTATAGTTCCAGTTATGAGATTGTTGCAAGAAATTGGCAACGAAGATGATGACAGTCAGCGAAGGATCAATCAGATGATCCACCTTCAGCAAACAAGAGAGGAAGTGTCACAGAATGCAATTCAATTACAGGAGAAGATTAAAAAGATCTATGACAGGAAGACCAAGGCTGAAAAGTTTCAGCTGGATGGTGTAGTGTTGAAATGGGATGCTAGAAATGAAGACAAAGGGAAGCACGGCAAGTTTGACAACCTTTGGAAAGGACCATACATGATTTCAGCATACAGAGGATAGAATGCCTTCTTGCTTTCAGAAATGGATGGCCAGGATTTCCCTGGAGGATTAGTAAATGGTAGGCTTTTGAAGCACTACCATTGTTGAAGACAATGGATCAGGATCTATATCATCATCATTGTATATACCATGTTATTTTTTATTAAAGTTCAAGTACAGTCATTCAAGTTTGGGGCCCGAGGTGAAGGCTATAAAACTTGGAGGATATGTATATGGTGTGGTTTTATTTTAGTTTTCAGTCTTAGTCTTGAGTCAGAGTCAGTCTGAATTGTGTCAGTTTTAGTGTTTTGACTCCATGCCCAATGGATAAGGTTACTTGGTCTACGGTGTTCTTGGCACCTCCAAAGAGCTACCATCCCCATTGGAGCCAATGTTAGTGTCAGTCTAGTCATACTGCCATCAGTGATCAAAACTGCTCTTTGCATTTGCATATTAGGAGTCTCATAACGAATAAATTTCACCATTCCGCTAGGTCTTGGATGCATTGATGGTAGTAATGTTTCATCAGTTTTCCATCATGAGGTACTTGCTGATTCTCTGCTCTACGGTCTTCAGTCATTAGTCACTTTCATTCTCAAAATCATGTCAGTAGGCCATAGGATGGGTCTCATTAGTTTCTAGGGTCTCACCATGGTCAAATTAATGAGTCAAGTGTCAATAAATATCAACAAGGTCATGAGGAAGTCAATAAAATCAAAGTCACAGCACCTGGAAGATCAAAGAAATATTTTATTCAATTTGAGAAGCTACCATCTCCAAAAAATCATCACCATACCTTCAGAGAATTTTTCCGTAGCATGTTCAGTGCCAAATCATCTTTCAAGCAGATCCATTAGAAAGAGCCCGGAAAGATATTTCCAACGGTATATTGCACTCCTAAAACTGACTTCTGGATTGAAATTTATGCTTAAGTGAAGTAAAAGTCCCCTATATCCTCATATAATCCCTATTTCCCATTTTTCCCTTAAAAATTTATGTTTAAAGTTTTAATATTTTCCTTATAAAAACCCATTTTCCCTTCCGATTATAAAATCACATCATAAATCTTTTAAATACAAATGTGATTTACATAAACCACTTCCCCACCATTGCCATATAAACTTTATAATAAATTTTCATATCATATAAATCCCCGTCGTTCTAACCACTTCCCCACCATACTGTGGAAACTTCATAATAAAACTTTAACAAATTTTTATATTATAATACTCATGCCGACCTAAATCCTTTTCTATTGCAATCGCAAACAATTTATTGCATGTCCCGATTGGCTCTTTACCAAAACTTTTGATGTGATTTAATTAACACTTCCGATTATAAAACCCTGATTGACACCTCTGATGCATATCCCGACCGTTGATCCCATCGACGATCGGACGGCCCCTATACAATCGCTCCATCGCAATCGGCACCCTTGATTGTCCCCCTCCGATTGACTTCCGCCGATGGCTCACTCCCGATTATCCCACAATCGTTGATCTCCCAATCCCATCCGATGGCCCATAATTCATCGCCCCCTCCCAATCGCATCGGTGATTTTTGTTATGTAATGCACCCGCTCTTCCGCCCGATTGCGATTGCGATGGTATTCCCTGGGCCCACCATTTAAATGCTTCCGCCCATTCATAATATAAACGGCCTTACCCTTTGTTAATCCAAACTTTGGTTATATTGATTACATACAAAGGGCTCTCCTCAAATCGCATCGGTGAAGTTTCATATGTATTACTCTGCCCCTCTCCCGGACCCCCGATTGTGAATACCCTTTGCGTATTGTAATGCATCCCACAACACATTATATGGTTTTGTTATTTGTTATATCGCCTCCCATCTGATCCCGATTGTGATTATAATGTGGGTCTCGCCTCCTTCCCTTCCCTTTCCCATTTAAAAATAATTTGTCCCTTCACGAAAGCATAAATTTGTTTTATTTTATTTCGACAGCAATTTATAAAGCCAGTTTTCTTCAAACGGAAAATGGAAAATAAAACGTCAGAGGTCGAGAACCAAAATTGTAACAGTCACATCTCCAGTTACGATTCAAAGGGATCCATGCTATAGGTTTCGCCTCCTCATTGGTTATCAGAAAATTTCAAGTGGAATAATGTAATGCTGCTCTGTCTTTAGGACAGATGGTTGGCTCTTTCTCTACCTTCAGATTTCAGTTGTTGATGCTCCCTCTTTCCGTTGATCTACGTTCCACCTTTCATCTTATTTATTGTAATCATAAATCATTTGTAACTCTCTCTGGAAATTCTGAGATCTGTAAACTCAGAAGTAGGGGAATAGTGTGGAAGAAAAGCTTTGCGCTCCATTGTACAGTCTGACAGGGAATTAATAAAAGATGCAGCTCTGATTTGTGGGATCCATGTGGTATGAGATTTAGCATTTGTTTCTCTCCTTTGTTTCATATGTAAATTTTTATGTTTCACCCCTCATTCATAAACATTTCCTTTGAATGCTTTCAATATAGAAAGGTAGAATCCATTTTATATGCTCTACATTGGGAAAATATTCATACTCTGTGGTTTTTCTTCTGTTTTAAAAGGATCCATTTATTGTGCCCTTTTCAGCTCCTCACCAGTCTTTCCATCCCTACTTATTAAACTATAATTGCTAAAGTTTCCTCCCTATCTTGCCCCATGAAATACCCTGCGTCCTGATTTAATTCCCCAGTTTCAACTGTCCCTTTTATCCCATACATTCTTGAAATATTCAGCCATTTTGATTAAAAAAAATTCCCATTTATATACCTAGCCTAATATCAGTTCATTATTATACTTTGTTGAATATTATTTTCATAGAGAGAGCCCTCTCCTGTCCTTGTAGGGCTAGCTACAAGGCTGAGCGTGGTTTAGTTGTTACCCTGTTTTTCCCTTTTCAGCCTGGAGTCCAATTCAGGTGCTAACAGGTTCTTCAATATTATAATCAAGACTCTGCTCTCTATAATTCTTTCACCTAGTAAGCCTTAGTGAGGGTTCTTCAGCTGGTTTAATCTCTCTAGAGCTTGATTGTTGTGAATTTTGATTGCTACTCTCTCTGTGCTATCACCTTTTCCCTTGGAATAATTTCCCTTGTCGTGATCTTCTTAATGGAAAAATACTTTCACTAGTTACCTTGTGTGAGAAAGTGAGGGTGTCTGTCTATGATAATGAACACCCTTACGCTGCACAAACTCCAATGCATTATCCCCCTTCATGGACTTGATTTCGTGATTTGTATTAGAAAACTTGAAGGTTTGATGAAAGTTTGCAAGTGAAATTTTATGTTTTTTATGCAATTATGTAAGTTGAAATAACACACAAATTAAGTGTTTAAACTTAGTTTTGCAGCAATAAACATAGACAATAATACCATAAGAGAAACACAAGACAAAAAACTGATGAAGGAGTTCACCCCTCATGGGCTACATCTCCTGGTCTAGCTTCCAATGTTGGGCCTTTTTCATTATGTTCTCAAGATATGTGTTTAATGGATTTTCAGTGCTTAGAATGCAAAAATAATGTCTCCAATGACTCCAGAATAGTAAAAAACCCCTAGTTGGGCTCCTTCTGCACTCAATTTGGTAAAAAATCGACTGAATTATGCATTGGTGTAATTTTTCTGCTAATTTTTCTACAATCCACACCAACCTATAATGCATCCTACAATTTCCACCAATTTCGGCAACGTGGAGCAACAAATTCACCTTGCGCTGACAAGATTCGTGTTAGTTCAGGTGCAAATTTTTGCCTCTTTTAACTACATGGTAACCTCATGAGATGACAGATCAAGGCCACGTGGCAAGTTCAATGCCATAGGATGTGGGTGATTTGAATTAATGAGCCAACTGTTGATTGTGCCTCGAACCAAGGTTTGGTTTTTTTACCACCAGAGTTTTGGGGTTGGTTACTGCCGGTTCTAACTGTGCATTGACTGTGGTGGATTTAATACCAACCGGGGTTCATGTTCGAATCAATATGCCAAGTCGTTTTCTCTAACCATACGCCATTACCATGGTTGCATGTAGTGTGGGTTTCAGAACCACTGTAGTTCCAACTACAAGCTGAAATTGTGGTAGCACAATGGTTTGGTTATATATCTATTGGTGCTTACGTTTAAATATTCGCGCCAAACATTTGAATCATGACCCCTCCAGAACTGTGGTAATGGTAATTTGATTGTGGTTTGGGGCCGAGGTTAACCCTGCGCCCATGGTGCCCTGATCTTCGATCTTGTGGGTTGGGTGGACTGGGGGCCAAGGGTTAAACCTGAAACTGTCCCCCAATGTGTCTACCATTAAAATTTATATAGTAGTTAGAGGCTATACAGGTTGAGTAATACCTATGGCGGAGCTGTAGGTATGGTTCTCACTTGGTGGGCCTTCGCCTAAAGAAAATGAAGGCTAGATTTTTTAAACCTAGAGAGAATTCCTTTGGGAACATGTGTTATACAACACCAATTAACATGAATGCTTTCTAACAGAACCTTGAAGAGGGTTAATCTGACTCCTCTAGATAAAAATATATTAACTCATAAGGAATCCCTTTCTTTGATTTGCTTAAAGAGCCAAAACGGGTCAACATATGGGTATGCATTTGGTTTAAGGAACAAAACCTATGTATTTGAAGCCATTTTCTAGTGGAAGATGAGAGTAAGGGATGATGTGAAACTCTTGAGAAATAATATTTTCAGAAAGAGAGTGGGGAATAAAAATGGATTTTGAAATATTAATGAGCATCCCCATAACCAAACAAAATATATCAATAATTGATTTCAAATGAGAAAAATCCTTCAATTTTTCTTTTCAGAAAATACTAGGATGTCATCAAAAAACAGGTGTGGGAGGAAAAGGTTCATGGCCACCTCAATTCCATTAAAAAATCCTTCAATCTTAGCCTCATAAACAAGTATGCTAAGATATTTTTTAAGCATGATAAAAGGGAAGAGTGAAAGAGGGAAACCCTATCTCAATCCTAGTTAGGCCTTGGAAAAAGGGGATGGGGCCCCATTTATAAGAATAACAAAGGAATATGAATGAATACAACCTATAATCCAATCCACAAAAGGAAGCCACATTCCCATATTAATAAACATGAAGTGAAGAAAGTTCCAAATTACCCTATCATATTCTTTAGATAAGTCCAATTTGAGAGTCACATCAAATAAGTTTTGAATCTTATAGAATGAAGGGCTTCTTATGCTCAAGATACATTATCATGTATCTTCCTTCCATTTAAAAATTCAAATTGTTCCTTATACATGATGTCACTTGAAAAATATTTGATTTGTGTGGAAATAATATTCGAAATAATTTTATAAATGAAGTTGTAGCAATATATTAGGTGGAAATCATCGAAATAAGCCCAATGTTGTTTAGTGGAGATAAGTGCAAGGTAGGTAGGGTTAACAGCCCTTAAAAAGCTTCTAAACATGTTGTGAGACCAACACAATCTTGAGGAGATTGTACTTCATGAAATCAAAAAATTCCATATAGAATTCAACTGAAATACCATTAGAGGCATGGATCTTCCCTTTATGCATAGATAATATAGCCTCTTTTAGGTCATTTTGTGAGACCTCCTCCTCTAAAGTTTGTATCATTTCATCACTAAACACAATGGGAAATGTTGATACTACCTCCAATATTCTTGAATGGGACAACCAGTGGGATATTGAATTGAGTTTTCAAAATATACGACTCCTTCCCTCGTGATATCTTTGAATGAATGGACCAGGGAACCATCTTCTCTTTGAATTATCCAAATTTCTTTTTTGTTCCTCCTATATAAAGCAAAGTGAAGAAATAATTTGGCGTTATTGTCACTTTCCTTAATCTAGGTTGCTCTACCTTTTATTTTTCATTTGGATTCTTATTTTTATAGGAGTCTCTATATTTCATGCTCCATGGAGTGTAAAGAATATAACTCCTTTATAGAGAATATGAAATCAAATTTTTCTTCATAAATATAATTTATGAGATGTTCAAACTCTCTTAACCGAGCTTACTGCTTTTTCTAAAAAAGGATGGAGCAGGGCTTAACAAAAACCTTGAGACAGGAAAGGTTATGTGAATTAAACCATGCAAGAGATAGGTTAGTAACATTATGAACATATAAATGAACTCAATAATCTATAAGTATATTTTTAAACTCTTCAACTTGAAACAATAATTGATTAAAAATAAAAGGAAACAAAGGTATGCTCTTGTCATGGACCATTTTGAGAGCAAAGGGAAAATGGTTTAAGGGGCATCCAAAGGAGACCCAAAATTGAGTAAGGTGTTTTGAATATTAGAGGTCTACCAAAATTAGAAATCTAGCCATCTGTGTTGATACAACTCCATCATCAACCCATAAATTATGCCAAGTATGAAAGAGCTTTAGTGGCTCTAGATCCATAAGCTAAAAGTATTCAAAGAGGTGAGTGAAAAAACTACTAAGGGAGCCAGGTCTTAGATTTTGGCCCCAAAAATATTTGATAGATAAGGTGAGGTTTAGAACACCTAATATTATGTGATTTGAAGTTGAAAATGATCATGAGAAGGCCAGAATTTTCCAAAAAGAAATATTGTTTGTGTATGGGTTGTATCCATTGAGGAGTGAAATTTATGAGCCAATCTCTTTGGCCTCCAAATGAACCGAAATGGAAGAATTATTAATTGAGGAAGAAAAACCCTTATCTTCGGGCATTGGTATATGAGTATACCACTAGAATGACCCACTGCATCTGAGGTAGCAAAGACTAGTCCCTAAGCTAAGGATCGACGATAGTGTGAGCACGAGAACCTTCAATTTTCTCGAATGAGTAAAATATATGGTTTATGCAAGATGCTAATTTGTTTGAGGTTGAGGTTTTTTCTGGCACCCCCAAATTATCTAGCATTAAAAGAGATAATAATCATTATTTATTGATTTTGAGGGCCAACCACGCTTTAAGAGCCCTAAAAATAGCGGTTTGTTTCCCTTTGCTAATGTCCAAAACACCTTTTTATCAAGCCTTCAAAAGGCGATATTTGTGGCCAACTGTGTTATATAGGATAAGGTCCAAATCCAGGCCTCATTAAGAGGGTATTTATTCCTTATGTATTTGATGATAAAGAGGGATGTAAGGCTTGCAAGTTGGGGAAGCCAAAATGGGGCAATTTAGAGGGTAATAGGAGGAAAGTCCCTATCTGGAGTCCAAATTTAGGGGAGGGGAATTATGAGGATCATAAGGCTTAGGATGAGAGGAAGAAAAGAAATAAATAGAGTGGAGAGGGGAGCAAGAGTAAATAAGAAGGAAATGGATTTCATACTCAAAATGGGGCAAAGAGATTGGGGGATCTAAAGTAGATATAACCATAAAAATAGAGTCATGAAATAAAGGGAAAATATATGTATTTAACATACAAATATGTTGCATCTCTCTGCTCTTAAAAGACCTTTGGTGGAGTTTTTTGTGTTTTATTATCATCACCTATAGTTGCAACTAAAGGAATCGAAGTTGTTGGAGCGATGGGGGTCAAAAATCCCTTATTTTTCCAAATCTTCTTGAAGATTTTGTCTCAAAGGATGAATGAAGAGAATTTTTCTTGAAGGTGGCCCTTCTCATGGAAAATGTAACATATGAATGGGATCCTCCAATATTCGATTTTCACTTCTAGGAGAAAGAACCAAGTATTAATTCGATTTCATCTTGTAACCCTTCTCTTAAATTGGCCTCCACTTGGAACGATAGCCAACGATAGTTTCATTTTACTTCCAATGAAGTTTCAAGTTGAATGAACCTTCCAATTTTATCCCCAACTAAATGAAGGATTTGTTCTAACTAGAAGTAGAGGGGAAGCCTTGGAAGGATAGCCCAAAACCTCTAAGAGAAAAATGTTCCTTGACAGGGTCGAAATCTACAGTCCTTTGCTTAAGAAAAAGACTTGAAGGTCCTCAGCTCCATTAAACTAACAAAACATTTGAAGCATCTTCCTTCGATGAGAAGATACAAGATAGCCACCCTCAGATCATGAGAGAACAAGAGGGAGTGAAACACATCATCATTTTCCAATTACTTTCAATTCAGATCCTTAGTTGCTTCTCAGGGATTTCCTTACCAAAGAATTTCTCAACGGGGGTTTTTATCAAAAAATTGGGCTTGGCCTCTATAGGCACATAACATAAAAAAATCATCAATATCGATTATTCCTAACCCCAACACTCTTAGAGGGTTTGTAATGAACAAGACTCTGTGAAAGAGGACGCTGAGAAGGGTGCTCGAAAGAATGAGAGGGAGTGCAAAGTGAGGAAGAGACAATGTCATTGGATAGAGGAATAGATAGGTGTGAGAAATCACATTAATGAACGTTTGAGGGATTAAGGGTAATAGAAAATTTAATGATCACCTAAGCAAGCTCCAATGTTGAATTAATTTCAAGGTAATCAGACCATAGATCACACATATTCTATGAATGAACGAGATAGTTTGTCAGGCAAACACAATGGCATTGGGATTACTCACTAGAAATAAAGGGCATGTATTCTTCCTGTGACTAAAATATGGGGGATCACGATGACCTTATCGGAAAACTCTAGAAGTTCCTCTTCCATAGTTCTAACATCAAACCAGAAGGTAGAGAGAGATGAGACCCTAGTGGAGAAAGGACATATCAACTTTCCAACACGACCATTGCCTTCAAGACTTGTGAATGAGACCCCTATTTTTCTTTTGATATTATTTATGAGCTTGAACATGATTATGTCTTTGCTTCAAGATCTTTATTTTGTTTCAGAGAAGTTTAAACATTCTATTTTTTTGACCTTTTCTAGCAACCATTACCAAAATTTATTTATATAATTATTGACAAAACTGCAATTTTTTATCATCCAAATTACATTTTTAAATACATAAATGAAATCAACAATTCCAACCATTCTTCTAAATTTATGACTAAATTTTCAACAAAAACTAATAAAATATATGAAACTACACTTTTATTTCAATTTACTAATTCAAATAACAAAAACTAAATTACTTAATGTATTAAAATAACATTATTTTATATAATAACATCAACTAAATTACTTTATTTATTAAAATAACATTATTTTATATTATATGGCTATCTATTTTAGATTATACTAAACGAAATTATTATTATCATGATTAATAATATCTAACAAAATATATATGTAAAATATTTATTTATAAATTAAAATCCTATTTTCAATTAAAATAATAATAATCAAAAGCAATAAACTTGTAAAATCATCATTATTTTTACTATTTTCATGATTACTTTTATGGTTTATTGAGTGGACTATACTTGGACCATACTTTAACTTACATGCTTATTATTTATTTATTAAGTGGACAATACTTTAACTTAGGTGGAGGACACATTGTTTAAAGCATAAGTTATTGATTACTCACTAAAAGATAAGGACCTACAAAATTCATTATTGTTTTTATTATTGGTTAAGTTTACTTTACTTAAAGAAAGTAAATTGTTATTTATTAGATATTTATAAATTATTATTTATTAAATATTTATAAATAATTGTTCCAAGGGAAAAAAAGCCTTAGTGAAGCTACATTTTTACACATGGCATATCAACTTTTCATGGAGTTATTAATAACTAGTGTATATTTAGTCCATTAGTGCTCAAACAGAGATTGCAATGTTATGCTCTAATTGTTAACCGAGCGCAATTCCGATGGATTATATTGTGAATTTAAGGATGGTAATACTTAGATCGTTATCTTTAAAAAAAAAAAAAAAATTTAATATTTATCTCCACCAAATTGTCAGAAAAAGTCCCACTCTGAATTTGAGGGAATGGGAATCTCAAAGTGAAAAACATACTCCATGCTCCCCAAACTGTAGCTCATATTGTTCCATCAAATTATGTTCATGATTTTTTGTTTTTAACTATTTATCTCCGTGGCACCACAAATCACGCTTGTATGGTGAGAAGTTGCAAAGATACTAAGACTCTAGGGTATTTTTTTTTGCAAAGATACTAAGACTCTAGGGTATTTTTTTTTTGCAAAGATACTAAGACTCTAGGGTATTTTTTAATTATATTTTTGTTAAATTTAAATATTTTTTTAAATATATAATATTTGTTATAAAAATATTAAAATTTAATTTAAGTTTTACTAGCACAACTGGTTGAAGATGGGCCTTGTCAAAATGGCGACCCAGGATCAAACTTCATGGAGGTTGTTGCGCCAATGCTAGGGGGAGGAGACAAGTTAAACCTAGTTTGCTTAGTGTTGGTGTGGCCCAAGCGGGTGCAATCCCCAAGTTTTGTTTGTCAAGTGGTCTGAGTTCACCAGAGATTGCATCAAAAACCAACTAAATATGTATGAAGAACATATATTTTGGTGAATCACATTTTAATAAATTTCTGTCAAAATTGACTTCAAGTGAGTGTATATTTCCACATTTGCATAGTTATTCATATTGAGAGATTTTTTCCCAGATGAAACTGTGTGGAGGATTTTTAATAATGTTCAATATTTAGGGTGGACGCTCCACCTATCGTCAGATCCCAAGTTTTGTTTGTCAAGTGATCTAAGTTCACCATAGATTACATCAAAAACCAACTAAATATTTATGAAGAACATATATGTTGGTGAATCATATTTTAATAAATTTATGTCAAAATAGACTTCAAGTGAGTGTATATTTCCACATTTTCACAGTTATTCATATTGAGAGATTTTTTTCCGGATGAAACTGTGTGGAGGATTTTTAATAATGTCCAACATTTAGGGTGGAAACTCCACCTATCGTTAGAGACTGGATAATTGAATGATCACAAATGAGAGAGTTGTGAATTATTTTATAGAAGGAAGCTTCAAATATTAAAATAATAAACTAACGGTTAGAGAATAACATTAAAATATTAATATAAATATTAAAGAATAAAATAAATTAGTGAAATTAAATTAGAATGAAAAAATTAGTTGTTAAATGAAAGGATCACTTCACCAGATTTAAATAAATAAATAATTAATTAAAAAAATTAAAGAAAGAGATAATTAAAAGGAAATGAGGACTATATTGAGACAGAATAATTAGGAGTTAAGAGCAAGGGTCAAGCCAATATATTTAAATAGATGATTAATTAATTAAATGGGAAGATGATGTTGGAAATATTATCATTGATGTCAAAGGGGCTCATGAGAGATCGACGTGTGCAACAAGTGCAATAACCAAAAGAACAAGCTCAGGAGAGATTCGCAGAAGCAGCAAAGAAGCATAGGCAGCAAAGGCAGCGAAGGCAGCGGAGGTAGCGAGGGCAGTGGAACAGTGAAGGAAAAGGCGTGCAGCAGAGGCAGTGAGGGCAGTTGAACATCGAAGGTAGAGGCGTGCAGCAGAGGCAAAGAAGGCAACAGAGAAGCAACAAAGGAGCATCACCAAGACAAGGGAGTAGATTAGAATCAGATGGAATTGTTGCAGAGAGCGGTATGAGGCAGAGGTTGCCAAGGCTAGTCCCAAGGTGAGTTTTAGGTCCAAATTAAGAACCAAAGTAAGAATGTTCCAAGTAAGGAACAGTGTAAGGTAGTTCCAAAGTCTGATTTACCAAGGCTAGTCCCAAGGCAGTAAGTATGAGGCTGTATGGGATTCCAAAGGCTAGTCCCACCAAAGTATGTATGGATGAGGTACCCAAGGAAGGAAGGAAGATTGAAAGGATGGTTCAAAGAATAAGGTTTAAGAGGTTTTCAAGGTTGAGGTTCAGTCCCCAAGGAGTAAGTGGAGTTTCCCAAGGATGAGGTATGAGTATGGAGAAGAGTTGTTGTATGAGAAAGTGAAGTGGCAGAGGCTACAAGAGGTGTTATTTGTTGGAGGATAAGACCAGACATTTGTGGGGATGAATGCTGGTGGAACAGATCGGAATGGAGACCGGAACCGTAATTGATGATGCGGAGGCACTGCATTAAAAATTGGATGTGGAACCATGAGCCAACGACGAAAACGGAACAGTGAAAGTGGTTTCGAAAACCACCAGAGGGTTTTCGCACCGATTCTGGAGGATAAGTGGTTTTAAGTGAGATGGACACGATATAGTTAGGAGGGCGACATGTGGCATATTGAAATCGCTCATTTCGCGTAGGTTCAAAAACATTACCCATCGGGCTAGTTGGCACGCGATAACGCGATGAATCTGATTTAATAATTCGAGTGCCTTTTGAGGTCCGGCGATATGCATATTGTGGGGCCAATACATTTTGTTGACGTGTTTTGTTTTAAAGCAAAAAGTATATAAAGAGCGGAATGATAAAAGGTGTGGGACCGGTGTCACAGTGAGGGACAGCGTAAACAAACGAAAAATAGACTAAGGCAGAAGAATTCCAAGTGAGGTGAACGGATGGTCACGATTAGATCACAACAGCAAAGGCAAGAAATGAGTGGATAAGATTCATCGCAAGATAAGCAGGGTAGAAACCAATCAGAAGTGCTAGCGGCAGCAAGGACCATAGATCTGGTTAGATCAACGGTGACGATCACATCGACGGAGATCAAAATTGCAAGTCACAAGGTAATTGTTTTAATTTGAGATGCGATGCGATGTGAAGTTATGTGATGCGATGCGATCCCATATCGCATATCGCATATGATATGAGTTCGCACGGCATGGAAAATTATATGCGATAGCTGATATTGCGATATTGAGATAGCCGATATTGCGATGTGATATTACCATCGCATATCGCAATCGGGGCAAGAGAGATATCGCACAATCTTAGAAGTCATGTGAGTTGCGATGCGAAGTAGTGATAAAGTCAAGTGGGACCCTTCGCATATCGCATATCGGGAGATCATATGGACGAAGGCACATGGGATAACTAGAATCGTTGAAGTACAATAAAGGAGGTCAGATGCAATTTCATTCAGAAGTTCCATTGTAATACATTTCAGATCCAGGGTTCTCTGTGGATATGCCTGTTTACAAAGAAGTAAAGCTAAATAGAGAGTTGACTCAGGTGTATAAAAAGGAAAGCTTGAATGCAAGAATAGACTCGGGTAAGTAATAAGACTCGACACTCGTGCAGAATAGTGGTTGATGCGGCAACGATAGTTTATGAAGAAAAGTATGAACGCGAGTAGAAAGGCTCAGGTAAGGACCCAACACAGAGAAAAGGGCAGAATCAAGTGTTTAGAAGAGCGGTGAAGGTTGAACGCTGTGGGCACGAGAAAAAGAGGCAGAGTCGGGAAATAGGAGAATATGGTGGCACCATTGGAAACACAACAGCTGGGTCAAGTTAGGCCAAAATGATATTTATGCAGAACTGTGTTGAATATAACAACAGAAACTGAAAAGACGGTGACAGCAGCAGAAAAGACAAATATATGGCGAACCAAGAGCTGAAAGGGCTGAATTGAAATATTATTGTATCTGTAAATGTAAATGATTTAATTATTTTTATTGTCTGTGATGCAAAGGAAAGTCTCCGTAGGCATAGGAAAAACTCCATGAGTGTTGTAATGATTATTTCTCATGTAATAACTTGAACTGAAGAATGAGGAATTGAATGGGTGGAAGGCATAGGGTCAAGCCTGTTCACTTCATATTCCCTGTAGAATGCAATCAGTCAGGAGTTATCTGTATAAGAGATGTAATATCAGTGGAAAGAGAGAGGTTAGAGAACTAGAGAATGGATGAGAGAGGAAGAAGAATGTAAGAGAGCTGCAGGAGTTTAGAGAGTGTAAGAAGAAGGAGGAGCAGATAGAGAAGCTGTGAGGATTCAAATATGATATAAGGCAGATATGAAGGCTGGAGGACAGCAGTGAAGAAGGAACAGAACATAGCTGATATCCAGGTAAATCAGCATGTGTTTTCATTGTAGTGTGAGGAAGTTGGTGCTTCCATATCAAGTTGTAGCTTGATATATGTCCAGTTGTAGTTGGCTGAGGTAGGAGCCTCCTGTAGGTTGTAGCCTGTAGAAAATAGATGGGAGTTGGAGCTTCCTTGCAAGTTGTAGCTTGCAGAATTGAGGTAGTAGCCTCCTGTAGGTTGGAGCCTACAGAAAATCAGTGGTTAGAGGGAGTTGGATCTTGCCTTTGCATCACAACAATAATAAGATGTGTTTTTCTCCCTTATGGGTTTCCACCTATATTTTTTATCTATGTGCATGATGATTATGTGTTGATACTCTATATTTAATCTGCTTAATTCCTGCTGCTCAGTTATTAATATTGTTGTTCCATTGTATATTAAGTTGATCACAAAATGAAGATGTAAATAAGTGTAAAAGAAAGTTTTACAAGACCATGACTACATTAAACTGATTCACCCCCCCTCTCAGTTTAACCAAGGGTTCAACAATTGGTATCAGAGCAAGTTCCTTCTGTATCAGTTTAACAACTGGAAGGAGATCCTAGGTCCCCAAGATGGCTATTCTAGAAGGATGCTCAACAAATAAAGCCCCTTTGTTTATTGGTACAAATTATGCCTTCTGGAAAATAAGAATGAGGACGTATATAATGTCTCTAGGAATAGAAGTTTTGGCTGCTGTGGATTTGGGATATGCCCCAAAGGATTCTGACATAGAGAAAGAAGCCAAACAAGATTTTATAGCTAATGCCAAAGCCATGAATGTTCTCTTAAGTGGTCTGTGTGAGGCAGAATGTATCAAAGTAATGCACAACAAGACTGCCAAAGAAATATGGGATACATTAGAAAGTATCCATGAGGGAGATAAAAAGGTGAAGATGGCCAAACTACAAATCTATCGAGCCCAATTTGAAAATATAAAAATGAATGAAGAAGAAGATGTTGCCAGCTTCTTCTTAAAGGTTGCAAAAATTGTGAATAATATGAAGCTCTAGGAGAAACCATTAGAGAATGTGCAATTGTTCAAAAGGTATTGAAATCTTTACCATCCAGTTTTAATCCCAAGGTTTCTGCCATAGAAGAAACAGCTGATTGGGAAACATTGACCATGAACCAATTACTTGGAAACTTAATAGCCTATGAGATGAGACTTCCACAGAGGAAGTCAAATGTGAGGGAGGCAGCCTTTAAGGCTGAGAAGAGAAAAGAAGAAAAGGAAGATACATGCTCCTGCTATGATGAATAAGAGGCCAAATTTATCAGAAGATTGGATAGAGGCTCATGTAAGTATAAAGGTAAACTTCCATTTAAATGCTTTAACTGTGGAAGAGTTGGGCACTATGCATCACAGTGTCCTTACAAGAAAACAAAGAATCGGACTCAAGAGACAGAGAAAACCAAAACTAATAACTGGCAGAAGGGGAAGAGATTCAATAGAAAATCCCTTTATGCTTAGCAAGATAGTAGTGCATCTGAAAACTCAAATGAATCCTCAAATGAAGAAGGAACCTCTGGATTTGTGTTGATGGCCAAGGAAGAGTCTGAAGGATTCCTTCTAGAAGATGAGGAAGAAGGTGAGGTAGATCTTGAGGGGGAGCTAAGAAGTGCCCTGGAGGAAATAAACAGACTTAAACTCAAGTGCAGAAAACATAAAGACATTCTCCTCAAATATGTATAAGAGGTACCAAATTCAGAAGACCTCATTCAATTTAAAGTAGAATTTGAAAAAGCTAAGAAGGTGGAAGACATTCTGCTAAAGAAAATTAAAGATAAACATCAGGAGCAAGAGAAATTGGAAGAAGAAGTGGTATGTCTGAGAAAGAAACTAGAAAACACCCAAAGGGAATTGTCAATGAACACTCCTCGAATGACAAGCACTGAAAAATTGGACAAGATTCTAAATGCTCAAAGGTCTCCTCTCATAAAGGTTTGGATAGGATATGAAGGAGAAACCAGTAAGTCCAAGGTAGAAGATAACAAGAATATCATTTTTGTAAAAGCTGTAAAGGATAATGAAGCAGCTCAAAAAGGAACTACAGAAGTATAAGCCAACAAGAACTTGATGTGTGATGAAACAAACAGAAACAAGCAGCAACATCAAGAGACAAAGAATGAGAGGAAGAAGCAAGCAGTTGCAAAAAGCTCAATTGTTCCTGAAGATCAATTGAACAAGTTCGGAAGATCTCAAAGGAGATTCTTTCTGTTACACTAAAAAATGTCACCTTGACATTCTGATAACTGTATGAGCTCATTAACACTCATACATACCTCCTCTGCAAGTCTTACAACCTTTACTCCTCATGTCAAGCCCTGAAATAGGAGGAAAAACCCTAAAAATCTTTGAAACTTTGGGTACGCAGGTAACATGAGGCCTGCCTGCGTTCCTAGCTTGGGTACATAGGTAATACACTGCTTACCTGCATTCTAGAATGTATTTTTCCTTTGCAATGCCTGCGTACCCTCCTCAAAGTCAAAAAGGTGAGAAAGTAAAGTCAAAAAAGTGGTTTGAGGTCAATTCTAGAAGGTTCTAGATGAGAATTTTTGGGGATGAGTATGCTTTGATAAGGTGCATGTATCCCTCATCTTAAGGAACTAAACCCTTGATGTGAGGAGCTTGTCCCTTTGAAGGAGGATTCTAGCCCTTCAAAGGTGGAATCCTAACCTCCTCATCTGCTCTATAAAAGGAGGCATTGGGTAGCCTCAAATGGTTAGATTTTGGAGATTGAGAATTAGAGTTCAAGATTTATGAGTGATTGAGTTGAAGTGCTATTGAGATTTAGACTTCTTACTGCTGAGATTTTGAGAGGAAAGATCACATACCTCTATGTGCTCCTAGAGGAAGAGTGCAAGACTTATCAAAGTAGAGGAGACTCCTGCTTCGGACCCCGGGAAGGCCTTTCAAACATCAAGGCTAAGGTTGTAAGGTTCTTCTGTATATTTTAAGATTAATACAATCAAGTTTTGTTTTTCTCAATAAATTTTCATTCGATTGTTTATTTCAATAAGCTATCGTTTGATCATTTATTTCACAGATTCCTTGATCACTATGATAGGTATGTTTTATAATTATTTGTTATACAGGTGCTATTTAATATTTTCTTGTTTGTGATTGCATGTCGACGAAAGACGACACTTTATTGTGACGAAAGAACTCTTGTTGCGATAGAAGGATTATTGTTGCGATGAAAGAACTCTTGTTGCGATGGAAGAGCTCTTGTTGCAACGGAAGGATTATTGATGTGACGGAAGCTTTACGACCACAAATAAGCATTTGGATCTAAGGTAGGATCGACACCTTCATAGCATTTATTTGTAAAATGAATATATTTAGAGAAAGACAAGCTTAGTTGTTTGTTTGTTGCTAGATTGTCTTCTGAAACTAGGGAGATCGATCTTGTCCGCAAGAGTGATTTATCCGGCCAACAAATAGGTGGCCGGATAAATCACTCTTGCAAACAAGATCGATCTCCCTAGTGTCAGAAGACAATCTAGCAACAAACGAACAACTAAGTTTGTCTTTCTCTAAATATATTCGTTTTACAAATAAATGCTATGAAGGTGTCGATCCTACCTTAGATCCAAATGCTTATTTGTGGTCGTAGTGCTTCCGTCGCATCAATAATCCTTCTGCCGCAACAAGAGTTCTTCCGTTGCAACAAGAGTTCTTTCGTCGCAAGAAAGTGTCGTCTTTCGTCGACCTACAATCACAAACAAGAAAATATTAAATAGCACCTGTATAACAAATAATTATAAAACATACCTATCATAGTGATCAAGGAATCTATGAAATAAACAATCAAATGACAGTTTATTGAAATAAACAATTGAACGACAACTTATTAAGAAAAACAAAACTTGATTGTATTAACCTTAAAATAACAGAAGAACCTTACAACCTTAGCCTTGATGTTCGAAAGGCCTTCCCGGGGTCCGAAGTAGGAGTCTCCTCTACTTTGATAAGCTCTGCACTCCTCCAACCAAGACGAATAGAGGTATGTAATCTCTCCTCACAAAAGTCTTAGTTAACTGAGTCTGAATCTCAACAGCACTTAACCTCAAATATTATAAAGCTTGAACTCCAATTTTCAATCTCCAAAATCTCAACCATTTGAGGCTACCTAATGCCTCTTTTTATAGAGCAGATGAGGAGGTTAGGGTTCCACCTTTGAAGGGATAGAATCTTCCTTCAAAGGGATAGGCTCCTCACATCAAGGGATTAGTTCCTTAAGGTGAGGGATACATGCACCTTATCAAAGCGTACTCATCCCCAAAAATTATCATCTATAACCTTCTAGAATTGACCTCAAACCAAATTTTTAACTTTACTTTCTCGCCTTTTTGAGTTTGGAGGGGGTACGCAGGAATTCTTAAGGAAAACTGTGTTCTAGAACGCAGGTAAGCCATGCATTACTTGTGTACCCAAGCCAGGAACGCATGCAGGCTTCATGTTACCTGCGTACCCATTCTTTTAGAGGTTTTTAGGGTTTTTCTTCTTGTTTCAGGGCTTGACATGAGGAGTAAAGGTTGTAAGACTTGCATAGGAGGTATGTACGAGTGTCAATGAGCTCATATAGTCAGCAGAATGTCAAGGTGACAGTTTTTAGTGTAACATATTGCCCCCTAAAGTGCGAAGTCTGGAATAGATGAAGATGAAGTTTGTCATATATGAAGAGTGAAGTACTTTATCATTTCAAGGATAATCCTGTGGACACCCCGATCGGAACCTGTAAAAACATTCAATGAAAAATATATATATGTAAACATATCATTGCTGAGGTAGGAATTCCCATACTCAGATCAAAACTAACTAGAAACTTGTTCTGATACATAAATGATTTTAATATTACATCAATAGTGTAGACACAGCATGGGCACAACCATCTATAACGAATAGTCTATTGTATAATAATAAAACTCCTCGCAGCCTGGATGGTGGAAACTAGATCTAGGGTCTTGATTTCTGCTTCCCGGACTAGTACGATTCTATCCATGCGATTAAATGTGTTGAAGTCGAACATGGTAGAAACCACTTGATTACCAGTCAATGATGCGAACTGTTAACAAGTGTGAGAGAAACCACCAGTAATTTCAATGGTTCTCAAAGTACTCAGTACAATCCATGAAATGTGAATGAATAAGATGAATTCGAACACATCACGGAATCGTTCGATCGAAGGTCAATGATGTAACCTGTTGTCGGAGGCAAGAAACCTGCCATTGAGGCATGCAGATTTCAAGGTACTGACGATTTATAGATCACTTCCTAGATATTGAGCTATCATCGATAGAAAGCGACCTGTCATAGGCAAGCCCACAACACGAAATCATAGATCAAGTTTTGAAGAAATATATTGGCAAGGACTGACTCAGGGATGGTCAAAATGGAAGACAAATATTTTGCAGATGAATGGTTTGTTTGAACTGTCCTCTTGAACACATAACGACACTGCAGATGGTTTGGTGGCAATCGACCCAAAGCTAATACCCAGAAACAGGATGAAGACATTCAATATGGTTTGATTAACTGTTAGGCAAAGGATTTTCCCAACCCAGGTGAACAAAAGTGTCGTGTTCAAGAGTGGTTAACGGATTTCTGAATAATCAAAATGTAACAAACAGGTTTGTTTTTCTCTCTTTTCCCCCACCATTTCTGGCAAGTACCTCTTTATTTTTGACAAGCTTGAGGAGGATAACATTTGCTTGTTTATAAGCTCATCCTTCGGATGAGTCCAACTTAGTTTAAGATTTGAACCCTAAGAAGGAGTGGTTCGTTCCTGTTTAAAATTGAACAGGTCCTTTACTGTTAAATTTTAACGAGTCCAGTATAAGAGAAACTCGGTGTTTTTCAATTTTAGGGAGTCAGAAGAAAAAACTTAAGAAAACTCCATGGGTGTACTTTTTCGTAAATTTAGTCTCTCGATTCCGAAAAAGGATAAAATAATGTGGGAGAGAACTCTATTGACCGTAATTAGTCAACGTATACCTTTTTCGTAAATATTCCATTTCAGTCCGTAAAAGGGGTAAACTTATACTGAAAGGATGATCATTCATTTATTTTAACAAGTTTGAATAATCAAACGCTCGGCAATCTTTTCATGTTTAGAGAGTCTGAAAAGGGCTTAAAAGAAAACTCTAGGGTTTATCTTTTTCTGTAAGTTTTAACCAGTTCGAAAAAGGGATAAAAATATACTCATGGTTTTCACTTTTTCGTAAGTTTTAACGAGTTCGAAAAAGGGATAAAAATATACTCCTGTGGCTGACTTTCAATTTAATTTATGAGCAGGAAAAGACGGAAAGAACTCGGCATTTTCATGTGTTTTATGAGAATGAAAGATAGCAAAATCATCTCGGGATTTTCATGAGTTTAACGAGTCTTGAAAATAACTGAAATTGACTCAAGATAGGTTTCATTTTTACAAAAGCTTGAAACAGAGAAAAACTATGCTTCAGAGTGGTTTCATTTTTACACAAGCTTGAAACATAAATAAAACTGTGCTTGATGCTCCCTAAGCGTAACTATTAGAGTGCATGCCCCCCCAGCTTCACTTCATTCAACTAAGTACACTGCTGGTAATTAATAGCTGGATGGAATGAAGGTTCATTTACGAGATCATATGAAAGACCCGACCTAAAACTCTAAGAAAATTATGCAAAAAGTGAAATAACTAACCTAAATATATGACTTAAAATTTTCGAGATCTAGTCAAAGACTCGACTCAATTAGTGGAGGATTTGTTTCATTTTTTAACGAGCTTGACACAGGAAAAGAACTATGCTCATGGCAACGTGTTTCATTTTTTAACGAGGTTGACACAGTAAAAGGAACTTTCCTCTTGATACAATGATTCATTTTTAACGAGGTTGACACAGTAAAAGGAACTTTCCTCATACCTGATTCATTTTTTTACGAGGTTGACTCAGTAACAGGAACCATCCTCAGAAACTACTTATTTCTAATCTATTAATCTACTCTCTACAATCTACCTATTGATTCATTTTTTAATGAGCTTGACACAGGAAAAGAACTGTCCTCATGGAAGCTTGTTTCATTTTTTAAACGAGCTTGACACAAGAAAAGGAACTATGCTCTCGACTAACTCATTCATTTTTTAACGAGGTTGACACAGTAAAAGGAACTATCCTCACACTCGCTGATTCATTTTTTAACAAGGTTGACACAATAAAAGGAACTATCCTCGCAAACTGATTCATTTTTTAACGAGGTTGACACAGTAAAAGGAACTATCCTCAGATTCACTGATTCATTTTTTAACGAGGTTGACATAGTAAAAGGAACTATCCTCGGACTCACTGATTCATTTTTTAACAAGGTTGACACAGTAAAAGGAACTATCCTCGGACTCACTGATTCATTTTTTAATGAGGTTGAAACAGTAAAAGGAACTATCCTCACGACAACTGATTCATTTTTTAATGAGGTTGACACAGGAAAATAACTGTCCTCATACCTGATTCATTTTTTAATGAGGTTGACTCAATAACAGGAACTATCCTCTGACCAACTGATTCATTTTTTAACGAAGTCAACCTTGTTAAAAAATGAATCAGGTATGAGGACAGATCTTTTCCTATGTCAACCTCGTTAAAAAATGAATCAGTGAGTCCAAGAATAGTTCCTTTTACTGTTTCAAGCTCGTTAAAAAATGAATCAGTGAGTCTGAGGAGAGTTCCTTTTACTGTGTCAACCTCGTTAAAAAATGAATCAGTGAGTCTGAGGAGAGTTCCTTTTACTGTGTCAACCTCGTTAAAAAATGAATCAGTGAGTATGAGGATAGTTCCTTTTACTGTGTCAACCTCGTTAAAAAATGAATCAGTGAGTTCGAGGATAGTTCCTTTTACTGTGTCAACCTCATTAAAAAATGAATCAGTGAGTCCGAGGATAGTTCCTTTTACTGTGTCAACCTCATTAAAAAATGAATCAGTTAGCCGAGGATAGTTCCTTTTACTGTGTCAACCTCGTTAAAAAATGCATCAATGGCTAGTGAGGAGAGTTCCTTTTATTGTGTCAACCTCGTTAAAAAATGAATCAGTCGGCGATGAGGACAGTTCTTTTCCTGTTTCAACCTCATTAAAAAATGAATCAGTAGGTAGATTGTAGAGATTAGATTAATAAATTAGAAATAAGTAGTTTATGAGGATGGTTCCTGTTACTGAGTCAACCTCGTTAAAAAATGAATCAGGTATGAGGACAGTTCTTTTCCTGTGTCAACCTTGTTAAAAAATGAATCAGTTGGTCAAAGGATAGTTCCTTTTACTGAGTCAACCTCATTAAAAAATGAATCAAGTATGAGAACAGTTCTTTTCTTGTGTCAACCTCATTAAAAAATGAATAAGTAGGTTATATAGGTAGATTGTAGGAAGTAGATATGAGGATAGTTTCTTTTACTTTCTCAACCTCATTAAAAAATGAAACATGTAGGTGAGGATAGTTCCTGTTACTGTGTCAACCTCGTTAAAAAATGAAACACGTTGCCATGAGAATAGTTCTTTTCTCTATTTCAAGCTCGTTAAAAAATGAAATAAATCTTCCCCTAATTGAGTCGAGTCTTTGACTAGATCTCGTAAATGTTAAGTCATATATTTAGGTTAGTTATTTCAGTTTTTGCATAATTTTCTTATAGTTTTAGGTCGGGTCTTTCATATGATCTTGTAAATGAACCTTCATTCCATCCAGCTATTAATTACCAGCAGTGTATTTAGTTGAATGAAATGAAGCTGGGGGGGCATGCGCTCTAGCAGTTGCGCTGAGGGGGCATCAAGCACAGTTTTTCTCTGTTTCAAGCTTGTGTAAAAATGAAACTACTCTGAAGCATAAATTTTCTCTGTTTCAATCTTTTGTAAAAATGAAACCTATCTTGAGTCAATTTCAGTTATTATTTTCAAGACTCGTTAAACTCATGAAAATCTCGAGATTATTTTTCTATCTTTCATTCTCGTAAAACACATGAAAATTCTGAGTTCTTTCCGTCTTTTCCTGCTCATAAACTAAATTGAAATTCGGCCATATGAGCACATTTTTATCCCTTTTTCGAACTCGTTAAAACTTATGAAAAAGTGAAAACCATGAGTACATTTTTATCCCTTTTTCAAACTCATTAAAACTTACGAAAAAGTGAAATTTTGAGTTCTCTTTTAAGCCCTTTTCAGACTCTCTAAACATGAAAAGATTGCCGAGCACTTGATTATTCGAACTCGTTAAAGTAAATGAATGATCGTCCCTTCAGTATAAGTTTACCCCTTTTACGGACTGAAATGGACTATTTACGAAAAAGGTATGCGTTGACTAAATACGGTCAATAGAGTTCTCTCCCGCATTATTTTATCCTTTTTCGGGCTCGAGAGACTAAATTTACGAAAAAGAACACCCATGGAGTTTTCTTAAGTTTTTCTTTTGACTCCCTAAAACTGAAAAACACCGAGTTTCTCCTATACTGGACTCGTTAAAATTTAACAGTAAAGGACCTGTCTAATTTTTAACAGGAACGAACCACTCCTTCTTAGGGTTTGAATATTAAACTAAGTTGGACTCATCCGAAGGATGAGCTTATAAACAAGCAAATTTTATCCTCCTCAAGCTTGTAAAAAATAAAGAGGTACTTGCCAGAAATGGTGGGGGAAAAGAGAGAAAAACGAACCTGTTTGTTACATTTTGATTATTCGGAAAACCGTTAACCACTCTTGAACATGACACTTTTGTTCACCTGGGTTGGGAAATCCTTTGCCTAAATAGTTAATCAAACCACATTGAAAGTTTTCAGCCAATTTCTGGGTATTAGCTTTGGGTCAATTGTCACCAAGCCCTCTGTTGTGTCGCTATGTGTTCAAGAGGATAGTTCAAACAAACCATTCATTTGCGAAATATTTGTCTTCCATTTTGACCATCCGTGAGTCATTCCTTGCCAATATATTTCTTCAAAACTTGATCTATGATTTCGTGTTGTGGGCTTGCCTACGACAGATCACTTTCTATCGACGACAGCTCATTATCTAGGAAGTTGATCTAGAAATCGTCAGTACCTTGAAATCTGCATGCCTCAATGGCAGGTTTCTCGCCTTCGACGACAGGTTGCATCATTGACCTTTGATCGAATAATTCCGTGACATGTTCGACTTCAGTTCATTCATTCACATTTCATGGATTGTGCTGAGTACTTTGAGAGCCATTGACATTACCGGCGGTTACTCTCACACCTCAAAACTTGATCTATGATTTCGTGTTGTGGGCTTGCCTACGACGGATCACTTTCTATCGACGACGGCTCATTATCTAGGAATTTGATCTAGAAATCGTCAGTACCTTGAAATCTGCATGTCTCAATGGAAGGTTTCTCGCCTTCGACGACAGGTTGCGTCATTGACCTTCGATCGAATAATTCCGTGACATGTTCGACTTCAGTTCATTCATTCACATTTCATGGATTGTGCTGAGTACTTTGAGAGCCATTGACATTACCGGCGGTTACTCTCACACTTGTTAACAATTTACATTATTGACTCGTAATCAAGTGGTTTCTACCATGTTATAATCGTACTAGTTTGGGAAGCAGAAATCAAGACCCTAGATCTAGTTTACACCATCCAGGCTGCGAGGAGTTTTATTATTATACAGTAGACTATTCATTACAGATGATTGCGTTCATGCTGTGTCTACAATATTGATGTAATATTAAAATCATTTCTGTATCAGAACAAGTTTAGTTAGTTTTGATCTGAGTATGGGAATACCTACCTCAGAGATGATATGTCTACATATATATATTTTGCATTGAATTTTTTTACAGGTTCCGACCGGGGTGTCCATAGGATGATCCTTGAAATGATAAATTACTTCACTCTTCATATATGACAAACTTCATCTTCATCTATTTCGAACCGCACTTTGAGGCAATGCAATTACTCTAAATATTTTGTCACCTTGACATTACGCATCGCCTTTGTGACTCATTAGCACTCCATACATACCTCCTCACAAGTCTTACAACCTTTACTCCTCATGTCAAGCCCTGGAAATAGGAGGAAAAACCTTATAAATATCGAAAATTTGGTTGTGAGGTAACATGAGGCACGCATTCCTAGCAGGTACGCAGGTAATACACTGCTTACCTACGTTATAGAACGCAGTTTTCCTTTGCAATGCCTACGTACCCTCCTCAAAGTAAAAAAGGCGAGAAAGTAAAGTCAAAAAATTGGTTTGAGGTCAATTCTACAAGGTTCTAGATGAGAAATTTTGGGGATGAGTACGCTTTGATAAGGTGCATGTATCCCTCACCTTAAGGAACTAATCACTTGATGTGAGGAGCCTATCCCTTTGAAGGAGGATTCTATCCTTTCAAAGGTGGAATCCTAACCTCCTCATTTGCTCTATAAAAGGAGACATTGGGTAGCCTCAAATGGTTAGATTTTCGATATTGAGAATTGGAGTTCAAGCTTTATGGGTGATTGAGTTGAAGTGTTGTTGAGATTTAGACTTCTTTCTGCTAAGCTTTTGAGAGGAAAGATCACATACCTCTTTGTGCTCCTGGAGGAAGAGTGCAAGACTTATCAAAGTAGAGGATACTCCTACTTCGGACCCTGAGAAGGCCTTTTCAAACATCAAGGCTAAGGTTGTAAGGTTCTTCTGTTATTTTAAGATTAATAAAATCAAGTTTTGTTTTTCTCAATAAATTGTCGTTCGATTATTTATTTCAATAAGCTGTCGTTTGATCGTTTATTTCATAGATTCCTTGATCACTATGATAGGTATGTTTTACGATTATTTGTTATACAGGTGCTATTTAATATTTTCTTGTTGTGATTGCAGGTCGACGAAAGACGACACTTTCTTGCGGCGAAAGAACTCTTGTTGCGACGGAAGGATTATTGTTGCGACGAAAGAACTCTTGTTGCGACGGAAGAACTCTTGTTGCAACGGAAGGATTATTGATGCGACGGAAGCTTTACGACCACAAATAAGCATTTGGATCTAAGGTAGGGTCGACACCTTCATAGCATTTAATTGCATAACAAATATATTTAGAGAAATACAAACTTAGTTGTTTTTTTGTTGCTAGATTGTCTTCTGACACTAGGGAGATCGATCTTGTCCCAAGAGAAATTTATCCAACCAACACTTTCCTCCTATGAGAAATGTCACTTGTCTTGCCTGCCAAAAACTGGGACATATTGCTACATACTGTCAGACAAAGATAATCGATTTCAACCAGCAAAGGATGCAGAAATTGAAAAGACTACCTCAAGCAAACAAATGGAGAGGACAACCCTTCACTAGGTACACTAATCGTTTCCATGGGTATTGTTTTTGTTGTAAGGGGTTCGGCCATAAAGCCATGGAGTGCAGAACGTATGGACAAAGACTGATGTTTAAAACCTCAAGGAGATTCATGAACAATGGAGAATTCACTCGTATACATAATTCATTCAGAAACATAATCAAATGCTTTGACTGCCATCAAATCGGGCACAAGTCTAACAAATGTCCTCTCAAAGAATGTGGTCCATCTTCTCAGAAAAGGTGCCAAACAAATAGTTGCCAGCAGTTGAAAATGAAGTTAAATAAGTGTGACCTGACTCTAATAGCTCAAGATCAGAAAAGCCAATGGTATATGGACAGTGGATGCTCAAAGCATATGACTGGAGATCGAAGCAAGTTTGTAACCTTTGATGAAAAGAAATCTGGAAATGTAACATTTGGAAATGATAAAGCAGGGAAAATCAAAGGAAAAGGCTCAGTGAGTCTGAATAGTGGAAGAGGAGAGGCTCAAGATGTACTATTTGTGGACGGGCTAAAAGCCAATCTGCTAAGCGTCAGTGAAATGTGTGATAAAGGTTGTGAGGTCCTTTTCAGAGCCCAAGATTGTGAAGTAAGATCGAGCACCACATGAAAGACCTTGATCAAAGGTGTTAGAACAAAAAGTAATGTCTATATATTGGAAGAAGAGAATGAAGCATGCCACATAAGCAAACTTGATGAATCATGGTTATGGCATAGAAGATTGGGACACTTAAACTTTGACCACATCATCAGTCTGAGCAAGAAGAAAGCAGTCAGAAATATGCCTACAATAAAGAAGCCTCCAAATACCATATGTAAATCCTGCCAATTGGGCAAAGAGACCCGCACATCTTTCAAGACCAAAGATGAACTATCTATAAGTTGGCCACTTCAGCTTTTACACATGGACCTGTGTGGACCTTCAAGAACTAATGCACCAGGTGGAGAATCTTATTTCATGCTAATAATAGATGATTTTACCAGATTGACGTGGGTGGCATTTCTCAAATATAAATCTGAAGCAATTGAGAAATTCAAGAAATTCAAGGCATTGGCAAAAAATCAAACAGGATGCAAGCTAAAATGCATTAGATCAGACAGAGGAGGTGAAGGTACTCTTCCATACGGATGATCCTTGCTCTCTCAGCACAGATGGGATGGCACATCCATCAGATGGATGTGAAGATTGCGTTCCTCAACGGAGTGATTGAGGAGGAGGTGTACATAGAGCAGCCTGAAGGTTTCGAGATCTTCAGCAGTGAGTCGCATGTGTGCCGACTCAAGAGAGCACTGTACGGGCTGAAGCAAGCACCTCTTGCTTGGTACACACGGATTGACAGTTATTTCACCGGGCTTGGATTTTCCAAGAGTGAGGCGGATCCTAACCTGTACCAGATTGTGGTGGAGGGGAAGTTGCTGATCATTGTACTGTATGTAGATGATCTGATTTTGACGGGTGATGAGATGTTGATACTTTCATGCAAGGAGGATCTTGCTAGAGAGTTTGAGATGAAGGACTTGGGCCTCCTTCATTATTTCCTGGGATTGGAGATTTGGTAGCGCAGTGATGGACTGTTTGTTTCTCAGGGTAAGTATGCCCGGGAGATACTGGAGAAGTTCAACATGCATGGCTGCAAGCCTGATGATACTCCTCTTCCTGGAGGTTGGAGGAAGGAGGATGCTACTTCGGCGGAGGTAGTGGATGCCACTGTTTTTCGACAGTTGGTGGGGTCGCTTATGTATCTGGTCAATACACGACCCGATATATGCTATGCTGTTAACCAACTTTCGTAAGCTATGGTTAAGCCTACCAAGCTCTTCTGGAAGGCAGGCAAGCATGTATTGCGTTATCTTAGAGGCACATCAGGATATGTCTTGTGGTACAGACATGAGGATGAGGTGAAGCTATGTGGCTTCACGGATGCAGATTGGGTAGGGAGCCCAACGGATAGAAAGAGCACATCTAGAGGGATCTTCAGTATCAGATCGACAAAAATTTATTGGTACAGCAGGAAGCAGAGATCCGTGGCACTCATTTCAGCAGAGGCCGAGTACATGGCAGCGAGTTTGGCTGCATGTGAGGCTATATGGATGAGGAAGATCCTAGTCGGGTTGTTCGGTTCACACTTGGAGCCTACTGTGATTTATTGTGATAACCAGAGTTGCATTAAACTCTCAGCTTATCCAGTATTTCATGATAGATCCAAACACATCGACATCAGGTACCATCATATCAGAGATTGTGTGCAGCGGAGAATCATGTTACTTTCATACATTCCCACGAAGGATCAAGATGCTGATATCTTGACGAAGGCGCTCACCAGGAGCAAATTCGAATACCACAGAGGCAGGATAGGGGTTGCAGATAATCCATATCTTATTGAGAGGGAGTGTTGAAAATGCAACAAGATGATGGAGCTTAGTGAAAAGAAGTCGCCTTCACTAAGTGGGCTCGCAGGCTATTTTTGGCGCAAAGTCTATTTTTAGACTATGTTTATTTTTAGACATATGGATCATGGTCTATGAGTTGCAAGATGCTATTTATGGATGATTGGTTGAGTTGGTAAAAATAGATGGACCTCTATTTTTAGACATTGGGCGGAATCTATTTTTAGACTGCCAGGCTAAAAATAGAACAGTCGAATATTATTAACCCTTAATAATATTTTGACTATAAAAATTATCTTATCCTCTTGGAGCACTTCAGTTTGATGCTTGGATGTGGCACATGCAGCTGACAGAAGGAAATACGCTTTTCCTAAGGGTTAGTTGAGCTATTGCATGGTTGACTTAAGTTAGAACTCATGTGGCAGAGTTTGGTGAAGTTGATGAGACAGTTGGTGGAGTTGTGTTCGGTTTAACTTAGTTGAACTAGTTGTATTTAGTCTAACTGATAAATACACTAGTGATGAGTGGTGTGAATTAATTATTAATTAATTCACTAATTATTAACTCATAAATCAACTAAAGAACACATCAGTTAACTGCAATGCATGGACAGTTCAGTGGAGACCGGTGTTAGAGGTGGGTGAAAGGGTGAGTGTGGCTATCAGTTGTGACTATGGCTGTGCATGAGATTTGCACACACATTGATTGAGATTGCCAATGAGGATTGCGCAGTTGAAGCTAGTGGGATTCGAACTTGGATCTCATCATTATTCATCTTGGATTGTGCAGTAGAGGCAGGCAGACTTGTGGAGGAGATTTGAACCCGTGACTTGTTCATCTTCCGTGCTAGTTTGTGTGTAGCATGTGAGATAGTGCTGAGAGCTGTGAGAGCTTTGTGCTATGTATTGTTACATGTTCTCTATCATTATAATATACAGATAGTTGGGGGTTTTCAGTTGTATGCTTTCCCCATTACATACTGTGTTATATGTGTGCTTGATTATGTTTTAATGTGCGCATGGGACTGCTTCTATTTCTGCATATTGATGATCAATTGTAGAAGAGGTTATGTATTATGCATGAAGCTTAAATAGCGTGTAATCAAGATAATCTCGGTGAATCATTCAGCTATTATTCAAATTTCTACAATCAGAATGGAGACCGGAACCATAATTGATGATGGGGAGGAACTACTTTAAAAATTGGATGTGGAACCACGAGCCAACGGCGAAAACGGAACAGTGAAAGTGGTTTCGAAAACCACCAGAGGGTTTCACACCACTTTTCGAGGATAAGTGGTTTTAAGTGAGATTGACGTGATACAGTTAGGAGGGCGACGCGTGGCATACTGAAACCACCCATTTCGCGTAGGTTCAAAAACATTACCCATCAGGCTAGTTGGCACGCGATAATGCGATGACTCTGATTTAATAATTCGAGCGTCTTTTGAGGTCCGGTGCTATGCATATTGTGGGGCCAATACATTTTTTTTACGTGTTTTGTTTTAAAGCAAAAAGTATATAAAGAGCGGAATGATAAAGGTGTGGGACCAGTGTCACAGAGAAGGACAATGTAAACAAACGGAAAATAGACTAAGGCAGAAGAATTCCAAGTGAGGTGAACGGATGGTCACGATTAGATCGTATCATCAAAGGCAAGAAATGAGTGGATAAGATTCATCGCAAGATAAGCAGGGTAGAAACCAATCGGAAGTGCCAGCAGCAGCAAGGACCGTAGATCTGGGTAGATCAATGGTGACGATCACATCGGCGGAGATCAAAACCGCAAGTCACAAGGTAATTGTTTTTGTTTGCGATGCGATCGCATATCGCATATTGCATATGATATGAGTTCGCACGGTATGGAAAATTATATGCGATAGCCGATATTGTGATAGCCGATATTGCGATGCGATATTACCATCGCATATCGCAATCGGGGTAGGAGAGATATCGCACAATCTTAGAAGTCATGTGAGTTGCGATGCAAAGTAGTGATAAAGTCAAGTGGGACCCTTCGCATATCGCATATCGGGAGATCAGATGGATGAAGGCACATGGGATAACTGGAATCGTCGAAGTGCGATAAAGGAGGTCGGATGCGATTTCATTCAGAAGTTCCATTGTAATACATTTCAGATCCATGGTTCTCTGTGGATACGCCTGTTTACAAAAAAGTAAAGCTAAACAGAGAGTTGACTCAGGTGTACAAAAAGGAAAGCTTGAATGCAAGAATAGACTCGGGTAAGTAATAAGACCCGACACTCGTGCAGAATAGTGGTTGATGCAGTAACGACAGTTTATGAAGAAAAATATGAACATGGGTAGAAAGGCTCGGGTAAGGACCCGACACAGAGAAAAAGGAAGAATCGAGTGTTTAGAAGAGCGGTGAAGGTTGAACGCTGTGGGCACGAGAAAAAGAGGCAGAGTCGGGAAATAGGAGAATATGGTGGCACCATTGGAAACACAACAGCTGGGTCAAGTTAGGCCAAAATGACAGTTATGCAGAACTGTGTTGAATATAACAACAGAAACTGAAAAGACAGTGACAGTAGCAGAAAAGAAAAATATATGGCGAACCAAGAGTTGAAAGGGCTGAATTGAAATATTATTGTATCTGTAAATGTAAATGATTTAATTATTTTTATTGTATGTGATGCAAAGGCAAGTCTCCGTAGGCATAGGAAAAACTCCGTGAGTGTTGTAATGATTATTTCTCATGTAATAACTTGAACTGAAGAATGAGGAATCAAATGGGTGGAAGGCATAGGGTCAAGCTTGTTCACTTCATATTCCCTGTAGAATTCAATCAGTCAGGAGTTATCTGTATAAGAGATGTAATATCAATGGAAAGAGAGAGGTTAGAGAATTGCAGAATGGATGAGAGAGGAAGAAGAATGTAAGAGAGCTGTAGGAGTTTATAGAGTGTAAGAATAAGGAAAACCAGATAGAGAAGCTGTGAAGATTCAAAGATGATATAAGGTATATATGAAGGCTGGAGGACAATAGTGAAGAAGGAACAAAACAGAGTTGATATCCAGGTAAATCAGCATGTGTTTTCATTGTAGTGTGAGGAAGTTGGTGATTCAATATCAAGTTGTAGCTTGATAGATGTCCAATTGTAGCTGGCTGAGGTAGGAGCCTCCTGTAGGTTGTAGCCTTCAAAAAATAGATGGGAGTTGGAGCTTCCTTGCAAGTTGTAGCTTGCAGAATTGAGGTAGTAGCCTCCTGTAGGTTGTAGCCTACATAAAATCAGTGGTGAGAGGGAGTTGGAGCTTGCCTTTGCATCACAACAATAATAAGATGTGGTTTTCTCCCTTATGGGTTTCCACTTATATCTGTTGTCTATGTGCATGATGATTATGTGTTGATACTCTGTATTTAATCTGCTTAATACCTACTGCTCAGTTATTAATATTTTTGTTCCATTGTATATTAAGTTGATCACGAAATGAAGATGTAAATAAGTGTAAAAGAAAGTTTTACAAGACCATGACTGCATTAAACTGATTCACCCCCCCCTCTGATTTTAACCAAGGGTTCAACAGATGAAAATTAAAATAAAATTAAGGATATTAATAATAATAATAATGTTAGATCTAAGACTTTTGTGATCCATAATTTAGATAAATGTCTTTTGGATTAATCACATCATTAGGATTTGGTTGACATTTTGAACCATAGTTCATCCTCAGGACAAGGTGAAAAAAAGAAGAATGATCTTAAAGAATAAATAGTGAGGATGCATCATTGACCAAATCTTAATGATGTGATTAATCCAAAATACATTTATCTAAAATAATAATAATTAAGAGGAGGGGGAGATTTTGATAGAAATAATAACCATAAGAGAATTGTTTAACGAAGAATGATAAAATTTTTGAAATTGACTTTTTTTTATAATGAATTATAAAAAAAATATGCATAAATTAAATATATGATTAAATAATTTTAACTATAGATAATTAAACTAGTGATAGTGGATAACTTGTTGCCAAGAATGGCTTAATTTATAGCCATCATCTCAATTAAAGTTTTCTGGTTGCTTCTCAATTTCAAGGGTCTCTCTAATGATTATGGAGTTGTAAAATAAAACAAATGCAAGAATTTTGGTTTGATTAAAGTAGATAAGATGCTTTGAATTTAAAGAGTGCTCTGTTATGGTAGACTTTGATAGCAGGAGATGATTGGTGTCAGCAATATGTTCTTTAATTATGTCATGACCCCAACAAATTTTTTTGCTAAGGAGAATTCACAATTTTGTAATTTTGGTAGTTGATAAAATTTTTGGCATTTGAACTTAGGAAAAGGGGTATGGAGGCATAAATTAATTTTGAAAAGGGAAAGAATAGGAGCAATGAAAAATTAAAATGTTGGTGGGTTGCGGGGCCCCACCCAAAAGGGAAATCATAACCCCTTGGATAAATTTGAACCATAAGAGAATGGAGGCAAAAAAAAAGGGGAGTTTGAACTAGCGGGCCCACAAGGAGGAGAAGGGAAACACTTACAAATAGGAGAGGAGAACTCATTTTTGGGGTTCCTTGATTGTGCATTTTCAATCTTAGAGTTTGCTCGAGTTGTTTATCCAAGTCAACCATTGTTGCATATCACAGGGATTTCCAAGTGGAAATCCCAACTCTCTTCCGGTGAACTAAGAGTGTCACTATAGGAGAGAATTTGGAGCTGATTGGAGGATCAATTTCCAGCTATTGTGATCCATCACATAAATTTCTTCAATTAGTGCAATTTTCCTAGAGGAAGGAAAGGAAAAAATTTGTAGAGCTTGGAAGAGGGCATTCTGGGGGAGTAAGACTTGAAGAAATTGCAGAGATTTTCCTTGAGGGAGAACGAGTCACTTGGGTGATTTGCAGATCTAGAGATTGTTTCTTTGGAGAGAGACAAATTTGTCATTTATAAGGCACGTGCAGGGGTCTTTCAGGGCACAATTGCATCACAAGAATTGAGCAGAATTTTGAGTAGGAATGGGGTAGGAATTTCACACATAATTCTGGGAATATTTTTGCAGAGAATTTTTGGCCATTTGAGGAGGATTTGGAGCAGAAGTGCAACAATTTTATGGGCTGGACGCAGGGCTAGTAGTTGGAGGAATTCAAACTAATTTTGGGAATTTCTGAGTATTCAGAATCAACCCAAAATATTTCTCGGTTTGGTTGGTTAGGGTATGAGGAGCTTAACTCTAATTTCAGATATTTTTTGGAGCAAATTTGAGGCCCCAAATCATAGTTTCCCTCAAGCAGAAATTACAATATTTTTCTGAGCATGACATACAACCAGTGTGCCAATTTTAGCATGGGGATTCTCTCATATTCACTTGGGTTTTTCATGCTTGTTGTAGCAAGCTCAGGTGCACTCATTTCACTTCATTTTGTATTCAGATTGCAAGCATTGAAAATATAATAAAATGGCTCAGAATTATTATTTTTTCTCAAAGGTCTACTAATTGTATTTTCATGTGTGGAGTTTCAGATTTGCATGTTATATTTAATTGTTGTAGGTTAGTCCATGTTTTTTATATTTATTGTATTTATCTATTTATAATATTACAGTGGTATCAGAGCATGTTCTTGGTCAGTTGAGGGCTCAAGAGCAGGTGATGACAAGGCCTTTTAGTGGAGTAGTTTTTTGTCCAAGAGGCAGAGGCATAGGTAGAGGAAGGGGTCATGGTAGAGAGGATGAGCCTGAGAATTTTTCAAATACAGAGTTTGAGAACACCACAAACTTCATGGGGGATAATGATGGTGATTAGAAACCAAGATAGGAGGAGCGTGGCCCACTATTGGAGGAGCTAGCAAGGTCGAACCAACCAATGATGGAGATGATGAGGAAGATGATGGGTTTGCAATTGCAGAATATGCAAAGAGGGGAACAAAGAAGAGCCAATGAGGGATAAGGAGGTTCTAAAATAGGAGGGGGGGGGGCATGCACATTTACACACAAATCAACAACACACTCACACATACGACCAAACTATTAGATCCACCATGCCTCACTTCATTGAGGAGCCAGAGAAAGAGAGAGAGAGGTTGATGCATTCACTGAGCTGATTAGGTCCTTCATCGATGGGGTTGATGTGTATGAGGCACTAGATCTCAGAGTCATGAGGATTCTAACTTTTGCAGACTATTGCCATCTGAAGGAGAAGTACAAGCGAGGGGTAGGGTCTTCTTCTAGAGGTAGAAAACAACATTATAATTGGCATAATTAGAGGTTAGTAGGAAAAATGACACTGCCTAGTTTTGATGGGTCGGTCAGGAGTTTAGCGAGAGCATGGGTGCAGAAATTGAATACTTACCTTCATATGAACCCTATGTGCGAGATGAATGGCATCATATTTTCCACACTACACTTTGAGGGGGATGCACAGGAGTGGTGATATTAAGAGTTAGTCACCATTGGGAATTCCTCCATCACATATTGTACTGAGTTCACTCCTAGACTGGTGGAGATGTTCAATAGGAAGGATCTAGATCTACACTTCAGAGAGCTAGCTAACCTGAAGCATGCATGCAATGTTGATGCTTATATAGCCGAGTTTTAGAGACTTGCAGTGATGGTATCAAATATCTAAGAAGAGATATTGATTATGTTGTTTATTGAGGGGTTGGCAGAGCCACTACGTGGTTGGGTATGAGCATACATATCAGTGTTATTGCAGGATGCCATTAGCCGGGCATGATACATGCTTGATGTTGTCCCAAAGACGAGGGCTCCAACACCTACTAGACCCCATTTCCCTCAAAAGGGGAAAGACACCAAACCTATTGAGAAGGAGTGGATAGGGAGAGGACAGTTGGATGGTGAGACCAGGAGAGACCTTTGGAGGAAGGAAATTATGCTTCACTTGTCAGGAGCCATGGGAACCAAGGCATCAATGTACCAAGGGAAAGGCCCACTATATAGAGGTAATTTAAAATAGTGATACAGATGAGGAGGAGACAAAGAAGGAAGCATATACAGGAGATGGTGGCCCAACACGACCACCTATTGGAGGAGCATTCCAACCCAGTGGAGGATTTATCACTTCGCTTTGGGGAGTTCTGAAGTAATTGACATTATGGATCAGGGGAAATGCGAGTCAGTGTTGGTGGATAGTGTGGCTACCCACAATTTTATTGATGTGCATTTGGTTGAGTGGAGAGGATTTTAAACAAATTCCTTTGAGGGATTTTCAATATAGGTGCCAAGAGATAGAACCATGAAGTGGATGAGATGTGTTCCCAATTTGACTGTGACCATGGGGAACTACTCTATGACATATCATTTCTTCATGATGGACGTTTCAAACACTAATGTGGTGATGGGAGTTCAATGGTTGTATTCTCTTGGGTGTGTCACTACATATTGGAAGAAGTTAGAGATGGAGTTCATAGGTCTGGATGGGAAGTGGTGTTGTTGAGAGGTGTCAGCGCATAAGAAGATGGTGTTGCTCAGATTGGCATTACAAATATAATAAAATGGCTCAGAATTATTATTTCTGCTCAATGGTCTACTAATTGTATTTTCATGTGTGGATTTTCAGATTTGCATGTTATATTTAATTGTTGTAGCTTAGTCCACGTTTTTTATATTCATTGTATTTCTCTAGTTAGAATATTACAATTTCGAGATTTTAAGGGATTCCCAGTCTCGACAATGTATGATTTTCCACATGAACAGGGGATATGGTAAACCCATGAATTCAACATGAGGTTAGACTTATCTTTGGTTGATAAGAACACCTACTTCAAAGTTTTATGGGGTTTAAAAACGGTCTTAATTCTCTTTCTTCGCAAGATTTTTTTTATAATGTTAGTAGTCGCTTTTATGTAAGGGAGAGAAACTTTACCTTGAGGAGGAGAGGAAGGAGGGTTCATGAATTTATAATTAGATATGGTATTTAATTCTTTATTGATCTAAGAAGAGGAATAGCCATTAGCTTTGAAGTTTGGAATAGGTGGGTTTTCTCTGAGGGGAGGAATTGGGAAGTGGAAATTTTAAGGGCACGGGAGATGAGGGTTTAAAGAACACCAGATTTTTGGGATGAGTGGTGGTGAAAATGGACATGAAGATAATAATTAGCGTGGGTATTTTTTCTGTAAACCTGATGAGTTAAGGAACCATCAGGAAACCGGGTGACAAGAACATCTAAAAAGGGAAGAGATTTATTAGATTAAATTTGCATGGTAATTTGAATATGAGGGCACATGCCATTGAGATGGGAGATAAATGTATCCAATGTAGGTCAACCATGTTTCCAAATAAAAAAAGTATCATCTACAAACCTAAACCAACATTTAGGTTTAATATTCCAAGATTCTAGAGCTTTAGCATCAAAATATTCCATAAATACGTTAGCCACAATAGGGGAAAGAGATGAACCCATTTTTTTACCTTCAATTTGCTCATAAATTATTCCTTCGAAGGAAAATAAGGTAGATGAGAGGCAGAGCCTAAGTGGGTTAAGGGTTTTGGAATCAACAAGTTTAGAAATTAGATCAATTGCTTCATATATAGGGATTTTAGTAAAAAGAGATACAATGTCAAAGCTAACGATAAGGTCATGAACATCGATCTAGATCAATATATTTAGTCTTATGAATGAAATTAGGTGAATCTTTAATGAAATTGGGGGAGGACCCAACAAATTTTTGAAGCTTAGAGGCAAGATATTAGCTAAGAGCGTGGGTGGGAGATCCTATGGCACAAACTATGGGTCTAAGAGGGACTTCGGGTTTGTGAATTTTTTTTTGGCCATAGATCCTAAGGGTTTGTGGGGTATAGGGAATATGTCGTTGTTGGATGGAGGTATCGATAAAAGAGGATTTTATAGCTTTGGTAACAATTTGAGTTATGGCATTGATGGGTTTTTATGGAAGGATCTTGTACGAAGAAGAAGAGAGAAGCTCAAGCATCTTGGGTTCATAATCTTTGGAGTTCATAACTATACAAGCATTTCCCTTATCCACCTTAAGGATAAGAATGTCAAGGTTTTCATTTAGGTGTATAAGGGCCTGGATTTCATCCTTGGATAAATTGGGCTTAGGGGGTTTACCTTGTCAGAGAACCCTGCAACACTCTCGTCGAATTTCTTTTGCAGTATGGGATGTAAGGTTTTGACACACTTGCTCAGTGAACAAAGAATTTCTTTAATAGGGATCTTTTTAGGGGCTATGGAAAAATTGAATCATTTTTCTATGAGAAGGGAAGGGGAATCAAGCTCAAATGAGGATATACACCGACATAAGGCGTAACATGTGCAACCACATTAATAATTATTAGGTGTATAGTAGGAATTTATAAACCCTAATAGTAAATATAGGGTTTAATATTATGGTTTATAACATTGGGTTTATAATATAGGATTGTTAATATCTGGACTTATAATATTGGGTTTATAATATTAGAGTTTATAATATTAGGAGAGGTTTTCACATTAGGGTTTATAATATCGGATCTTTAATAGTAGAGTTTATAATATTGAGTTTAATATTAGAGTTTAGAAAGGTTTCATAGCTCAAAATTTTGATTCCAACAAATCCCTATTAAATGTCAAGTAAAAGTAACTTGAAATATGACCCAAAAATATCAAAATGTAAAAGAGTTAGACTTCAATACTAGAATAACAATCATTCCTCATAACTACTAAAAATAAACTCAATTGACCTTATCAACTAAAATACTCTAACATGGACTTAATAATTATTAATAATTAAATTAAAATTATAAAATCTATTTCAAAATAAACACCCTTATAAAAATAAATAAATAAGTTACTTTCAACCAACCTAGCTAACTACCTATCGATCGAAGTTGATAGTACATTGCAGTAATTATTAAATATTGTGATATTCTTCTCATATCAAGGATCTGAACAAACAATATGAGTAGCCGCTCACATGGATAAAACTAGCTGCCCAAAAATACAGATTTGATTTTATGCAGAAGACTGGTAAATACTTATTTACCCTGATTTGATTTGGGGTTATGGTAAATACATATGAAAGTTGTACAGATAAAGATTACCTAAAAAGTGAGTGAGTAATAAGGTTGTAGAGACCATAGAGATAGATAAGATAAAGTTCCATGGATGCAATTCATTTCGGATTTCAATGCCTAACGTGTTGCGCCATTCATGTCGGAAAGTACCTGCTCTTTGTCTGCCCACCCTACACAAAACAACATATATAGAAACCATGGGCCTTTCACACCATCCCTTCCATGATTCTTCAAAGTTTAGAAATATGGAAAGTTTATCTACCCTAATCATAACTAGAGTTAGTCATGATTTGAGTGGGTTCAATGATTAAGAACCTGTGATCTTTTATGGAAAGTCATAAGTTCAAAACCAGCAAAGTAGGGTTGTCTATGGCCTGATGACCAAGTTAGAAAGATAAAGATCATGTTGCAGTTTGAAACCTGGATCTTTCCAGGGTATATGCGACTTGTTCTTTTGGCTGATTTGAGCTCCAGAAAGAGGGCAGCGGAATTCAGATCTGGTTTGGGCGTCGAATGCTTGCAGTTGCAGTTAAAATTGGAAGTTTAGTTCTGCTAAATGAAGGGGATGGATGTTTGAATGGTGTTTTCTCCAGGCAGGAAACAGAGATTTCTGGTCAGATTTAGAGGAGTTGTGGGGTCACTGGATATCTGAAGCATGATGAATTCCAAGAAGGTTCGGGAATGGATGGAAGCTTCTAGAAGAATTATGTTGGAGCCGACGGCGTCGGAGGGGTTCAGTTTGATTCCGGCGGAGAAGGTAGTCGCTGATACGCCGTACATCGGGGAGAGCAGCGTCAACACCAACCAGGAATGAAATTTGACGGGCAAATTTCCCGTTATGGGTGATTTTCCCGTTAAATATAGGTTTTTTTTTTTCAATGATTTAAGGTTTAAATGACGAAAACCAGTGCTAGAATGGTAGAAACCGTCAAATTTGATGGGTGTGTGAGATTTGAAATTCCTACCCTGACACCAACATGCTCGCCATTCTTGCGGTGCTGCTCCACGCTCTCATATGCACAATGGGTTTTTAACAAATAACTATTATATTTGTTTTAGAGATGTATATAGTCTGCTTCTCCTTATAATACTAAACCTTAAAAAAAAACACTAAAATTTAATATAAAATGTTTTTAAATTTAATATTTTTAATCAATTTAGTCTATATATATAGTTAATTTATAGTATTTTAAAAATTAATATTATGGTGATGATGATGGCGGTGGTGGTGGTTAACGTCCACTGAGATCAATCTTTGGTCTATCGGACCTAAAGAAAAGATTTATTTAGTTTGATTTAAGATTTTATTCCTATGCTCAAAAAGCTTGGAGAGAAGCCTCAAGAGCTCACTATAATTTTGACATCTTAAAAGGCTTGGAAGGTCAGTATTGCAACGAAGATTATGAAATTGAGCTCTAATGTGGTTGTACGCGGGGCACTCTAAGAGGAAGTGATTTTCATCCTAGATGTTAATTTAGTTTAGTTATTATATTGAACTTTATTAGGTTATTTGTGAGAATTGAATAAATATAGTTAGAATAAGGCATAGTTTAACTATTCCAGTTTTTAGTGGGTTTTTAATGGGAATATGACAACTCACTTAAATTTTTGGATTTTTATTTTTTTAAATGTATTTTTCAATACATAAATGGATTTAATATATTAAATAACTTTTGCAGCATTGAATTACATATATTTCATAGTTCAATATTTTGATTCCAACAAATCCCTAACATTTGTCTAACAAAACTAACCCGAAATATGACCAAAAAAAAAAAAAATGTGAAAATGTAAAAATATAGGCTACAATATTAAAATGACAATCATTCCTCTTAACTATTAGAAAAAACTCAATTTACCTTATCCAAAATACTTTTATCCCTTATAAAATTAACGAGGGTAACATATGAGCAAATGGATAATTTTCTTTTTCAAAATAATAATAATAATAATAATAATACCTATTTTTTAAAAATGATTAGCCCAAATTCTATAGGATAATTTTTTTTAATCTGCCTAAAAATTGTAGAGACTATACAGATTCATTAGAAAATGGAATATTTTAGCCAAGCATTTTAGAATTTGCATATTAGGGATTAATAAGAGTCCCCAAATTTCTAAACTTTAGGATAATTTTCCATCCTTAAAATTTTGTCGTTAAATGACTATAAACATAATACTTTCCTCATGATAAGTCTCAAATTGCCAAGATTAAAAACTTACAAAATTAACTAAATTACAATTTTATTTTAAGTTATTATTAGTATTATTAATTATGAAAAAATAATATATGAATTAAATATATATACATTAAAAAACTCATGTAACAAGATTTTTAATCACTATGGGTGTACACTATGGCTTATTAATACCATATGTCTAAAAAAAAACATTTTCCATAGTTATATTATAATTTTTTAATTAAATTAATTAATTTAATTAAAGGAATAGAAATAACAATAAATATCAATTTTAATTTATGATTATTGAAATACTTTAACATCCACTTAATAATTAATAATAATTAAATTAAAATTCTAAAAAAAATTATTTCAAAATAAATACCCATTTAATAATTAAATTAAAATTGTAAAAATCCTATAACAATAAACACGCCTATAAGAATAATTACTTTCAACCAGCCAAAGTTAATAGTACATTGTGATATTATATATCATTTTTTGGGATTAGGGGGTGAAGAAGTGAGACTGAAACTAGTGAAATGAATCACATAGCATCAATCATGACTTTCGGGGAGGTCACCCATCCTAGATGGCCTCTGGCTCAAGCTCGCTTAACCGTGAAGTTTTCCCCACAATCAAACCCACTTAGCTTGCTACCCCATTCACATAACATTAGCAAGTATTGTGCCTCATGAACCATTCAAGTAGAACTCTCTTTACTCTTTTGTAATGAAGTCGACTATTCAAAAAATCATGAGAAATTAGTCAGTTACGACTACCTCTCATGGAAATGGTCATAGTTGAATGACTTACTTAACCTAGTTGAATCCCATAAAATGATATCTAATATAATGCACACACTGTGGAAACCCCTCAATACTTAATAAAAAAGAGTAAAGGGAGCTCTACTTGAATGGTTCATGAGGCACAATACTTGCTAAGGTTTTGCAAATGGGGTAGCAAGCTAAGTGGGTTTGATTATGGAGAAAACTCCACAGTTAAGCATGCTTGAGCCATAGGCGATCTGGGGTGGGTAACCTCCCGAGAAGACCTGGTTGTCGGGTGCAAGCCCTGGAAGTGATGATGACACTACATTTCACTAGTTTCATCCCACTTCTTCACCCCTGTGAGCATCACCCGATGTAATGAGTGCTAAGTGGACTATTCAAAAAATCATGAGAAATTAGTCACTTACGACTACCTCTCATGGAAATTAGTCAATGTGAGTAAATAATTAGATTTAAGAGTCACTCATGAATACAACTACCTAAGCAATTATATTGATTTGATTTGACACAGTATAAACATGCAATGTTTTGGCTTTTTTGGTTAAAATGTAGCAAAAAAAAAATTCAGTCAAATCTTACTTTTTGTTATTTAAAATGAGCTTTTGACTGTATATATGAATTCATCACCTTAAAATACTATTGGGTATGAAAATTTTTCAAATCAAACTTATAATTATAAAAAAATTCTACTTTGAATAAATTATACCAAAAAAAACTTTCAAAAATAACACAGGTAAACTACGGCATTTGGTTTTTTCAGAGAACCAGTAAATACGTATTTACACTGATTTGATTTGATTTGGGGTAATGGTAAATACATATGAAAGTTGTACAGATAAAGATTACCTAAAAGTGGGTGAGTAATAAGGTTGTAGAGAGGTAAGATAAGATAAAGTTCCATGGATGCAATTCATTTCGGATTTCAATGCCTAACGTGCTGCTCCATTCATGTCGGAAAGTACCTCCCCTTTGTCTGCCCACCCCACACAAAACAACATAGAAACCATGGGCCATTCACAGCATCTTTCCCACGTTTCCTAAATGTTCAAAAACATAGAGGGCAGCCGAATTCAAATTTGGTTTTGGTGAATATTTGCAGCTGCACTTGGAATTGGAAGTTTAGTTATGCTAAATGAAGCATATGAATGTTTGAATGGTGTTTTCTCTAGGTAGGAAGCAAAGATTTCTGGTCAGATTTAGAGGAGTTTTGGGGGCACAGGGTAGATGAAGAATGATAAATTCCAGGAAGGTTCTGGAATGAATGGGAAGAATTGTGTTGAAGCCGGCGGTGATCTCGAGGGGTTCGGTTCGAATCTGGGGCCATTGGATAGAGAAATAGAGAGGTGTGAGGAATCAGAATGAATGTGAATGTTTGAGGAATGAGAGGGGTTCGGTTCGAATCTGGGGCCATTGGATAGAGAAATAGAGAGGTGTGAGGAATCAGAATGAATGTGAATGTTTGAGGAATGAGGGGTCATCACCAAGTTAATGGCCACCTGAGCAAGTTCTGATGCCAATGTAATTTCAAGGTAATCACACATGTTCTCTGAATGAATGAGAGAGTTTGTTAGGCCAACACAATGGCATTGGGATGACTTTACCAGAAATAAAGGCCACCTTATGACTGAAATATGGGAACCAATGTGATTGAAATATGGGAATCAAGATGGCTTAATGAAAACATCAAGAAATTTTTTTTCCATAGTTTTAATATTGAATCAGTATAAATTTATTTGATCATCTTAAGTACAAATCTAATATAAGCAGAGAGGGATCAAATTTCTTCTTATACAAACTCTTTTAGACTCTTTTAGAGTGAAGTTGATATCTATATAAATAAGTTAACATAGGTCTTCAAATAGTTTATTTAAATCTTGTTAAAACTATTTTTGAAATATTTTTTTACTTCTAATTACTTTACAGTATATTCATTTTTTTTAATTATAGCTGACATTTTTTTTCTATTTAGAACATAATTTTTTAGTTTTGTTAGGTAAACATGACTCGGGGTAGAGTCAATGTGGACTAGGGTAAACAGTGGTGGTTTTGGGGCACATGGTTTTGTGCACCCATAGTTTTCAGCCTATGGTATTGCATGTAATGGAGCCTATAAAACGCTGGGAAGACTTCATTGTAAGGTAGGTCTGGAGGTGAGTGGTGAAGGCTCACTTGGCTGGATTGGCCAGGGTTTTGGCCAAGGCTAATGAAATTTCATTAGGATGGGTTTTCCCCGGAGTTTGGGGTTTTTCCCGGTTAAATATTTGTGTTTATGTTAATGATTTGTTGCTGACCTTTTACGTTTATTTCTCTGGGTAAATTCTTTATTGTTTTCGATGTTTTACTCCTAACAATTGGTATCGGAGCCATGAAGATCTGAAATCTGGAATGAGCTGCCAAGTTTAATGATTTTTCTATATCTAGAGTTTGCTGCTACTGTGTGAAATTTTTTCTCCTGGACAGATATACGTAAAAAGAAAAATCTATGTGTGAAGGCATTAGATCTGAATAGATCTGCATGTAAACATGATCGTGCATAGATCTATGTAAGAGGAGGATCAGTCTGCATAAAATTTGGTTCGATCTGCTTATGGATATGTCAGATCTGATGTTTGAAGATCTAGATCTGCATGTGAAGAAGGCAGATCTGGTGTGGATCTACCATTGATAAAAGATCAATGAGTGGAACTGAGAAGCTAACTATCATTCAAATCAATACCTTGATGCACTGCTAATTGTTTCTGGCAAACGTTTCTGTAGAATCCGTGATGTGGATTTGAAGCACAACTTTGCCTTTATTGAATTTAGCGATCCTCGTGATGCGGATGAAAGATCTGGATGGGAGCCGCATTGTTGTGGAGTTTACAAGAGGGACCACGAGGAAGCTACAGAACCAGAAGCTGATCCAGAGCCGGATCAGAGGACATTGTTTGCTTATCATATATGCTTGAAGGCGGATGAGAGAGACCTATATAAGTTTTTCTCGATAGCCGGAAAGCCTGTAATGGTGAAACCATCAGAGTCCGGGGTTCCCTTATTTTCTTATGCGGCGCGGAGTTCGTCGAGCTCTTCATCGGTGTAGGTGCGTCTTGGATACAGGACCTGTTCGAGAAGGCCAAGGCGAAGGCGCCCTCCATCGTCTTTATCAATGAAATTGATGCATTAGGGAGGCATAGGGGGGGGGCAGGCTTGGTGGCGATAATGATGAAAGGGAGGAGACAATCAATCAGCTGTTGACTGAGATGGACGGAAATATCGCAAAGAGTAACGAGCATGAGGCGTGGGTGAGCAGCCCGATGTTGTGGGTGCTGATGCGTTAATAAGGTTCGTAATTTTTCCAAGACCAATGGCATGGTCAAATCTTTTATTTTTAATACCTTGAATGTTTTAAGGGCGGAAAGATCATAGCATTAAAAGAGTCGCAGAAAAAGGAGGAAATTCCTGCATTGGGGTGTGGCAGCATGACAGAGGCGGCACTGGTTAGATACCAGCCATATGGCACATTGATCGTGGCCCAAGAGGTGGCCTCATGATTCACTGTGAATCTTGTAATGTGGAAACGAAATCGATTGGTGGATGTATTTATCATTTCATGCATCAAAAATGAGGAAATGCAAGGACTGCCCATGTGAGCCTTAAAGTCTCGAAGACCATGAGATTTAGATCAAGTAGAAAATGAGAGAGGATATTTGCATGTGGATTAATTAATTGATGAACCATGTATCTGAAAAGAATTCCTAGAGGACTGGCGGTTACAGAGGCTGGTGACCCATGTAATCCGGTAGATGGATTCTTTTTATATGGACATTGATGTCATTCGGCAGATTGATGTACAACTATGATGTCCTCTTTGGAGAGGACATCATGTATGAATGTAGAGAATGGTCATACAAAGAATAGCAACAATGAAACAAAAAAAAATTATTATAATGGAGTTAATTTATTACATGTAAATGGGCATACTGCTGTAAGACCTGGTATGGCATGCGTACCCCTGGGTAATCACTGGTAAAGTCTGGGTTAGACCTAGGTGATAGGGGGGATGCCAAATTAACAATTACCCTGGGTAAAAATTTGAGGGGGGAAGAGCTAGAGTGAGCGGGTTGTCTCACTTAGCAGGTTTGGTTGGATTTAGTCAAGAAGCCCCAAGTCAACTTTAAGGGGGGAATTGTTAGGTAAACATGACTCGGGGTAGAGTCAATGTGGACTAGGGTAAACAGTGGTGGTTTTGGGGCACATGGTTTTGTGCACCCATAGTTTTCAGCCTATGGTATTGCATGTAATGGAGCCTATAAAAGGTTGGGAAGACTTCATTGTAAGGTAGGCCTGGAGGTGAGTGGTGAAGGCTCACTTGGCTGGATTGGCCAGGGTTTTGGCCAAGGCTAATGAAATTTCATTAGGATGGGTTTTCCCCGGAGTTTGGGGTTTTTCCCGGTTAAATATTTGTGTTTATGTTAATGATTTGTTGCTGACCTTTTATGTTTATTTCTCTGGGTAAATTCTTTATTGTTTTCGTTGTTTTACTCCTAACAAGTTTATTTTTAATTTTAAAAAGACAGAGTAACGGAGGAACAAACTTACACGTCCCCTCATACTGGTTGTAAAAACCAGAAGATGAGAAGAGATGAGACCATAGTTGAGAAATGACCTAGCAACTTGCCAACATCATCATTTCCTTATGAATAAAGCCACTATTTTTCATTTCATGTTATTTATGAGGTTGAATCTTTTGCTTCAAGATTTTTTGTTTCTAATTTTTTTTTTAACTTTTTCTAATAACTATTACCAGATTTGTGTATGTAATTGTTTGTTTCTATTTTTGTTTTAACTTTTTCTAGTAATACCCTAGTTGTATTTTTAAATACATAAAATCAACAATTTGAAAAACCTTTATTGCACTTAGATTGTGCTATCTCAACTATTAATATCTATAATTCCAATCATTCTTCTAAATTTATGGCTAAATTTTAGATAAAACTAGTTAGAAATATGTGGAAAAAAAAAATTAAACACTAAAATATTTACACCGCACTTATAATTTACTAATTCAACTGACAATACCCCTATTTTTTTTAAAACTTAATTTATTAAAATAACATTATTTTATATTATAAGTCTCTCTCTCTCTCTCTCTCTCTCTCTCTCTCTATATATATATATATATTAGTATTTTTCAATAATAAATAATAATCACTACAAATTCATCATTAAGTGGACTATACTTAAACTTAGGTGGAAGACCCATGTTTATTATAAGAGGAATTTTGAGAAGCACACATGGTGCATAAATTGCTCATAAAATAATTAGTATATTACCATTCAAAACCAAATTACATGCTACATATGTAGGGGAGGGACGCCGTTAGTCGAACACCCCCCACTGGGCCCTTTTAAATGCCATGTCTGCAGTGTTGTTAGGGGTATGACAAATCACCATCTCATGCGGCCACGTGTTGGGATGTTATGTTGACCAGTTCAGGCGGTTTTGGGTAGGTTAGGGTTTTGTTCACTGTTTGTTTTAGAGGGTTCTCAATTATGCAATTTTATTATTCTTAGGTCTAATTGTTGAATGTTTCATCCCCGTGATACTTGCGGACCCTGCTGCAATGTTTTTGAAGTTTTATCTTTCAACTAACGCGTCGATTACAAATCCAATTTTACTCTAACATGGGTTTCCACACTCATTAGCCTTTCACTTGGAAATTTTCAGTCGTTAATTTTGAAATCTTGACTCAAATTATACTTATGGTAAGCTGGAAATGTGAAGATTAAGGGTCAAAATCACCAGGGATTAAAATTTTCAAAAATAAAAAACAAAAAGGGCACCCATACATAAAATAACTCTACTATATGATACAATGCATAATTTAAAGTTGATAAGCGAAAAGTAGAAATTAATAAAAGATGCTAAGAAAAGCACGAATATGGCTCACCTTAATTATCTTTGCTGATGAAAGGAAGTGTATTTTCTGGATTAAAGGGAATGAATTTCTTAGCAACATTATTGGTCTTGGAAATCATAGCCTCACGAATGTTTGTAAGGAGAAAGCCCTCTATTACCACATGGAATGGGAGATTTAGTTTCTTTTAGAGGCTATTTTCTCTAAAAACCTTCTTGGAATATCTTCAACCCATTATGAAAGTATCAACACGTCTTTTGGCCATTCTGAAAGATTCTTTGATTCTTTGAATAAATTATTTTTATGTTTCTCATAAAGGCAGTGGTCACTATGTAAGATAGTTTCTTTACCAAGGGTATATTTTTTCCATTGATCAATTGTTTATACCAGTGCATCAATATCCTTGTCATAGTTGTTATAATTGGATCTTTACATAGGGATAAGATGTTGAAGATTGCAACAAGAAACAGTGAAGGAGCCATCCTGAAACATCATTCCTGATCCTAGTTGGAAAATAATCACATAAACTAGGTGGGGCCCACACAGGTGATTTTTGGCGCAAAGTCTATTTTTAGACATGTCGATCATATTCTATGAGTTGCAGGATGCTATTTGTGGATGGCTGGTCAAGTTGGAAAAATAGATGGACTTCTATTTTTAGACATATTGGGCGGAGTCTATTTTTATACTGCCAGTCTAAAAATAGATATGTCAAATATTATTAGCTCTTAATAATATTTGGACTCTAAACATTATCTTATTCTCTTGGAGCACTTCAGTTAAGTGCACAGATGTGGCACAGGAGCTGACAGAAGGAATTATGCTATTCCTGAGGGTTTAGTGGAGCTATTGCATGGAGGACTTCAATTAGAACTCATGTGACAGAGTTTGGTGGAGTTGTAGAAGTAGTTGGTGGAGTTGTGTTCAGTTTAACTCAGTTAGACACAGTTGAGCTAGTTGTATCTAGTCTAACTGATTGATACACTAGTGAGAGTGGTGTGAATTAATTAGTTAATTAATTCACTAAATAAAAACTCATTAATCAACTGAACAATACAGCAGTTAACTACAGTGCATTTTAGATCCAGTGGAGACCCAGTGGAGAGATAGGTGAAAGGGAAAGATGGACTATACGTTGTGACTACTAGTGATGCATGAATTGCATCTATATATACATTGGAGTTTCCAATGATAATAACACAGTCAAGGAGAGTGGGATTGCATCGAATTGGTCTTTGTAATCAGCTTGGATTGCGCAGTAGAGGCAGGCTAGCAGGTGGCAGAGATCGGTGCATGGATTTACTAGATTGGACCTGATTAGTGTGTAGCGATTGGATTGTATTGAGAGCTTGTGATAAGATTTGTATGAGGATTGTTACATGATCTCTATGACATATATTATATACAGATAGTTGTGGTTTTTAGCTTCAGGCTTTCTCGTTAAATCACTGTGTTAATGTGTGTGAATTTTTATGGTTTCATGTGTGCATTGTAATCTTGTTTATTTCCGCATGTGATGATCAATCGTGGAATAGATTTTGTATTGTGCATGAAGTAAAATAGTGTGTGATCAGGAGAATCTTGGATATATAATGCATTAGTTATATAATTTCTACATAAGACCTCTAACTGGTCTGCCATCATGTGTCTTCTATGCTTTAGAAAATAATATATGTCATATATATTGGTCTTTGGTAGTGTAGATTCTACTTTGAAACCAATCCGAAAGGTGTGCTCCATGGAAATAATAGAGAAAAGGTCCAATTCCTTCCTTAAATGCAACAATAACCTAAAAATTGACTTAATTTTACCATTCTCAAATACATGTTTGATGTTTTTAATTTGTTAACTTAGGATTCTTTGATTTATTATTTTTTATGTTTCTCATAAAGGCAATGGTCACTCCGTAAGAAAGTTTCTTTACTAAGGGTGTACTTTTGTCATTGTTCAAGTGTTTAGACCAATGCATGAATATCCTTGTCATGTAGTTTTTGTAGTTGGATCTTGACATGGGAATAAGGCCTCCAACTGATATGCCATCATATGTCTTATATGCTTAAGAAAAACATCTATGTCATATAAATTTGCCTTTGGTAGTGTAGCTTCTACTTTGAAACCAATATGAAAGGTGTGCTCCATGGACATAACATAGAAAAGGTCCAATTCCTTACTTAATGCAACACTAGCCTAAAAATTAACCTAAGTGACAAAAAGTGTCTTCAGAATTTCTTACCTAATCCATGAACCATGAACTATTATATTAACCATGCAACATATTAACCCTAAAATGGGTCATGAACCATGAAATATTATATCAACCATGCAACATATTTCATCCTTACAAAATCCACATTGCGATGTGGTTACAAAAATCAAGTTATGCCACCCCTACACTTAATGGCCTCCATTTCCTACATTTCTCAAACTCGTTGAGTTTTCTACCTGACCCAAGTATGGTGGCCTACCCAAGATTGGCTTCAGATTAGGATGTGCGTAAATGTTTCCGTATGATACAGTCCAATTCTCTCCTTGTAACCATGGAAAGATTGAGTAGCCCAAGTTTCTACTTGTGTTACTAACCCCAACACTAAGTGGAGGTGTCCTATAAACACACGTAGGATTTAAGCCTACATTAGTAGGGGTATAAGAGGTGGGCATAACCCCTGGCTCATAGCGGGGGACGTAAATGTTAATAAAGTCTTGGTATGATGGTGTATGTTATGCAATGTGGTCTAGAGTGTTGTACATCATCCTGTTTTCCTCCATCTAGTTTGGACCATAGTATTCCCTTTTTGTCACCCCTCCTCCTTTTCCCATCACTTGTTGAACCTTTCTTTCCTCCCTCTCTTTCATTGCTAATTTTTTTTTTATGTTCCTTGTATTCCCTTGTTTTTTGTATTTATAGCCTTTCCTTTGCTCAATCATTTGTTGCTGCAATCCTTGCAACACTCTTTTCCTTGGCAAACTCCTTCTTTATCTTTTTAGATTCCCAAATTTCTTTTTTTTTTTACGTTCAAACAAAAAAAATAAAATTCATATAGTCTTTAGAGGTGAGAAACTATGAACTCCTACCTAAACGAAGAAAATCTGATGTTGAGTGCCTTTATGAGGCCTTCACTCTCTCGACTCGTAGCTCTAGGAACACACCAAGTATTCTCTGCTTTGTTGTCACATGCTCCTTAGGGCCTAACAATTTCCTTTCAACCTCTAGGACAACTGATTGCCCCCCATTTTTTTTTTCGCTGATACTTCATGCTGAACAAGATCTTCTTTCAGTGATCCATTGTCCACAAAATAATGAATAAGTTTAGTATTCAACTCTACTAGTTGTGAAGGCATGTCCATGATTTCCTCATTGGAGGATGGCACATTATGTGTGTTGATATTCATCATGGCCTTTGCCAACCATGATGGTGGGATTAATTGGGTTGGCATGCTCAAATTACTCATTTTTTAATCATGGTTCATTATCATTTGAAATCAATGCTTCATTATCATTAGCATGATCTACTGCCTCATATGGAATATCATATGCATAATTGGCAGGTGGTTAAATGGCTATGACAACCTCTATGCTATTGATAATTGGTTCATGACTGAATTGTGTCTCACTCACATGTTCATCATCATCAATGTAGAATTTCCCTTTAGAAGGCGACGTTATACCTTTAGCAACAACAACATATTCCTGCCCATCCACATCTTCTTAGGAATCAACACGGTCTATTAATTTTTTTACTTCTTGACCTTCCACATCAAATGCACGGCCATAACTAGTATCATGCATAAGAGAATCAACATTCAATGGGCATATAACAGTCCTCCTAAATCCAACCTTTATATTAGAAGGTGTGAGAGCCTTTTTAAATGCTTTACTTGCAAGCTCAACTAGCTCAAACCTTTTGATCTTCACCCCTAGATTCTTTGCCCTCCATGAAGCTCACTCAACCCTGAAATAGTTCTTGAAAGGCCCAAACATGCGAACATCAAGGGGTTGCAATATTTGATTGGTATGAGTCAACAATGTTAACAAGTCAATGCCTAAATTTTTGGTCTCCTTAATTTTCAACGCAACCATGTGGCTTCCATGATCATCTAAAACTAGTAGGTGTATATTTTTAGATAAGGCACCACCTGGTACATATGTAGAAAATGTTGGAAATACTGTGAGGGTGGGTGATTCAATATTTATTTTCCAATTATTACTTTACCAGTTAAGATCACTTAGATAAACACAAAATGAAAAGTAAGAATAAATACTTTTATTAATCAGGAATAAAGAGGATTTAAATCCTCTTCTTCACAATAAATCAAGTACAATATAGTGTAGAGATCCAACCCTAGATGAAGACACAAATCTCCAATCCACGAGGCTCTAACCTGTACTTTTCCAAGCACCGACTTCGACTTCATGAGGCTACAACCTTCAGGGCTCCAACCCTATCTTCCAAGGCTCCAACCTTGTCGCTATGGGGCACCAAACTCTAGGGCTCCAACCTATCTCTAGTACTGGCTGCAACCTGGTCTTCTTGAGGACTCCTATCCTCTAGGGCTACGACCCTTTCCTTCAATTCTTTAAGATATATTCAATGATTCTTCATAGCTTTTGCAACGAGCCTTGGAAATATCTTCACCTTCAACACTACCCTCAAAGGATATCCAAGGTACTTAGCTCATCATTGACAAATTTTTATTCTTAGAAGGTGTTGCCAATGATCTTCATGTCACCCAAACAATTTCTCCAAGGTCACATCATGAGGACCTTCAACAATGTGTCATGATTTCCAGGTATTCCTTCAAAATGTCTTCAAGAAACTCCCACTACAACTTTCAAGATTGATTTCCAAGATATACCAATCAATAAAATCCCCATGACTTCTTCAAATTCACTTTAAAATGTATTAACTAAAAGTCTTCTTAAAGACTGCTCCAAACTATGCCCAATATATTGTTCTCAATGTCAATCCAAGTCTTCTTCAAAAATCCTTCAATAGTTTCTCCAAGGAGGTTGCACTAGGTATTAAAATGCTTCAAATAATAGTACAAACTAAGTCTTCAAACCTACTATAAATATACCTTCAAAATGTATTCAATAGGCTACAATGTATTTGTAATCCGAGCTCCACAGGCCATTTTCCGAACACCTATTCATAGGTTTTAACACTGATAGTTGTTCGAAATTTTTCACTAGGTAGCTTCCACATTGTTTTAAATCTTCAACAGGACCAAGGGTAATCCTTCCATAGGTGGAATTTCCATAAGTATGAACCTAAGGTAAATTTACCTATCACAAGTTCGAGCACTGAAGTGAGTTACCACAGTCAACAGTTTAAGCTTGAGGAGCCTTGACACAACAAATTTCCACATGTTTGAGGTGAGGTATCCACTGTAATTTCCTCCCCAATATGAGATTGAAGGCTAAGTCTGAGGTTACTACTAAAAATCTGAAATCCCATAGTTAAATCTCATGGGTCTGAGGTGAGGGAGTTATTTCACAAGTCATTTTTCTGACCTGTAGTGTGACTCTTCAACAAGGTTGTCGTCAATTTGAACTATAATATCACTGAATCTTTAAGTTTTCTGGAGATGAGTTTATGACTGTTGAGTGATGATCCAAGTTCTAAGATGTGAGTTTTATGTTCAATTTCTGAACCTTTATTCCTAGCCTTAGATCTGAGCTCCCATAGTCCAAGACTCCAAAGTTCAATGACTGCATTTACACATGTTCGAGCCTGAGATCTTCACAATGGAGGTTTTTAATAGGTCTGGGGTAGTTATCTAGGTTCCAAAGGTCCAAGATAGTCCAAGACTGCAATATGAGCTTGAAAGGAATCCTCTCACCAGTTCATATCTAAATGAACAACAAGTCTGTGGTATGTAACTTCAGGTCTAAGGTAAGGTTGATGTTCCTTGTTGAAATCTAGCCCAAATAATGTTCACAGCTCCTTGTCACAGATTCGAGGGTATATAACTATTCTAAGGTCTTTAAACCTTAAAAAATAATTAACCTATCCACTAAACTTCTCCTCAGGCTCTTATCTACTTCTGTGGTTTTGTCTCTGAATTATTCACTGAAATTTGATGCTAGAAATGAGGAGTCTGAACTTATTTTTATACTAGTTTTGACCTTGAATGAAAGGACGTGTATCTTGGAGGAGAAGTTGACTTGATCATGCTCACTCATGTTGGCTAGCATAAAGAATGAATTATTCTAACTTGCAAATTCATTTTTTTCTCAATTTAGAAGGAGTAAGAAGGCGAGTAATAGCTCATTGGAAAGAGAAAAATGTCATCTACAAGCTGGTGTGAAATTCATCATTAAGTGAGGTCACTTTTTCCATCAATAAAATTGTTTCTTGTGAAATTTCATCATTATTTTAGGATTTTATGCTTTGGACAGTGCTAGGGATCTTTCTTCATAGACTTAGGTCTTCAGATGTGTTCTTCATTAGGATTAGGGCATCTTTAAATAAGGGTAAGAACATCATATAAATTTTGTCATTATTGATACATGCATGTTCCTAGGAGGGTTTTATGGTAAGATTTTCTTCATCTATCATTAGATCATGCATGAAAAATGGCTTATGCATCAACTATTCTGGGTTTGTCATTATATAGATAGGGATATATATCTAGGGAATTTGCATCATCTCATGCTTAGGGTACCCTCTTAGGTTTTTCATAATGAGGTTAGGGTTATTCATGTATCACAATAATATTTTCCATCTCAAAAATGTCATATTTCCATCTATGACAACTTTGACCAACAGTCTCCCCCTTTGTCATTGATGGAAATATTCTTTCCCTTTCAACAATTTGTACCCCTTTGACATCAATGGAAAATGGGGTTCCCAAGTACTCCCCCTATCAAGTTTCTTCTTGACATGTTTCTTCTTCGTATTTTCTTCATCAATGATAGTTCTTCATAATAGATATGTCACTCCCCTTTTCATGGTTCTCTTTGAAACTCCCTCTACCATTATGATTTTATTTAATGTAATTTCTCCCCGTAATCCTTTGCATGCCTTCATGGAAATGAATGAGGTAGATGATCAAACTCTCCCTTCTTGCATGAATTCCTATAGCTCTTCTATTTGTTCAAGATAAGAAGGACTGTTGCCTTGTGATCATCATGAATTTTTAAATGGATTTAATCCCGAGAGATGATCTATCAAGAGATGATTATCCATGTGTGACTCATCAAAATATTCATAGGAATTTTCATGGACAACTTCTGCAAAAATGGTCAAGAATCACAAGCTCCCCCTAATAGTATGCATGGTATCCTTTTTGGCAGAGTCTCATCAACAAAACTTGGAATATCATATTTTCCAAAGATATCTTCATCAAATCAACAAAATTTGTTGTTGGCTTGAGTGTTCAAGAGACTTTCTGATTCAATTTTCTTCCTTCTCCATACTTCTGTAACTTTATTTTCTGGATTGGTAGTCATGGTTTTAGCTTGTTTAGGAACCCAAGTCAAGTTAGAATCACGAGCCATATGTCCAATTCTATGACATTTGAAGCACTCCATATTGTTATGAATGAGGAATCATGACTTCTTCTTACAAATTTTTTTGTAGGGAGATGATGTGGAACATTATATGTGTCCTTGTGGTATTCCCTACAATCCTTTTCCATGTGTTCAAAATTTCTACAAGAATAGAAATAACCAAAAAATATAGTTTGGTATCTGGGAGATGGAGTTTCTCTTGATGTAGTTCTGAAGTATTTTTTCCTTGAGATTCTTTGATGATATCCATTTCCTCTTGCATCCTTGATACCTTCTGCAGATTATTGCCTTGATGTACTTCTAAGGTCATTTTTCCTTGAAATCCTTTGGTCAAATTTATTTCCTCTTGCATTCTTGACACCATCTGAAGATATTATTTGAGTATTGTCATTGATGGGCCTCTAAATTAGACATAAAATAAGGCCCATCTAACCTTCCTTATGCAAATAAAATATATATTAAATCTCTCCTTCGACACTTAATAATGATTTCTTATGCTTTAATATGTTCTTAGGAAGGTTTAAAGGTAATTGCATATTTGTGCCTAATATTGGTTATTTTTGTAGAATATTGTGAGAATATTGGGCAGATTATGCAGATTTGGAGAAGGGGATAATTTAGGGACTTGATCCATACCACTGGAAGATCAAGATTTAAGAATAAATGAGCACAATGTCAAGAAATTATGGAGAAATATTGGAGAGATTCAAGGGGTTTTTCCACCCTCCTTAACTATCAAAGGCAACCAAGAAAACTGAGGACGAAGTGCACTCAATCTATGGTTTACTTGGAGTCAAAATGAACTCAATAAATATTTTCTAGGGATATTTTGGTAGCTTCCCTGTAGAATAAATAGATCATATCTAGAGCTAGGAAGGGATTCGATTCCATTCAGAACTTTTGCTGCAAGCTATTAGGCCTTTGTTGTTTAAGACCTTCAGGATGTAATAAGACTGTATTTTTGTAATGCAATGAGTATTGATATGAATTTTTATTGATCTAGTTCCAGAGAGCTAAGCTCGTGGGTTAGGGCCCAACCCATGTGCCTCAACTTCTCTGATGTTTCATTCTTTCCTTTATGCCATTTAGCTAGTTTTGTTTCTGTCATTCAAATAGTTCTAATAGTTTCATTGATGTTTATATTTTGATTTCAGCATGCCGTTGTAGCTTTTTTTTTTTTTTTCTTATGAGTAATATAATAGAGGAGAAAACTCTAAAAGATGTGGATCAATACCTCCCCTCTTATCTCTTTCAATAGAGCTCGAGGAGGATAAACCTTCCCATAAACCCAAAAATTTATTTTTGTTCACTACTTATGAGACTGGAGTAGAGTTGCAATACTAGTTTTAGTCTTTCTACTCACTATTTTTGTCACGCATTTCCTCTATTTTTCATGCATGAATCTGTAGGTTTGTTTGAAGGAATAAGCATCAAAATCCCTAGAGAAATTATTAATTCGTTCTGCTTCATTTTCCAGTCCCTCTCCATCTCTGTGTTACGCTTTTGAACCTTGATTTTACGCCTCCATTTCCTTCCTTTTCCTCTTACTTCTAGCTTCTGCACCTTTTCATTCCCAAAATTCTTGAAAAGCATCAAAAGTTTGCCTCTTCCCTTTTTCTCCTCGACTTTCCTGCTTATCGCATCTCGGCCATCGCAAAATCCTTTATCTCCTTTCTTTTTCCATTCTTCTTTGCGATTTGTGCTTTACCTTTCCACCTTTCTACTTACCGTTTATGCTCGAAAACACTTTAAACATTGGAACTCGACCTTTACCCTTTCCTTTGAACTTACCCAATTCCTATTCACAATCGCAAATCACATTCCCCACTTGGTTCCTGTTAATACGTTCTGCTTCCAAGCCCTGATTGCGATATTCTTACTATACTTCGTTGCCACGTCACCCATCGCATCTTGCATTTCACAATTTCGGCGTTATTGCACTTCGCAAATATTGGCCTTATCGCAATCACATCACTGCACCTTCCCGTATCGCATTTCGTATTTCTCACTTTCCTCCTGACTACATTTCCGCTTCTTTGAAAATCTTGTGATATTGTGATATTTCAATATTGCATATCACATATCACACTTCCATCACCCATCGCAATCACAAATCTTGTCCCATCACATTTCGCATTTTTCTCCTGCTCCTGAACAACATTTCCGCCGCTCCTCCAGCTTTGCGATATTGCATATCACACTTTTGTCCTCCCATTGCAATTACGCTATCACACTTTTCAAATCCTCCCTCTCCAAATAATTTTTGCAATATTATTCGCTTGAATAAATTCCAAACACCTTTTTCACCCATCTAAGGCTGGTTTTGTGTGGTTAGCCTTCTCTTGGCATCTTTAGCCCTTTTTCCTCCAAACTGCAAGCAATTTTTTTTAAAGTTTAGTTAGATCATGAATAGTTGCATGGTTAGAAGCATGATAGCATGGTAGATAGATCATAGGACAAATAGGGTGTGTTTAGTCGATTGGCCAAGTTAAGTGTGGTTTAAATTAGTTTCTTTTTTGTCATTACTTTTTAGCAAGTTAAAATAGTTTCCTTTCCTACCATTTCTTTTCAGAAATTTAGTTTAGTTTCCTTTCTGTCATTTTCTTTCTGAAATTTATTTTATTTTCATTGAAGTGTGACATACTTCACTGAGAAACCTTAGAATTAGCACCCTTTCGTAGAGCAGAAGAGGATGACATGGGTAGAATGCATTTGTTGTGTATATAACACTGTTACCTCCAAGTTTGTATGAACCCCAGGTTGATAAAGTAAAGTAGGGTAGCCCTTGGGATTTGCAACACTCTTGGTGCAATACCAGGGCTCACCACTTTTTGGCGTTGTTTCCGGGGAGGTGTCTAGTAGATGCTTTGATTATGTTTTAGCATTCTTTTCTCCTTTCATTTTTCATGTTATTTCCAAAATATTGAAAAATACAAAAACATATGATTTCCATGCCTCATAGGAGTAGGGATACTTAGAAATTTTTTAAAAATACTTCTCCAATACCAACCCCCCCACTTGACCACGTGGTGAAGTAATAACCACATCACCATACACTTTTTAAGGTAGAAGAGATGGATGGATATGATGACAATGAAGAAGATCTTATTGGGTTTCCCATTCAAGACATGGAAATCGGTGTACATATGAAGAACATCCCTCCATCTTTCCTTCCCAACTTCCATGGTATGAGGACAGAGGATCCAGAAACATTTCTCTTTGAATTTGAGATACTTTGTAGATCTTATGGATACTTATCACACACTCAAAAATTGATATTGTTTCTTGCAACATTGAAAGATAAAGCTCTTAAATGGTTCATGAGTCTAGGTACTAATTCAATAAGATCATGGAATGATATGCAAAAGATATTTCTAGGAAAATATAAAAACCATGATCTTAAAGAATAATTTTTTAGAATGAATCAAAAATAGGATGGGAGCCTTGAGGATCTCATAGATAGGTTCATGTTTAATGTTAAAAGGGAAAAATTGCATCATTTAGGATTTGACACACTAAAAACCCTCTTACTTAGAACAATTAGGGATGAATGGATTGATCTCCTTAATCTCATGAGTGGAGGAGATGTATACCAATTGTCATTTGAAGAAATTTTTGAAACATGCAAGCGCATATCAAGAGTAAGGGAAAGAGTAAGTAAATCCACCTCAACATTGGTAAGGAAATATGAACTTGGAAATTTGCTTGACAACTTTAAAAAAAAAATTCTTAGCAATCTAAGTGAACAAGTAGAAATGTTAAGAATGAAAAATGAGAAAAAAGAAGATGGTGATATTTTTTTTAACCATGCAGAATCATATGCTACTAAATGTTGCCCATCATTCCCCAGGTTTAAATAATTTTACTAGGAAGACAATGGAGTAAGGAAATCACCAAAGAGGCTATGTTATGTGGCTCCAAGGAGACCCTGGAAGCCTAGTCAACTTGATATGATGCAAGGACCCACTTCACAAATTCAAGCTTATTCACATCCATCTTAAACTAATTGGGACACACTCCCTCCTTGGCAACCTTGGCCATCTCAACCCCAAAACCAATCTTGGCAACATGGTTGGAAAGGACCTTATTATGAAAATACACAATATCTTCAATATTTCCCTCCATATCCTCCATACCCAACTCCATGATATCACTACCATCCACCTCCACCACAACCACAACCTCAACCACATCCATATCATATATCCGCCCCCACTCAACTACCTGTACCACCATTTCCAAACCCATACAATGAAGTATCTCAACTCACTTACAATGCTGAGGTAAAACACTTCTAAAAATCTCCTCTTGATCTAGATGGTATTCGTATTAGTTCAAGAAAGGTATTGCAAAGAAGATATTTTCTTAATGTCATTGAAGGACAACATCAAGAAGAATAAGATCCAAATGAGGAGATCAAAATATAAAGGGTTGCACTTGATGAAGAGTCGACATTAGAATCAGATGTTGAGAAAGTTTCCTTATGTTTACCAGCATTTCCTCCATGTGTTCAAGAGAAAAATCGGCAAAAAGAGGAAGATTTGAATTTCATAATAGAAGAGGACATCCAAGGTGATCCAACTCAGCAAGTGGACCAGGGGCATCAAAATTATATTGACATATGGTTCCAAACAGTCATTAAGTTGCAACAACACGCTTTTCTTCAACGTTACTTGATATAATCCCAATCAAAGCAATTCATCTCTAATATTCAGGTATATGTCAAAGCATGTATTCCAAGTGTGCACATGATTTTATCTGTCATCTTGATGTGTACATGGCTCCATTGGAAGTATTCATATACTTAAAAAAGGTTTTATTTTTTAAAGTAGAGTAGGAAAGTGAAAAAAAGAAAAAAAGGGAAAGAATAAAATCTCAAGTGAAAACCTCTTTTGAGGCGTTTGAGATTGGCTCACTGATTGAAAGCCTCCATGAGGCGTTCATTGGGTTGAAAAAAAAAAAGAGAAAAAAAAAATATCCTATGTGAAAACCTCCTTTGAGGCGACTAGGCAGACCTACCATTGGAAAACCTCATTAAGGCAGTTAGTAGGCCTCAAAATAAATAAATAAAAAATAAAAATAAAATAAAATAAAAATTCATTTCTCCATGTATCTCTTTCTAATGAATACAGGGGTTCTCCGACATTTGCAAGCAGAAAACAACAAGTTGGCACAAAAATGAAATTTGGTCAAAACTTTAGTTAAAGGTAGTCAAACTTGGAATTCCTCCTCATGTGCTTAGATGCTCCAAAAGGACCTCAACTAGATCGCCACATGCAGCTTCAGTAGCAACTTCATCATCATATTCAATATCACCTGCAAACACAAATCAATGGTAAGGCTCAGGTATGCAATCATCTAACCCTTTCTGCGAATCTATTTTATCTTAAGAAAACATTAAAACGTGTGAGAAGGAAAGTTTTTTTTATATAGATAAAATCAGTAGCAGAGCAACCTCAGCCTTATCTAGCAACTAGCCTCACTTTTTCCACCAAGAAGAGGAACAAGGAAAAAGTAAAAAGGACTTGAGAAAGTGGGTAGTAAGCAGTTCATTGTAATGGAAGACAAAGAGTGCCAAGGGGTAACCAAGGGTGAAATAAGTTAACAGAAAAAGAACTCTGAGTTTATTTTGCATGCAATAAAATAAAAAGTGAAGAAAAAAACAAAAAAAGAGAACAAAAAATAAATAAATAAATAAAATGTGGATCCACCACCTCTGGGCATGCAAAATACAAATTTCCTTAAGGCATCTGAGGACCTACATCTAGCACCCATAAGAGGAAATGCAAGAAGAATAGCAAGAATATTAAAATGAGGAGAAGTGAATGGGCCAATAAATAGAAAACAAAATAAGCCAGCATGCAGGAAGAACCAAAAGGCAGGGAGGATGGATAGGCTTCTCAAAGGATGAGCAACAGTTTCAGTAGGGGGTAATGATGGACCTCTAAATTAGACACAAAATAAGCCTCCATCTAACCTTTCTTAGGCCCATCTAACCTTCCTTATTCACATAAAAGATATATTAAATCTCTCTTTCTACACTTAATAATGTTTTCTTATGCTTTAATATGTTCGTATGAAGGTTTAAAGGTAATTGCATATTTGTGCCTAATATTGGTTATTTTTGTATAATATTGTGAGAATATTGAGCAGATTATGAAGATTTGGAAAGGAGATAATTTAGGGACTTGCTCCCTGCCATTGGAAGATCAAGATTGAAGAATAAATGAGCACACTATCATGAAATTATGGAGAAATATTAGAGAGATTCAAGGGCTTTGTCCACCCTCCTTATCTATCAAAGGCAGCCAAGCAAAATGAGGACGAAGTGCACTCAATCTATGGTTTACTTGGAGTCAAAATGTACTCAATCACTATTTTCTAGGGAGTTGTTGGTAGCTACCTTGTAGAATAAATAGAGCAGAGCTAGAGCTAGGAAGGGATTTGATTCCATTCGGAACTTTTTCTGCAAGCTATTAGGCTTTTGTTGTTTAAGACCTTCAGGATGTAATAAAATTGTATTTTTGTAATGAGTATTCAGTCGAACTTTTTATTAAACTAGTTCTAGAAAGCTGGGCTCATGGGTTAGGGCCCAACCCATGTGCCTCAACTTCTTTGATGTTTCATTCTTTCCTTTCTGTCATTTATCTAGTTTTGTTTATGTCTTTCAATTAGTTTTGCTTATGATAGTTTCATTTCTATTTAGTTTTTTCTTTCAGCATGCCACTGTAGGTTTTTTTCATTTGCTTATGAGTAATAGAATAGAGGAGAAAACTCTAAAAGCTGTGGATCAAGACCTCCCTTCTCATCTCTGTCAATAGAGCTCGAGGAGGGTAAACCTTCCCACATACCCAAAAATTGATTTCTTCTCACTAATTTGGAGATTAGAGTAGAGTTGCAATACCAGTTTCAGTCTTTCTGTTCACTGTTTTTGTCACGCATTTCCTCTATTTTCGTGCATGAATCCGCAGATTTGTTTGCAGGAAGAAGCATCAAAATCCCCAGAGAAATTATTAAGCCATTTTGCTTCATTTTCCAGTCCCTCTCCATCTCTGTGTTATGCTTCTGAAACTTGCTTTTATGCCTCCATTTCCCTCCTTTTCTTCTTATTTGTAGCTTCCACACTTTTTCATTCCCAAAACGCTTGAAAATAATCAAAAGTTTGCCTTTGCCATTTTTCTCCTCGACTTTCCTGCTTATCGCATCTCGGCCATCGCTGAACCCTTTCTCTCCTTTCTTTATCCATTCTTCATTGTGATTTACGCTTTAACTTTCCACCTTACTACTTAATTTTTATGCTCGAAAACGCTTTAAACATTGGAACTTGACCTTTACCCTTTCCTTCCAACTTACCGCAATTCCTTGCAATTGCAAATCGGATTCCCCACTTGGTTCTTGTTAATACATTCTGCTTCCAGGCCCCGATCGCGATATTCTTACCGTACTCTGCTACAAATTCACCCATCGCATCTCGCATTTCAAAATTTCGGCATTATCACATTTCACACTTTGCAAATTTCGGCCTTATCGCAATCGCATCAATGCACCTTCCCGTATCGCATTTCGCACTTCACACTTTCTTCCTGACTGCACTGCCGCTTCTCCGAAAACCTTGCGATATTGCAATATTGCAATATCACATATTGCATATCATACTTCCATCACACATCGAAATCGCGAATCCTGTCCCATCGCATTTCGCATTTCGCTCCCGCTCTCGAACAACACTTCCGCCGCTCCTCCAAATTTGCGATATTGTGAATTGCGATATCGCATATCACATATCACACTTCCATCCTCCCATTGCAATTCCGCCATTGCGCATTTTAAATCTTCCCTCTCCAAATAATTTTTGCGATATTATGTGCTTTAATAAAGTCCAAACACCTTTTTCACTCCTCTAAGTCTCGTTTCGTGTGGTTAGCCTTCCCTTGGCATCTTTAGCCGTTTTTCCTCCAAACTTCATGCAAAATTTATTAATGTTTAGTTAGATCATGAATAGTTGCATGGTTAGAAGCATGATAGCATGGTAGATAGATCATAGGATAAATAGGGTGTGTTTAGCCGATTGGCCAAGTTAAGTGTGGTTTAAATTAGTTTCTTTTCTGCCATTTATTTTCAGCAAGTTAAAATAGTTTCCTTTCCTATCATTTCTTTTCAACAATTTAGTTTACTTTCATTTTTTTCATTTCCATTTTGCAATTTATTTTAGTTTCATTGAAGTGTGACAGACTTCACTGAGAAACCCTAGAATTAGCACCCTTTCGTAGAGAGGAAGAGGATGACATGAGTAGAATGCATCTGCTGTGTATATAACACTGTCACCTCCAAGTTTGTATGAACCTCTGGTTGATAAAGTAAAGTAGGGCAGCCCCTGGGAGTTGCAGCACTCTTGGTGCAATACCAAGGCTCACCAGTCATCATGACTCTTCTCCTTTCTTTTGCTGGAACTGGGGGCATCAATATTTATTCCAAGGTTATCCTTGTGGTTTGAAGAATTTGGGTTTGCATCATTTCTATTTGAGGGTTCACTTGCATAACCAATACCTGATTTATTGAGGAGAGATATTTGATTACTTAGGATGCCATCTAGGGTTGAGAGCTCTTTAGACTCTTGATCATATGATCAAATTATTTTTCCTAGGATATCAATTTCTTATTTCATCACCTTTCATTCTTCATCCTTATTTTCTAAATGGTTCTCCATTTCTTCCTTCATCTTGGTTGCTTCACATGATTGGACCTTAAGTGAGGTGACATCTGATTTTAATTTGGAGATATGTTCATCCTTTTCTTCAAGTTGGCATATTGTGTCATTTCTTTCCTTTTCTACTTCATCGACTTGTCCTTCTAGGAGTGCCAAAGCTTCCATCACCTTTTCATCTCCTTGTGCTTATTTATTTGCTTCTTCTAGTTGAGATTTAAGGGAGGAGATATCTTCCTTGTATTGACCAATTTTTCCTTCAAGTTTTTTCAAATCCTTGTTTCTTTGTTCAAGATGGCTTGATAAAGTATCTTCCCTTTTATTTTCTTTATCCAATTGAATTTTCATGGATATGACTTCCACATGATGCCTTTTTTTTGTTTTGCTAAAATTCCTCCTTAAGCTTGGTGAGCTCCTCATATATTTCTTGTACTTGAAGCTTGAATAGGTTAACTTACTTCCTTGTCTTATCAAGGTCATGGTCACCATATTATGATTTTTTCTTAAGCTTCTCATTTTACTTTTTCAATCTATTAATCTCTTCTAGGGTAGCTACAAGCTTTGTCTTGAAGTCTTCTTTGAGATCATCTTCAATTTATTCATCTTCTAGGTCCTCCTTGGACTTGATGTATTCATTCTTGTTTTTAGATTCCTTTATGGGTTCTAGATTTCCTTCTTAATTAGAGGTCATGATTAAAGCTCCTTTTGAATGAACATCTTTAATTTTATCCCACATACCTTTTGTCGATGAAAATTTTCCCACTTTTACCTTTATAGGATCTCGTAGCCCACTCAAGATTTCTCTAATTGCTTTTTCATTATATTCCTTAGATTCTTCTTCCATCGTGCTTTCAGTAATCATTGATTCCCAAAATTAAAAACCTCAAGCCATCAAAAATAATTTCATTCTACCCTTCCATATTTCAAAATTTTCTCAATTCAACATAGGAGCTTTGTCAACCTAGTTTTCATCTAAATTATTAACTGAGGAAGAGAAATTTTCACATGCTTTGGAGCCTTTATTCCTTCTCTTTTCCATTTATGTTCTAAGGATATACCTTCAAGCTGTTAGGATTTGAGTGAAGGTACTAGCTCTAATACCAATTGTTGGAAACACTGAGAGGGGGGGTGAATCAATATTTTTTTCCAATTGTTACTTCACCAGTTAAGATCACTTAGATAAACAAAAAATGCACAATAAGAATAAATAATTGTATTAATCAGGAACAACGAGGACTTCAATCCTATTCTTTATAATAAATCAAGTACAATATAGTATAGGGCTCCAAACCTATCTTCCAAGGCTCCAACCTTGTCACTATGAGGCGCCAACCTCTAGGGCTCCAACCATATCTCTGGTACCTCTAGGCTCCAACCCTTTGCTTCAATTCTTCAATATAGATTCAACGATTCTTCACAACTCCCAATATCTTCTGCAACAAGCCCTGGAAATATCTTCACCTTCAGCACTGCCCTCAAATGATCTCCAAGGTACTTAGATCATAAATGACAACTTTGTCTTCTCAAAATGTGTCACCATTGTTGTCACTACAATTTTCATGATGTATTTCCAAGATACACTAATCAAGAAGATCCCCAAGACTTATTCAAATTCAATTTAAGATGTATTCACCAAGAGTCTTATTAAATACCACTCCAAATTATGCCCAATATATTGTTCTCAATTTCAATCCAAGTCTTCTTCAAAGATCCTTCAATATTTTCTCCAAGGAGGTTTCTCTAGGTATTTAAATGATCCAAATAACAGTCCAAACTAAGTCTTCAAACCTAATATAAATACACCTTCAAAATTTCTTCAATAGGATACACTAGATCTGTAATTCAAGCTCCATAGACCACTTTCCAAGCACCTCTCCACAGGTTTGAGCATTGATAGTTGTCCGAAATTTTGCACTAGGTAGCTTCCACACTATTTTAAATATTCAACATGACCAAGGGTAATATCTCCAGAAATGGACTTACCATAGGTCTGAACCTAAGGTAACTTTACCTATCATAGGTATGAGCACTGAAGTGAGTTACCATAGCCAACATTTCAAGCTTGAGGAAACTTGACACAACAAATTTCCATAAGTACAAGATGAGGTATCCACTGTAATTTCCTTCCCAATATGAGCTTGAAGGTTAAGTCTGAGGATACTACTACAAATCTGCAATCCCACAGTTAACTGTCACAAGTTATTTGTCCGACCTATAGTGTGACTCTTCCACAGGGTTGCTGTCAAGTTTAACTGTAATACCACCGAATGTTTAAGTTTGTTTGAGTTGATTTTATGACTTTTGAGTGACGATTTGAGCTCAAATATGTGAGTTATCTTTTCACTGTCTGAGCCTTAATTCCTAGCCTTAGATCTGAGCTCCCACAATCCAATACTCCAGAGTTCGATGAATGTACTTACACCTGTCTGAGCCTAAGATATTCAAAATAGAGGTTTGTAACAAGTATGAGGTGATGATATAGGTTCCACAGGTTTGAGATAGTCCAAGGCTTCAATCTGATCTTGAAAGAGAGCCTCTCATCAGTTCAGATCTGAATGAATAACAAGTCTGAGGTATGTAACTTCAGCTCCGAGGTAAGGTTGGGGTTCCTTGTTTAAATCTAACCCAAACAATTTTCACAACTCCTTGTCACAGGTCCAAGGGTATAGAACTATTGTGAGGACTTTAACCCTTAAAACATAGTTAACCTATCCACTAAACTTCTCCTTAGCCTCTTATCTGCACTTGTGCTTTTTTGTCCGAATTCTTCACTGAAATATGATGCCACAAATGAGGATTTTGTACTTATTTTTATGCTAGTTTTGACCTTGAATTAAAGGACATGTCTCTTAGAGGAGAAGTTGACTTGGTCATGTTGGCTTATGTTGGCTAGCATAAAAAATGAATTATTCTAACTTTTAAATTCATTTTCTCTCAATATAGAAGGAGTTAGAAGGCGAGTGACAAATCCAATTCAAGAATATTTCCTTTGTCATCCATGCATGGGGATGTGCAATCATGTATGCACCTCGTTCACAATTTTGTATATAGTTTTTTAGTTGAGTTTTACCTGTGAATAAATAAAATCTTGGGATTGAAGAACCAATTGCATTAACACAACAACGAATAGTGATCCACTCCTTTCTCTTAGGAAAACTCTTAGGCACATTTATGCTTCCTCTCTTGGAAATTTCCCACATACCACAATTCCTTCCTTCCTGTAATCTTGTTTCGTCACAGTTCCATAGATGGTTTGGGGCATATGAGTGTTGATCATATGCAACAGAAAGAATATCATAGAACTTGGACATAATTGCAGGGTGTATATTTAAAGTCCTGTCTCTATCAAGGCCATCAATTATATGTAACATAAGGTCTAGATTCCTTTTATTAAACCCACTCCACCAAGATTTACTAGGAAACCCATCTTTGAAGGGGTTTGTCCTCCCCTGATATATTTGAGCTACTTTGTATTTAAGGTGTATCATCTCTAACCCATGTCCCAATTGGGACATCTCCTTACACCACTCAAACACCTCCTCCTCCTCCTCTTCAATCATAATTTTAAGATTTCCTCTATGCTTTGTATGAGTCAACCCATATATCCAATAATGTATGTTAGAGGTAGAAATCCCATGTTTTTTGTAGAGGCACGACTTGAATATCCCCTAAAATTTATGTCATAAATTGCAGCTAGCATTTTTTAGCTTTGTCCAACCTCTTATGGCACTAATCTTGTTTGTTGAACTTGCACCTTGCATTGTGGTTGAAGGTGGCTCCGTGGTTGATGGTGGGACACCATGATCTCCCACCACACTTTCATTATCAACAAAATTGTTGGAATAATTGGGAGCATTCACATCACCCCCACCCTATCCTCATATGATGAACTGGATCGCAGTTGGACCCCCCTAGTCCCTCACCTCCTCATGTTCCTTATACGAGCTGCAATAGAAACTCTTGCCATGGATGAAACAACCTACAGATTTACCATGAAGTTCTTATTAAAATATATATATTGATTTTTCTCAATAGATCACCAACCATTCATGCATTAACAATTTCTTAGTGAAAATAAGGCTTATTGCATGGAATTTGATGTATATTTTCAAGGTATATAAGTATGATATGTCTGATCCAAAAACAAAATTGTTGATCTCGACATTAACCCAACTGGACCTGCTAATCTAACTAAACAATAATCCTGGTTCACTACTCATTATACCAAATTGCTACAAGCCGGAAGAACCAAAACCCACTAAGCCTCTAATCAATTATAGGTACACAACTCTTGTAAATAATTATAAAATGAATAATACCCTGCCAATGTAGTATTAGCAGATAAGGTTATTTATTAGGCTTTGTAAACAATGACAAGAAAAATTAGTGCTTTAGCTATGTCATGTAACTTCAATCTAAAATTTACTTTTGTTGAATTATATGACTATGTTTGTGGTAAGCCATGTGCCCCTAAACAATTCTTGGTTGCATTTAATTGAAAAATGTTTATCTTTGTGGTTAGATGATCAGATGATTGGATAAAAGAAATCCTTGTTTGCAGCTTGATCACAATTACTTCTTCCATAGGTTAAATTATATGTGTGGCTTATAAATGAAGTGTATAAACAATAACATATCTTGTACCAGAGAGCATACAACACTAGAGAAAGCACATGTTGTTTTTTCTCGATATTCTTTTCATATCAGTGCATAATGTATGCAATAGTAATTGGTGAAAAATCTATGTGGACTTGGGCATGTAATTACACAGTTCTTGTTTTTTCTTCCTATGGTTAGGGTGAACAATGTAAACTATCAAACAGGAGTTGTAAACTCAAAACGAGAAATCTAGCCAAAAAAGCCCCAAAAAACAAGAAAAACAACTTAAAAATGAAAAATGTTGATGCGCGAATATTGTTTTTTTTGTAAATTTTCAATATTTTTTAAAAATGACAGTAAAATGCAATAAAAACCATTTTTTTTTGTGCAAAAAACACCCTTAAAATTTTAAAAAAAAAAAAAAAAAAAAAAAAAAAACAACAACAACAACAACAACATGTTGATGTTGGGCTAACGTCTTTTTTTTTCAAGGTACATTTGCAACATTTTTTAGCAATGGCGTTAAGGATAAAATATCACGACTCCATAAAACCTTAAAATGCCAACGATTTTCAAGGATGACATTAAAGATACAATATCATGTCTCTGAAAATACTTAGAATTCCAACCATTTTAAGCCATGGTGTTAAAGATAAAATACTTATAACTATTTTCAACCATAACATTAAAGATAACATATCATGACTCAAAACAACCTTAAAATTTTGACAAATTTTCAGGCATGACATTATGGAAAAATTTATGGCTAAAAAAACTTTAAAAATGAACACCTGAATGAAAGATTAATTATACCAAGGGTAATTTCTTTTTTTAATGCTAAAAGTATGAACACTTTAAAATATTAGCCTATGAAAACTTGACACATTGCAACGAAAATTTAAAATTCAACCATCAAATTAACACGCAGTGTACGATAAATCGACCCATTGTAATGAAAACTTAAATACCAACCATGAAATTGACACATTGTGAGGGTGAAATCGACCCTTTATAACGAAAATCCTAAAATAAAAAATCAAATTGAAAAATAATGGGATCAAATTGCTAGTTGATGATCGACACTGTCACTCCCCCAACTTGATTCCACCAACTAGGGTGTCATGCGACACTGACAAGATTCATTTTACTTAATTTTTTTTTCATATTCCAGACTATTCCTACCAACTACCTTATTATTATTACAGTCTTCCCTTTTAATTATTAAATCATGATGTGCGAAAACACAACAAAAAATGCAACAATACCAATCAAGAGACCAACAAAATTAACAACAATTTATAAAATTTCAAATATTCACTATAAAATTCAAAATATTTTACAATAGTGTTACAATGGGGAGGCTGCCCCTACCCAGGCGCATGGATACCCCTACCCAGGTGCATCACTCACCCAAATTCCTATTCACAGGTCACCCACAACTGCAATGTGTACTTCCTGCCACTCGCAACGTGTACTTCGCTTCCTGGGACACAACTATTCAACCTGCCTGCACAATTCATGAATATCTGAACTGTAGCACGTATTTACCTGCTCGCAGAGCAGGCACATACCCACACTTGAAAGTTGTATACCCGCTGCACACTTCAAGTCATGTCTCGGCCCCTCGCACTACGACCCACCGAATGACTCATGTTGTTGTGACTGTGGTTGTGTTCTCCAAATAAACTCCCCTTCGCTCGTATTAATACGCTCCTCGTCACTCTTCCTTTGAACAATCACATCCATTCATGTGTCAGCCCCTCCAAGTCAACCCATCCACCCATGTTGACATGCCCATCCGTTCTGAGCCGACCCGCTAACTCATGCACGGGGCAACCTCTCAGTTGCTCGTCACAATTTTTCCCAGCATTCTACTCGTTCGGTTATCTTCCACCTGACCCATTGATGTCATATCAAACTTACTCAGTTGACCTATGCCCAGGTGTGGTTTCCCTGCTTGGGTGTGCACCCTCGGTCGTGCGCTCCCCCGTCACATTTAACCGAACTTGTTTCACCAATAACCAGTCCCCTGCCCATCAGGTCACCTTTAACTGAACTTACACTGTGCATGCTCTCCAGTACGCCCGTCACATATCACGGGCGCGCCCATACCTGCGACTCGACTAAGTGTCATGTGCGCTTGGTTGGGCACCCAACTCGCCCAAGGGCAGTGATGCCGACTTGGGGTCTTGACATCCTTTCCCCCCACAAGTCATTGTTGTCCTCAAAAATCAAACTGATTGTGCCAAATCCTCATCAAAATGCACCATCTCCTTTTCCACCTCCATAGAAAATCCTCCATCTCCCAACCACTTTCCTTTGATGCATCCTTCTATCGCATGAAGTACTCTCTCCTCATGGCGCTCCCAAATTCGTAGTCCTAAGATCCAAGATCTTTATCCAAAACTAGGCTCGAATTTTCCAGAATCATGGATAGTCTCCTTAATGGTGTTACTCTCTCAGGATGATGTGCATCAAGTCTACATTTCTTGAGCTTACTCATATGGAACAAAGTATGTTTCAAACGCATGTGGTTCAGAAGCTCCAACTCATAAGAAACTTCACCAACTCACTTATTCACCCGAAATGGTCCTTCATACTTCCTCGTTAAATATATCACAGTCCCTTTCGATGGATGAAACTAATCTCTGGTGATCCTCAAAAAAACCATGTCTCCAACATCGAAGTGTGCGTCCCTCCTATCCTTATCTGCCCATTTATTCATTCTCCCTACTGCATCATGCATGTGCACCCGTGCTAGCTCCAATGAATCCTCCCATGCTGTCAAGAATATCTTCGCATGTGGACTCCTCAAAAATCCTCTCGGTAACACGGTGTGTGGAGATACTGGCATCTGTCTATTGACCAACTCAAATGGACTATACCCAGTTGTAGAACTCTTCTGCAAGTTGTAGCTAAACTGAGCCACATCCAAAAGTTCGGGCCAATTTTTCTGATCATCCCTCACATAATGTCTCAAGTAGTCCTCCAAAAATGCGTTGATTCGTTCAGTTTGCCCATCTATCTACGGATGGTAACTTGAACTCTACAACAACTCTGTCTCGACCAACTTGAACAAAGTGGTCCAAAATCTGCCTGTAAAATATGGATCTTGGTCAGACACAATACTCAAAGGTACTCCTCAATACTTCGCAATGTTCTTGAAGAACAACTCAGCAGTCTTCTTGGCTTGATAAGGTATCTTTGTCGGAATGAAGATGATATATTTGGAAAAATTATCCACAATGACCATAATCCAATTATACCCCTGCACCTGTAGTAATTGAATGTTGAAGTCCATCAAAACACTCATCCAAGGGATTTTTGGAATCGGTAAAGGATGCAATAATCCTCCATGTCTCTAGTTATCCGATTTTTCCTACTAACAAATTATGCACATATGTACATACTCCACATCTTCCCTCATTTTCTCCCAAAATTACCCTCTCTCCAATAATTCCAAAGAATGAGGCTGCCCTGGGTGGCTAGCCCATGGAGAATTGTGGCACTCCTTCAATAGGTGCCTCCTAAGTCCATATGAATTCAGAATGTAGATTCAGTTCCCATAGAAAAAAATTCCATCTCGTAGAAAGAACTTCTTAGTCTTCCCTTCCTTCACCTACTTCACAATGTTTTTTGCCTGAATATCTATCTCCACACTAGCACGTATTCTACTATGCATCTCATTGGTCATATGAAATCGACTCCTACTTCGTTCAACATGTTCTTCCCCCTCCTCAAGAGTGGCCAACTATCCCTTCCTAATGAGGGCATCTCCAACCACATTCATTCTACCCGACTTGTACTCAATAATCATGTCAAACTATGCCAAGAATTCTTGCCAATGAGTCTACTTCACTAACAAATTCGGTTGGGATGAAAGATGTTGCAACATCTTCAGTCTTGACAAGAAATGACATCCCAATAAAGTAGTGTTGCCAAACCTGTAAACAGTGGATGATCACAATCATCTCCTTCTCATGAACCAAATAGCTTCACTATCTATCCTGCAACTTCTGACTCTCATTTGCAACTTAATGTCCATGTTGAATGAGTACCCCCTCAATTGAAAAATTAAAAGAATCTGTCTGCACCTCAAACGGTCTCTCAAATTTAGGTAGCTTCATTTTCTTCATTTATTCAAATGTTGCATGACATTTCTGCATCCAATTCCATCACTTATCATTCTTCAAAAGGCCTGTCAGTGGTGCAGTCACCTTTGAATAACCCTCTACCAAATTCCGCTTATAGTTATCCATTCCAAAGAAGACTCTCATATCATGGACATTCTTCGATTCAGTCCAATCATCAATTTCCTGCACCCTGATCGACTCCATCCATATGTGACCTTGAACAAATATGTGTCCAAGGAATGGAATCTCGGTCTGAGCGAACATACACTTCGACTTCTTCAATAAAAAACAATTCTTCCTTAGTGCCTCAAATACCAAATCAAAGTGCTTCTTATGATCCTCTGTGTTATCAATGAATACAATGATGTTGTCCAAGTATACAACCATGAAAAAATCTAAATATGAATGAAAAACATCATTCCTTAGTATGAAAAACATAGCAGGAGAATTGCAAAACCCGAATGGAATGACAAGGAACTCAAAGATACCATACCTCTTCACTATCATGGTCTTCTTCTCATTGCCTTCTGTTATCTACACCTAATAATACCCATGCCTCAAATCGAGCTTCGAAAACACTTAGGCTTTCACAATATTACCATGTAATCCACAACAAGTGGAAAAGGATACTTGTTCTTTATCGTCTGCTTATTCAGTGCATGATAATCATAGTACATCTGTAACTCATTTGTTTCCTTCTTCCTCTGAAACAACACTGGAGCGCCATACGAGGACCTTTAAGGTTATATGAAGCCTGCATTTGCCGATTCCATCAATTGTTGCTTTAAATCCTCCAACTCCAGCCCTGAAGAACTATAAGGAGATTTTGTTGATGGTTGCTTCCTCGACTCTAGCTCGATTTTATGGTCCACTGCATGCCTCAGTGTTAGTACTTTTGGAAACTCATCGGGAATCAGATTTGCATACTTGGCCAATACATCAGAAATCTTGGCTAGAATAAGCATCCCACTCCATCATCATCCTAAACCCCCCTGATGACTATCACATATGTCTCAACATCCAAATCCCGCATCACCCTACTCATACTTAGTGCAGACACATGTTGCACCTTCACCTTTCTACGTTGTTGGTGAGTAGGAAACATCCACTTCAGTGTGTCTCCAATCAACATAATCTCGTCACAAAGAGGTAAAAAATTTCCTTCTTTCCCTTTAGAAAATCCTGCCCCAATATCATGTCAAAGTCATTTTTCTCCATCACTGTGAAGTCCAAACAACCCTGCCAATCTGCAATTCGAACCAGCACATCACTTGCTAATCCCGACAGTTTAGCCCTTGAGTTCACTGCCTTGACTTCCACATCCTTCTGAGTAATTTGTAGCCCAACCTCCTTTGCTAACCCTGTCATTATAAAATTATGAGCGGCACCCATGTCCACCAAAGCCTCGACGGTTCTTCCATGAATCTCCAAGTCAAGAAACCCCAAATTGTGCATCCAACACTTATTTTCCTCAAGAAACACATCCTACAAACATCTCTGGTCTCTGTTGCATTCCATTGCATTAGCTTTGATCCCATCTCTCACACCCCAACTTGATTCCACCAACTAGGGCATCGTGCGACACTCGAAAGATTAATTTTAATTAATATTTTTTTCGTCTTCCAGACTATGCCTACCAACTTCCTTATTATTATTACAGTATTCTCTTTTAATTATTAAATCATTATGTGTGGAAAACATAACCAATAGTGCAACAATACCAATCAAGAGAAAAACACAATTAACAATAATTTATCGAATTTGAAATCTTCTATATAATCTTTCAAAAAAATCTACAATAGTGTCACAGCGGGGAGCTTTCCCTATCCGGGCACAGAAATCACCCAAATCCCTGTTCATGGGTCACTTGCAACTACAATGCATACTATTTGCCACCCATAATGCATACTAAGCTGCCTACGACATGATTGTTCAACCTTCCTGCACACTACATGACTTCCTAAATTGTAGCGTGTAGCCCGCAGGTCGGGCGCATACCTGCACCTGAACGTTGTCTTCCTGCTACGCACTGCAACTCGTGTCTCTACCCTCACACTGTGACCCACCAAAAGACTCGTATTGTTGTGAGCGTGGTTGTGTTCTCCAAACAAACTCCCCTCCACTTGCATTAATACACTCCTCGTTGCTCATCATTTGAACGATCATGTCCATTTGTGTGTCGGCCTCTCCAAGTCGACCCTTCCATCCATGTTAACACATCCATCGCTATGATTATACCCGCTAACTCATGCACAAGTCGACCTCTCAGTTCCTCGTCGCACTTCTACCCATCGTTCTACTCACTTGGCTATTCGCCACCCAACCTGCCAATGTTGTGTTGCACTTGTTTGGTTGACCCTCGGCGAGGTGTGGGCACCCTGCCCAAGTGTTCACCCCCTGTCATGTGTTCCCCCATTTCATTTAACTGATCTTTTGTTGCCAATAACTGGTACGTCACTCATCACGTCTCCTTTGTCTGAACTTCCAACGAGCACACTCTCCATCCACACACCTTTAGCCCAATGAATGAAGAGAACTATGCCTAATGATGACCCTTCTTGTTGCATCTAAATAGGATCCTAAAATATTCTATTTTCACTTCTAAGAGAAAGAACCAAGTATTAATTTGATTTTACCCATTAACCCATCTCCTAGATCAACTTCCACTTGGAACCATAGCAAAAAACAACCACATTTTACTTCTCATGAAATTTCCAATTGAATGAACCTTCCAATTTTATTCGCAAATGAATGAAGGATTTCTTTTGACCAAAAGTAGAGGGGAAGCCTTCACAGGATGGCCCAAACCTTTTGAGTGCAAACAGGTTCCTTGGCAGGTCAAGAGTCTAGAACCCATTACCTAAGGAAAATATCGAAAGCTCCATAACTCCAATGAACTACCAAAAAGTTTGAAGCATATTCCTCAGATGAGAAGATACCAGCTATCCACCCCACATCATGAAAGAACAAGAGGGACAATAACCCATCATCATTTTCCAATTATTTTCAATTCAGATCCTAACTATTTCTCAAAGATGTCCTTACCACAAAATTTCCGAGCTAGGTTTTTTTAAAAAAAAATTGGCATGGCCTCTAAAGGCACATCACATCCTACAATCATCAGGATCGTATTCTTTCTAATCCTGATACACTTAGAGGGATTTTAATGAACAAGATTCGGTGAAAGAGGAGGATGACAAGGGTGATCGAAGGAATGAGAGGGAGTGAGGTGTGAGGAAGAGATAATGCAATTAGATACATGAATAGACATGTCTAAGGAATAAAAATGAATGTTTTAGGAATTAAGGTTCATAACCAAGTTAATGACCACCTGAGAAAGCTCTAATGTCGATGTAATTTCAAGGTAATCAGACCATAGACCACACATATTCTCTAAATGAACGAGAGATTTTTTCATGCCAACACAATGACATTGGCATGAATTACCAAAAATAAATGACACATATTCCCCTTGTGACTAAAATATGGGAGATCGCCATGGCATACAAGAAAAATCTAGAAGCTCCTCTTCCATAGTTCTAACATCGAACTAGAAGGCAGAGAAAGATGGGACCCTAGTGGAGAAAGGACATAGCAACTTGCCAACATGACCATTACCCTAAAGACTTGTGAACTAGGACACTATTTTTCATCTGATATTATTTATGAGATTTATCATGATTATTCTTTGCTTCAATATCTTTTTTTTTATTTCAGAGAAGTTTAAACATTCTATTTTTTGGACTCTTTCTAGCAACCATTACCAAAATATGTCTATGTAATTGTTGGTGAAGTTGTAATATTTTATCACTCAAATTACATTTTTGAATACATAAATGAAATAAAAAACATGAAAAATATGTATTGCACTTAGATTGTGAAATTTCAACCACTTATATCTACAATTTCAACAATTCTTCTAAATTTATCATTGAATTTTGAAAAAAACTAATTAGAAATATATGAAAACAAGTTTAAAAGATAAAATATTTATACTATACTTATATTTCAATTTACTAACCGAAATAAAAAATTAAATTAAATTATTTTTTTTAAAATTTACTTTATTAAAATAACATTATTTTATATTTTACATTTATTTATGTGAAAAAAATAAGAATGGGTACCACATTGCATTCATATTTTATCTTCATCGTCATCGGTGGTTCAAAATCGTGACATGCATTCAAGTTATGAGGTAAACACTAAACTAAACTAAAATATTATTATCATGAATGTAAATAAATCTTTTGGTGATAATCACATAGGAGAAAATATTGTTGATGTGTTTCAAAACAACTAATGCAGTTCATCTTCATAACAAGATGAACAATTTATTAGAATTGATGGAGAAAGCTAGACTTAGTTGTTTTTTGTGATAAGGATAGGATTGAGACTCTAAGATTAGGTTTGAGATCCTACTATCTAGGAAGTGGTTCAAACCACCCTATTAGTGTGCAAGACTATATTTACTAGGTTCTTCTGACTGAATAGTCAGTGCATTGTGTGGAGTGCTTGGGCACTCTCCAAGTATCTCACGTGGAGAGGCCACTTAATTAATAGTATATCAGTTTTTATAATGGTATCAGAGCACAATATTAAAGGCATTTGTGTTGTGAGGCTAAGTCCCTTGGAGGCTGAGGATATTCGTGGAGAGGTGATTGAGCTTCAGGTGGAAGCCGAGTGGAGCTGTGCCTAAGTGCGTGGAGTTGTTTAGAGAACTATTCGTTGCTGGAATATGAAAAGATTTTTCTAGCTTTGACTGTGAAAATGCCTTCAATATTACGAAGGTTTTGGAAGGATAACAACAGATAAATGATCGCGGTCCTGGTTTTTGTCGCTTAGTGACCTGGATCCCGCGTCACTCAAGCAAAGCATTTAGTTCTCTGCAGTCAATATGTACGTGGCTCCACCTAGTTATCCGATGCAACACAGAGGAGCACATATGAAAACATGAATACCAACCGGATTTACCAGTTAGGCAACAATAAGCTTTTACTTCCTGGTGTTGTCGTTGCCGTTTTTTTTGCTATAGACACCGAGTGTGCGTACTGAGCCTGTGGTGAGAAGAAGTCTTCACTCGATAGTTTAATCGCTACGTAAATAAGTGCAGATTTATACCAGCCTACGTGAAGAAAGAAGATTACTGGAACACACATGGTGGATCACTGGTGCGGTGAGCATAGATCCATGAGCACCAGAGCATGGATCCTGACTTTCGATCTGTCATAAGAGACGGAGCTGAATCCCTGTTGGATGAGCGATTGGAGAGACAACATTGGAGATTGGTTTGAGTAGCGATTTGGCACTGTGCTCAAAGCTCCTCTATGGTGTCGGGATAGAAGCCACAGATGTTAGCACCCACCATGGGCATCCCGAACATGCCAAAGTTGAGTTTGGTGGAGATTGAGTAGTGGAGATCCTCACATGTGGCTTTTTTGTCTCCCGTCCAGTGCGCAGTGGAAGCAAATGGGATCTGGATTCAAATTTCCAATTTGAATTCCCACGTTCAAATTTGGTGGAAGAACAACGCTCGAATTTGGAGTTGCTACAAAGTTCAGGTTGCATTGGTGATTTGCTTCATATTTGGTTGTGTGGCATAGAAGCTAAAGTCTATACCACAAGGTTCTACGGTTGAAGAGATGTCAAAGGGAGAAGTTTCCCACCTGCGTGGTAACAGGGTTTTTGAAACTCTTAAGAGGACTGAGTGGAGTCAAAAAGAAATCTGGAAGCAAGATAAGCTAGATTTTTTCCATATGTCTGCACTTTTAGACATAGTTGACTATGAGGATATTTTTTCATGCGGCTTGGTGGTTTTATTAATGGCCACGATTATCAAGAGATACAATATGCTCTGCTACAACGTGAGATTGAAGACTCACTAGTCGTTCTTCAGGAAGGAAGTAAAGAGGAACATATTGTTTAATATCAAATGGATGAGCCACATGAATCTGATTGCAAAGACTTGGAAGAAAAAGAAAAAGCTGGAAAGAACTAAAATTATGATGATCTCATGAATGTTTCTGAGTGTGCAGATGTTAGCAACAAAAACAAGGAAAATGAAAAAAAAAATGAAGAGGAATTGAAGTTTCTTGAAGCATGGCTTGAAACACCATGTCTTTATGAAGTCAACATAGAATTTGCACCAATGAATGTTGAAGACAACGTGGATGGTTTTCATATGTTTCACACTAGAAGTAGTGAGAGAAAAAATTATCCTACCAAGCTTATACTTTCTAAAGTGTTATCAATTACCAGCAATCAAGATATAAAGAATGAAAGCCTACAATCAAGATTGAGGAGGATAATAATTCAAGCGTTCCATCTTTGGGGAAGAAAACGTAAAAAGAAGGAGAAGATCTATCACTACTTCATGGCAAGAAAAGTAAAGATGAAGCCTTGCCTAGGAATGAACAAGCATGGATCAAATTAAATAGACATAGATAGATGTTTTCTAGCCATTATAATATAACAACTAGTTTTGACTCAAGAATTATTATTTATTAATAACATATATTTAAAATAATTAAAGAAACTAATTTTATTTTTATTGATATTACTGTTTTAATCAAAGGAAGGTCCTAAAATTAAATAGATATCATCCATCTAAATTATACCAAGAAATAAACTTAATAAATAAAATAAATAATATTAAGAAAATAAACGCTTGAATAAATAAAATAAAAAATAGATAAAATTATAAATAAAATAAAATAAAATAAAATATATAATGAATTATACGAATTTTATTATTACTAATAATATTATTAAAACAAAAGGAATTCCATGAGTTCCACCTTTTCTCCCGTAGTGGCTAATTTATTCAATGAGGACTTTGAATACAAGACCTTGTCCTTAGCTTTATTCCAACTTAAGCTTTGGAAAAGGTTTGTAGATGAAACTTGTGTCGTGTGGTCTCATGGTTCGAAAAAGTTGGACCTCTTTTTCTAGCATCTTAATAATCAATCTAGTTCCATAAAGTTCACTATGGAATTTGAAGTTGATGGTAGCCTGCTTTTCCTCAACATTCTTATTTATAAAAAAAAAGGAGATGGTTCTTTCTCCCACTAGATTTTTCGAAAGAAAACTCACTTGGAGCAATATCTTCATGCTAGTTCATATCATTTCCCTATTAAAAAACTAGGTGTTCTCAATACCTTAGCCACTCTGGTGTTACGAGTTTCTGATGAAAACCATGTCAATGATGAAAAAAATCATTTCCTTAATGTCCTAAAATTAAAAAATATCTTAAGGGTCGATTTTTAGGAGTGCATCTTCCATTTATTCAAGGGAATTTGGATAAGATTGCAAGGATCCTGAAAAAGCATAAGGTTCCTTCGAAATTTAGCCCCCTAAACACTATTCTGAGCTCTCTAAGATCAGTAAAGGACCATGTGAACCCTACACATGGGAAAGTTGTTTAAATCATACCCTGCATGGGAAAGTTGTTTAAACCATACCTTGCTCTCGTGGAACTCCGTACATTGGTGAAAGTGGTTTGTCAATAAATCAAAGGATTTATGAGCACGCAACCAACATCAAACATGGAAGGTCCCGCTCCTTTTCTTTGACGAAACATGCAGAAAAGACAAATAATCACATCTGCATTAAAGAGGCAAGGGCCATTGCAAGAAATGATCATTTTCATCACCGTAAATTTAGGGAGGCCTTGGAAATTGAAAGGAAGCCTATCAATCTAAATAGAGATGATGGTTGAAGTATTAACACTTGTTGCATCCCTACCTTGTCTTCCTAAATTTTTATTATTTATTACATTAATTTTATTTATTATTATTATTGTTGTTGTTTTTGTTTATTAATAATAATAATATCTTGGAACAATTAAGTTTGACCTTATTATTTAATTAAAGTTTGTTATAAAAGCCTTTCTTTTTGTTTTAATTTTATTCATTATTTCTTTTTATTTGATTTAATTTATTTATAAATTTATCCATATTTTATTTTATTTTATTTATTCATTTATTTATTTTCTTAATATTATTTATTAAGTTTTATTGTTTGGTATAATTTAGTTTGGCTATATAATTATTTAATTTTAGAACATGCCTTTGATTAAAACAATAATATTAATAAAAATAAAATTAGTTTATTTAATTAGGAGTTGTCTTTAATGGGACTTTTTGGAGTTTCTAGTAGATTTACTATAAAAAAAAAAACTTTGGAGTTTTTAGTGGATTTACTAAAAATGTTTTTTTTTGGAGTTTCTCATGGATTTTTTTGGCCAACTGAAAAATTTAAGGTGAAATCTTGAGCACTTGGATTGTGCAGAGTGTACCCATGAAATAATAGTTTTTGAGTAAAAACTAGTTGTTATATTCTAAAGGCTAGAAAACATTTATCTACATTTATTTAATTTAATGCCAAGATCTACTTTCTCATCTTGTCGTGATAATTAACCACACTAATTGATTCGAAATACTACTACAATATTTTCTCTTATATAATTATCACCAAAATATTTCTTTACATTCAAGTTATGGATGATAGAAACCTAAATTCAAGTATTATTATCATGATTAATAATATTATAAATTATAAATCTCATTTTTCAATTAAAAAATAATAATCAAAAGCAATAAACTGCAAATTCATCATTATTTTTACTATATCATCATTACTTTTATTGTTAATTAAGTGGATTATACTTTAACGTAGGTGGAAGACACATGTTTATTATTTATAAAGTGGACTATACTTTAACTTATGTGGAAGACACATTGTTTAAGTTATTGGTTACTCACTAGAAGACAAGGATCTTCAAAATTCGTTATTGTGTTTTATTGTTTGTCTGGAAGGGTGTAAATTAATATTTATTAGATATTTATAAATTATTATTTATTAGATATTTATAAATATGTTTGCCATTGGAAAAAAGTCTTAGTGAAACTACATTTTACACATGCCTCACAAGCATCTCACAACGATATCGACATTTTTCATGGAGTCATTAAGGATTAGTGTATAATTAGTCAATTAGTGTTCAAACTAATGGATTATAATGTGAATCTCACAGCGATATCGACCTTTTTTCATGGAGTCATTAAGAATTAGTGTATAATTAGTCAATTAGTGCTCAAACTAAATGGATTATAATGTGATAGTGAAATGAAGGATGGTAATACTTCGATTGTTATGTTTTTCAAAAATAAATTAAAATTTAATATATATATATATATTAAATAAAAGAATTTGAGGTAAGGTTATATAATGATGATTATTTTTGAGTCATTTCGTAATCGTCATTTAATTTTGAAACATAAATAACTCCGAAAATGATAGAAATAGCTAAAATTACACAATTACAGAAACACAATCATATATTATGCACAAATAGGGTATGTGTAAACACACACACACACGGATTACAATCAGATTACTCTATTAAATAGAGTTTCTGAGATCCAACTTATTCCTAATTTAGAGAGAGAGGTTGAGAGAATTTCTCAACCGTCACAAACCAACTTCTTAAATATGGAATGTAAGCATTAACTCCAACATCCCCCCTTAATGATTACATTACATAAAAATAAAAAAATAATCAAGCTTATCAGTAGATGCTCCATCAAGTTGTCTTATAACCCTCGGAAAGGTATAGTTGGCAAGTTGGATTCCCGAGTTCCCTTCCTCAACTCCCGAATCAAGGACCTCCCGAAGTCAATTACCGGACAACATCCCAATCTATCGCATAACCTCATTAATAAACCGCTTCCATGTCTACCACTAATGAGGGATCCTTCCCTATTTATACTATATTAACTGATGCGCGGAGCCTCCCTGCGCACTCCTTGACCTAGCAGCCGACTGCTGGTCTCCTCCCTGCAGCGCGAGGCCTCTGGCCTCTGGCCTTCATGGCCACTCCGATTCCTGTCTCGGAGGGCCCCTTTGTTATGCCCAACGCTGATGCTAGTCACGCTGTTCAACCCAACGCAGAAGCAAGCTCTTTTGTTCAGCCCAACGCAGCTGCAAATAACCAGTCAGATGCTGATGCTTTTTCAGCCTTAGTCAGATCTCTTCAGCCTCAAAGACCCCGCCCTGCTTTGTCCAAATTTGTCAAAAAATTGGATGGGCTACAAGAAGTCGACCTTCCTCCCACATTACCTCGAATGGCGGCACTCTCCTTAGCAGAGCGGGGGCTCATCGGTCAGTTCACTGGCCTATGGCCCTCCCCAAAAACTGTTCAAAGGTGGATTGCAAGAAACTGGGCAGATAAAATTAATGGCAAAATATCCATTCGTTTATGTGGGAAAGGTTATTACACTTTCCATTTCGAATCCAGAGCAGACAAGGATCTAATCTTCAGAAATGGGCCGTACTTCATGGATTCGCGTGGTTTGTATCTGAATAAATGGACTCCAGACTTTGACCCCGAGCTGGACGTCCCCAATGCTGTTCCAGTTTGGGTCCGTCTTCCGCATCTCCCGCTCCACTGCTGGGGAGATGACTCGGTTCGAGCCATCGGCAACGCTGTTGGAAAATACATTGACCGGTGTGAGCCAAAGGATGATATGCAGGCATGTGCGTGGATATGTGTTGAAGTTGACCTCGGCAAGGGCCTTCCAGAAGCAATCAAACTGAAGGTGGACGATTGGACGCATATACAGCAACTAGACTACGAACAAATTCCTTTCAAATGCAAGGTATGTCACGAGTACGGCCATTTTGCCAATCGATGTTCAAAAATTGTTAATGTTGAATCTGCCCAACCAGAAGAACAATGGGAAACTGTAAAGAAAAAGAAGACTGCCCCTGGATTAAAAGTAACCCCTGAAGAGGCCCCCCCCAAATCTGCCCCTACCAAACCTTTTCACCCTTCAGCTCCGCCCAATGCCTCCTCATCAGCTGTCCTTCCCCCCTCCTCCCCTCTGGGTCCACCCATCCTCCCCACCTCAGGGCCTTCCACTGACTCTCCCCTGCTCTCCTCAAATCCCTTTGGCGCCCTTTCTCTCCCTGATAATGACCCACTGATCTCCCTTGAAAATGACCCTCCCATCCTCTTTTCCCTTTCCCAATCCTCCCCCTCCCATTCCCTTGCCCCTCCCCCACCCCGAGCTACTAGAAGCACCTCGAAAGAGCACGGAATTAATCAAGAACCCCAAAAAAAAGGACCTGGCCGGAAATCAAGCAAACAGCAAAGGAACGAAAATGCTCAAAAAGACATAGCCTTGGGAACCCAGAATCCCATAGAAACCTATATTTTGGGGCAAAACAGCAAGGAAACAACACATAAGGAGCAAGGGGGACGAGCAACCCTCCGAAATCCAAATACTCAATGATGAAAGTCATATCATGGAACTGTAGGGGACTAGGGCACCCCTCAAAAATTGCTGCCCTGAAAGACCTCATAGATCATGAGAAAGCAGGAATTGTAATGATTCAGGAAACAAAGCAAAGACAGCAAGAGATGACAAAAATTATAGAACAGTTCAGGCATTATGAGGGACAAATATGTGAAGCAAGAGGAGCTTCCGGAGGTATCACCACAATGTGGAACAAAAATATTTGGAAATGCATCTCTAATACTACCAATTCACATTGGATCAAAGTCACACTAGAAAAACATGCAGAGGATAAGCAAATAGTCATTTACAACATTTATGCTCCGAACCACTTCAGAGATAAAGATCAATGCTGGGACACACTACAAGAAGACATACAAGTTGAAGACAATAGAAATATCATAGTAGGGGGAGATTTAAATCTTATATTACACTCCAATGAAAAAAGAGGAGGCAATTTCCTGCATGATCCTTATAGAGCAAAGCTGGAAAACATCATGCAAGAGTGTGACTTGGTAGATATCATCCCAAAAAATAGGAGGTATACTTGGAACAATCGCAGGCTGGGCAGAGATAACATTCTGGAGCGCCTTGACATAATCTTAGTAAATACCTCTTTCCTCTCCGAGTTTTCCACTGCTCATGCTGATGTTCTGCCATATACAGCTTCTGACCACTACCCCACTAGCATTGTTCTTGAAGCACATTGCCCTTTGGGACCTCTGCCTTTCAAATACAACTCCCTTTGGCGTAACAATCCTACTGTGGATCAGATTGTCCAAACAGCCTGGCATATTCATATAGAAGGATCACCGGGATATATTTGGGAATGCAAGCTGAAAAATACAAAACACGCCCTGAAGGATTGGGTGAAGCAGAATTACAAAGAACCAGAAGATGTCAAAGTTGAGCTAAAAAACAAATTGAAAGAAGTTCATAAGAAAATCGAGGAAAATGGGCTGTCCCAAGAGGACAAAGCATTAGAAAGAGATATATATTATCAGCTGTACCGGGTTAATAGAGAAGAAGAGTAGAAATGGAGAATTAAGTCAAGGCAGCTTTGGCTTCATGGAGGAGACAAAAATACAACCTTCTTCCATAAGCAAGCAACAATCCGGAAAGTTAGAAACAATGTCACTACGATCAACAATGAGGAAGGCTGTCCCCAAAAAACCCAAGAAGCTATCAAACACACTGCCACAGCTTATTACAGCTCTCTCTTAACAGAGACTAAGGAAGCGGAGGATTATTCCGATCTCTTACAGCATTTGCCCAAAGGTATCAATGAGGAAATTAATGCAAATTTGACTAAGGAGATCAATGAAGAAGAAATACTTGATGCCATATGGGCTCTTCAGCCAGATAAAGCACCCGGTCCGGATGGCTTTCCCATCTGTTTCTATAGAACATACTGGGGATTGATAAAAAAAGATCTTGTCAAAATGATAAGATGGATCCAACGGAAATGTAAAGTTGGAGGATTCACCAATGCAACCCATCTTGCCCTTATCCCTAAAGAAAATCGACCTTTGACTTTCTCTCGCTTCCACCCAATCTCCTTGTGTAATTCATCTTATAAAATTTTGACAAAAATCTTGGCTACTCGCCTAAAACCCATCCTCCCCACTATCATATCAGAAAATCAAGGGGGTTTTTTGGCCAATAGACAAATTTCGGACTCCATTCTTCTCGTCCAAGAGGCTATTCACTCTAGTCAAACTAGAAATGAGAAAGGTTTCATCTTAAAGTTAGACTCTGCCAATGCTTTCGACCGAGTCAGACATTCATTCCTATTTGTTGTGCTTGAAAAAATGGGATTTGCTGAATCCTTCATCAGCCTTATCAAAGTTTGTATTACAGGGCCTTGGATCTCCCCTCTCCTTAATGGCAGACCTGGACCTTCATTCCAATCCTCTCGAGGCCTCAGACAAGGCTGCCCTCTCTCACCTTACCTCTTTATTTTAATGGCTGAATCTTTTAGTAGAGCTCTGGAATACAATCGCCGCATGGGCCTCATCACCGGGATCAAATTTGATAATGGAGTGAAGAACATCAATCATTCTCAGTTCGCCGACGACACTCTTCTAATGGGGGGAGCTTCAAACATAATAGCCCGTCGTTTTAAAGCTCTCCTAGACAAATATATGAACTACTCTGGAGGTCTGATAAATTATCTTAAGAGCTGTATTTATGGGTGGAACACTTCGGCACAAGTTCTCCATAGGATTGCTCGCACCCTTGAGGTTCCTTATAAACTGAATTGGGAGCAATTTACATATCTGGGAATGCCTGTGAGTGCTGGTAAGCTGAAAGCTACAGCTTGGGAAGTTATTATTGACAAAATGAAAAGGAAGATACAGCATTGGGGCACCTCTTGGCTTAACCCTGCAGGGCGCACAATTCTTTTGAAAGCAGGCCTCTCCTCCCTGCCCTTGTACTGTTTTACACTTTTACAAGCCCCTACCAACCTTCATCTCAAAATGGATGCTCTCCTTCGTCATTTTCTTTGGCAAGGAGGGAGGAATGAAAAGAAAAAATATAACTTGGTAAATTGGAAGCAGGTCACCCAGCCGTGTGAGAATGGAGGGCTGGGAATAAGATCATCTAAACCCCTAAACCTAGCCTTTGCTGGCAAGCTAGTTTGGAGACTCATAACTGGAAAAGATGCTTGGTGGAAATCTGTTCTTGAAAAAAAATACCTCAGTCACCCAAGGCACCAGCTCTTGGACCATGAGCTCCCCAATAGAGCTTGCTCAAAAATCTGGAGAATGTGCAAGAAAGCTATAGCTTTTCTTGACCAACACACTTCCAAAGTGCCCAAAGGAGGAAGTCATATAAGAATTGGAGAAGACAAAATAATGGGGCAACAGCCCATAAACCAACAGCCTGGTACTCAGCAGATTCTAGCACTTTTCAGCAGCGAAGGTATCCACACTCTGGACCAGATTTCACAATGGGAAGCCCACTCCCACACCTGGAAAGGTTGGACTTTTCCTCATATTCCAGCAGTCGCAGAAAACAGCTTCAACAAACTGAAAACTCATCTTCATGGTTTAGCGCCTTCCCAACGCTACCTTGCTGATGATTTTCGGTGGGATCCCTCAGGCACTAGCTACACTATTAAGGCAGCTTACCAACAGATCTGCAACAACGAATATCCCATGGCAATCTGGGCTCATTGGAGACTTGTTTGGAAGGCAGAAACTCTCCCAAAAATCAAATTTTTTTTATGGATCCTCTTAAAAGGGAAAGCCCTCACTGCTGAGAACCTCAGAAAGCGAGGAATAATTGGACCCTCTCGCTGCCCAAACTGCCAAAATGAAGAAGAGACAACTCAGCATCTTTTTATAGACTGCCCTTTTGCATCAGCCTGCTGGAAGGAAGCCTACCGTAGTCACAACCCACCTTGGGTGCCTGGCACTAGTATATTTGAAGTGATGCACATATGGAAAAAGAGCTACCCATGGGGAAGAAAAGCAAACAATACAGCCCGAAGGGTATGGAATGCCCTGCCCTGCACAATTCTTTGGAACATCTGGCTAGCAAGGAACAGAATGGTCTTCAAAGGTACTGAAACTAATGTCAGCAAGCTTTACAACAAAGCCTGGAATCTCAACTTGGAAGTTTTAACCACAAAATGTCATGGGAATATGAAGGTTTTGGATCTAACAGTTGAAGAAAGGAATTATATAAGGCAGGTTCTGGACAGAAGCAGCATAGAACAAAAGAGAAGTGATCCCAATAGCAGAAACAGTCCCAGATGCAGCTGGAAAATAAGAATGAAAGATGAAGAATTTGTCCAGTGGCTCAGGAACAGCAACTCCCATTATCTTTTTTTCGATGGAGCCTCCAAGTCCAACCCAGGAGTGGCTGGGGCTGGAGGTTTCATTTGCAACAGTAGCGGAGATATGCTATCTGAATATGAGTGGGATCTAGGTCAGGCCTCAAACAACAGGGCTGAAGCCCTCGCTCTTCTTCAAGGTTTGCTTCAGCTTCAAAAGCTAGGCATTTCTAAGGCCACCATAATCGGAGACTCTGCCATTATCATTGGATTGATGGTAAGCAACAGAAAACCCCAAAATCTGAGTCTGCTGCAGATTATTGAACGATGTCATTTGCTTGACCAACAATTGAAAGGCAATCTCTTCTATCACGTTCTCCGATCACAAAACAAAATTGCAGACAAACTGGCAAATAAGGCATGTCTTCATCCGGTTGGTAACCTTCGGTGCAATGGTACCGAGCACTTCTCTTTCTTACCATGATTAGGCCTAACCTCCTTTGCAGATTCACCTCACAGCAAATTTATGTTTGTAGAGTTCGAAGATCTTTGTCCCGCCCCTCTACAAAGAACCATATGTCTGCTTCCTATCCATTGACCTTGATCTTCACTGCTGTAATACCTTCAACACCAAACTCTGCCTCTTATTGGATCTCTCCCTTTAATCCCTTAAAGATCTGCGCTCTCAGTAAACCCATCCTTCTGTGCTCTCTCAATTGTTCTTCCATTCCTGGTAACCCCATTCCACCTCCAGTGTATTGGTCAAAGGCGCACTATGCTCATGGTTCTTTGAAAGCAGCTCCTCTGCCTGCCCAGACAGAGTGCCTCCGCCCCAATCCCCATCCCACTGCTACCTCGTTTCTGCTTGGGTTCGCTTCACAAGAGACATGGAAAACGAAAACAAGACCAAGCACTTCAATCATCAATCCTCTGGAGCTGAAAGATCGGCGCAATCTCCATCTCTGTGGGCGGCAGACATAACTGCAAAAATTATAAATGCAATGTAAAATCAGCTTTCTTCTCTCTCAGTTCATCAGAACCTACACTGTTTCTCGCTTCTTAACAGCTTCGGAAGCACATTGTAATGATGAATCTAGTTTCGACCTCATTTGCTGTTGGCGTTACATTCCCCAGCAAAGCTCTGTAATACTGGAGATTTATCTCCCGCTTTTTTTCTTTCAAATATAACCAGCAACCGAACTTGTAACAAAAATAAAAATAAAAAAATGAGGGATCCTTCCCTAGATCTGAAACTTCCATACTATCTGGACAACCATCCATATTGAGCCTTACTGCCACTTAAATTTACAAACAATTTATAATAATAGATAAATACAAATTAAACTAATGTAATCACAAATGTATTTTCCAAAATCCGTGACATGCCCAACATAGCCTCATTTTCAATCCTGCAAAATGACTTGTATTGCACCATCACTATCTGCAACAGAGAAAATGTGCTTGTTTATGCAGTTGAGCCGTGGAATATATAATAGAAGATTGTAGACTCCAAAAACCAGTATAGTCACGCTAACAGTGATTGTAACAATGCATTTCTATGTTGATTTTTTCACCATTCTCCTCCCCATTATCATGCATTTCAAAAGATAAATTTCACCGAAGCAAAGGAAGAGAATTTCCGTGACACAAAACCCCAATAAGATGCCGCGAGTATATATGCAATAAAACATGGAGGAAAGTCTCCGCTCATTTGCAGTGTGTTTGGAAGAATGTCCTCTATTGCCTAATCTGGTGCTGAAACGGATGAAGCACAACCAATCACCTACATTGACCACATGTTCATGACCGAAGAAGGAGAAGCTCATAAAAAATACCGTGCGATTACCGTGCGCTGCATTCTATGCTGCATCGACTCATAAGCTGCGTCTTAAAAAAATTGTAATCACTCGTAAAGGCGAGTCCTTCCTCTTCGAGCAGGCAGAGTCTCTCTTGTATCGAATGGGCTTAGCTTCCATAAATGTGGCCTCTTCCTCTTCACAGCGATAGGCAGGGTCTCTTCAACTAGTGGCTAAGGCCACAACTCCAAGAATGTACTCGACGGAGGAATTTTCAACTCTTTTCTTTCTGGCTTGGTACTTGACCGATGACTCGGTGGCTCTGCAGACTCACGATATCAACTGACATTAATGCAACAACAAACGAAAGGCTGGCTATCATCAAGTGGAAGGAGGCTTTTGCAGAATCGATCCTCATCATCCATCGTTGAAATCAAAATGTGGGCGAGCACTGGGCATCAGAAATTTTTTAGGTAATTGGCATCCAACGCTGTTAACAGGCAGGTACGATCATTACTCACAGCCCCCTTGATAAAGAATGGTTTAGCAGGGAATAAATAAGATCGTTGTCAACATGAATGTTATAACTGCAATAGGCAGTAGCAGGCAGCCACTCTTCAACAACATGCAGAGGGTCGATCTAGCTCTGATACCATGATAGAAATAGCTAAAATCACACAATTACAGAAACACAATCATATATTATGCACAAATGGTGTATGTGTAAACACACTCACACACACGGATTACAATCAGATTACTCTATTAAATAGAGTTTCTGAGATCCAACTTATTCCTAATTTAGAGAGAGAGGTTGAGAGAATTTCTCAATCGTCACAAACCAACTTCTTAAATATGGAATGTAAGCATTAACTCCAACAGGAACAAAATTACTTGAGAATGCTTATCTCTACCAAGTTGTTGGAACTTGAAAATGAGGGAATGAAAATCTGAAAAAAAAAAAATAATAAAAAAATAATAAAAATAAAAATCTTCAATTTTTTTATGTTTTTTTTAAGAATGTTGTAAATCTTTTTCATAAGTAAAGTTGAAACTACGTTTTTATTATGTGAATCACTAAACTTGGCATTTTTTATTTTTTTGTAAATTTGGAGGAACTATATCTTCATTATGTCTAATATATCACCACAATCAAACAAAAAATTGAAATATAGAATTAGTCTATTAGTGCTCAAACAAAGATTATAATATTATACTCTAATCTTTAACCAACCGCAATTATAATGTGATGGTGAAATGAAAGATGGTAATACTTAGGTTGTTATTTTTTTCAAAAATAAATCAAAATTTAATATTTATGTATGTGTTTTTTTAAATAATATATTAATTATTTTGTTATTTTTTTATAATTATAAATTAAAAATATATATCTTTTTATCTTTTTAAATAAAAGAATTAGAAGTAAGGTTATATAATGATGATTATCTTTGAGTCATTTGGTAATCACTATTTAATTTTGAAGGACGCAAACACAAATGACCTTTTTCTCTAAAGGAAAAAAAAAATTACTTGAGAATGTTTATCTCCATCAAGTTGTTGGAACTATTGCCTAGTTTTATTTTGAAAATGAAGGAATGAAAATCTTAAAAAAAAAAAAAAAAAAACTTTTCATATTTTTTCAAGAATGTTGTAAACTTTTTTTGTAAGTAAAATTGAAACTAAGTTTTTATTATGTGAATTATTAAAATTGGTATTTTTTAATTTTTGTAAATTTGACAGGACTATATCTTCATCATATCTAATATATCACCACTATCGTACAGGGAATTGGATTTCACATTAATAAGTACAAGAAATTGAACTAGTGATTTCACATTAAGAAGTGCCTTAACATATCACGTGATCATCACCATCTATCCAATATCCTATAAACTATATAGTTTTTAAATTTAATATATACTTTAAAATATATAATATTTTTCATAAAAATATTAAAAACAACAAAACTCATATGAAGCACAAATACTTTTGTGAACCCCATATATATATATATAATTTTGGCCAAGTAAGACTTCACGCTATTCGATGGTTCTTTTGCTAAATTAGTAATTTCAGTTTGGATATGTGTATGTTATCAATCTTTTTTGCTATATTTTTTCATAATTTTAATAATTTGATTTTTTATTTTAATAATTTTTAATTAGTTGAAATTTATAAAAATAAGTATAATATGCAACATTATGGCTTAGTACCGGTTTCTTATGCAAAAATATTAGATAATAATTATTGAATTCTTAAACAAATTCATAAATCTAATAATGAAATACATTTGAATATGATAAAGGGAAATAACATAAGTAATTAATGTACTAGATAACCTTGGAGCAAATTAGAGATAAGTGCATGGATAATTTCCTATGAAATATTAGCCCCCACATCATTGTTTGTTATAAAATTTAAGAGTTTATTGAAATGTGAGTGTGCACATTTTATTTCATTTTTAGTTCATGGAACCAAATAATGAGAAATTACAAATATCAAGTATCTTTATATTAAATATTGTATACACTCTATAAATCAAATAAATTATTTTTAGAAAGCTAGTTATTGTAATAAACTATTTATTTAACTTTAATTTATTCTCATCCTAATTTACCGACAAATAAATAATATATGGTAGAATTTTTATGTGGAAAAGTTCAAATTAATATGAAGTATGGTGGCAAAAAATTCATATGTAATAAAATATCTAATATAGAAAATTACAATGTAATATATTAAAATAAAAAATAGTTATACAAAGGCTCAAGTGTGAGTGCAAAGATTCCTAAGTATTCTTATTATTATTATTATTATTATTATTTTTGTATTTTTAAAATATGATTAAAATTGTAAAGATAAAAGACAAAATCTTATTTATTGTAGTGTTGACTTAATTTTTATTTATTTATTTATATATATATTTATATTGCATTATAATTTAAAATTGAATTGTGAAAATACATAATATAGGTAAGGTTTATTGAGGAAAATGATTAAGCTAAATCTATTCAATAATAAAAATCAGTAAAGGAAAAATATAATCAACAAGGTAAAAATCAGTGTACTATTTTCTTTTTTAAATCAATTTCAATGGTTAGTAAATGGCCAAAACTTAATGGCAACTATTTGGATAAATTTGAAAAAAATATATATTTATTATGAAAAAATCATAAATTTGAAAAAAATCATTTGGATAATTAGTTTATGAGGACACTTGGCAATTAGAGGTTTTTATTTTATATTTAATTTTTTTAAACAATTTTTTATTTTAAAAATTTGATTTTTAACCACATAAAATTAGTCATCCACCAATAAAAAAATTAGAAATTCAAATTTTAAAAGTTCAAAAAATAATTTTCAAATTCTAAAAACTAGATTTAATTTTTAATTTTACGAAAAATTTAATAAACTTTGGAAATAGTTTCTAAAAATTGAAAATTAATTAAAAATCAAAATGCTTATAAACAATTTCTAAAAAATTGAAAATTAATTAAAAGTCAAACCATTTTGACCCAAATTGATTATTAAAAAAATAGCAACATCAAACATGAAATATTATTAAGATGGATCTTTTTTCTTTTCTTTTTTTTTCCAATATTAATATGAAAATATTTTCCCAAATCATTTGTACTTTTCAACTGCAAAATCAATATGACACTTATATTTAGCAGTTTTTTGTTTGTTAGTTTTTTATGGTTATTTGTTATTTTTTTATGGCAATTTGTATGGTCAATTTAAAGTGAACTTTGGAAGGATTTTTAATCTGAATCTATAGAAATTGAGTGTTATAGAGATAGTGCCCTAGAGATTTTTTGAGGATGTTGAATCTATTTATACACTCAAAAAAATATTTTAATCAATTTAAATTTATGATTTTGCTTCTTTTTTTTTTCTTTTTTTTAATGTTGAATCTATTTATACACTCAAAAACATATTTTAAACAACTTAAATTTATGTTTTTTCCAGAAAAGACAAAAACATCTAATAGATAGATTGTTCCTTTTGTTTTATTATCTATCTATTATAGAATGAGCATTATTATATCAACATGGTATTACCCATTCAATTTTGCCTTTGACTGTGTATTAATTTGTCTTTGACCAAAAATTTATCCACAGTTTGACATTCAGAATTCAAATTTTGTTATTTTTTTAATTTAAATTTATTTATTTGTAAAGTGATTGGTTGAGGTCTTATTATGGGTTTTTTAATAACTTCCATTTCTATTAGTTACTAATTTTTAGTTTTTAGTTTTATTTCTTTTTTATTTAACTTTTTTCTTTTTTTTCTTTTTCTTATTATTTCCATTTTCATCACTTATAATTTTTTCGACATACTTTTTAATTTAGAGTGACTTATCATTATATTAAAAACGTATTTAAATAAAGTTAATCATATTTCTTAATTTTTAACATATATTCAAGCTTTCAAATTTGAGTTTTTATTTTTTTTAAGTATTTATTAATTAAAAATCATTTTGAATACTTACATTAAAATATATTTATATTAAATTTAGTTCCTACATATTTATCAAAATAAATATTAAACAAAAATTAATGAACAAAATGTTTTCATAAAGGATAAAACTTTAGCTGGGTTCAAATGTTATGAAAACTCTATACATAGCTCTATCAATTTTTTTAAAAAGTTTTGTCCGTCAAACATATATACATATATACAATGAAAAAAAACAAAAAATAATAAATTTAAATTTAAATTGAAAAGTTAGTAAGCACATTCTGAAAATGAAGATGAATAAAGATTATCATAATATCTACCCAAATATATTTTTAGAGTAAGAGAATATTATTTGTTAAAAAATGTTGAATGAGGAACGATGTCTTTAGAAAATAGGGAAGAAGATATTAATATTCTCCACTGTGGTAATTGTACATTAAACCTTTATACTTTTACAATGTTATATTTTTATAGAAAAGTTACATTAAACCTTTCCATGAGGGATAGAAAGGATTTGTAAATGTGATACTTTTACAATGTTATATTTTTATAGAAGGGTTAATTATGATGATTTTTTTAATAAGATGGTTTGAAATTTAAAAAAAAATTACAAATTACAAATTAATTTTTAAAAGATAAAAATAAAATGTATATTATTTATGTAATATTATTTTTCATTTAAAAAAATAAGTTTTAATTATATAGCTTTTTTAGCTTTTTGCTCTCTTTTTTTCTTTTTCTTTTTTCTTTTTTTTTCCTTTTTTTTTTTTCTTTTTTCTTTCTTTCTTTCTTTCTTTTTTTTTTCCTTTTTTTTTTTTCTTTTTCTTTTTTCTTTTTTTTTTCTCTGAATGAGACTATTCTATTAATATACAAAAATGAGTTACAAGGAGGCTGAGGCCTCAGCTGATCTTTCCCATAGAATTGGCATTCTAACACTGCATACTAGACATAGAAAGTTTGTCAGACATGCCACTACAACAAAAACCATCCTACTGACAATCAAAAACATGCCGCCCACGCAGGGGAAACCGGCCTTGGAACATTGACAGTTTATCAAAAACCAGTAGCGAAGAGCGGGTAAGCGTGAAGAGCTAAAGTGTGTTCCCAACCAAAACACAAAAACATGTCGCCCACGCAGGGGAAACTGGCCTAGAAGCATAAACTGATAATTGAAAAACTGAAGCAAAGAGAAAGTAAACATAACGAGCTTGGTAGTGTACCCATCCAAAAACCTGTGAAGAAAGAGATTGAGAGTTCTGACCAGATTAAGAATCATGGGAGAATGAGGGAGGTTCCTCAACCACACGACAACCATAGGCATACGGGTCATCTTCCTCCTCCTGCTTGTCATCTTTAGCGCTTTGGCAGCCTCGCTTGGTGTCACCTAGGTTGACTTCAAGTCTCGTATCCTGCATAGCATTGCAACTGGGAGCTTTTCTTTTTAGGCTACCTCTAGTAGGAGAACAAGGCTGGTCTGCGACCCTATGCTCCATGCCAGCACAAGGAAGCACCGCTTCTAAATCAGGGGGCTCCTCCTTGAATTCAATTGTAATGGTAGCAGTAATTGTGGGCTGGTTGAGAGAGCAGGGAAAGCGAAGATGGGCGGTGTGCAGGTGGCCAGAGACGAAACTTGGAGAGATAGGGAATTGGGGCAAGCCCAAATCAGAATGAGAAAGCCCACGCCCACGTCCTTGGCCACGACTTCTCTTGGTATCAAGATAATGACACGAGAAGTTATCCGAAGAGGGAGACGAAGAGCCGGAAGTAGTGGTGGAGGTCTGGCGGGGAAGACGACCGTGGCTGGTACCTCGACGGCAACTCATATGCTGTCGTAATCGAGGCATTGTTCTCAGAGCAGGGTGACAGGAGCGGCCAGTAGAGTGGAAGGGGACGGAGGTTAGGGGAGGGCAGTCTCGCTGAGCAGGGGAAAACTCAAAGGGTGGCCTGAGCCCCAGATGGAAGAGTGAGCTTTGCGAGAAGTGAAAACCAGGGGCAAGATCGATACAGCAGACTATGGAGAAGCGACGCCCCGTGCAGGTTCTGGAGCTATGCTTTGCTGCAACAAGGGAGCATAAGGAACGAAGAGGCAGCATAACAAGAATGAAGCTTCTGAAGGAAGCCATTCTCAAGTTGAACGAGCGCGGATTTGGGCTTCTGTGCTACGTTAATGTGGCAGAGCAAGTGACTGCGAAGGAGTAAATGAAGACAAAGACGTGAGTTAGGGTGGCGGAGTAATGAGCCCACGTGCTAACCCACATCCTTCGCCACGTCTCATGACAGCTAAGCACCCGCATCCGGGGAATTACATAACTTTTTTATATATATGGTTTACTTAAATTAAAAATCATATTTTTAAAGTTTAAAGTGTTTGTTATAATTAGGTTTTAATATTTGAGTATTATGAAACACTATTTTTTTTTCATCAATCATTATAATATGAACTTTTAATTAGTATGAAATATTTTTAATGTTATAATGGTTTTTGAATTTTTTAAATTATGATATTTTTTATTTAATTTTTTTAAAATAATCATTATATTATTAAATTTTATTTGTATTTTATATTATTAAATTTTAATTGAATTTCAAACCAATTGGTAATTTATTATTTTTCATTTAATATAAAAATTTAAAATAAATGTTATATTATTACAATTATATATTTTTGTTTTTAGATGTATATAGTTTGTTTCTCTCTATAAATCTCTTATAGAAAAGTACGCACTAAATCCACTCAAGCTATATGTAACATCCCAATACAATGAACATTCTTCATTTACTATGTTTTTTTGGATAATTAGTTAGTTATGGGACTTTAATACTTAAGTTTAAAGAAAATTTGTTGACATTAAAAGAATTAGTAATTTTTTAAGTAATACATATATACATACATTTTATCATTTAGAATTTGTTTACACATGTTGGTAATTAGTGAGAATGATTGGGGAACTCAAATAAGAGACCCTGAAGAAGTTATCTAACTACTAGAAAGTTAAGTGGTTATCGTTCCTAGCTTCCTTTCCTGGAGATAAAGGGATATCAATGGAAAAGGAGGGGGTTCTGACCTTTTTGGAAAATTACTCTAAAAGAGGAAACCAAACCAAGAAAGTGCAGTTGGGTGCTGCAGGTGGAAGGAATTTTTGAGCTAGGTTGAACCCAATGGAATACTTCACAGACGGGCTTCGGAGTGGACTTGGAGAAAGGTCTTGAGGTCTGCAAAGGTACCGAACTAGTCACTGTCAGCACTATGCTAATAGCTGGAAGCTCAGGGGGATATTTAGACGTGATCACCAATCTCATTCGAAGGGTGGAGGGTACTCCTTCTATTTGGATTCTCTGATCAAATTTCTAGTTGCAAAACATCATTATTACATAGCATTTTGTCACTATCCCTGCAATCCCCATCTCGCCCATTGGAGGGTCATTTCTGTGATCAATACGCAGTGTTATGCCTTGCAAAGACCATTATTGCATCCTTTTACATGAGAGCAATATTCCTTCTGTTGACAACTCCCTGAGCTGAGCTTCAAAAACCCTTGTTTTTGCCTTGGCGTGAGTATCCAGTTCTGCCCTTGCGCTGATGATGAAGATTAACACTGGGATTCATGCCAGTTGACGCTCTGTCTCAGTTAAACACCTGCGCCGAGCTGTTTATGGAATGTTTTTTAAAAATAGAGGCGGAGATTCCACTCTAACAACTTCGAGGATGAGTCATTGGTAGTGGTTGGACTGATTAACCACGGACTCCCTCCTTTAGTTTATGGTTTCCACCTCTTATGGGAACCTCCTAAAGGATAGGCCTCCCTTCCACCTTTGTAGGGACCCTAACCTCCTCCTTTTCCTCTATAAAAAGAAGTTATCTCTCGTTGCATAAGCTAGCTGAACATGGAGAACTGAACATACTATAGCTGAATTATTGAAGAGATAGTACAAGGAAGAACTTCGTTGAGAGAGCTTAAGCCTATGCCCTCATCCCATCTGAATCCCCTGACGAGTATTTGAGACACGCTTCGGCTGAACCCCGCTGGAGGAGACTATGACGTCAAAGCTTTGGTTGTACCTCTTCCTTCTATCAATATATACATGACTATTGATTGGGTTCCCATTTTGTGTTATGTCATTTTTTTAATGCAATATGCTTAGCCCGTTTTGACTGGCTAGTAATTACGGATGAAATTGTTATGTCGTATGCTGTTCTTGTTTACTGTTCTGTGTGCAAGTATTTGAGCATGACTGTAGAAGGACTGTGACTTGCCGAGGCAGGAGCGAGAGGCCACCACCACTACAGCCATAACGACAACGTTGGATTCCAGGTAGGTCGATCTACGATGTCCTCTTTTCATTCAGTAATTAGGAACCTGCACTCTAGCATGTCTCTTTGTTTCTAGACCCACTCTAGGGCTAGAGGGATCGTCCCTGTCCGTAGAGAGGATTCACCTGCTTAACAAATTGGTGACTCCACTGGGGATCGGTGTGAGTTTGTCAGTTTAGCTTGTTTGGGTCGAATTTGGTCATTGGCTTGCTTGTTTGTATTTTCCTGGTTTGTTTGCTTGTTTTCCATCCCCTGTTCAGCTCCAGAGTGTCAAGATTGACCTCTGCTCATTGGGTTTTCCCTTTTCTCATAGTTATCTAGCTTGGTGTGCTTTTCGTTTAAACAGACACGCTGATTGGCGTAGGTTACTTTTGGTGCAGTCACGCCAACCCCTATTTGGCGTTGAATATCGCCTCACAGTCGCACCAAATCCTGTAGGATTTGGTTTGCCCTCCTTGATGAGTCTTTTGGTTAGTTGTGCTTGACTCTGGGTTATTTTTTTGTGCATAATTAAGCCTTTGGGACTGTTTTGACTGCTGTAGGATTGTTTTTCTCAGTCGTTTGTCTATTTTCCTTTCAGTGTAGGTTAAGGCCTTAGGGTTTCTAAGTGTCTTTGTGCACTGAGCCTTTTTTTTGGAAATCAAGTCTCGTTGATTGTTGTCAGTCTCATTCTTGGGTCGATTGCGCTCAGTTTTCTTGATCCTTTTGGGTGTTTGCTTTGATTGAATGATCATTTCGTTTTCGATTGATTCTTCTCCTTATTGCTCCAAGCATAGATTACATTTCTTGTTTTGGGTCGTTTTGAAAATTTTCTTTTGGTTTGGGAGATTACGACATTAGTTTGAGTGCTTTCTTGTGATTATTTTGCATTGATTGAGTCATTCAATTTCGATTCTTACATTCACATACTCAAGCTAGTGTTTGTTTTTGTTTTTCATGTAATTAGTTCATTATGTACTTCTTTTCATTGAAAAATTAAAAAAAATATTTTGCATTCTTTCCTTTGCGTTGAAAGTGAAAAATTCTTTTGTATAACTAGAAATTGATCGTCTAGGAAAGAGTTTCATTTTCATTTGACTGCCTTATATGCATTAGTGGATTTCTTCACATACTTTCATTGTTTGCTATTGTTTGAGAAATCTCTATCCTTCTCGCAACTAGCATTCATTGAATCAAAGATGATGTTCATTTGCATATAGTTTGCATTTAGGAAATTTGATATCCAAATTTGATAGGGCCTTGAAGCTGAAACATAATCCAAGATCAACTTTAAAATTTATCAATTAACCTAAGGAAGCATTGAAACATAACACAAAAATTTTAGTGGTCTAGGCTAGAGACGTGTTCCGGTGTCTTAAAACCTAGTAGCTATCGCTCACCATCTGGCTTTAGACAACACTAGTACAGACTTTTGCTCCCCATACCACCATGTATATAAAGGGAGACACTCATAGGTTGAAATCCTTTTATCCATAGGAAGCCGAGTTTGTCGCCCTGTGACCGTGATACACCGAACACAGCATTCGGGGATACTACATGCACGTACGTTAAGTCCTTGGTCATTTCTCTTGCATTTGATCACTAAGGTGTATATGGAATTTCACGGAAACTTGGTACACCCTCTTGCTTAGATTACCTAAGTAGTCATTTTGGTTTTTTCGTGACTCTCTAAAAGTGAAAATATCATCGAGTGCTTGTCCTTTCACGCTCATTTCAACCTGAAAGTGATAGAGTCACCTTTTTCCAGTTTCTCAACTCTTAAAATTTGAAACGACAGAGTTTTGTTTCAGTGTCTTAAAAAATTAACTGCGCATGAAATATATTCCTGGTTAAAGTTAACTTCCTTAGTATTTTGTTTTAGGGTTGTTTCCAATGGCAACTTTTCTAGATTTTACCAACAGAGGAATCCCCTCCAAAGGGAATCCTGGTCCTTTTCCTTCTTTTGGGAGTATTGGTGCTCCTTACATGGCAACATTTTCCCTACTTAGGTTAACTGTTGGGTTGCCTGTATGGTTATTCTCGACCTCTTTGGTCTCGAGTATTCCATCCTCTATACAACCATCCCCTCCACCTAAAAAACATCATGTTGATTCTAAGGTGGACCTCTCCCCTTATTCGCCTATTTATTCGTCCTCCTCTTCTACTTCGCCTGGTGAAGGTCCGGATTCTAGTGACCAGGTGGCTAAGAAGAAGAAGAAGAAGACGAAGAAGAAGAAGTTAGATAAGCGAGAGGCTAATGTTGCAGCTGTTGCTCCTAAGATGCCTTCCATCATTAAACCATCCAACCATCCACGTAAATTTAGATTCCCTTGCAAGTTTTGCAAGGGTGACCATCTTCTTCGAGATTGCCCTGGCATCCCCAAGCTACTCGAGGTATGGTCCGACGATCATTCGTCATTGTCTTTGACTTCTTGAAGTCATGTTCATGACACATCTTCGACTAGTACTAATAAGACTCGTAAGAAACAGGGTAATATCATGAATCCCTATAAGTTGTGGGAAGGGCATCATCCCATTCACCTTTGTCCGTACATGGACGAAGCCACAAGAGTGTTGGAAAACCCTACTATTTCTTCACCCTTCCTTTTGGTTGGTTACCAGAGGCTTTCTTCGAGTCCTCTGCTAGTCAATTCAACGATTGGTCAAGATTCATCCTTGGTTGATCCCATTCCTTCAGAAATTCGAATTCAAGAATCCATTCCTGACCAACCATTGGTCGAGGAATCAGTCGAATTGATCCCCCCTATAGTTCATCAGGTCTTTTCCATCAAGATTGGACACCATCACCCTCACGTTCTTCTTGTTTCTTCAGATTCCTTGGACTTGGAGAAAGATTATCTCGTCCATGTAGTTCAAGAAGCTACTCCTCCTGCCCCCATGATGGAGGTCCCGAAGGATGCTCCTCTTGCTCCCATAACACCAGGGGATGACCATCTCAGTTCAATGGTACCTCCTCCAAGTAGTTTGATCGCTTCCTTTGATTGGAGTCGATTTACGGGATACCACCTTCCTTCTTATGTGGCCTTTGAGATCATGACACAGACCTTTGATGTGGCCATACCTAGCACAATTATAGATGAAGGCGTGTCTGTTAGTGTTCTGTCTTCAACTACTTGGCAAGTTTTTGGTTCTCCATCGCTTGTGCGTGTTACACAGAATATGTTGGATTTTAACAGAGGAAGCAGTCAACCGTTAGGGATCCCTCCAAAGTTGCCTATTACTTTGGCAGGGAAAATCGTCTATATATATGTGATGGTGGTCCAAGGTCCCTTGGATTTTAATTTACTCTTGGAGCGTGACTATGCTTATGCCATGGGCGCACTTGTCTCCTCCCTCTTTCGTGTGATCTGTTTTCCACACAAAGGATAGATTGTGACCATTGATCAGCTTTCATTCTTTGGTCCTGATGTGGCAGCTGGTCCACCATCGTCCCTTCCGGATCTTTATCCACCAGTTGTATCTTCCTCGCCACGGGTTAATTATGTGGCTACCTGCCCCGTGCCCGGATTCAGTGATGGTGTCGTTGTGCATCGTGTGCTGGGAGCATTGGGTCCTGATTTTTAGGACGTTGTTCTCCCATCAGATGCGAACTTCTTAGAAACTATGACCTCTTATTCATTATGATAAATGTCCTCAGAGCATAGTTCGTTTTCTTGTGTCAAGCTCCTTAAAACAATGAAACAAGGTCTTTGAAGCATAGTTCGTTTTCGTGTGTCAAGCTCCTTAAAACAATGAAACAAGGTCTTCGGAGCATAGTTCATTTTCTTATGTCAAGCTCCTTAAAACAATGAAACAAGGTCTTCGGAGCATGGTTCGTTTCCTTGTGTCAAGCTCCTTAAAAAATGAACCAAGCTCGTTCGAGGATAGTTCGTCTTCTATGTCAACCTCATTTAAAAAATGAATTGGGTAATGAGGAAAATTATTTTAATGTGTCAACCTCGTTAAAAAAATGAAACACATTCCCGTTCAATTCGAGTCTTGCTCAGATCTCGTAAAATATTTGTCGAGTCTTTCTATGATCTCATAATTTGAACCTCCACTCCATCCGCTTTTTATTCATTGCAGCTAGACTGAAGCTTGGGGGGCATGCATCTTGAAATGAGTCCACATGCTGGGGGCATGCCCATGCCTGTCTTCTCGAATTGAGTCTCCATGTTGGGGGCATGCCCGTGCCCGTCTTTCAAGCACAGTTTACTTTTATTTCAAGCTTGTGTAAAAATGAAACCAATCTCAAGCATAGTTTATCTTTGTTTCAAGATTGTGTAAAAATGAAACCAATTTTCAAGCATAGTTTGTTTCCGTTTCAAGCTTGTGTAAAAATGAAACTGTTCTTATTTTACCTCTCATGATTTCCATTTTATCAGCCTGTTTTGCCAGATGAGCATTGGTTTTCTCATTCCGTTGTCACCATCTCCTTGGCCGATGATATGCCTTAACTTGATTGTTTTACCCTTTTTTTGAGGAACCGCTGCAATGAGTGGTCTTGTTAGCCAGCCTCTTGACTTTTATCATGTTCTGAGAAGTTCCACCATCACCGGAACTAGTTGCTACCCATAATACCACTTGTTCCTCCAGGAGGAGTCAACTTTTAGCTCTTTTCTAATTCTTAAAAATTGAAAAGATTGTCGAGACTCTTGTCATTTTGAACTCATTAAATGGCTGTGAAACGATATCTACCCATTATACGTTTACCCCTTTTTTGGGCTGTTATGGATTATTTACAAAAAAGGAATACCTTAGCCTATTGCGACTAAGAGGTTCTTTCAGATATTGTTGTCTACCTTTTCAGATCTGAGAGAATATTTACGAAAAGGACCATGCTGGAGTTTTCTTTTCCGCTTCTTTTCAAACTCTCTAAACATGAAAAGATATTGATTTCTCCCTTTGTCAGGCTTGTTAAACCCTGATGACATTGGACTTCATCACCATGACGTTACTCGAGTTCCTCCTTCCTAGGGCTCATAAAATGTACTAGGTTGGATTTGTCCAAATGATCCAGATTTATGCAGGAACGCAACAGAATACAGAAATAACCATAAACATAGAGATCCAGCGGAAATAAGGCTTCATTTCATTAATATCAAATAACAAAAATATGCTTACTAACATAATGGAAATAAAATAGCTAGGGTGCTGGTAACGAATCTCTGAGAAGAGATGTGGTGGCTACAGACCTCTGAACTATGTTATAATGAGGCTTGAGGGCCTATCTATTATGGAGAAACAATGGATAACTCTAAACGTCCAAAAACCTAACCCTAGGAGATGAAGCGCCCAAACTATGGGCCCCGTTTGGTTAAATTGGTGTTTCAACTTCCCGAGGACGTAACTTCGGCATACTATCTCCGTTTGATGCACATGATAAATCATTAGAAATATCTATCCAAGGACTACAAATGTCGCCATAAATATAAATTCTAGAACAGAATCATATTCGCTATAAAAACGATGCCCAAAAAACATCGTTTAGGGCCTCAAAACGGCTCTGGAAGTTCATGACCCAAAAAACTGCTAAAAATAGTAAGTTGTGTCAAAATTGAAAAACTGAAAGAGACAAAGGTAGGGCCCCAAGTGGAATAGGTGGGTGACCACCAATATCCACCTGGATCATTCCTCCCTCCTTAGGAAGCAATGGTCCCCATTGCGTTAAGTTCCTCCATGAGATGAGGAAACTTCTGATGAACTTGGTCGTTGGTGAACCACTTTCCTTGTGCAGAAGTTGGCCAGCTTTGACAACCTGATACAGTTGGATCTTTTGTTAGCGAGTGTTCTTGTTTTGCATGTCCATGATACAATCTATGGTGGCCTGTTCCATGTAGTCTAGGTTTAACTCTTTTGGTGTGAGTTGTTCTGCAATGTCAGAGGTGTCCAGTAGAGGTGGGAAGTAAGGACAAAGGCGGTCCACATTGAATACTGGGTGCAAACCAAGGAATGGTGGAATACTGAGCTCAAAGGCATTGTTCCCTATAGCCTTGGTGATGGTGTACGGCCCGTATCAGAGCAGGCGAAGCTCGAATAGCAATGGGGTCCAGTGAGGTGCTTGTGATGTAGCCACACTTTGTTGCCCACCTTGAAGTTGTGTAGCACTCGATGTTGATCATGGAATTGTTTGTACTTAGCATTGGCTCTGTCCAATATGTCATGAACCTGTTGGCGGATGTGCTGAATGCGCTCGATGAAGCTATTTTCTTTGTCAACTTCATACTGGACATGAGCTGAATCGGCCTGAGTAGCCGCAAATGGCATGGCTGTGTCAATGGGACATAGTGGCTGGAATCCCAAGCCCACCTGAAATGGGTTGTGGCCGATTGAGTTGTGGAGAGCTCGGTTATAACTATGTTGTACATAGGGGAGGCTCTCATCCCATGTGCGTGGATGCTTTGAATTGTAAATGCGCAGAATGTGTACAATCATTCTGTTGACGACCTCTGTCTGGCCATTTGTTTGGGGATGGAAATCTATGGACTTGGTGAGCTTGGTTTCCAGCATTGACCAGAGGCTGGACCAAAATTTGCTGAGGAACCTGCTATCCTGATCTGATATGATAGACTACGGGATCCCAAAGTGCACCCACACTCGTTCAAAGAAGAGTTTAGCAATGGCTTCTGCTGTGATATTCTTCTTGTAGGCTACCATAATGGCCATCTTCGAGAATCTGTTGACGACCATGAAAATATAGTCATTTCCATGCTTAGTAGAGGGCAGGCCCGACATGTAATCCATGGAGATGGATTCCCAAGGTCGACTAGGGGTAGGTAGCGGAGTATATAAGCCTTGCTTCTTGATGGTCAGTTTGGCAATGACACAAGCAGTGCAGGATCTGATGTGCTTCCCGACATCCTTTCGAAGGTTTGGCCAATAGAAATACTTCTGAAGTACTGCTACTATTTTCTCAACCTCGAAATTCCCAGCGACTCGACTGTAGTTTTCTTCCCATATCATCTTGGCACGCTCACTTGAAGGAACACAAAGGTGTCCTAGGTGACATAAAAGTGCATCTTGGAGGTGAAAATTTGGAACTTGCATACCCCCTAAGAGTGCCTTGTATGTGTGGCCAAAGTCTGGGTCGCTCTCGTAGAGAAGCGGCCAATTATAAGTCTCATGCCCATAAGAGTTGAGAACGGTGGTGAGCGGCACGATTGGTGGTCAGCTGAGGCAGTCTGCAACATTATTGGTGCTACCCTTCTTGTACTTGATGTTCAAATGAAACTGTTGCAGATATGTGGACCACTTTTGATGGCGATCATTCTGTAACTTCCCTTGTGTCTGTATGAACTGCAGGGGCCAGTGGTCTGTGTGGATAATTTTTTCCTTCCCCAAAATGTAATGCTTCCATTGTCGACAAGCTTGCACAATGGAATACATTTCTTTGTCATAAGTGGGATACTTGCAAACTGTGTCAGACAATTTCTCACTATGATATGCCACTAGATGTCCCTGTTGAGTAAGAACTGGCCCAATAGAATATTCATAGGCATCTGTCTCGATCTCAAATGGTTGTTGCAAGTCTGGTAATGTGAGCACTGGGGCAAAACAGAGGAGATTTTTCAATTCTATGAATGCCTTATGTTGAGATTTTGACCAAAATAATTTTTCTCTTGCTCCTCCCTTGGTGACTTGACTCAAGGGCCAAGTGATATGAGAGAATACGAACATGAACCTACGGTAGAAATTAGCAAGACCTAGAAAGCTGCGAAGCTCTGTTATAGTGGTTGGGGCTGGCCAATCTCGAATGACTTGGATCTTGGTTGGATCCACATGCACCCCCCTTTCATCAATAATTTATCCCAGATATTGAACTTGGGTCATGCCAAAAGTGCACTTCTCCAAATTGGCACACAACTTGTGTTGTTGCAATGTTTGGAGGACTTGTCAAATGTGGTGGAGGTGCTCTTCCCAAGTCTTACTGAAGATCAGAATGTCATCTAAGTACACCACTACAAATGAGTTGGTGAATGGATGGAAGATGTTATCCATCAACCTCATGAAGGTTGCGGGAGCATTCGTCAACCCGAAAGGCATGACCAGCCATTCGAAAAGGCCTTCCTTGGCTTTGAAGGCAGTCTTCCACACATCGGAGGGTTCGATTGGTACTTGGTGATACCCAGACTTCAATTCGATCTTGCTAAAATATTTCGCCCCTTTGAGTTGGTCTAGAAGGTCATCAATCTGTGGGATCGGGTACCTATTCCAGATAGTGATCTTGTTCAGCGCCCGATAGTCAATACAGAGTCTCCACATCCCATCCTTCTTTTGTACCAACACAATCGGGCTCCCACAGGATGATGAACTTGGTCGGATGTGACCTTTCTACAGCAGCTCCTGAATCTGCCTCTTGATTTCATCGTTCTCCAGAACAGAGTGTCGATAGATCGGTCCATTGGGTAGCGGCACACCTGGGGTCAGATCAATTGGGTGCTTGACCTGATAGTGCAGAGGAACCCCTGTGGGTGAGGTGAAGATGTCCCCGTACTCCTCCACAACCTTGTCAATTTTTTGTTGTAGTGCAGAGGAGCCCTATCTAGAGGTCGTGGCCACAGTCTTCTTCTTGCCCTAGGGGCAGATCATTAGGAAAACAAATTTCCTGGTTTGGGAAATGAGCTTACTGCATTTTTTTTTAGTAACCAAAGAGATAGCGACAGGAGGTGGTACCTCTGGTATCCTGTACAACTTATTTCCCAAAGTAACAATAACAGCACGAGGCCGAGACTCATACACGGCATGACGCTTCCACAAGTATGGTTGTCCTAATAATACATCAGAGACATCAATAGGAGAAATGTCACATAATACCTCATGCGTGAAGGGCTTGATGCTAAATGGAAGGCAGCACTGTTGGCTGACGTGGAGATCTCGTCCTTGGTGAAGCCACCCGATGGTGTATGGATGTGGGTGAGTTGTGGTCGACAAGCCCAACTGCTTCATGGCATCTGCTGAAATGAGGTTATTTTGGCTCCCATTATCGACAATGAACTATACCGAGGAGCCCTTTACCCACATCTGGGAGTGGAAGAGACGTTCCTCCTCCTCTGGATCTTCCGGTTCCTCCTTATGGATCTTCGTAGTGGCAATAGTGGTGTTGGGCTCCACATCAATAATCTGTTTCCCTTTGTCATTCCCCTTGTCAGGTTCTAATTCATAGTTGGAGCATGCATCTAACTCAGAAGCCCTCATCGCGGCCACCAACGACTGCTTGGCCCAACACTCACTTGTGTTGTGAGTGGAGCTCTTATGGAACTCACACCACTTCCCCATGTCCTTCTTTGGCTTTGCAGTGTTTTTCTTTGCTTGTGGCTTTGACAAGTTGTCTTGAGCCGCCATGCCTTGGCTCTGTCCTTTGTTCTGTGGTTTGGGAGCACCTTTCCCTTGCTTTTGATTCACAGATCCAAAGTCTCGTTTCTTCTGTTTGAATTTCTGCTCAATCTTGGCAGCATACCGGTATGCCGTACCAAGCGAGGAGATGTCGAGGAACTCAATTTCCTCCTGAATTTATCTGTGTAGACAACTGCGATAATTTAGCACCAGATGTTTCTCTGAATCTTTGATACCCAACTTTGTGCGCAGGTTATGGAACAGATTCGTCAGCTCATGCACATCTTGCTCCCTTTGTTGTCGCAGCGTGGTCCATTGTATGTACTTTTCCTCATAGCTCCCCACAGGATAGTATTGTTCCTTGATGGCATCTCGAAAAGAATTCCAAGTGGGTACGCCCGAGAACAGAGAGGGTTATGTATCGTCCTTTTTCTCACAGTAGGTTTCCCACCAGTCCTTGACATGGGGGGTAGCTTTGAGGAGTGCAAAAATAATCTTCTCTTGGTCGGAAAAATCATGAACCGAGAAATATCCTTCTAATAGATTCAACCATCTATCTATGGCATCTGCATCTATTTGACCCTAAAATATGGGAATTTCAAAATTTACTTTTACCTTAAAGGGAGTCGCACCTCCAGAGTGGCTGCTGGATGCAGATGCGCCGCCGTTGGGTATCCGTTGAAGGATCTAGGAAAATTTATCCATCATTGCGTTCCTTTATTTTTCGAGGGCCTCCTTGAGAAATATTTTGATAAGATCTCTTGATCCCTCATCTTTCTTTTCATCCCCCATTTGTGCTCGTCGAGGTTTGCGCAGGCTGATCTTGCAAAGGTTCCACCAGATCGAGCCCTAACTCCTTATACCCTGACCTCGTTGGGGACATGCAAAGAAGGATCGAGAAAAAGCAGACCGCTCTGATACCACTGATCTGGATTTATGCAGGAATGCAATAGAATACAAAAATAACCATAAACATAGATATGCAACAGAAATAAGGCTTCATTTCATTAATATCAAATAACAGAAATATGCTTACAAACATAATGGAAATAAAATAGCTAGGGTGCTGGTAGCGAATCTCTGAGAAGAGATGTGGTGGCTATAGACCTCTGAACTGTGTTATAATGAGGCTCGAGGGCCTATTTATTATGGAGAAACAATGGAGAACTATAAATGTCCAAAAACCTAACCCTAGGAGATGAAGCGCCAAAACTATGGGCCCCGTTTGGGTAAATTAGTGTTTCAACTTCCAGGGGACGTAACTTCGGCATAATATCTCCGTTTGACGCACATGATACATCATTAGAAAGATCTATCTGAGGACTACAAATTTCGTCATGAATATAAATTCTAAAACAAAATCATATTTGTTGGACAAACGATGCCCAAAAAACGTCGTTTAGGGCCTCAAAATGGCTTCAGAAGTTCAGGACCCAAAAAACTGCTAAAAATAGTAAGTTGTGCCGAAACTGAAAAACTGAAAGAGACAATGGTGGGGCCCTAAGTGGAATAGGCGGGTGACCACCAATATGCACCTGGATCACCAAAGGAAAAACTTACATTGCAAGCATATGCTATCCCCTTCAAGTTTGTTTAAAAAATAATTGGGGTACTCGCCAAAAATGGTGGGGGAAAATGGAACCAAGTTTTAGTTATGTTGGCAGTATGTCACTCTTGAACATGGCACTTGTCTGCATTCGTGTTGTATTGGGGACATCTCATTCTATCATTTTTGCCTCCATGGATTTGGGTAATCTCTTTTGACCTCTCATTTTCTCTCTGCCATGTCATCATGACCTCAGATCTCTTGATGTCAAATACTGCCAAATCCAGTGTCGTGTCGCTAATATGTTCAAGAGAAGTATGCCTCTACAGTTTTCAACCTTCCTCTGATTCTTTTTTGGTCCTGATTCACTATCATCATGTTCCTATGTCTCGTGTCGATGATGTGGGAAACATTATGGCCCTCCTTCGACTAGGTCATTTCCTGTCGACTTTAGCTCATTATCTAGGAATCTGATCTAGAGACTCCCTTTCGGTACCTTAGAGACTACATGCCTCAATGGCAGGTTCTTCACATTTGACGCAAGGTCTACATCATTGGCCTTCAATCGAGTGATTCTGTAGGTGTTTGATGTCAGATCACTGTTCACATTCCGTGGATTGTACCTTTCGTACATTGAGAGCCATTGTCATTATTGGTGGTTTCTCTCGTGTCTTTTAACAACTTTCATCATTGGCTGGTAATCAGACGATTTTATTGCATGTTCGACTTCAGCTCATATATTCGCATGCTTGAAATTGTACTTGTTTGGGTCGAGATGGAACACAAGACCCTAGGTTTTGTCTGTTAAAATCCAGGCTGTGGATTCTTGTGGATTATTATAACTTATTGCATGACTCTTTTGATTGGATGGTTATGACCATACCTGAGTCTATTTGTTGATCCTTACTGCTGGATGGTTGCATCCATACCTCAGATCTCAGTTTTTATGTACTCTATTATGGATGGCTACATACATACCACATGTTCATGTATCAAAGGTATCAATTGTATTTGTAATTGCAGGTTTTCCGACTGCGGTGTTTAGTTTGAACGCGTTCTCATAAAGCATTTCGCCCCTCCCTCTCCCTCGGACCTCATGCTTTAGGGGGCATCTATTACAAAACATTTTGTCACTGTCCCTGCAATCCCCATCTTGCTCATTGGAGGGTCATTTATGTGATCAATAAGAAGTTTCATGCCTTGCAAAGACCATCATTGCATCCCTTTACATGAGAGCAATATTCCTTCTGTTGACAACTCCCTGAGCAGAGCTTCAAAAACCCTTGTTTCTTCCTTGGCGCGAGTAGTCAGTTCTTCCCTCACGCCGATGAGGAATATTAACACTAGGCCCCACGCTAGTTGGCGCTCTATCTAAGTTAAACACCCGTGCTGAGCTGTTTATGGAATGTTTTTTAAAAATAGAGACAGATATTCCACTCTAACAACTTCGAGGATGAGTCATTGGGAGTGGTTGGACTGATTAACCACAGACTCCCTCCTTTATTTTATGGTTTCCACCTCTTATGGGAAACTCCTAAAGGATAGGCCTCCCTTCCACCTTTGTAGGGATCCTAACCTCCTCCTTTTCCTTTATAAAAAGAAGCTATCTCTCCTTGCATAAGCTAGCTGAACATGGAGAACTGAACATATTATAGCTGAATTATTAAAGAGATAATACAAGGAAGAACTTCGTTGAGAGAGCTTAAGCCTATGCCCTCATCCCGTCTGAATACCCTGACAAGTATCTGAGATGTGCTTTGGCTAAACCCAGCTATAGGAGACTGTGACGTCAAAGCTTTGTTTGTACCTCTTCCTTCTATTAATATTTAAGTGACTATTGCTTGGGTTCCCATTTTGTGTTATGTTGTTTTTTTAATGCAATATTCTTAGCCCTCTTTGACTCGCTCGTAATTACGGATGAAATTATTATGTCGTATGTTGTTCTTGTTTACTGTTCTGTGTGCAGGTATCTGAGCATGACTGCATAAGGATTATGACTTGCCGAGGTAGGAGCGAGAGGCCACCACCACTACAGTCATAACGACAGCGTTGGATTCCTGGTAGGTCGATCTACCGTGTCCTTTTTTCATTCAGTAATTAGGAACCTACACTCTAGCATGTCTCTTTATTTCTAGACCCACTCTAGGGCTAGAGGGATCGTCTCTATCCATAGAGAGGAGTTACCCGCTTAAATTTCTAGTTGCAAAACATCATCTAAGTAACCCTGGAATGTGTAATACACTAATTACATGATTATTTTATTGAACTATGTATTGAAATTATTTAAATTGTACATGTAATATAAATATGTGGTATAGGAATAGTTTGTTTGCTTAGTGTTGTAGATGTGGATCCGAAACAATTTAATTGTACAGTGCAAGAATAACAAGAGGTGCTATAGGGTAAACTGCTTGGGTTGTTGGTTTTCAAATATCCCTCTCAGGGCTTTCCGGTGCCCGAGGCAGACAGTAATATTAGCTATGCTGTTCACAAAGATGGCACGAGCATGTTCATATTAGCTTGAAATAACTTGAAGGAATACGATAGAGAATTACCTCTTTGACAGTCTTGGAGTCCCTTGGAGAGCGCTACGCAGCGAAGCAAGAGTCCTTCTTCACCGGCTCCAAATCTTAGTCCTGCAATCAGTCAAAGCACCCGCGTAATTTCTAGCATAACAAGTATCCTATCAATTAAATCAATACACAATAAACATCTAGATTATACACATCTGAGCCATTCATATCATACTATGTAAATGTTCAAACAATAATGACAATATTAAGCATTGAATGGACAAAACGAACATAGTTCTATTGATTTTGAAAGAAGGAGGATTACAACCATCGGTTGTACCAAGCCCTCCTCAGTCTCCCAATCTCTCTTCTCTTTCAAGTGAAGAAGTCCAAGCCAACAAACTCTCTAGGAGCCTCTTTGACTCTGGGCCTTCACAATGTCACACTATTCTCTATTCCACAAGTATACAAGAACCTTGAGCAATCCTTCGACCTTCAATTAAGAGCCTTCAGCTCCTTCTTATAGGAAAGGGAGAAGGCCATTGTTGCCCTTCTCTTTCCACTAGTTTGGAATGGAAAAAACTTAGATGTTTCTTTGATCTCTATGCTTTTGCCTCTTTTGGAGTTCAGTGTTCTATGGCAATGACCAATAATGAACTGGTGCTTCTGCAGTTTCCTTTGTGAACTGACTCCTTTGTGAGGGAAAGTCGGAGATTCAAATCATTCTCCACGCTCTTTTCCCAATTGAAACTTAAAACACGGGTAACGCTCCCCTCCAGTGTAAACAGAGCGTTGCCCTAGCCACTAACGTGGCCAATGTACTGATTGACTGCGTTATAACGCTCTTGTTCTGTTCTATATAGGCGTTACCCTGGCAGAAATAGGTTTAATTTAGGTCTTTGTATCCCTTCCATATTTGTCTTCTCCTCTGAGCTGATGAGGAGGTATTTTGACCTGTAACAGATGGCCCCTAAAGTGTGAGGTCAGAGACGAAGACGATGGCCGAAATACTTTACAATTTGTGTAGAGATAGAGAGATTGAAAGACTGAGGAAAACTTGAAACAACAACATATGTCAGAAAATATAGTATTTGCTTAGAGTCGGGCATGTCTCATGCTCAGTAGCTTAAACAACATGATTTCTCTAGAATAGAGATATGAAGAATCTATCCACCAATAGGCACAATGTGGAAGTGTCTGTCATAACAGGATCAGGCTGAAGAAGCTGTCTCCATAAACAATATCGCAGCTTGGGGGAGGGAACACAACTTTAATGGTGTAGCCTTTGCCCCAAGGTCTTGACCGCCGATTCACTTAAACTGCATATTTCTCAACATGTGAATGAAGGAGTTGTCGTTGAACATGTGAGAAATCATCTGATTACCAGTCAATAATGAAAACTGTTAACAGACGCGAAGGTGGCCACCGATAATGATGATGGTCCCTAAGATGCCCAGTACAATCTAGCGAGTGTGAATAAAAGGAGTTGAAGTCGAACACTCGTAGAATCATTCGACCAAGAGCCAATGATGAAGACCTTTGATCAAACACAAGACTACCTGCCACTGATGTCTGCAAGTATCTGGGTACTGATGTGTTTTTGGATCAACTTCCTAGATAAGGTGTTGAAGTCGATAGGAAGTGATCTGTTGAAAGGTAGGCACTGAGGCGTCCTACATCAGTCAACACGAAACGGAAACCAACTGATTTTGTTTATGATTTGAGATGAGGAAGAGTAAATGGGAACGTCAGATGACAAATAATTTATGGCATAATGAACGGTTTGGTTGATAACAGGAGCAGTAGATAGCGAGATCTGCTTGAACAATAGAAGGCACTCTAGCAGGGTACTAGGCAGCTGAAGCGTGTTGAACACCAAAGAGTGTGTTAGGATTTTACCGGTGCAGGGGCACTGGGAAATGAAGGCTAATACTCATAGATGGTAGGGTTTGGCTAACTGCGAAAGAGTTTTCTGGGAAGTGCCATGTTCAAGAATTTTGCTGCCAAATCGACCTTTTTGAAAATGTAACAGAGGTAGTATCCATTTTGTCCAAATTTTCCCCGTCTGATTAAGTTTAACGAGTCCAGACGAGTAAACTCGGTGAATTTTTCATGTTTAGAGAGTCTGAAAAATGTCAGGAAAGACAACTCTGTGCCCCATCTGATTAGATTTAACAAGTCCAGATGAGCAAACTCGGTGAATTTTTCATGTTTAGAGAGTCTGAAAAATGTCATAAAAGACAACTCCATGTCCTGTCTGATTAGGTTTAACGAGTCCAGACGAGTAAACTCGGTGAATTTTTCATGTTTAGAGAGTCTGAAAAATGTCGTAAAAGACGACTCCATTGGGGTACCTTTGTCATTTCTTGATAACCGGGCACAGCAAAGGGATAATAGTAAGCCCGAAACAGTTCATTTTCCGTAAGTTAGTCCATCGAATCCAGAAAAGTGAGAAATCTATGTTCAATGAACGTCTACCTCATTTTGTGATGAGTACGAGGAGACGAAGTAAACTCAATATTCTTTGTGAAATTTTAACGAGTCCAACAAAGAAAAACTCGGTACCTCCATGAAATTTTAATGAGTCACGCGGAGAAAACTCGATTTACTTTTTCTGTTTAAAGAGCTTTGAAAAAGAGGAAAAGAATGGCTCCTTGTTCTCTGTCTCAATAGTTTAACGAGCCTGACAAAGGTGACTCGGGATTTTTTCGGTTTTACGAGCGAGAAAAAGATTCCTAAAAAGAATGCTCAATACTTCTCCATAGTTTTAATGAGTCTGAAGAAGAAAACTCTAGGTTTTCGGATTAACGAGCAAGAAAAGACCAAAAAAAGAACGCTCGATGCCAACTTCGTATAAGTTTAACGAGTCCGAAGAAGAGAACTCGAGGTTTTTCGGATTAACGAGCAAGAAAAATACCATAAAAAGAATGCTCGATAAAACATGAGTATGTCTGCTCATAAATCTTGATCCCTAATTAGAACATCAGTACCAAATCTCGAGAGTTGCGACATGTGTACATCAAGAAATCACGACTTTGCCGACTGACTTAAGAGGGTCATGCCCCAGAATTTTCTATAAGAAGGTCAGAAGACTTTCATTTTCACTGTTTTGAGTGCTGTGAAGAAGCTCTGGAGTGGAAAAGGGGTGAAAAATTCAGCTGACGAATACAGTCAATCCAGGCAACAATTTTCTATTCCGCGAGATCCAGGTAAGAGCTAGAACCTCCTGCTATCTTTTAATTGTCGTTTTGCTAGTTTTTGCTGGTTCAAAATTAGGAAATTTTGAGGCCCTAGAAAAATATTTGCGCCTAACACGGGTCAGGAGTGCAATAGCCGCGTTAAACGCACAACCCGTGAAGGGGTTCCACGTTAGAACGCTCTGTTTTGTACTAGAGCCCATGTTAGGCGCACCATGCTTTCTAAAAATTCAATTTTTCCATTTTGAAGTGGTCCAGGCAAGTTTTAATCGGTTGAAAATGTTGCATTTGCAGGTGTTCATCTGTTAATCATGAGTATCTGGCGAGAGAGAGAACATGAGCGGGAAGAACGAGAGATGGTGATGGATGCGGCAAGCGTGATGGCTCTCCGGAGGTGCGGATTGCTCAAGTATGCCCGTTTAGAACTGATGAGGGGTCAAGAGGACCTCCTAAGGTGGCTGATCCAGCAGTGGGACGAACGACATCATGTCTTTCGGATTGCGGGCAATGAGCTCGCCATCGAAAAGGATGATGTGTACTTTTTGACCGGTTTATCATGTCGTGGGGCGAGGCCCAATTTGACGGGGTCCAGAGCTGACCCTTGTTCCACTATTGATTTGATCCATGCGCACTGCATACGTGGCACCCAGGCTGTGAGTAACCAGATACCTATTGCACAGGTGACTCTGAGACCACTATGGTCTATACTATGGATGATTGTTCGCTTGGAAGGTGCCAAGAGTCAGCATGTGGCCACCAAGGCTCAGATGCTCCTAGCCTTGGATTGTATGCAGCCTCGGGTTTTCGACTGGTGTGACGGTGTGGTCCGTCGGGTCCGAGCAGAGCTTACTGCATGCAAGACCCGTACTCAAAGAGAGTTTGGGTACGGTACACTGATTGTTTCATTCATACTGGAGCGGATACCACTGATGAGGCCCAGGATCCCTACAGCGCAATTGGGTCCACGCGAGCCGAGGCAGGCTCGGTGGGCCACTTTGCTTCCACGGACTGGAGAGGGTCCCGTCCGTCACTGTTTTGATGAGGGGTTTTTTGATTGGCTAGACTCCCAGATCATCATGATTGAGGATTATCCCTATGCAGGGATGAACTTCACAGGCGATCCGGAGTTAGTCTTGCCCCCTGGCACCCAGTGGGGGCCCGATGGTAAGAAAAAATGATTAGTGTTTTTTCAAAGAAGTTTTTGTGTTTTTAGCTTTTGAATGTTTATGTAAAAAAAAAAATTCGTTGAAAAGGGGTGAAAATTAAGTTTTGACATGAAGATTTTGTTTGCTTGACACAGATGTGGCACCTGTCCGTCCAGCTGGGGCCCCTCGCTATGCACGGCGAGGATTGCAGCTACCTGGGGCTGGCACACCTGTAGAGGATGCGGAAGCCGGTGACGACGATGATACCCAAGTTTTACATGAACTCTCCAGGAACCTAGAGGGTCTGAGTATGGGTATACCACCGCTTCCTATGCGGGAGGTTCCAGTTCGTCTGCAGCGGCATACTGTAGGTGTGCCGGAGAGATACCTAGTTCCTTTGAGGAGGATAGCTAGAGCAGTTGTATGCTATTATGAGCATCAGGCTTAGCTGGTGGAGTAGATGTATTAGTATCATAGCGTGGCTTAGTGTAGCCAAATTTTTGTAAAACACCCCAAGTTTTGGAAGATTTTTCTTTTCGATGTTTACTATGTACTGGACATGACATATATATATGTATATATATTTTTGGTGATTTGTGTTTTTAAATTTTTATGTATTTTTTGATGTGATAAAAATATATGTACTCATGAGTAAATATTTTACAATAAATGCGATAAATGCCAATCTAACACATAATTTTCCAAAGAATCGGCTAATGCATTAAATTCTCTAGGAACGTGTTCGAATGTGATTGTTTGAAATTGACGCTCTAAAAGTCGCACTCGTAAAAAATAACGTAGCAATACAGGGTGGCGGACACGGTAATGATTGTTTAACTGCATAATGATGAGTTGGGAATCTAACCTGACCACTAAATCGGAGATGTCACGAGATGCCGCTTCCGTGAGGAGTTGGATCACCGACATGTACTCGGCAACATTATTGGTGGCGTTAACCAGGAAGATTCCCCTGGAACCAAGAAGGTCCGACTTAGGAGTATAGAGAACCCAAGCAGCTGAAGCAATGTGTCTAGTGTGACGACTAGCACCGTCCGCATATCCGACGTATGATAACGAATGTGACGACATCTGTGCGAAAGAAAAAGATTACATGAGAAAAACACCTTAAACCAAAAAAAATAATCCAGAAGCATCAAAATAAAATAAGCAAAACTTATATACATAAAATTACAAAGCATATGCCTAGTGCGAAACTAGGCAAAATACTTCTTCAAATAGAGCCCGTTGCGGGGCTCCTCGAGTGGAATTCCATTACAGTCCTGTAGTTCGTAAGCTCCTTTTGAGAGGGCTTTAGTAACGATGTAAGGACCGAGCCACAATGGTTGGAGTGTTCCTGCCCCCAAGAGGTCGTGATTTTGATCATATAGTAGAACGAGATTTCCCTCTTGGAAAGAACGAGGCTTGACAGATTTGTCGTATTGAGCTTTAACTCAGCGCTGGTGAGCTTCGAGTGCTAGTGTAGCATCTTGACGAGTTTCGTCCAAATGATCGAGCGAGAGCAAGTGCTCTTCTGTGGCGGTGGTGCCAGGCAGGAGTTCAATGGCAAGTTTGAGTGATGGGATTTCGCACTCGATTGGAAGTACTGCTTCCAGGCCGAAAGAAAGTTAGAAAGGTGTGATATTTGAAAAGCAATACGGAATATTTTCCATGATACCTGTCTTGACTGAGATATCAATGAGCAGTGTCTTGGAAAGATTACCTATGTTCCCCTCTGAATCGATAGTGTGAACGGTCGTATAAGAGAAGGGAACTATCTCAGATTGGTCAAAAGACGAGATTTCAGTTTTTATCGCCTCCGAATCAATCTTCGAAGTGCGATGGTGAAACTCTCCCCAAGGTCGTTCTTCTAATGACATGATCTCTTGAATAGCTTCATCTGTAGGCCAGACTTCATTGAGGAGATCCTTAGAGAGAACTGTGATGGGAGAGAGGTTTGTACCTGTGGTCGAAACCATTTCAGTGGAGGGTTCAGATGTGCTTTGGATGGCTTGGTAAGCCAACTCGACCGGCGAAAGCGGCATCTGATCTCCATAAGAATCAATATCTGAAGGTGTCGGGATGATCCATGGGTCGATAGAGCCATCTGAAAAGGTTGATATCATTGCAACCGTGTTTGGGATCTGCGGCGGTGGTAGAGGAAAACAACCCAATAGGGAAGATGCCTTCAGAAGACCGGTACCGATACTGACGTAAGAGTCAAGGACACCTCCTATTAGGGGTACAGTGCTACTTGGTAAAGTGGCATAATCAGGGGTGCAAAAGAATAGCTGATCGACCATGACTATTTTCCCATCCAATGGAAATAGGATGAGTCGAAAGACCAAAGACACGATGGCGGTCATAGCATAAGACCAACTGCGACCGAGCAATAGATTATAGTCGAGATGACGCTCTACGACTTCAACGTCCACGTTTACCGTTTTCCCACTCAGAGTGATGGGAAAGCTAGCAAGGTATCCTTTTGGTAGGAAAGTGTGGCGATCGAAAGCTTTGAGGGAATTCAATGGCGGGGTTAGAGTAGGAGAACCTAAATGGAGCCAGCAAGCTTGTGACATAACGCAGGTCGAAGCACCTTCGTCTATGACAGTGCAATGGATTGGTCTCCCTTTCGACACAACTTGCACCTGGAATGCGAGTTGATGTGAGAGGCGAGGTTTAGCCTTTTCCATATCAAATATTGCTAGCATGGAATCCTGGGGATCTATTCCACCAATGGCCGAAAGCAAGGCTTTCCTTTGTGCTAGATAGGTTTGTAATACTTCAAGAGCAGACATAGTTGACGGTGCCTGCGCCAAATCTTCTACAATATTGTAGTTTTGGGCTGCACGTGCAGAGGTATTATGAGTCGTGCGTCGAAGTGTCCCTTTGGGGGGACGAATTACAGGTTCAACAGTAGGCCTTTCGATATGTAAATCGTTGGGCGGCGGCGGATTGGAACTAGTTCCAGGTTCTTGAGCATCTATGGTAGGATTTCCATAAAGCTTGGCGCGAGTTTGAAGGTCAATACTCTCAATGCCATAAATGGCAGATGGTCCTTCGCCGGAAGGATACGAACCACCATTGCCCCGTTGATGGGGTTGTGGCGGATTTTCAACCATGTGTTGATGTTGTTGTGGTTGATTGGGGAAAGGATTGTGAAGAACGGCAGGTGTTCGCCCAGAATCCTTGTTAGCAATAAAATTGGTGCATTCCTGCAGCCGAGGACATTTGTATGTCAAGTGATCCTCCGCACAGATTTTTCAAGGAAATTTCATGGGTTTATCCTTTCCTTTGTCATTTCTGGCAGCATTTTTCTGATTAGGGTTATTCGGATTATCCGACTGCTCTTCCGAAGAAGACGTTTTCTTCTTGTTCTTCTTATTTTTCCCGCTAGGTTTTTGTGAGATTTGCACCGAATTTATCTCAGCGGGAGGAAGAGGAGTCGTTTGATGGGGGGCGGTGGCAGCCGAGGATGGCTGGGAGGTTTGCCCCCAAGACTGATTGGTGGCTACACCAGAGATCACGCCAACGAGACCATCGGCATGAGCTCCGGTTTTCTGAGTAGCCGGAGGGTTTGGGTTACCAGGGGCATGGGGGAGCAGATCGTAAAGTGTGTCGGATTGCGAATAGATTAAATCCAGGTGTTGGGCACGACGAATACATTGATCTTTTGTCACCGCACTAGAAAGGCCAATGTCTTTAGAGATGTGGGGTAAAAGAGACTTGCAAAACCAATTGGCCAAGAGATGGTCCGGTATTGGCGCTTTGACAAGCCTCCTCCTACGTCTCCATTCATGAATATGGTCGGAGATGTGGGTGGCGGTGTCTTGGCGTAGTGATGTTAACAATTCTGTGTCGGTTTCCACTCTAATTGGTAGTTGAAATTTCTTTAAGAACTCCGTCGCTAAAGCGCCAAACGTATTGATGGCGGCGCGTGGTAATTCAATGTACCACTTGGCGGCATTGCCTGTAAGGGTGCGGGGAAACAGTCGAAGTTGGACACTATCATCTACCATGGAATTGGATATGGACCATAAATGGAAGGTAGTGATGTGTGCGGTCGGGTCGTCCCCATGTTTCCCGTCGAACTTCGGGATATCAGAAGGAATCTTATGCGGTATTGGAGGCCAAAGCGGGTTGTGGTTGATGGGGTCGTTCGTCAGCTTATGGATGTCGGGTATGTCCAAAGCTGCCAAGAAAGGAAATTGTGGATTTTCCCCCGAGTCTAACCAAGGCAGTATGGGCTGACTACTTGGACCATAGGGTCCTCCCATCCACGTGTTACCAGAAGGGTAAGTGGGACTTTGATAAAAACCCCCCATAGGTGGAGGAGTAGGAACATACGGTTGTTGTCCATAGGGCATAGTGTATTGAGGGGCAAATGGTTGGTTGCCCCCAGCGTAAAAGTGCCCTCCCACTCCAGATGGAGGTTGGGGTTGGTTAGTCCAAATGGATGCAATAGAGTTTCCTGGAGGCATACTAGTATTTGCATAATTTGGCAACGGTATAGATCCTACACCTATGTTTGAACCACTTAAGGGGATAGTATTTACAATGGGTTGTCCCATTTGTCCTAAGGATTGCATAGGAAGAGAAATATTCCCTGCTACCTGCGTACTGATAACACTGCCCCCTGGTATAGTGGCCAGGGGGTTTGAACTCAACAGAGAGTTCCAACCGAAAGGGTTGCTAAAGGGCACCGAAGTAGTCATGCTCGTGGGAGGAGCTACCGTGGTCCCCAACGTGGTCACGGTAGGAGTAGATGTCGAAGGGTTCGGTAAACTACTGACAATTGTGTTGACCATAGGATTTGGGGTAGGTATATGTTGACTACTGGGGTTGCCCAGTAATGGCATAGAACTGACCACCGGCAGGGAGGATGGTGGCGAACCAGGAATGGTTGCCATTGGTATCGACCCTGTGGATGCCGGTGGAGAAATAGATGTTGGTGTTGCCGCAGACATATCTCGGCGTGGTGTAATTTGGATTATCACAGGCCCCAACGGATCAGTGAGCGGAGGATTGTAATTAGGTACAACGCCTTCAGTGAAAGGGTCCTCCGGGAGTTCCGGCTGATAAGGGTCTTATGTGATAATCAATATTAGTCAGAGGAGACTGCCCTTTCATAGAAGGCCTGGGTTCACCAAGGTTCAGTTCTTCCTCAAGGTTGAGAGGAGGTAGACCTTGCTGTCGTCGAGATAGACGGCGTGGGTCAAGGGACGCCATGGTGACCGGTTTAATTTTAACAAATTTTATTAAATTGTGATCTATTATGAAGTCTCAAATGACAGTAACCACACACTTAACAAAAAGAAAAAGGACTTTCTAAAATCAATCAGCAAGCAGCCAGAATAGGGTGCCCTATCTGAGTACTACCGTTCACTGGTGATGAAATCCAGTATCGCAATAGTATACAGAGAGGGTTGGTCGAAAGTACAGTTACGGTCACTCTAGAGCTTCGCCCGAACCTCAGACGATAGGTGTAAGCACTCTCGTGAAGACGAGTACCCTCCTAAAGACCGAAGACAAAGTGGGTCCGTCTGTTTCAGGTACCAGGACAGTCTGTCCCAGTCACCTTATGTAAGTCCCTAAAAGCATGGCCACTAAGGATACCTCAAATCACAGACATCATCAGGGGGGTCCACGGTCAAGGACAGTGTGCTATATGGGCAGAATACCTAGATCCCCGATCTAGTTTCGACATCCCCGAAGGGAACCCCAATATATAACACACCCACAAGATGCAGTCGAAGGCGGGCTACCTTCTAGTGCACCCAAGTGTCGTCTCACGCTGAGCTCTGGTAAAGGAACGGTCCCGGTAATGTGAGTGCAGCAGGATTTCACTCGTTAATGACTCTAGTTTTCAAGTTTTGAGATCTTGGGTAGTTTTCTCACTTTCCTAACCCAAGATCCTAGCCTGAACTACTGTTTGTGTGAGCACAAAAAAGAGTAATTAGATTTATTTTAGTGTCGCTTTATTTTTAGTGTACTTTGTTATTAGTCTTGCGGAGGGAGAATGGACGTATGAAGTATAGTGAGACTCTGACTCAAGAAACCATGCAAAACATGCTCTAAATATTAAATTCAATGAAGAGTGTTTCTACAGGGAGAGGTTTCTTTTTCAATCATCCATGCACCAACATGTAAATAACCCAGCTCAAATTTTAAAGATTCGAACTTATATCTACCTCTTTTAACAGTCTGTGAACTAAAACTTTCAGAATAAACTCAGCTAGATGCAGAAAAATAATAATAATAATAAATAAATAAATAAATAAAACATTTTCTCTTTTAAAAAGTAAATGTTTTGCACACTAACTAAATAAGAGAAACAAATAACAATGCCAGTTTAGCAGACAAGCACAGGGATTCAGTCAGTGAAAGGTACTGATGGCCAAAAAACTCTACAGCAGTGAACAGCAAGGTTTTTGGCTGAGTAACGCTCTGTCTGTGAGAAAATACAGCTTTATAACGCACTGTATTTAAGCATAGACCGCGTTATAACGCACTGGATAGCCTGCATAGGTCGCGTTAACCAGGGAAAAGCTCTTTAGTTGGCCAGACAGGAACGGGATTGAACTCTGCAAGCGTTTGGTATGTCTACTGGGCATCAAAAATGGTCGGAAGGATCTTTGAACAGAGGAGAAGAGAAGAAAGGAAGGAAAAAATAGTCCGGAAACTATGGGGGAAATCTCCCCAGTGGAGTCGCCAATTCTGCTATAGGGTAAACTGCTTGGGTTGTTGGTTTTCGAATATCCCTCTCAGGGCTTTCCGGTGCCCGAGGCAGACAGTAAGATTAGCTATGTTGTTCACAAAGATGGCACGAGCAAGTTCATATTAGCTTGAAATAACTTGAAGGAATACGATAGAGAATTACCTCTTTGACAGTCTTGGAGTCCCTTGGAGAGCGCTACGCAGCGAAGCAAGAGTCCTTCTTCACCGGCTCCAAATCTTAGTCCTGCAATCAGTCAAAGCACCCGCGTAATTTCTAGCATAACAAGTATCATATCAATTAAATCAATACACAATAAACATCTAGATTATACACATCTGAGCCATTCATATCATACTATGTAAATGTTCAAACAATAATGACAATATTAAGCATTGAATGGACAAAACGAACACAGTTCTATTGATTTTGAAAGAAGGAGGATTACAACCATTGGTTGTACCAAGCCCTCCTCAGTCTCCCAATCTCTCTTCTCTCTCTAGTGAAGAAGTCCAAGTCAACAAGCTCTCTAGGAGCCTCTTTGACTCTTGGCCTTCACAATGTCACACTATTCTCTATTCCACAAGTATACAAGAACCTCGAGCAATCCTTCGACCTTCAATTAAGAGCCTTCAGCTCCTTCTTATAGGAGAGGGAGAAGGCCATTGTTGCCCTTCTCTTTCCACTAGTTTGGAATGGAAAAAACTTAGATGTTTCTTTGATCTCTATGCTTTTGCCTCTTTTGGAGTTCAGTCTTCTATGGCAATGACCAATAATGAACTGGTGCTTCTGCAATTTCCTTGTGAACTGACTCCTTTGTGAGGGAAAGTCGGAGATTCAAATCATTCTCCGCGCTCTTTTCCAAATTCAAACTTAAAACACGGGTAAAACTTCCCTCCAGTGTAAACAGAGCGTTGCCCTAGCCACTAACGTGGCCAATGCACTGATTTCATGCGTTATAACGCTCTTGTTATGTTCTATATAGGTGTTACCCTGGCAGAAATAGGTTTAATTTAGGTCTTTGTATCCCTTCCATATTTGTCTTCCCCTCTGAGCTGATGAGGAGGTATTTTGACCTGTAACAAGAGGTTACAACATATTTAGAGAGAAACTATAACGAAAAATGGAGTATACATGAGTGGTGAAGTTATAGAAAACAAATAGGAAAGATCCAAGCTGTTGGAGAAATCTGTTAAGTTTGGACTTGGGGTGACCCTAGTCGGACATTTCGATGTGGGAATAAAGGTTTGAGTGAATAGAAAAGCAGACTGTGTTTTAGTTTCTAAACCCTCATTAGAATAGCATATCAAATCTCAATGATAAATTAATTTTAAGGTAAGTCGACCTTACAGGCCTGCAAATAAATATTATACAATTATAGGGGTTTAGAGCAGGTAAGTAACTCCTTCAGACCTTACTTTTCATAAGAAATAAGTTTCGACCACAAAATAATCTAAAATAAATAGAGAAAAAAGTCAAAGACTTTCGCTACGCTATAACCATGACATGCAAATAATTTACATTTAAGTATAGAAACTTGTAACGGCTCAATGCCCTAAGCTACTGGCTATCATAACCAAATCCTTCGATTAGAGTTACGACTAAAGTAGTGCTAAAAATATTGGTACAATGGAAACAAAAACCAATAACTCAAACTACTACAAAGTATAATTTCATATTGTAACAGTGCATATAATAGAAGCTATCAAAATGGCATAAATAAATAAAAACATTGAGAATAAATCTTGCATATTATTGCACACTAAACCAAAACAAAATTAATCTTTCATTTTTTGTATGTATTGACAAAAGAATAAAAGGGTCGAGAGTTCTTATAAAACTCAGTATCTCTTTAACCGCTCAGAAAGTGAAACCTGGAAGCATGCATACATATATACAAAAGTCTGGCATAAGTGCACAGTACTCAAGATTAAACGAATTAGATACAAATATAACACTACGAACACCATGGCCTCAGACATGAAGAGGAGAAACATGATGGCTCGAGATTTAGAAGCTCTATGGAGTTTACAACTGAACCCTATCTATAAATAATAACATCATGAATATTCGATAATTTTAATGGCGCCGAGAACCGAAAAATTGCAATTCCATTTAACCACATATGGAAACCATATTGGGTATCCGAAATACATAGAAATAAGAAGCATGGAATATCAACAGTTAAATGTGAAACTAACCCTGGAAAAAATTGAAGAGGATAGAAGTTGATAAAACTGGATTGTGGCTTCAATGAAAAGCAACAATAAATATTTAGTCAGGGTACTTTTGTGCGACTGGAGAAACCCTGTAGGGTTACAAAATAGTTTACAGTTAGAAGGCTGAGATTTACGTGAAGGATGGAAGCTTCTTTCCATTCGAAGAACATGGAAACAAACAACCCAAATATTTCTATCAAAATGTACTTGGTCGGGAATAGAATTGATTATTAAACGAGTTGGTGTTAGGTCATGCTTACCCTCTCCTTTTGGAACATTGTCCAACATTCAAAGATTCAATTCCTCGAACAGGTTGCCGACCCAAGAAACGACTATTAAAATGTAATACAACGTATCAGAGGCAACATGAGAATGATCGTGTTGTACACCAAATATAGCTCGAGGCATCTAGGGAATCATACCTGAAGCGAAAAGGTTGATCCCGATATAAGTTGCACGAGTATTGAGTCTCTTGAGGCGAACAAGAAGCCAACTTGCATAGAAAACCATGAATTTAGAGCAAGTGTGAATGGAGTTTTCGACAAGGGTTTGGGAGGGGGTAATACCCTAACCACTTCCCGAAATATCTATAGTGTAGGATTATGGATAGATCGACGATGTGTAACAATACCATTTTTCCACCACTCAGGAGGCTAGTGAGAGTTTGAGAAACTTTGGAAGCATATGAAAGGTTAACATAAGTTTATAAAGAAACAATCATCATAGGCTTTATGTCGAAATATAACTATTGTAAAACATTTGTCTTACCATATTCTGTAAGGTGTAATGTCATATCACGACTCCAAATTCATATGTAGAATTAAGATTTAGTGAAGGTAAGTGTTATAACATATAATGGTGAATCTTGGATAGTAATTCATGTGGATTTTAACTTGCTTATGGTCTTCGGTTATTTTAAATGAACTATATGATTATGTCATAGAGGAACTTGTATTAGTATTCTATAATCATTTTATGGTGATTTAAATGGGTTAAAACTGTGATTTTTATGATATGGGTATTACAAGTGGTATCAGAGTACGATTTCAATATCATGGCCTGGTTGGCCACTGATAATATAGATGAATGTGTTGAACTATGCATAGTGAAGAAAAGTAAGGAAAGGAACAGGTGAGAAAACCAGTATGAGGAGAGAATCTAGAAGTCAGATTCCAACCAGATCAGTTGTGCGAGAAATTCCCATGCCAAATCTGGAAGAAAATCCAGAAATGTGGGTGTAGCTGGGTGTAGGACAACAACATCAAACAAGCAGGTTTCTTCAGGAACAACAACACCAAACAAGCAGGCTACTTGAGACTGTACAGAAATTGAAAGTTGAAATGGTTCAAGTAAGGATAGATAATGAAATATTAATTTGTGAACAAGAAACAATTCTAAAGAGTCTTTCAGATAGGAAAAATCACGAAACTTATCAAACAAGTCCTGAGCATGGGACCCGAAATGAAGGATAAAAATAACAATGTACTGAGGATAATCCAGAAGGAAGTCACACACAAGGAAGTGATAGAAACATAGCTGATAATGAGGAGTCTGGTAATTTTTTAGACCAAATAAAAACAAAGAAACATAAGATGGAGCTGCAAGGGGAATTTAGAAATAGTAAACCACCATTTTTTGACTAAGAAGTAGAAGAAGATGTAGAATCTTGGATCATTAATATGAAAAAATACTTGCGGGTTTACGAATACAACAGTAACCTCAGGGCCAGTTTATCCATCTATTAGCTTCAAGGAAAATGAACCTGATGGTGGGAAGAGGTCAAGATAGTACAAGGGATAGAGGAACATAATGTAACCTGGGAGGAATTTCAAAAGCACTTCAAAAATAATTACTTTCCAGAATGATTCTATGACAAGAAGGCTAAAGAATTCCATGAATTAATATTGAGGAAAATGAATATGGATGAATATCTAATTAAATTTACCTCTTTATTAAGATATGTGCCTTATCTCTGGGAGGAGAAAGCTAAAGTAAAACATTTTCTGAGCAGTCTACCTGTGCTCATGAAGGAAAAAATAGAATTTGATTGTCCAAAAACCATGGACAAAACAATCCGGAACGCTCGAATGTGCTACCAACAGACAAAGAAGAAGGGATACACCAGTAAAAATTGGTCTTAGAAGAAGGGACAAAATCATTTTCAGAAATTCAGAGGCACTAAATCTGCTAATTTCATAAACTCATAGAGGAATCAACTAAACCAAAAGTTTGGGAAAAATCAGCAAAAACCCAAATGGAAATCAAAATCTAGGCCTACTGAAGCATCGAGCAAGCCGAAACTCAATCATATGCAAAATCCCCCTTTGAAGTTCTTGGGTTGCGGGCAAGCACACTACTATAAAAATTATCCCCATCGTGCCAAAACTTAGCACGTTTCTAATATGGAAGAACCATCAACGGTCGGAGAGGTAGCAAGGATCATTCCCAAGATCAATGTAGCATTGGAAGACTGTCAAGCAAATTATCAACCTACTATGATAGATATAGAAGGTAAGATATTTAATCAATATGTATCTATTTTAGTAGATCCTGGTGAAAGCTTAAGTTACATCAGTCCCAAGATAATAGAAAGGTGTTGTTTCCAAACCCAAAAATTTAAAAACCCACGGTCAGTGAAATTAGCAACTGGAGTTAAGAGAAGGGTGAGTGCCAAGGTACCAATCTGTCTTGTTGAAGTAGGGGATCAGTAGATAAGGGCATAATTTAATATTTTTCCATTGGGGTCTTATGATCTATTTCTTAGGATGGACCGGTTGGAGGGAAAATGGTCCTTGGTGGATTGTAAGAAGAATTCTATTAGCTACCTTGCTGAATACGGAACTCAGCAAGAGATCCAATGGATTAACAAACCCATGAAGTTACGTCCCATTACCGCTTCTCAATTGGGAAAATGTATCAGAAAAGGTTGTATGATTTATTCGGTTCAAGTGGGGTACTAACTCCAAGGATGAGACCGTTATGCTGGATAACATACCAATAATTCAGGAATTTGTTGATGTATTTCCTGAAAATATACTAGGGCTGCCTCCAAAATGTGATATTGATTTTACCATAGAATTAATTCATGTAGTAGCACTGGTATCTAGAGCCTCTTATTGCATAAGCAAGCCTGAGTTAACCGAGCTTAATATGCAACTTCAATAATTACTTGATAAAGGATATATTCAGGCCAACGTATCCCCTTAGGGAGTTTGGTGTTATTCGTAAGGGAGAAAGATGGTACCTTACGAATGTGCATTGATTACAGGAAACTTAACAAACTAACCATTAAAAATAAGTATGCTTTACCTCAAATTGACGATCTATTTGATCAAGTTAAGGGTTCAACAATTTTCTCTAAAATTGATTTATGATCAGGATATCATCAAGTTCAAGTCAAGGAAGAAGACATTTGTAAAACGGATTTCATAACTCATTACGGGCACTATGATTTTTGGTATTACCTTTTGGGTTGACCAATGCACCCGCAACATTTTTGAGCTTGATGCATGAAATATTTCATCCTTTCTTGGATAAATTCATTTTGATTTTTATAGATGACATATTGATCTATTCAAAAACTTTAGTAGAACATAAGGAGAACCTATGCGAAGTACTACAAGTGCTGTGAGATCATCAATTGTATGAAAAATTTAGTAAGTGTGATTTCTATTAAGACCAGATTCAGTATTTAGGGCATGCCATTTCAACGGAGGGAATAAAATTCTACTCTGAGAATATCTGGCCCATTATGGAATGGAAAGTGCCCAAAAATGTAGCTAATATATGATCTGTTATGGGCTTGGTAGGATGCTATCGGCGTTTCATTGAAGGATTCTCCTGAATTGCATACCCCATTACTTCCTTACATAAAAAAGGAAGAAATTTTAATTGGACCAACAACTGTCAACAAAGTTTTGAACAACTAAAACACTTATTAACCATTGCTCTTATGCTAAATATTGTTTACCCAAATAAGGAATTTTTGGTGTGCATGGATGCATGCCAAGAAGGAGTGGGGGCAATAATAACATAATATGGGAAGGTGATTGCACATGAATCACGAAAGATGAAGGAAACTGAGAAAAGATACTCTGCTTACGAATTGGAGTTAATTGTTGTGGTTCATGCGCTAAAGGTATGGAGAAATTATCTTTTAGGGAAATTTTTTATGTTATTCACTGACCATAGTAGTTTGAGAAATTATTTCAAACATCCCAATTTGAATGCCTGTCAAGAAAGATGGAATGCTTTCCTGAGCGAATTTCAATTTTAAATTCAACATTTAAAAGGCAAGGAAAATCATGTTGCAGATGCACTAAATAGAAGAATTCGTTGTGTCTATGAACTTTAATATAATCATATAGATTTAAATTCTAGGAAAAATCAAAGAAGATACCCAAAAAGATCTTGAATACAAATTTTTGTGGCAGCTTGCACAACAAGCTAGCAGTGAAGGAAAATAATCAGATTACAAGGTGAATGAGGAGAAACTATTGATTTTTTGGGGAAGGATATACATTCCCAACAAAATTTATTTAAGGTAGCTAATTTTGAATGAATTCCATAGAAGTACTTACACTACTCATCCCAGATATCAGAAAATGTTTTCATCAATTAAAAAAGATTACTTTTGGCCCGGAATGCGTAGAGACATTTCATAATACTTAAGAAAATGTATGGAATGCCAGCAAGTCAAAGTTGAACATCTACACCCTGATAGTCTTTTGCAACCCATACCTATACCAGAATGGAAGTGGGAAGTGATTACGTTTTATTTTATCACTAGATTACCCAGATATAAGAAGCATAATGACTCAATAATGGTAGTATTAGATAAAATCAGTAAGAAAACTCGTTTTATTCCAGATAGTCTACTTATAAGACAATTCAAGTTGTTGATATTTTCATGAAGGAAGAGTTATGATTGCATGGTATTCCTAATGTATTCATCTCAAACAGAGATGTAAATTTTACTTCCACTTTCTGGAAAGATTTATTTACAAGCTTGGGAACTTAGATTTAGTTCAACATTAAATACCATCTGCAAACATATGGGAAAACGAAATGTGTGAATAAAGTCCTGGAGGATATGTTACGAATGTATGTTATGCAACAACCCAATAAGTGGGAGGAATATTTTCGTTTGGTGGAATTTTCATATAATAATGGATATCATGAATCCCTGAAGATGAGTCCCTTCGAGCTATTATACGTGAGGAAATGTAGAACACCTGCTAATTGGAGCAATCCTGAAAATAAGCTAATGTTAGGACCTGAGATGCTGGAGGATATGGAATGAGAGTGAAGAATATATGAAAAAATTTAAAGGCTTCCCAAGAGAGGCAAAAATCTTATGTTGATCAGAACAAAACCTATCGAGAATTCAAAGTTGGGGATCATGTATATGTACGGATCAAGCCTAAGAAGAGAACTATGAGATAGACTAGTTATGCAAAACTATCCCCTTGCTTTTATGGTCCTTTCCAGATATTGGAAAGAATTGGACTAGTGGCTTACCTGTTAGTCTTACCTAGTCACATAAGAGTTCAAAATGTGTTCCATATATCATTACTAAAATGATACGTGTATGATCCTAGACATGTGATTCACTGGAAAAATTTTCAGGTAATCTCGTAGTTACCTTCTTTGTTCTAAGTATAAAGATTTATATGAATTAATTTCTTTGTATTTTGACTGTAACAATTCGATCCGAATGGAAAGTTCCTGGTAGAACCTCATTGCATTCTCAAATAGAGAGAAATAACACTACGGAGGCGAGCCATCACCCAGGTTAAAGTGAAATATAAGTACTCTAGCCTGGAAGAGGCTACATGGGAATATGAATAATTCATTAGAGAAGCCTATCTGGAATTATTTTAGAGATATGGAGTAAACACCGAGGACAATGTTTTGCAAAGGAGGGGGGGGGGGGAGATGTAACACCCCAGTACAATGAACATTCCTCATTTACTATGTTCCTTTTGGATAATTAGTTAGTTATGATACTTTAATACTTAAGTTTAAATAAAAGTGGTTGAGATTAAAAGAATTAGTAAATTATTTAGTAATACATATATACATATATTTTTTCATTTAGAATATGTTTACACATGTTGTTAATTAGTGAGAATGATTGGGGAAATAAAAGAAGAGACCTTGAAGAAGTTATCTAACTACCAGACAGTTAATTGGTTATGGTTCTTCACTTACTTTCCTAGAGATAAAGGGATCTCAGTGGAAAGGGAGGGGGTTCTGACCTTTTTGGAAAATTTGTTATGAAACCAGTTCCAAAAATAGAAGAAAAGAGAGATCAATGCCTTACAAATCAGCCACTTCGAGGGGGCAACCTCCAATACATTACATAAATGAATAATTCTTGGATGATACAAATGACCAAAACCTCCTTCTATATATAGGAGTCCATGGGCCCATAGTATAATCCTATCCGACCTAACAATGACAATATAAGGGCACAATAATAACAATATTGGGGTTATAGGGGTACAAAAATAAGAATAAGGGGGCTACACTAATAACAATAAGGGACTAAACTATTAATATAGGGACCTAACATGCCCCTCTCCTTCAAAAAAGTGTTGTCCTAAACACTTGAGTAGCTCTGGGTGCTTCTGTATAAAATTCTCATCCTCCCATGTAGAATCTTCAGTGGGTAAGTTCTTCCACTTGATGAGATACTCTAAATTGATCGATTTTGTAGCTGTCAAGTTCTTGTTTCCGTGACCTCTTCAAGTTCAAATATGATTTTTCCTTCCTCATCAAGTTTTGGAAATATTGTTTGAACTGGAATATTTTCACCTATAACCTTCTTTAAGCATGAAACATGGAAAACTGGATGCACTCGTGAAGAAGCAGGAAGCTCCAATTTGTATGCCATAGTACCAATCTTTTGCAACACCTTGTAAGGACCATAGCACTTTGGAAATAATTTATTATCCTTCTTAGCTTGCTTGAGGGTCATTTGTTTGTATGGTTGTAGCTATAAAAATTCCCAGTCTCCTACATCAAAACTTCTCTCGCTGCGATGTTGATCTGCTTGTTGTTTCATTCGATTTTGTGCCAAATTTAGGTTATCCTTTAAGAGTTGGAGAAATTCTTTTTGATGCTCGATGTGATCTTCCATTGCTTGAACCCTAGAATTTTCTCTTAAATATGATGTGATGGACAGCGGATGATACCCATAAAGTGCCATAAATGGGGTCATTTTTGTTGCAATATGGAAGGAAGTGTTATACCACCATTCAGCCAGAGGTAACCACTTGACCCATTGTGTTTGTTTATCAGATACAAAACAATGAAGATATCCTTCCAAACATTTGTTCACTATCTCAATTTGACCATCAGATTGAGGATGATAAGATGAGCTATGAGCTAGTTGAGTACCCAAACAAGAAAATAATTCTGTCCAAAAATTTCCAGTAAAAATGGGATCTTTGTCGCTTACCATAATCTTTGGGTTTCCATGTAGCTTTTAAATTGTTTCCATAAATGAAGTAGCAAAAATACTTGTTTTAAATGGATGAGATAATGCACAAAGATGTGCATACTTGGTAAGTGTGTAAACTACCGCCATGATGACACTCTTTCCTTTGGAATTAGCTAAACCTGTGATAAAATCAATTGAAATATCCTCCCAATGTTGACTTGGAATGGATAAAGGCTATAGAAGACCAGGGGTATTAATTGTCTCAACTTTATTTTGTTGGAAAACCAAAAATTCTGCCACAATATTTGAACAATGATTAAGGCCATATATAAAAATTCTTTTCTTCACCTCTGTGTAAGTTTATAAAAATATTTATGTCTCCAAGGAGAAGTGTGCAATTCCCAAAGAATATTTTGCTTTGTTGGGGAATTCTACAAATTCAGGTTTGCTATTTGTACCATAAGGAATCACATATTCAACCAAATGTAATTGATGTACTAGGATCTTGCCTAACTTTTGAATGAGTAAGCAACACTTCTTCGTCCTTCTTCCATCTCATCCCTTGCTTGGTTACCCAACTGTTGATAGTAGAAATGCAAAATAAAGAAATGCTTCCACCTCTTCATTATTTTTTGAGAGTGCATCTGCAACAACATTTAGCTTCCCTTTTTTGTAAATTATTTCAAAGTCATAGCCCAACATCTTTGTGACCCATTTTTGCTACTCTTCTGAATATAGCCTTTGTTCCAAAAAGTGTTTAAGACTATCATGTTCAATTTTTACCTTGAAGTGTCTTCCCATTAGGTAAGGTCGTCATTTATTTAGTGCATGTAGTATTGCTAACATTTCCTTATCATAAATAACTTTCTGTAAATACTTTCCTTTGATTAGATAATTCTAAAAGAAATGGGTATTCCTTCTACTAAAGCAACACCAATTCCATTTCCCGAGGTACCACATACCATTCTGAACAGTGTTTTTCGTAAAGTCTAGTTGGGACATAATTAAAGGTTTCTCGCATATTGCCTCTTGACATGTTCAAAGGCCTGAAGCTGGTTTTAGGAGTCCAAGAAAATGCATCTTTCTTCAATAATGTTGTTAGAGGTGTCATATTCTCCATACTCTAAATGAAATCACATAATACCCAACTCAGAAATCTCAAGAATCGCTGGTTGTGGGGACTTTCCATTCCTTAATGGCTTTAATTTTGTTAGGTCTACCTTAACACCCCCGTGAGATACAACATGACCCATATATTCCACCTCTTGTAGTCCAAAGAAACATTTGGAGGTTTTTTCATATAATTGTTTCTCCTCCAATAGTTTGAGCACCCTGTCAACATGTTGAACACGATCCTTCCAAGACCTATTGTAGATTAGTATATCATAAAAAAACACTAACACAAATTTTCTAAGGAAGGTTTTGAAAATGGAATTCATTAACCCTTGAAATGTAGAAGGTGCATTGGTAAGGCCAAAAGGCATGATCAAAAATTCATAATGACCCTCATGAGTTTGAAATGTTGTTTTCGGAATATCTTCGTATTCATTCTAATTTGATGATGATTCCTGAAAGAAGATCCAACTTGCAAAATAAATTTCTCCAAGTGACCAGAATATCCAATAATCTGGTCAATCACAGGAATGGGAAATTTATCTTTAATGGTGAGCTTATTGAGCTCCCTATAATCTGGACACATGCGCCATGATCCATCCTTCTTGTGCACCAATACTACTGGAGCAGAGAAGAAACTTTGACTAGGTTGAATTATACTACCCTCTAACATTTCTGCGATCATATGTTCAATTTCGCTCTTTTGAACATAAGGATATCTATAAGGCCTAATGTTTGGAGGAACACTTCTTGGAATAAAGTGAATAGCATAATCATGATCACGAATAGGTGGGAGTCCTTTGGGAGTTTCTAACACCTTGGAATGATTGTCCAAGAATTTTTGGAGATCTGAAGAAATAGATGATTTTGATGTTGGAAATTCTAGTGAGCATAATTGTGAAATTACGCCTCGTTTTTCTTTCTTCAGAAGCTTTGTCATGACATTAGAGCTTATTATCTTTCTTGGCTTCCCTACGATACCCTGTAATTCGACTTCCTTTCCTTCTGAAAATTTTTTCAGGAAAAGTTCTTGAAATTTAAAAGCTACCGCCCCCAAAGATTGTAACCATTGTACTCCTAGTACAACATCAGCACCTCCCATAGGAATGGAAAGAATTGTACTATTCAATATATATTCCCCCATGGTTAGCTTGATAATATGGAATTTTCTAGAGCAATTTATAGTTCCTCCATTTTCAACCATCACTTGACATTCTGGTGCTGGGTATAGGAAACAATTCAATTCCTTGGCTACCTTACAATGAATAAAATTATGGGTACTACCAAAATCAATCAAGAACACTATTACCTTTTTTCTTACAGATATGTCTCTATCTGAGAGTTTGAGTGGGTGTGGCAATTCCCGCGAATGCACTACATCATATGGCCGACTCATTTCTTTCCTCTAGGTTGTCTTAAATATCCTCTTTTTGAAGATTCTTGTCTATTTTCTTCTTCCTCTTCACAATATATGTAAAATAATTTCTTCTCAAAGACACCATAATGCAAAGTGTATTTTCTATCAAAACTGTAGCAAATCCCTTTTGCTCTTTTTTCTTCCAATTGTTTTTGTGTCAACCTTGTAGGTTGTGGAAGTCTAGGAGTAGCAACACTTCCATCTTTATGTATGTGAGTGGTAGGCTTCCTTGTCGCCATAATTTTACTTTCAATTTTTCTTGCCAACCTTAATGCCTTTTCCAATGAATTAGGTTCCCAAACACGAACTTCATGTTGGATGTTATCCTTTAAAGTCCCTAAGAAGACATCAATCCTATGTTCCTCTAAAATTTCAGTTACCCTTATATTCAATTTTTGGAAGTCCTCAATGTGATCCACCACTGAACCATTTTTCTTGAGATTTATCAATTGGCTAAAGAAGGTGTTGCTTTTGTATCCTCATAATGTGCTATCATTTCCTCTGTAAAAATTGAACAAGTGACAATTTTTTTACTGGAGAAAATCCATCGATAATATACAAATGAATTTTGTTCTAAATATAAAGTTGCAATGAGCACCTTTTGTGTGTTTTGTACATTATTAAGATCAAAATATTCCTCCATCTGTAGTATCCATGTTACAGGATCCTTGCCATCAAACTTCCTCATATCCATCTTTGGAATATGGTGGTTCTTCCATCCAACATTAGAGTTTATGAAATCACGATTAACATTTATTTTGTTCTCATCATGAGTGTCATCTACTATCTTTTCACCATTAGGAAACATTTCTTGTATCAACTTTTCCAAACCTTCCATGTCTACTTTTAGATCATTATCATGGTTTCCATGTTGTCTTTCATTTTTTCATCGATCTTAGCTTCCATGTCATCCATATTAGATTCCATGCCATCCATATTAGCTTCCATGCCCACTTCCATGCCATCCATCTTAGCTTCCAAACCATTCATCTTAGCTTCCATGCCTTTCTTCAAACCACCCATCTTAGTTTCCATGCCTCTCTTCAAAACTTCCATTTCATTTTTTTTGCTCTTTGCGATAGCGAAATTTGGTATACTTGCTCTTGTAATTTTGATATCTCATGTTGTGTTTCTTCGTCTTCATGAGTCATAGTAGAGCCTTCTGAAGGCTTAATGGGTGTTGAGTTCTTTTTAGGGGGAATTTTAGAACCCAATACTGATATCTATTCTTCAATATGCCCTTGGAATAAATTTAAACTATTTTTTTTCAAACGAGACTTATGTAATTCGAAAAAAGTACACACTTTTTTCTTGCTTTTGAGGAGCTCTATATTGAAACTGAATTATCTCTGTGATTTCGGATCTTCAATATTTTAAAATTTTCTCTGAAGTAGCCCTCTGAATCTTCTTTCAAATTCCATAGGTCTGACCTGATTTGGGTTCTTCAAGGCAAAGTTATGCCCAATCTCCCATGATGACCTAATTATGGACTGGTTCAGTAGAAGGAACTTGTATGACTTGCCACATGTCACTATTTCATCCTTTGGCTCTAAAATTGATATACCAAAAATTACAGTCTATGTACTTGCAGTCGCTTTTACAAAATCCAAATCCAAGAGTCAGAGAGAGAGTTATGATGTTTTTCACACGGTCACCTATTTGAGATGCAATTCAGGAGCCTAAAACAATCCTAACTTCCACAGATCATATCTCCCAAAATATTATGAACCAAGATCTGAAATATTTACAGGTGGTTCCTCAGGATCTCGGCTTCGCACTGTAAAAATTTCAGCTTCTGAAACTTTATATACGAAAATTCATAACAAATATTCCATGATGACCTGTTTTAGTTGAAATTCGGGAGCCTGAAAAAACTCTAAATTCCCCAGATCATATCTCCTAGAATATTGTGAAACAAGATCTAAAATTTTTATAGAAGGTTCCTCAGGATTTTGGCTTTGCGCTGTACAAATTTTAGCTTTTGAACCTTCATATAAAAAAATTTATTGTGAAATTCCACAATGACCTATTTGGAGTAGCGAAACCCTAGAATCCAAAGCTCTAATACCAAATGTTATGAAACTAGTTCCAAAAATAGAATAAAAGAGAGATCAACGCCTTACAAATCAGCCACTTCGAGGGGGAAACCTCCAATACATTACATAAATGAACAATTCTTTGATGATACAAATGACCAAAACCTCCTTCTATATATAGGGGTCCATGGGCCCACAATATAATCCTAGCTGACCTAACAATAACAATGTAAGGGCACAATAATAACAATATTGGAGTTACAGGGGTACAAAAATAACAATAATGGGGCTATAATAATAACAATAAGGGACTAAACTAGTAATATAGGGACCTAAAAAAATTACTCTGAAAGAGGAAACCAATGGGGTGCAGTTGGGTGCTGTAGGTGGAAGGAATTCTTGAGATGGGCTGAACACAAGGGAATACTTCACATACTAGCTTGGGACTGGACTTGGAGAGAGGTTTTGAGGTAGGCAAGGGGACCAAACTGGTCACTGTCACCACTATGCTGGTAGCTGGAAGCTCGGGGGATATTCAAAAGTGATCGTTGATCTCATTGGAAAATTGGAGGGTACTATTCTAGTTGGATTCTCTGATCAAATTTCTAGTTGAAAAACAAAAAATAAGTAACCCTAGAATGTGTAATATACTAATTCTGTGATTATTTTATTTAACTATGTATTGAAATTATTTAAATTGTACATGCAATATAATACGTGGTAAAAGAATAGAATGTTTTCTTAGTGTTGTAGATGTGGAGCTGAAACAATTTAATTGTACAGTGCAGGAATAACAAGAGGTTACAACGAAGTTAGAGAAAAACTATAACGAAAACTAGAGTATACATGATTGGTGAAGTTAAAGAAAATAAACAGGAAAGATCTAAGTTGTTGGAGAAATCGGTTAATTTCGGACTTGGGGTGACCCTAGTCGGAAAGTCCGATGTGGGAATAAAGATTTGAATAAACTTTGAGTGAATAGAAAAGAAGACTGAGTTTTAGTTTCAAAACTCTCATTGGAATAGCATACTGAATCTCAATGATAAATTAATTTAAGGTAAGTCGGCCTTACATGCTTGCAAATAAATATTATACAGTTATAAGGGTTTGGAGTAGGTAAGTAACTCCTTCATACCTTACTGTTCATAAGAAATAAGTTTTGACAAGAAAATAATCTAAAAGAAATAGAGAACATATTCAGAGATTTTCTCTATGCTATAAACATGCCATACAAATAATTTACAATTAAGTATAGAAACTTGTAACAACTCAAGGCGCTAAGCTACTGGTTGTAACAACCAAAATCTTCGACTGGAGTTACGGCTAGAGTAGTCCTAAAAGCACTGGTACAATGGAAACTAAAATGAATAACTTAAACTACTACATAGTATAATTTCATATTGTAAGAGTGTGTTGAAGGTTGGAAGGTGACTTCCTCAACATTAGGGATTCCACTTGTTCGGGAGCTTAAAACAATTCCTTCTCCATTGAAAATGGTGGGTCTGACTTGGGATAAAGGGAACAATTTCCTGTATAAAGATATTTTATATAACAAAATAAATGAAATCAACACTATCGGGGTGATTTATCTATAAATAAAAACTAATCTAACTACTTCTCGAGATTGGATTCATCATTAGGGGAATTTTGAGGTCTAAAATGGGCCTCATAAGAAAAATGTACAACAAAAATAAACTTTATAACAACCAATAGGATTCAAGATGATGATGTCATCCATAATGGATGATTCACCATTTTTGGAGTAAAAAAGTAAAAATATTAAAATAAAATAAAATAATAAAACTACTTTTTCAACTCGTATTTTAAACTTATCTCCCAAATTTTTTACTCAAATTTCGAGCGGGAGTACTCGTTGGATGCGGAATTTAATTCCTCATCCAAGGAGTACCCATGTTGCATACTTTCGATGAACTTTTCTACACGAAAAATGAGAAATACATAAAAAATGTGATTGTAATCACGTTTTTTTTATGTATTTCTCATTTTTCGTGTAGTAGGACCCATCTAAAGTATGCAACATGGGTACTCCTTGGATGGGGAATTAAATTCTGCATCCAACGAGTACTCCCACTCGAAATTTGAGTAAAAATTTTGGGAGATAAGTTGAAAATATGAATTGAAAAAATAATTTTTTCATTTTTCCCTCTAAAATTTGATGATGTCATCAAATCTTATTAGATTTTTTCCACTATTATTTTATAATTTCCTTAGGAGGCCCATTTTAGACCTCAAAATTCCCCTAATGTTATATGATTAAGGCATAGGATTTCACAAGCATGAACTAATATAGATCATTGCATGATTAATGAATATGAGCGCATTTAAGAAACTAAATCAATTTAATTGATTTAGTTGGTGAAGAACATTAATCATATAAAAGATCTCTAAGTCTCACATCTAACAACATATCGTTCAATATATTATATCAATAGTAATAAGAACATATATTACTTCAACTCTTATCAGAATGAAACTAATAGAAAGAATAAGTTCGCCAAAATTTCAGAAACATAAAACAATCAATACACAAATAATAGTACCTGCTGCATCATAGCTTTAGATGTGAAAAGATAGCTTCAAGGTTCAGATTTTCAATTAAATAACTTTCGTTCAAACAATAGTGTAAGTTCCAAAAGTATTCTTCTCAAAATTTTGGGCCCCTTTCTAAATGCATGAAAGGGGTTTAAATACTAATTAACATTACAAAAATAGAAGACTTATAAAATAAGTCTTATAATATTACTCTAAACTATAAAACGATAAACTATGAAAATAAATTGCATAAGTTGTAACAGTCTATGACTATTTCCCAGATTCACTCTCTAGCTAATCTTTGAGCTGGAATGCTTTGATCATATGTTCAAGTTGGGGGGGATGAATTGGCTGCATTATCATCTGTCACGTGAATACTATGACATTCATTGTCGGAATAAGCTAAGTTGCTGCATTGGAGAGGCACCTCAACATTATCAATTGGTTATGAGGCTTAATCAACAAGTACCAGTAAATATCCATATTTAACCTTGTCATATTTTCTATGTCAAGATATTTTATGTTTGATGTATCTTGCCAGGATTGCTTTAGGAAACTGATATTTGGCAGGGTGTCTTTTGATGCTTCATGAATCAGGTTGGCTTGCTGAATAGAATCTTTTATATACTCAGAGATGTTGGAAGATAAATTCTTAGCTCTGATAACAGCTAATTCAGCGCTCTTCATTTTAATATCCCAATCTCCAAATATTATATATTTAATTGATTCTTAAAGACGAGGGAGATCGATCGCTCTACCATGTGCAGTGTCTTGCCAATCTATGTATTTTGACACCTTGTCATCAATTTCTTCATAATAAGTTCACAGATTGGAAATCTAAGTAACTAATTGATCACTGGTTTTAAATTGCTCTTGAATTTTATTATACTTCTGATAGAAAATTTCTTGTTGTGTTGCCACTAATGCCTCCAACTCTCTTACTTCTTTCTTTGCTTCATTGATTTCGGGCTTTTCCTGGAGCTTTTCAATCTTTTGGGGCATTTGATGAATTATTTGATATTTTTCTTTAATTTCATTTTCAATTTTGAGTTTGAGACCTTCAAGTTGTTGTTGCAGATTATTAATGCTTGACTAAAACTCCTGCTCGATTCTTTACTTTTCATCAGAGAAAACTTGCTCTCTGGTCTTTTTCTATAATCAATGATTCAACCTCTGTTTCCTTATCAAATTTTGAATTTGCATAATCACCTACTAATTGAGATAATCTATTAAGCTCTTTCCCTGGAGACGATTGAGTTCCTTTCCAAAGGACTCGCATTAGTGTTGAATCTATAGGCAGTTCTGGAGATTCTTCCATATTTCGCTTCTTCTTTTACCTAGTCATGACATATTTCTGTCTTGGACTATAAAACACATCCAATGGAGGTATCTCTTCAAATTTTAGGACTATTTTAGTAGTCGGAAAATCTGGGATGGTTTCCATATCTTGGGCTGGTGTTTCTTCTGGTTTCTCCTCTATAACATTGTGTCCTTGGATCTAGCTTTGCTCAAGAATAATTTTGGAAACCTCTACAGTGAATGTGGTTTCTCTGATTTCTTCCTGATTCTTGGAGTTATCTATATCATCATAAAAATGCTACATACTTGGCTCACATGTATGATTTATGGAACTTGTAGCACCCACAATAGGCATGGTTTCTGAATGAATGTCATTTTGAATGGTAGGGGTATTAGTCTCTGACAGTGCTTTCTCGAAATCTCTCTAATTTTGGATGAATTTAGCATCCTATTGAAAATTAGTGATTTCTTCTTCTTGAACTGGTACTGGTACTTGAGAATTCATTGCAACTATAACATGTTCTGCCTTCAGCTTTGGTCTGTGAAACAAATAATCTAGAAAATGAGCATTTCTCTATTCTCGATACACTTTGAATCTTAACAAATATTTCAGGCTGAACCTTTCGGGTGATTTTTGTTGAACTGTTGAAAATTCGTGAATTGATACAAACATATCGTCAAATCTGTCAGGATCGCTTGGAAATGCTCGCAGCTTAACCGAATTCATTATCTCTCTAGCAATACTATAGGAATCATAACTTCTATTGGGTAACACTGGAAAATTGAAAGGTTTTAATTGATCAATTTCAAGACAAGCATGCTTGAAATTTTCTAAGGCATACGAACCACAGGAAAAAGAAAACGTTGGCCAAACGGTATTTTTGGCATATTTCAGGATTTTATTCAAACCATTACCATCTGTTTGATAAACAATTTTTTGGCCAACAATTTGTCTAGTATATACAAGGGTAGGACAAGAGGATGGGCATAACTTCCAAAAATACGAGTATATGTAAAATTCTCTTCACCAAACCACCTACCTACAGACTTAAGGTTGTTTTGGCTTCGGGGGTGACTCTAGGGATTTTTGTTTCGAAAATGACTTGGAAGACCGGGAGCATTATGTCATTTCATATTATGAACATGTGAGAATGATATTTTGACCCCCACAAGAAATATAACTATACGTAGATGGCGATTTCAACTTCTCTAGTCCATTTCCATCCTAATGATGAAAATTCAAAGGAAAAACAAATTGTGTCTAAGATATAGGAACTCATATAAAAAGGAGAGACTGCATTGGGTGGGGCATTTCAATTTTCTCTATAGGCTGTGATAAATCTGATCAAATTATCAAAAAGAATAGTAGCCCAATATAGAATATAGCCATCAGAGGATGCTTCTATCAAGGGTGTCCAAGTCTCTTTAAATTTGGTTGTATTTACAGATCCAAAGAGACAACACATCCTTGTAGCTATATGAGAGAATGGTCTTTTAAGAGAGATGACTAAATACATATCCTTATCGTCGCGCTTATGCCGGTTGGGGTCATTTCTCCATTCTATAATTACAGTCGCAGGATGGTCATTCTCGTGCATGAACTCTTGAACAAATTTGGCGTCATATCTCTTATGGGGTTCTGGTAGTTTATACATATTCTTCAAATCTGACGGCCTAAGAGAGGCAATGACAGTTCTTCTTTGAGTAGCGAATTGCCTATCTCTGATATCTACATTGTCCAACACCCATTTCACTAAGTCAGTGTATGGCAGCATCTTAGGACAAGCAACAATTCTGTGAAGAAATGAATTAGCAGTGTCTGTCCATGATTCTTAATCATTGGAAAAAGTATCATCGCCCACAAATTTTCTATCCAGAATTAATTGCGGTTTCTTTTCTCGAACAACTGATATATCCCTTCCTAGCTTGAAGAACCAATTTCTGGATTTCATGTAGTATCTAAGATTAGGGGAGCCATTTCGTTGTTTTTCTCTTGTTGTATGATTAACAGTGATTGGGTGGTGGATTTCCTTCGTGCTTTAGTCAGCCTTGACATAATTTTATGCCTAATTGTTTAGATTTACCATGTTGAAAAGAAAACTAGATAGGATAGGATGAAATCACTTCGAACGATATTAATTTTCCTGTCAACTTAACTCATGCATAATGGGAAATCCTTGGTATTAATTTTTGAAATAATTACAAATCTATTATAAACCTTGATATCACAAAACACCTAAATTAACATTAAATTGACAAGCATGGGTTCATGTGATTTTGACTGATTTCATCACATCAGGATTTGTTGATTGATGATTTTGGTTGTTGGCGATTTATAATGATTGGAAGCCATCTGTGAAACGCGAAGTGCGACATTGCGATGTTTTGAGACGGGATACAATATCGACATCTATCATATGACAGTTTGTGATGTCAGCATTTGTTGAGTGACAGCTTTGCTACTTCGCATTTTGGCATTTCGCAATTGTAACTTCACTACTTGGATTTCAACATTGCGCTATTTCGGAGGTTCGTTTTTTGAAATTTCGCTGATGTTTTCCCTCTGATTTTACGCTTTTTGGGTTTAAGGGTTCTTTTAGGCGTTTTTCTTATTTTTTTAAAGCTTAATCTAATAAAATCCTATCTTTATGTCTTATTTCTAAAATAAACTTTAACCTAAAAATTTTAAAGAGTCTCCATTATCCTTTCTAATCTATTTTACTTAGATAGTGGGGAGTCGTTGTAATACTAACACAATGCATATAAAAAAAAGTTATCAAAATGGCATTAAAAAACCATAAACTATGGCTTATGATTGAAGTATTTTTACTTACAAATTTATTAAATAGTGGAGGTGTAATTTTTTTAATGTGAAATATATTTTTCATTATACATTGAATTTAAATTTTAATTTACTAGCAATTTTTTAATTTTCTTATGTTATAATAATTTTGATATGTATAATTTATTAGTTTATATCTATATATATATATATATATATATATATATATATATATATATATATATATATATATATATATATATATATATATATATATTAAGTAAAAGAATTTATATTTAAAAGAGATTTATATATTTATGTATGTATATGTTTTAAAGGATTTTTTTCTTTTACATGAAATACCACAAAAAGAATTAATTAATTTATATTTAATTCTATTACTTTTCACAATATATAATTAAAAATCATATACAAACTTATTAAATTTAATATTTTTATATGTGGGAATTATATATATATATATATATATATATATATATATATATATATATATAGCTAAAAATAAATTTGCATTTTATAATATAAATTGAATTTTTCAATTCAAGCACACGGAGAGAGCTCAATTAGTAATGCAAATCATTAGATCCAAAATTCAAATCCATACATGGTTCCAACCAACATGAATAACAAAAATTAAGTAATTATATACATAAAGATATGAAACTTGCACATAGAGGAACATTTTAGGACTATATGAAGGGAATCCATAACTTGGAGTTGAGACATGTCCCTTCTAAAATAAAAATGAAATACTCTATAAATAAAAAAAAACAACTTCCACTCTAATAAAAATAAAAAATAATATATATATTTTTGTTATTTTTATTATAATATAATGTCAACAATACCACTCTCATTCTTGTTAGTGGTTGATATTGCATTCCAGTATGAAAGACACTTTTTATTCTCAATCTCAACCATAAATAATATATTTGTATGTACATGTGAAGCAACATAACTTTATATTAGCTTTCTATAGAATAAAGTTGTTATAGGACAATTTGGGCATCATTCCCAATGACCTAGTTAACTGGGCATCGTCTCCAGGACCAATGACTAAGGGTCTATCATTCCCTATCATTTTAGTCTCTACATGCCCTAAGACAAGAACAAGACAAATCAAACATGACTTTCATCAAGCAAAGGTTTCCAAGGTTTGAAGCTTATTATATAACATATGAGAGCTCACCAACGTTGCCTCTAAGGGGACTAAGTGCGTTTCATATGCAGGTAGCCCCATGCAAGGCTGCTCTGCAAAGCACTTCCCAACATTCACAAGTGCGTTGGTCACATTGGAAGCGAAATTCTCATTGTTCCGGAATCTCCACTTGGCCAGTGCCTTCTAGAAGAGTTCACATGTGTCAAGCTTCGAATCCAAGTGTTCATTTGACATCTACAAGATTAGGAACATGTCTTGCCTATTATTGGAAAGTCATTGATTGCAAAACAACCTTCAGCTCCTCTATAAATTGAGCACAAATATGAGTGTTTGATAAGGAAGAATTTGAGTAGAGAAATGTTGGTGGATTTTCAATTGAGAGTTAGATTTGTGTAACAGCTGTTGGAGAGATTTATAGTGTGATGAGGCTAAGGATCGTTGCTGGAGATGGCCATCAAATCAATCATTGGGTTGTAACCTCTCCTTCTATCATCAATAAAGAATACAACTTATTTTTCCCTATATGCATCTGTATTGGCTTTGATTTTCCATATTGTAAGATCTTAGTTGATGTATATGGTTTATGCTTTACTAATTTAGCTAACTAACTTGAATAGACATCTGTATTATTGCTATCTTCTGATGTTTTAGTGTTCTTTCTTACAGGAAGCATTTTGCCCACAAACCGCTTGAATTTGAAGCTACAATGGAAGCGACAGAAGGAGCCATTTAGAAGCACTTGGATTACAAGTAAGCCTATAATCCTTTCTGTGCATCTGTTCTAAGTTAGGAGAAGTAGTCATATAGTCTTTAATCTGTTGTTCTAGACTATCACTTGTCTAGGGAAGTGTGTTTTATCCATAATTCACAATTTTTTCCAACAAAATTAAATAAAAATAATAATCTTATATTTTTACTCTTGAGAAGAAGATATGTCATTCTTTACTTTTCAAAAACATTTCAATACATAACAAAACAAAACTATTTAAACATCCATATTAATTAATTTATTTCGATATCAATTTCATATACATGTATAAAGGAAAAAATATATTTTAATGTAATAAAAATATAATATATATATTATAGAAATATTTCCAAATTAAAATAATTTATATTTAAAAGGGATTTATATTTTTATGCATGTATATATTTTAATGAAAATTAAGATTGAGATTTTTTTCTTTTATACAGAATACTTGAATGAAAGGGTTACGTAATTACCAGACACAAAAAATATTAATTTATTTGTATTCAACCATAAAATTTTTCATAATATATAATTAAAAATCATATAAAAACTTACTAAATTTAATTAATAAAAATATAATTAAAAATTAGAATGTTTTTATATGTGAAAATGTTAAATATATATGTATATAAAATATTCATATTACCTAAAATTAAATTTATATTTTATGATATAAATTGAATTTACCAATTGAGGCACCCAAGGAGAGCTCAATGGTCATGTAAATCATTAGATTCAAAGTTCAGATCCGCAGAGTGTTCTAATCAACATGAAAAAAAATGAAGAAAAAAATTGGGTGATTGATATTAGTAATCATTATATTTCATAACTTCTTATTTAAATTATGTAACTATACACATAGAGATATGAAACTTGCATCAAAAGGAGCACTCTATGACTATATGAGGGAAACCAATAACTTAGAGTTCACACATGTCCTTTCTAAAATAAAATTGAAATACTTTATAAATAAAAAACAACTTCGACCCTAATAGAAAATAAAAATGAATATATATTGTTACTTTTAATTATAGTATAATGTCACTCTCATTCTTTTTGGCCATAAATAATATATTTGTGTCCATGTGAAGCAACACAATTTTATATTAGTTTTCTCTAAAAACAAAGTAAATAAAATAAAAATCTTATTATTTTATTTTTGAGAGGAAGATGTGTCATTATTTATTTTTCAAAAACATTTCATTACGTGCCTAAACTAAAATATTTAAATATCCATTTAAATTAATTTATTTCAATATCAATTTCATATACATGTATAGAGAGAAAAATATATTTTAATGTTACGATGTAATAAAACATTTCAATGTTCAAAGTATATATATATATATATATATATATATATATATATATATATATATATATATATATATATATATATATATATATAACGTTTCAATGTAGAAAGACAAAAAATAATTGAAAGTAAGAAAATTCATTGTGAAATGTGTAATTAATTAAATTCTTGATATAAATTTAATATGTGGTATTTAAAAAATATTAATAATGATAAAAAAATTCATTGTAAATTATAAATAAAATATTTCACTATGTTGTGTTAAGTAATTTTTTATTACTAAACTGTATTTAAAAATATATGAATAACAAAAAACATTTCAAAGTGGACAATGTGGTCCATAAATAAAATATTTCTATGTCAAATATGTATATATTTAATGAGCAAAATATTTCTACCATATATTGGATGTAAGATACCTATGCAGGTTTCTATTGTCTTTGGGCTAAGACATCCCAATATCATCCAGTTGACACCTTTTAAAAAGTTAATACCTTGGATGCCAATTATAACAAAGGTTGAAGCATTGTGGACATAAGTAGATGAAGGACATTGATATATGATAAAATAGGTATTTATAGTGAACGATAAGCACCATGAGCATCATGTTCCATGCTTTAATTTGCTTTTACAAAATTATGTAACTATATACATAGAGATATGAAACGTGCACCAAGAGGAGCATTATGTAACTATATGAGGGAAACTAGTGACTTGGAGTTGACACATGTCTCTTCTAAAATAAAAATGAAATACTCTATAAATAAAAAAAACAACTTCGAATCTAATGGAAAATAAAAATGAATATATATTTGTTGTTACCACTCTCATTCTTGTGAGTGGTTGATATTTCAATCCAGAATGAAGGACATGTTTTACTCTCAATCATAACCACAAATAATATATTTGTCTTTGTTCTTGATATTTGTTGTTACCACTCTCATTCTTGTGAGTGGTTGATATTGCAATCCTGAATTAAGGACTTGTTTTACTCTCAATCTCAACCACAAATAATATATTTGTCTTTCCATGTGAAACAACATAATTTTATATTATTTTTCTATAAAAACAAAGTGAAAAAAATAAAAATAATCTTTCTTTTTTTTCTTTTGAGAGGAAGATGTGTCATTCTTTACTTTTCAAAAACATTTCAATACATGACTAAGCCAAACTATTTAAACATACATGTTAATTAATTTATTTCAATATCAATTTCATATACATGTATAGAGAGAAAAATATATTTTAATGTTAACAATGTAATAAAACATTACAATGTTCAAAGACAAAGAATAATTGAAAGTAAGAAAATTCATTGGGAAATATGTAATTAATTCAATTATTGATATAAATTTAATACGTGGCATTTAAAAAATATTAATAGTGATAAAAAAATTCATTGTGAATTATAAATAAAATATTACACTATGTAGTGTTAAGTAATTTTTTATTAATGAAGTTTATTTAAAAATATATGAATAACAAAAAAAACATTTCAAAGTGGACAATGTGGTCCATAAATAAAATATGTCTATGTCAACTATGTATATATTTATGAAGGCATGTATATTTTGAAATAGGGTTTCTACAATTTTAATTTAATCATTAGTAATTATTGGGTGGATGGCTCTAGGGGCTATCTATTTCTAGTTTCCTAGATGCATGCACCACAAAAGAAAGAAGAGAACTATTTCACCTTGTTCAAAGGTGTCCCTTTGTTTGGAAATTATGATTTCCAAAAAGTTAATAATTTGTGACCTCTTTTCACCTGTACACAATAGTAGTTGTTTAATGGAAATAATATTTCTACCATATATTGGATGAAGATACCTATGTAGGTTTCTACTATCTTTGGGCCGGGCCAACCCAATATCGGCCAACCCAATATCATCCTGTTCATACCTTTTAAAAAGTTAATACCTTAGATGCCAATTATAAAAAAGGTCGAAGCATCATGGACATAAGCATATGAAGGACATTGATATATGATGAAATGGGTACATTATCGTGAACCATCAACACCATCAACATCATTTTCCATGCTTGAATTTGCTTTTTGTAAATTACAAGAAAGGATAGAAGCATGAATTTTGAAAATGCTTTAAAATTGGATGTTAATTAAGCTCTGAAAGAGAATTTTTCAAAACTCTCAAAATGATAAACTAATGTGGAAGAGAAAAGTGCCTTTTAAATTTGTTATTGATATATTATTTCTGCTTAATGACTATTTTTTTTTTTTCTAAATTGGACTAATTCTATTAATGAAAACATAGTGTAGAGGTCGAAACTTGCCTTCGGAATTTCTATTCTAGCCAATTCCGGAGGGAGTAGGGGTCAAAGATACAAAAAAATGACCACCCTAGATGGGGAAACCGGTCTAAAAATCGCTGCCCTTAGTGGGGAAACCAGCATTATCCAGAAACGACCAAGATTTTGACAAATTGTTCAGGAAATACATAATAACAGAGAAATTAATCAGAATCGAGAGAAGAAACCTCTCATTTCTGTGGCTGAGTATCATGCTAAGTGTCATGCAGTTGTGGTGGTGGATCCTCAACGATAAGACACATGTTTTCATTTACAGAGTCATAAGCTTTCTTCGAGTGATGGGCGGCGGGTTCTGGCATGGTAGCAATGTGCACAAGGCTGGCACTGCCCTTTCTCCTTTCACCACCCGACCATTCAGGACTTCCACTACCACTGCCTTCGTTGTTGGAGGAGTGAGTTTCAGGCTTGACCGATAAAGCTTAGGATTTCCATGAGAGTTGTGGTGGCACTAGAGTGAATGTGGATTTCTGTGGTCGCTTTCTGGAACCTGTCCCCACAGAGCTTGAAGGCACTTCCTGAAAGTTGACGGTGATTGTGGTTGTAAGTCGAGGTCTACCCATGGAACAATCATAGTGGAATTGGGTAGAATTTTCTTCAGGAGGCGGGGAGCGACTGTCAGAGTGAATGGATATGGGCGGCCGCGAGGACTGACCCCTTCCTCTACCACGACGGAAATGCATTCGATGCCTTCGCGACATGCTGGAGCTAGAAGAGGCGTGAGGGAGGCTAGCAAGTGGAGGCGAGGAGGCTGAGTGAGATATGGGGCCAGCAAGCTGAAGCTGCGAGATGGAATGAGAGCAGGTGCGAATGAGCATCGGTGCAAACCTAAAATGGAGGTCGCAATGCGTCTCTGTGGGCGAGCAAGAGCTTAGAGCCTAGACAACAAAGAGACAAATGTGGCAAGAGGAGAACGACAACGATGGAGGATGTGGGGCCACTAAGAAAATCTCAGGGCCACGTACCAGATGAGCATTAAGACTGAGAGCAGAGACAATTAAGGTGGTCTGAGGTGAGCAAATAGAGTAGTTAAATGCTACTGGACAGGCCCCATGCATGGCCATGTGGCATGCAATGGGCCTGCCACCTCCAACCTTCGTTCAAACACCCGCATCCAGGGGCTTAATGACTATTATTATTGATAGAATTTCTTCCACTTTTTCTTTTTGGTGGATGCAATATGCTAAGGGTATTGAAGCCTTGATCACTAATCCACTTATGCCCATATCAGAGTGCCACTATTCATGAGGAAGCAATGTTGGCAATAAGAGCTCGTGCATATGCAACAGGTGTAGAATTTAGAAAATACATGGAGGAATTCTACCTATATTTAGAGACGGGTCTCCAAAACTTTGAAGAATACTAGGTAACTATGATTTAAATAAATTTAGATGTGACGATCATTAATAATTATAACCAACAATTAAAATATGTGATAATGGTGGTGAAATTAGAACTTATTTAAAGTGTTAAATCAATCTAGTATGTTCATAAATATTACAAGTTTTGTGGATGTTAATTTGTAATTATAATTAGCAATTAAATGTATGCAAAATTGAGGGGAAAACAGTCTATTTAAATGATTTAATTTATTGGTTGAGCCTAACTTACTGTTTAAATTACTTTTGGGGAGTATGTAAGAATGTGAAAAATCCTAAAGAACGCATAATCTCTCGAGCCAATTTTCAAGTTGGTATCGTCAAAGGAGAATTGTCTCTCTAAAGTAAGTTGCATATAGTATGTTAATGGAAATGAGATTTAGGATGTGTGCTTAAGGTTGTGTAATTTCGAGTCTGGCGAGTTGGAAATACAACTTGAATGGGTCGATGCTCCTAATGGATATGAGGGGCATGTATGTAGACTATATTTTATACCTCTAATTTGATTCTAGTAGAGTTTTCTTGCGGTGAAGGGTTGTATTTAATATCATAAGTTTTTACCTATTACTTTATGAGGTTTTGGATTTCCTCATTATAACTGAAGATTGTATATATTAGAAACATCAAAAGAAATATTACACTAAATAATTTTGTAGTTTAAGAAAAGTTTATTCATTGAGGGAAGATGTGAGAATCTGAAGTTATTATTATTATGGTCTAGAAGAATAGTTAGATTGTAGTTTTAACATAATTTATTTTTTATCACATCACAGTTAAGTCTTTAAAAAAAAAGTATGTGGTTAATTCTAAGGAAAAATAATTGTAACAAACTTTGGTCATTATCAAGGCTTAATATATGCTTGACCACATCTCCTTTGGACATACAAGTGTCATTTAACAGAGTTGTGATTTACAAGTTCAAATATATTTACAATATGATCTATGATTAGATGTTGAATTCTTGTAATAGTATTTAAATACAATTTGTTTTGCTTACAAGAAACGCGTAGCACTTTGATATGGTTCATGTGTGAGATTTACTAGATCAATCAATTAGGATGAAGCTTGGTGCTCTGTAGCTTGACAAGTGAAGGAAGCTTTCTCATAGAAGTTGTTCATATATTTGGAGATGAAGTCTGATGAGCATAGATGGATAAATGCCATTAGTTTTTATTCCTTCACCAAGAACCACCCAATATTTAGCCAAAGTAGGCATGAAACTCAATGGATAAATGCCATTAGTTTTTATTCATTCACCAAGAACCACCCAATATTTAGCCAGAGTAGGCATGAAACTCATAGGACGTGTCACTCTGGGAATATTTTATGGGGTCCAAAGATGATGTGATTTCTCCCTCCCTTACTTACATGGCAAGTACTTTAAATGTTACACCTTGTGGGTCTTTATTGGATATGAGGGGCATGTATGTAGACTATATTTTGTACCTGTAATTTGATTCTAGTAGAGTTTCCTTGTGGTGAAGGGTTGAATTTAATATCATAAGCTTTTACCTATTACTTTCTGAGGTTTTGGATTTCCTCATTATAGATGAAGATTGTATATATTAGAAAAATCAAAAGAAATATTACACCGAATACTTGTGTAGTTTAAGACAAGTTTATTCATTGAGGGAATATGTGAGAATCTGAAGTTATTATTATTATGGTTTAGAAGAATAGTTAGAACATTGTTACCGATGAAATAGGTAACCGCACTGTTACCTACTTTTTTTTGGTAGCATAAAAAGCACCCGATTTTGAAAAGTGGTGATGCAGAATCACCTTCTTCTTTTTTTTTAGCACATTTTTAACACTCTAATATTTTTATTTATGAAGTATGAATATTTGTTTTAAAATGTTAGTGATTTTCATGTTAATTTTGAAACGTATTGATGCAGCATCAACTTTTTTTTTTTTAGAACGGTGATTTTCACGCTAATTTTGAAACGTATGATGCAGCATCAATTTTTTTTTTTAGAGTGGTGATTTTCATGTTGGTAATAAAACAAAAAACTTAGATAAAAAAATATATATAAAAACAATAAAAATGTAAAAAAAAAACAAAATTAACTCGTAAAAATAAAAAATTTAAACAAAAAAAAAACAAAAATATTCGAAAATTATATCAAAAGAAATGACAAAAAAATAAAATACAAAAAAGAAAAACTAAATTTAAAAATTTAAATTAAAAAAATAATAATAATAAGAAAACAAAAATACAAAAATACAAAAAAAAAATCATTAAAAATAAAATAAAAAAAGAAAAAAACCACGTGCAAATAATTTTAAAAAAAAATCCATAAATTTACTGTTTTTTTTTAAATGAAACAATTTATAAATTTTAAAAATGAAAAACTAAATAAACTAAAATATTAAAAAAATATATATTAATTAACTTAAAATTTAATAAATATATTTTAAATTTAAAAAAATAATTAATCTAAAATATTAAATTTAAAAACAAAATTTAAAAAAAAAAAACAAAAACAAAAAAAATTAAAACAAATTAAATTTAAAATAAAAAATTTGAATTAAAAAAAAATAACTTTAAATTTTTTGAATCTAAAAAAAAATCAAATTAAAAAAAAAAAAAAAAAAAAATATATATATATATATATATTGATCGTAGTGGTGCCGCCAATCAGCCTCCCGTCCAAGTGGCGGCGGAGGCCGGCAGAGAGGTTGCATGCAGCCCTCCACCCGCCCAACGGCCGGCCTCCGCCGCCACCTGGGCAGGAGGCCGATTTCGAGAATCGCCCTCCCGTCGCGGGAGGCCGATTTCAGGAATCGCCCTCCCGCGGCGAGAGGCCGATTCTGGGAATCGCCCTCCCGCGGCGAGAGGCCGATTCTGGGAATCGCCCTCCCGCCGCAGGAGGCCGATTCCGGAAATCGCCCTCCCGCGGTGGGAGGCCGATTCTGGGAATCGCCCGCCCTCCCACGGCGAGAGGCCGATTCCGGGAATCGCCCTTCTGCGGCGAGAGGGCGATTCTCGGAATCGGCCTCAGGGCGATTCCCAGAATCGACCTCTCACCGCGGGAGGGCGATTCCTGGAATCGGCCCCAGGGCGATTCCCGGAATCGGCCTCCGCCGCCACCTGGGTGGGAGGTCAATTGGCGACGCCACCACGACCAAAAAATTCCTTTTTTTATTTTTTTTTATTTTTAATATTTATTTTTTTTTAATTTCAAAAAATTTAATTTAATTTTTTTATTTGAAATTTAATTTGTTTTAATTTTTTTTTGTTTTTTTTGTTTTTTTTTTATTTTTATTTTTTTAATTTTTTTTGTTTTTAATTTTTTTTTTTTCTAAATTTCGTTAATAATTTTTATTAAATTTTGTATTTTTTTTTCATTTTTTTTTATTATTATAAAATTTTATGTTTAGTTTTTTCATTTAAATTTTTAAAATTTAGTAAATTTAGTATTTTTTTTTTTAATTTATTTGAATTTAATATTTTTTTTATTTTTTTATTTTATTATTATTATTTTTTTAATTACATAAAATTTTTATATTTTATATTTATTTCAATTAAAATTGTGTATTTAAAATTAGATTTTTTTTTAATTAAACTTAATATTTTCAAATTAATTTGTTTTTTATTTAATATTTTTTTTTAATTTTTCGATTTTAATTGGTTTTTAAAGTATTTTAACTTTTTATTTTAACAATGTTTTTTTTTTCTTTTTTTCTTTATATTTAATATTTATTTTTTATTTCAAAATTTATTTGTTTATTCATTTATTTATTAGAATTTAATATTTTTTTTTTAATTTAATTTGTTGTTTTAATATTAACATTTTTTTAATTTAATAAAATCTAATATATATATATACATTTAAATTTATATATATATATATATATATATATATATATATATATATATATATATATATATATATATATATATATATATATATATATATATATATATATATATATATATATATATATATATATATATATATATATATATATAATTTTTTTTTAAGTTTTAATTTTATTAAAATTTAATATATTTCTTTAAATTTAATTTTTTTATTTTAAAATTTAATTTTTTATTTTTTAATTTAACAAAAATTCTCTTTTTCTTTTTTAAACTTAATTTCTATATTTTATTTTTTATAATTTCTTTCTTTTTTAACTTGTTTTTTTTTTAATTTAATATTTTTATTTTTTTTCTTTTTCTTTTTTTTTTTTTTTCTATATTTTTTGAAATTTTAATCTTTAAATTTATTTTTTTCCCCCTTAAATTTTAGGTTTTTTTTTAATATTTGAATTAAAATTTTTATTTTGTTTTTATTTTTATTTTTTTATTCCTATATATTTTTAAATTTTAAGCTTTAAAATGTTTTTATTTTTTAAATTTATTTTTTTTCTTAAATTTTAGGTTTTTTTAATGTTTGAATTTTGAAAATTTAAAAATATTATTTCTATTTTTAAAAATGTCAAAAATATGACACAAATTTTTTTTTTGTTATTCCAGCATCAACTGGTTTTGTTTTGAGGGTGCTTTTTCAATCCTTTTTTCAAGAAACAATTTTATTTTAAGCATAATTTTATAAAATGTTGAAATTTGACCTTAAAAATAAAACCAAGTGCGTTCTGGAATACATTTTTTTTTGTTTTGGGGGTGTTTTTTCATGTTTTTTGAGTATTTTTGGGCTAGAGTTCCCGTTTTGAGGTCAAGTTACCTATTTCATCGATAACAGTGTTTTAGATTGTAGTTTTAACATAATTTATTTTTTATCACATCATAGTTAAGTCTATTAAAAAAAATATGCCGTTAATTCTAAGGAAAATTAATTGTAACAAATTTTGGTCATTATCAAGGCTTAATATATGCTTGACCACATCTCCTTTGGACATACAAGTGTCTTTTAATAGAGTTGTGATTTACAAGTTCAAATATATTTACAACATGATCTATGATTAGATGTTGAATTCTTGTAATAGTATTTAAATACAATTTGTTTTTCTTACAAGAAATGCATAACACTTTGATATGGTTCATGTGTGAGATTTACTAGATCAATAAATTAGGATGAAGCCTAGTGCTCTGTAGCTTGACATGTGAAGGAAGCTTTCTCATAGAAGTTGTTCATATATTTGGAGATGAAGTTTGATGAGCATAAATGGATAAATGCCATTAGTTTTTATTCTCTCACCAAGAACCAACCAATATTTAGCCAGAGTAGGCATGAAACTCAATGGATAAATGCCATTAGTTTTTATTCATTCACCAAGAACCACCTAATATTTAGCCATATTAGGCATGAAACTCATAGGATGTGTCACTCTGGGAATATTTTATGGGGTCCAAGGACGATGTGATTTCTCCCTCCCTTACTAACATGGCAAGTACTTTCAATGTTGCGCCTTGTGGGTCTTTTTTGGATTGTTGTTATGGTAATTTCAATGTTATGCCTCGTGGGTATTTTTTGAATTGTTGTTATGGTTGTTATTTATGTGATTTTCATAATATTTTCTTGTCTTACTACTACGGTGAAATATCCCTATGTGAAGGATTTCATTCTACATTCATACTCTCCTTTCTCCTAAAAAAAATTAGGAATTATAAAAATTCACCTCACACAAGAAGAATTTGCAATAAGAAAATACGTTTAATAACAATAGTGCTTGGAGGTTTGAAATAGTAGACATACATCTGTGGAGGAATGGGCTTTTTAGTGTTGCGGGGTCGAGACTTATGAGCGAAGATGACATAGTTCAAGGTTGTGTTCCTAACGTTTCCAGGGCTATCATAATTATAGATAAGGTTTTTAGTGCTCGTTATGTTTACTTAAGCTTCATTCTCATAATTTTGATAGATGTTTATATTTTCATACTTGTTAAATGTAGGGATGAGCAAGTAACAAAGGTTTCATTTGGGGTCCTAGGTGACTTGGATGATACATTGGGTTCACATTTTGTACTGTTGTTGCAAGAATATGCCTTTTACAATGATTTTATTGATGAATGCTTGTCATCAGATGATCAACTGATTAAGGAGACTGCATAATCGGTTCACATGAATGTGCATCAAGTTGTTTCAAGTTGATTGTGTCTAGAATATTTGGAAATGCATTTCATTGTTTAGTTGAGAGTATATGGGTTGAATTTGATTCCTACGTATGCTAACTTTTCATTTCTTCCATTGCTTGGTAGCAAGATTGTGAAATTATTTCCCAAGTCCTTCTTATTAGCGGGCCTCAAAGAGAGCTTAAACTGCATTCATGATTAGGAAAGAAACTCTTAGTATTGTTTTTCTATTAACAGCTAAAACATCCACCTTGGGTACTTTTCTTGTGCTTACAAAAGATTATTTCTGCCACTTTTTATGCCACTTTGTAAATGGCCAGAGTGATTAATAGTCCTTCTTTTATTACATCTAAAAGAAATCACATTTTTTTTCTTAGGATCAACGCTGATGCAATAGCCAAGTTGATCAAATATTAGTAGATTCATTTCCACCTTCTTATCTTCAATGTTATTCCCCATATTAATTTGAAAGGTTAAATATGCTTTATACATTGCATTTATGTTTAGGATTTTTCTTCAAATCAAGCATGCATATGCATATTAAATTTTATTTTCATAGAACTCATAGAAATCTTCTTATATTTTCTCCTATGCTTATGTCTATCTTCGCAGTGCTCTCATGTGCATGCTTGTCATTTAATGTTGGCCAATGCTATAGATATCATTGTGGATGGGATGACTCTAATATTTTTTGGTTGGAAGTCTGTGGATGTATGGATGTTCAATTCATGCATCTTGTTTGAATATTGCATGGAATGATAATCCCAAACATGTCATCAATCTATCTGCCTAGTCTATGTCCAAGTTTCTACTTTATCATGGTGAAGGTCCATCATGTACTTAATAAGAATTTTTTGCTTTGTATAGTGGGATTTGTGCAATTGCTTCATGCTTAATATGAGTTATTTCAATTGATATGGAATTATTGCCGCTAGAAATTTAAGGACAATGCATTTGCTGCAAAATATATACTTTTGCATTCAATTTAACTTACTCTCAAATATTGTTTTAATCCACATAAAATGTATGCAACACTTCTTGAATTTAGGCCCTTTCAGTATTTAAGAGTACGCATTTCAAAGGAATCTGGTTGAGGTATCTTATTTTTAAGTTGTGAACTATGAGTTTTTATCTTGTAATTTCACTTTGAGAGTAAAAGAAAAAGATGATTCAGGATCTCAAAAAAAAAGTCCTTAAGGAAAACATGAATTTTGGATGTGAGACACAAAATCTTGAAAGATCAATGTGCATTATAGAGATGGATCTCTCCTTAGATGGAGTAGTGAAGAATCATATCAAGGGCTTCTTACTACAAAATCTGTCTTCACATGTTCCAAATGCTCAATTTACTTCATCACAAGTTATATCAAAGATTGTTGGCATTGAGCTACCTTAAGGCCAGTGGCCAGAGCTCATCAGGACAATATTACTCAATATGGGTGGCCCACAAATGGAACCGCCCACTCATCCCAAACAAGCCACTCTAGAAACTCTTGGATATATTTGTGAGGAGGTTGTTGTAGATAGTCTTGCCCAAGATCAGGTGAATTCCATCCTTACAGTTGTTGTGCAAGGAATGAATTCATCTGATATTAACAATGAACCTTGCTACTACTTGAGCATTGTATAATTGTTTGAATTTTACTTAGAGGAATTTTGATAATGATATAGAGATGGATTGTATTATGAGAGTAGTGTGTGAAGAAACCCTGTCCCCAAAAGCAAGGATTTAACAAGATGCTTTTGAATGCCTAGTGTTGATTTCTTCTACACATTATGAGAAGCTTGTCCCTTCCATGCAAGACATATTTTCTATTACAACAAAGGTTGTCAAAACAAATGAAGAGATGATTGCTCTTCAAGCTAGAGTTTTGGAGTTCTATATGTGACTAAGAAATTGATATACTAAAGGGATTTGTATGAGACCTAAGTGGTAATTCAAATGTGCCTTTATTTTTTTTTATTAAGCAAACACTTATTGCTCTTATGCCAATGTTATTAGAGACATTGTTGAGACAAGAATAGGACCAAAATGAGGATGAGGGGGGCATGTAATCTCTTTATGGATGGAGGAACTTGCTTGAGTCTTGTTGTGGCAACTGTGGGAGATGGTGTTGTCCTCCTTGTTATGCCATTTGTAAAAGAAAACATATCAAAGCTAGATAGGAGATGATTCTAGGGTCTTATAGTGTTTCCTTTACAACATGTGATGCACTTGCTAGTTTATATCATTGTGCTATTTACTTTTACTACATGTGATGCAATTGCTAATTTATATCACTATGCTATTTACTTTTCCATTACCGTTTGATTTTATCCAAAAAAAAAAAAAACTAGTAAATATTTATTTACCTTGATTTGATTTGATTTGATTTAGGGTAATGGTAAATACATATGAAAGTTGTACAGATAAAAGATTACCTAAAAAGTGAGTGAGTAATAAGGTTGTAGAGACCATAGAGATAGATAATATAAAGTTCCATGGAGGCATTTTATTTCGGATTTCAATGCCTAACGTGCTGCGCCATTCATGTCGGAAAGTACCTGCCTTTAGTCTGCCCAGCGTGTACATACATAGAAACCATGGGCCCTTCACACCATCCCTCCCACGATTCCTCAAGTTCAGAAACATGGAAAGTTTACCCCCTGTAATAACATCCAGAGCTAATGTTAAATTTGATGACTCAACAGCATTGGTTTCAATCCCATCACGGCCACGCCTGCTCTGCTCTGCTCTGCTCCTCCCCTTATCTTTTATCACATGCCTGCTCAGCTCTTCACCCACAAGGGCCCGCGAGGGTTTCTGATAGAGATGGAATTGGCAGCCATGGGACTCGACCATCGCTTAATCTCTACCCGACACCATTAGTTGCCTGCACTGCCTTCATATATATACACAGACCGTGGATTAAATGAGTATGTTCCCACTGGTTCTTTTGGCTGATCAGAGCTCCAGAAACAGGGCAGCCGAATTCAGATCTGGTTTTGGCGCCGAATGCTTGCAGCTGCAGGTAAAATTGGAAGTTTAGTTCTGCTGAATGAAGGAGATGGATGTTTGAATGGTGTTTTCTCCAGACAGGAAACAGAGATTTCTGGTCAGATTTAGAGGAGTTTTGGGGTCACTTGATATCGGAAGCATGATAAATTCCAAGAAGGTTCGGGAAGCTTCTAGAAGAATTATGTTGGAGCCCGCGGCGTCGGAGGGGTTCAGTTTGATTCCGGCGGAGAAGGTAGCCGCCGATACGCCGTACATGGGGGAGAGCAGCTTCAACACCAACATGCTCGTCATTCTTGCGGCGCTGCTCTGCGCTCTCATATGCGCCATGGGTTTCAACTCCATCGTCCGTTGCGCGTTCCGTTGTGCCTGCGCGCGGGCTTAGTTGTTCGCCTCCGTGGACGACGCCGAGGCCGCCAGGGTGGTCAACACCGGGATGAAGCGCAAGGCGCTCCGGGCGTTGCCCACGATGGTGTACGGCGCCGCCGAATCTAAGCTGCCGGGCAGCGATTGCCCGATCTGCCTGGCGGAGTTTGTGGTGGGCGAGGAGGTCAGGATCCTGCCCAAGTGCAATCATGGCTTCCACATACGTTGCATAGATACGTGGCTCGCCTCGCATTCCTCCTGCCCAACCTGCAGGCAGAATTTGCTGGAACTCTCGCGGAACAACAATAAGAGGAATGACAACGAGGGGAGTATGAATATGGATAATATTGTGAGTGCTCGCCCTGACCCTCCCTCCACACCGGAGGCACTTCACACTATAGAAGTACAGGGTCTATGAAAATCAATACAGTAGCTCCTCATCCAACAACCATAAAGACCGGCTTCTTCCTAATCAAGATTCGGTGAAAGAGGAGGATGAGAAGGGCGACCAAAGGAATGTGAATATTATTATTATTATTATTATTTCAGAGAAAGAGAATATCATTGGTCTAAAAATACCCTCAACTGTGGTAATTGTACATAAACCTTTCCACGAGGGATTGAAAGGTTTTGTAAATGCGAAATTTTTACACTTGGTATTTTTATAGAAGAGTTAGTCATGATAAATCTTTTTTAATAAGATAATAGGAAATTAGAAAAATATATATCAATTTAAAATTGTTTTTTAAGGCTTTTAAAAGATGAAAATAATATATATATATATATATATTAGAACGAACTCTCATGAGTTTTATAGAGGATCTGATCTGTCATCTCTGTGAGAATATGAACATCGAGGATGAAAATCACTTCCTCTTAGAGTGCCCAGCGTACCACCACATTAGAGCTCAATTTCATAATCTTTGTTGAAACACTGACATTCCTAGCCTTTTAAGATGTCAAAATTATAGTGAGCTCCAGAGGCTTTTCTCCAAGCTTTTTGAGCATAGGAATAAAATCTTAAATCAAACTAAATAACTCTTTTCTTTAGGTCAGATAGACTAAAGATTGGTCTAAGTAGACATTAACCATCATCATCATCATCATAATATTATTTTTTTAGTTTTAGTACTTCAATATGTTATTTATAATTAACTCTTAAAAATTCATCTTTCAACTTTTAAGTAGTATGGAATATATATATATATATATATATATATATATATATATATATATATAAAATTTAACATAAATTTACATTATAACTAACCTTAAAATTTCCTCTCTCAACTTTTAAGTTTTATATATATAGAGATTTTGAATTTTTAAAATTCCTCAAAGTTCATAAATATACAAAGTTTTTGGCTTATCAGAGCTCCAAAAAGAGGGCAGCCAAATTTAGATTTGGTTTTGGTGAATATTTGCAGCTGTAGTTAGAATTGGAAATTTAGTTCTGCTAATTGAAACAAATGGATGTTTGAATGGTATTTTCTCTAGGCAGGAAGCAGAGATTTCTGGTCAGATTTGGAGGAGGTTTGGGGCACTGGGTAGCTGAAGAATGATAAATTCCAAGAAGGTTCTGGAATGTATGGAAACTTCTAGAAGAATTGTGTTGGAGCCAGCGACGTCCTCGTGGGGTTCGGCTCGAATACGCGGCCATTGGATAGAGGAATAGAGACATGTGATGAATCACAATGAAACCAATATGAAAGGTGTGCTCCATGGACATAACAAAGAAAAAGTCCAATTCATTCCTTAAATGCAGCAATAGCCTAAAAATTAGCCATGAACTATTATATTAACCATACAACATATTAACCCTGAAATGGGCCATGAACCATGAACTATTATATTAAACATGCAACATATTGCATCCTTACAAAATGCACATTGCTATGTGGTTAAAAAATTATGTAATACCACCCCTATGCTTGATGGCCTCCATTTCCTACATTTCATAAACTTATTGAGTTGTTTGCCTGACCCAAGTATGGTGGCCTACCCAAGGTTGGCTAATTAGGACATGCCTAAATGTTTCCATATGTTTGAGTCCAATTTGCTCCTTGTAGCCATGGATGGATTGAGTAGCCCAATTGTCTACTTGTGTTACTAACCCCATCACTGAGTGGATGTGTCCTATAAATACACATAGGATTTAAACCTACACTGGTAAGGGTATAATAGGTGGGCATAACCCCTTGCATATAGTGGGGGACTTGGATGTTAATCAATTCTTGGTATGATGGTGTATGTTATGTAATGTGGTACAGAGTGTTGGACATCATCCTGTTTGCCTCAATCTGGCTTGGACCAAAGTCTTCCTTGTCTTTCACCCTTCCTTTTTCCATCACTTTTTGAACCTTTCTTTCCTCCCTCTCTTTGCCTTGAAAATTGGTTTTGATGTTCCTTATATTCCCTTGCCTTCTGTATTTCTAGCCTCTCCTTTGCTCGAGCTTCTGCTACTGTAATCCTTGTAGCTCTCTTTTCCTTGGACAACTCCTTCTTTCTCTTTTTAGATTCCCGAATTTCATTTTTTTTACGTTCATACACAAACAATAAATTCATATAGCCTTCAGAGGTGAGAAATTGTGAACTCCTCCATAAATCAAGAAAATCTGATGTTGAGTGCCTTGATGAGCCCTTCACTATCTATACTAGTAGATTTAGGAACACACCAAGTATTCTCTGCTTTGTTGTCACATGCTCCTTAGGGCCTAACACTTGCCTTTCAACCTCTAGGACCACTAATTCCCCCACATTGTTGTCTTCCTATGATACTTCACTTTGAACATGCTCTTATTCCAGTGATCCATTATCCACAAAATAATGAACAAGTTTAGTGTTCAACTCTACTAGTTGTGAAGGCATGTCCATGCTTTCCTCATTGGTGGATGATACATTATGTGTGTTGATATTCATCATGGCCTCTACCAACAATGATGGTGGGATTACTCGGGTTGGAATGCTCAATTTCTCATTGTTTAATCATGTTGTATTATCATTTGAAATCAATTTTTCATTATCATTCGCATGATCAACTGCCTCATATGGAATATCACATGCGTAATTGACAGGTGGTTCAATGGGTGTGACAACCTCTATTATATTGAAAATCGGTTCATGACTTAATTATGTCTCACTCACATGTTCATCATCATCATCATAGAATTTTCCTTCAGAAGGGGACATTATACCTTTGGCAACAACAACATCTTCCTGCCCAACCAAATCTTCTTGGGAATCAACACAGTCTTGTAAGTTTTCTGCTTCTTGACCTTCCACATCAAATTCATGGATACAACTAGTATCATGCATAAGAGCATCAACATTCAATGGCCATATACCAATCCTCCTAAATCTAACCTTGATATTAGAAGGTGTGAGAGCCTTTTTAAATTATTTACTTGCAAGCTCGGCTAGCTCAAACCTTTTGACCTCCACCCTTAGATTCTTTTTCATCCATGAAGCTCGCTCGACCCTGAAATATTTATTGAAAGGCCCAAACACGCTGACATCAAGGGGTTGCAATCTATGAGTGGTATGAGCTGACAATGCTAACAGGTCAATGCCCAAATCGTTGGCCTCCTCAATTGTCTGCACAACCATGTGGCTTTCATGACCATCTAAAACTAGTAGGTGTGTGTTTTAAGACAAGACACCACCTAGTAAAAATGTAGCAAAGTGACAAATCCAATTCAAGAATAGTTCCATTTTCATCCATGCATGAAGATGTGCAACCATGCATGCATCTGGTTCACAATTTTGTATATAGTTTTTTTTTTTTTTGAGTTTTACTTGTGAATAAATAAAATCCCGGTATTGAAGAACCAATTGCATTGACACAAAAAATACTAATGATCTACTCCCTGCTCTTAAGAAAAATATTAGGCACATTTCTGCTTCCTCTCTTTGAAATTACCTGCATACCACAATTCCTTTCTGCCTGTAAGCTTGTTTCATCACAATTCCATATATGGTCTGGGGCATATGAGCGTTGCTCATATGCAGCAGAAAGAATGTGATAAAACTTGGACACAATTGCAGGGCGTAGATTTAAATCTCGGTCTCTTTCAAATCCCTTGGCTATACATAACATAAGGTCTAGATGCCTTTTATTAAACCCACTCCAACATGATTTACTAGGAAACCCATCTTTGAAGGGATTTGGCCTCCCGTGACATATTTTAGCTACTTTGGATTTAAGTTTTATCAACTCTAACGCATGTCCCAATTGGGCCATCTCCTTACAACACTCAACCACCTCGTCATGCTCCTCTTCAGTCATAACTGTAATAGGCCCTCTGCTCTTTGTATGAGTCGACCCATTTATCCAATAATGTATTCTAGAGGTATAAATCCCATGTTTTTTTGTAGAGGCACGAATTGAATATCCCCTAAACTTTATGTCATGAATTGTAGCTAACGTGTCTTGCTTTTTCCAACCTCTTATGGAATTGATCTTCTTTGTTGAACTTGCACCTTGCACAGTGGTTGACAGTGGCTTTGTGGTTGATGGTGAGACACCATGATCTGCCACCCCACTGTCATTCCCAACAACATTTTTGGAAGCATTTGGAGCATTCACATCACCCCCCCCCCCCACCCTCATCTAATGAACTGGATCATAGTTTGCCCCCTCTGGTCCCTCGCCTCCTCCTGTTCCTTGTATGAGCTGCAATAGAAACTCTTGGCATTGCTGCAACAACTTGCAAAGTTACCATGAAATTCTGATTAAAAAAATGTTGATTTTCTTTATAGATCACCCACCATTCATGCATTATCAATCTTAGTGAAAATAAGGTTCATTGCATGGAATTTTATGTATATTTTCAAGGTATACAAGTATGATGTGTTTGATCCAAAAACAAAAATGTTGATCTTTACATTAACCTAACTCAACCTGCTAATCTAACCAAACAACAATCCCAATTCATTACTCATTTTACCCTAATTTGTACAAGCGAGAAGAACCAAAACCCATTATGCCTATATTAAATTATAGGTTCACAACTCTTGTAAATAAGTATAAAATGAATAATGCCCTGTAAATGTAGTATTAACAGACAAGGTAATTTATTGGTCTTTTTAATCAATAGGAAACAACAATTAGTGCTTTAGCTATGTACTGTAACTTAAATCTAACTTTTGTTGAATTCTAGGACTATGTGTGAAGTAAGTCATGTGTCCCTAAAAAATTGTCGGTTGCAAATAATTGAAAATTATTTATCTTTGTGGTTAGATGATTAGATGACTAGATAATAAAAAATCCTTGTTTGCAACTTGATCACAATTACTTCTTTGATAGGTTAAATTTTATGTGTGGCTTATAAATAACATAACTTGTACCAAAGAACATACATCACTAGAGAAAAAACATGTTGATTTTGATCAATCTTATTTTTGTATCAGTGCATATTGTATGTAATGGTAATTGGTGAACAATTTATGTGAACTTGGGCATGTAATTAAACAATTCTTGTTTTTTCTTCCTATGTGTTTTCTTCCTACGGTTAGGGTGAACAATATAGAGGTATCAATGGGAAAAAAAGCATCAATTCACCAAGGGAAAGGCCCACCATATGGAGGTATTTTAAAATAGTGATACAAAGGAGGAGGAGACATAGCAGGAAGCAAATACAAGATATGGTGGCCCAACACCACCACCTAGTGGAGGAGCATTCCAACCCACTGGAGGAGTTATCACTTCACTTCAAGGAGTTATGAAGTACTTGACATTATGGATCAGGGGCACAATCCAGGGGAAACACGAGTCAGTGTTGGTGGATAGTGGGGCTACCCACAATTTTATTGATGCACAGTTGGTTGAGTGGAGATGCATTTAAACAAAGTCCTTTGAGGTATTTCCAATATTGGTGCTAGGAGACAAAACCATGAAGTGCATGAGATATGTTCCCAATTTGATTGTGACCATGGGGAACTACTCTATGACATATCACTTCTTCATGGTGGATGTTCCAGACACCAATGTGGTGATGGGAGTTCAATGGTTGTATTCTCTTAGGTGTGTCACTACATATTGGAAGAAGTTAGAGCTGGAGTTCATAGGTCTGGATGGGAAGTTGGTGTTGTTGGGAGGTGTCAGCGCATAGGAAGTTAGTGTTGCTCAGATTGGCATTACAAATATAAAAAAATGGCTCAGAATTATTATTTCTTCTCAATGGTTTACTAATTGTATTTGCATGTGTGGAATTTTAGATTTGCATGTTATATTTATTTGTTGCATCTCAGTCCATGCTTTTTATATTCATTGTCTTTCTCTAGTTAGAATATTACAATTTCGAGCTTTGAAGGGATGCCCATACTGGACAATGTACTATTTTCCACATGACCAAGGGATATGGTAAACCCCTGAATTCAACATGAGGTCAGACTTATCTTTGGTTCATAAGAATGCCTGCTTCAAGGTTTTATGGGGTTTAAAACGATCTTAATGTTCTTTCTTAACAAGATTTTTTTTATAATGTTAGTAGTCCCTTTTATGTAAGGGAGAGAAACATTACATTGAGGAGGAGAGGAAGGAGGGTTAATGGATCTAGAATTAGATATGGAATTTAATTCTTTATTGATTTAAGAAGAGGAATAACCATTAGCTTTGAAGACATGGAATAGGTGGGTTTTCTCTGAGGGAAGGAATTGGAAGTGGAAATTTTAAGGGCGCGGGAGATGAGGGTTTTAAGAACGCCAAATTTTTGGGATGAGTGGTGGTAAAAATGGGCATGAAGATAACAATTTGCGTGGGTCTTTTTTTTGTAAACTTGATGAGTTAGGGAACCATCAGGAAACTGGGTGACAAGAACATCTAAAAAGGGAAGAAGAGATTTATTAGATTCAATTTGTGTGGTAATTTGAATATGAGGGTAGATGTTATTGAGATGGGAGAGAAATGCATCCAATGTGGGTCTAACATGTTTCCAAATAACAAAAGTATCATCTACAAACGTAAACCAACATTTAGGTTTAAGATTCCAAGGGTCTAGAGCTTTAGCATCAAAATACTCCATAAATATGTTAGCCACAACAGGGGAAAGATATGAACCTATTGTTGTACCTTGAATTTGCTGACTCAATTGTTCCTTTGAAGGAAAAGAAGGTGGATGAGACGCAGAGCCTAAGTGGGTTAAGGGTTTTGGAATCAACAAGTTTAGAAATTAGATCAATTGCTTCAGATATAGGGATTTTAGTAAAAAGAGATACAACGTCAAAGCTAATGAGAAGGTCATGAACATCGATCTACATGAATATATTTAATCTTATGAATGAAATTAGATGAACCTTTAATGAAACCGGGGGAGGACCCAACAAATTGTTGAATCTTAGAAGCAAGATATCAACTAAGAGTGTGGGTGGGGGCTCCTATGGCACGAACTATGGGTCTAAGAGGGACTTCAAGTTTGTGAATTTTGGTTGGCCATAGATCCTAAGGGTTTGGGGGGTATAGGGAATATGACGTTGTTGGATGGAGCTATCGATAGAAGAGGCTTTTATAGCTTTGGTAAAAATATGAGTTATGGCGTTGATGGGTTTTTTTGGAAGGATCTTGTACGAAGAAAAAGAGAGAAGCTCAAGCATCTTGGGTTCATAGTCTTTGGAGTTCATAACTATAGAGACATTTCCCTTATTTGCCTTATGGATAAGAATGCCAAGGTTTTTGTTTAGGTGTTTAAGGGCATGGATTTCATCCTTGGATAAATTAGGCTTATGGGGTTTACCTTGTCGAAGAACCTGCAACACTCTTGTCGAATTTCTTTTGCAGCATGGGATGTAATTTTTTGACACACTCGCTCAACGAACAAAGAATTTCTTCAATAGGGATCTTTTTAGGGGCCACGAAAAAATTGAATCATTTTTCTAAGGGAAGGGAAGGGGAATCAAGCTCAAATGAGGATATACACTGACATAAGGCATAACATGCACAACCACATTAATAATTATTAGGTGTAGGGTAGGTATTTATAAACCCTAATAGTAAATATAGCATTTAATATTATGGTTTATAATATCGGGTTTGATATTAGGGTTTATAACATTGGGTTTATAATATAAGATTATTAATATCCGGGCTTAAAATATTGGGTTTATAATATTAGAGTTTATAATATTGAGAGAGGATTTAACATTAGGGTTTATAATATATGATCTTTAATATTAGAGTTTATAATATTGAGTTTAATATTAGAGTTTATAATATTGGATTTAATATTAGGATTTATAATATTGGGAGAGGGTTTAACGTTAGGGTTTATAATATAGGATCTTTACTATTAGAGTTTATAATATTGGATTTAATAATAGGATTTATAGTATTGAGTTTAAATTTTAGGATTTATAATATTGTGATATTAAGAGTTTCATATTAAGGTTTATATATATCAGGGTCTATAATATTGGGTTTAATATTAAGGTTTATAATATTATGATTTATGCTTTATAATATTATGGTTTAATAATTAGGTTTAAATATTATGTTTTATAATATTAGGTTAAAAATATTGGATTTTAATATTGTGTTTCAATAAAAAAAATTAAATTTATTATATTTATTATAAAAAAATATCGAAAACCAATAAACACTTATACTAAGCACATACACTTTCGTGAACCACATATTTAGTTGGTAGTCTAAATAAACCACAATTTTTCTTTGAACTATTAAGCTTAAGGTATTTAGTGCTTAGAGATTTTTGATGGTGTCAAATCCATTTTGCCATAAAAAAACGATTTGAACACTCTTACCATAAGATTTTTTGAAAAATTTATGATCAAATTTCCACCAAAAATTCAGGAGGAAAACGATATTGTAACTTAAACAACACCCCTATTTAATAAACTTAGGTCAAAATAGACTTCACGTTATTATATGGATTACTTTTTCTAAACTACAAATTTCGCTTTGGACATATGCAAGTTACCAGCCTTGTGGCTATTTGTGTTCACAAGGAAACGGACAATGCTGCTACCTCCTTATGGTCACGAATACTCACATATTTTTCATAATTTAAATTTTCATTTTAATAATTTTTAATCGGATTGGGTAGAAATTTATAAAAAAATATATATTAAAAGATACCAACGGAAAACATTATTACGCTGAAACTAATATGAATTTATGCAAAGCAGGCTTATATTTAGCAGTATTTTAACTGTTATCTTTTTTCTTGGTAATTTGTTTTTGTTAATTTCAATTAAGTTTTAACATTAATTTTACCTGTTATCTTTTTTCTTGGTAATTTATTTTTGTTAATTTCAATTAAGTTTTAACATTAATTTTTGGAATTTTAATTTAATTTTGTTTTTAGGGTTTTAACTTTATTTATATTTTCAAAAACATATTTTAAATAATTTAAATTTATGATTACTGAATTCCTAAAAAACAAATACATAGTTAGATTATTATTTTTGCTTTATTATCTTTCAATTATAGAATAGGTTTTATTTTACAGGTTATAGCAGCCTATAATTACAAGCATTTTTTTTTCATATAAAATGTATATAATATTTATTTGATTTGAGGAAAAAAAGTTATTGTTGAAAATGTTTTTGTTCATAACAAAATTATCAATTGAGTTTAGCTTTCAATTTTTTTGGTAATTTATTAATTACAATCTTATTTTAGAACCTACATAAATATATTTGTATTAAATTGAGTTTTTATATATTTATTAGAATATGTGTTGAGATTGATATTAAACAAAGACTATAAAACAAGATGTGAAAATAAAGGAGAAAATTTTAGTTGGGAGAAACTTATTTTAGAACCTACATTAAAATATATTTGTATTAAATTGAGTTTTTATATATTTATTAGAATATGTGTTGAGATTGATATTAAACAAAGACTATAAAACAAGATGTGAAAATAAAGGAGAAAATTTTAGTTGAGAGAAACTTAAATTGAAGATTTGGTAAATAAGTCAGTAAGCACATTATGAGGATGAAGATGAATAAAGATTATCATAATACTGCTAATTTGCAAATGTTTTTTTTTTTCATCAGAAAGAGAATATTATTTTTCCAAAAATGTTGAACAAAAAATCATGTCTTACTTTAGAAAACATAGAAGTAGATATACATATTCTCAAGTGTGGTAATCATACCTTTTTTTTACATAAACCATTCTTTGAGGGATGGAAAGACTTTGTAATGTGATACTTATACAATTTTATACTTTTATAGAAGAGTTAATCCTGATGAATTTTTTTAATAAAATGATATGGAATTAAAATAAAATAAAATAAAATAAAATAATTTTTTTTTTTTAATGAAATAAAATATATACTATTTATGTAATACTGTTTGATATATATATAAAATTTAAATTAAAAATCTAACTTTTAAAAGTTTCAAGTGTTTATTATAATTAATTTTTTATTTTTGAATATTATGAAATATTATTTTTTACATTATAATTAACTTTTCCATCTTTAAAATAAAGAATATGAAATATATTGAAATAAACAATATGAAATATATATATTTTAAATATTATAATGGTTTTTTAATTTTAAAATTTTAAAATAATCATACCATAATATCTTATTTTTCATTCAAATTTTAGCAAATATCAAATAATCATTAAATTATTAAATTTTATCAAATTTGAATTAAAAATTTATTTCTAATTTATTAATTAATATAATATGCAGCAAATTATTTAGCAAATTGGGGATGCCGTAATATTGGAAGACAGTTAGATGTCACTCCAAATGCCAGAATTTGGAATGTCGAATTACATCCTCTTTAGATTATTACAGATTGTGATCTAGATGGAGGCCCTTGATCGGGGTGTCGGATGTCAAGTGTCACACGGGAGGAAGGAGGTGAGATCACCAGATAACGGTTCAGGCGTGAGAACTCACTCGGCATGCAGTTCACCGGTACGAGGCATTGATTGAAATGAAGGTGCATTTAGTAACCTAGGTTGGCTTGTCAGGAGCGCGTTGGGATGAGCGAGATCACGAAAGTTTAAGGGGGAAGCAGGGGAACATGCATGCACCATTGCAAAGCAAGAGGCGCGGCAATTTCAGACCAGGTGGTGCAGACGCTCTTCAGAGGATTTCACTATCGATTAAGAGGCTTTCACTGTGGGTTCAGGGGCACTCAGATAGCATATACAGGTTTTAATCACAAAATTAAGACTAAAACAATGGTGAAGAGGCAACAAAAGAAGACTAAGGTCAATACTCAGGAAAACGGTAAGTATAAGTTGGTTAAACCCAAGGTTGAGACAAGTAAAAGAGGAAGAAAGACGAAGCAAGAGACATTACCGAATATCTCGCAAGCATATTTTCTTGGGAACCCACCCCAGATAAAAAATAGAATCCAGGGATGGGAAAGAGAAAGTCATAGCAATGAGGAGGATAATGAGGCAGAAGAGGATATAATGGATTTCATTACTGATCCTGGAAATACAAGAGGGCGTCTCTCTCTGTTCAATCAAATAGTGCATACGTATTGGATAATGAAATGTGTCTTGGCTAAAGCAATGCAAAGTCTTCATCCAGGGCAAGGGAATGAAATCCTGTCAGTTACTGCACTTTTTCAAGATATTACCATTCAGCTTTAGCAAATTAAGGTGTCATAATACCAAATGTCAGCTTGAATAGATCGCATTGGGTAGTAGCTTCAGCAGATACAACAAGTGGACATGCTTGGTTCCACTGCTAAGGATCTGGCACCAATAGAGTATTCAGATGGGTAGTAACCCAAAATATGTTTAATGATTTTTGAGGATAGTGTTTATGTTGTTAATTATCTTTTAGTTAATACCTTAAACAATAAACTGGACATAGCAGCAAGTAGAAGAAGGAAACAATTTCAATTTTGGATGGCTTTTAGTGTGTTAAGGTGGCCAACAACCTGGTTTCCTGCGGGCAGGTTGAGGCCTCTAACTCTATATAGGATGCAATCTGCTTTTGATAATAGAAAATAGTAAAGTCCTACCAAATTCAACAAAAAAAAATTATTTCAAATAATTATTATATCATTAAAAATATAAATTATGTTTTGAAGATATATATAGTTTGATCTTTTATAAAAAGCACTAAATCCACGTAAGTAAGTTATATATAGTAAACCCACTTAAGTTATACATAGTAATAAAGCATTTTAATGTTTGAACGATATATATTATTCAACCTAAAACACTTCTAAACTTATTTTTTTAATTCATTTATTTTAATCATTATATTGAAGCTTATCAGGGAAAAATTAATCTCAAATTGTACTTCTTAGTACAACATTTTATTTTTTGAAGTATTAATGTTTGGAATATATATTATGTAATTTAAAGCACTTTAAAATTAATATTTTTAATTAATTTAGTTTAGTTACTACATTGATGTTCATCATGTTATTTGAGGGAATTGAAATTAGTTAAAATAAGGGGTAGTTTAATTATTCTAGGTTTTGGTGGTTTGTTTAGAAATCTATAATACAAATTTTGTTGAAATGGTGAAATTTTGTGCTTTAAAATGTATTTTTGAATGCATAAGTGGATTGAAAACTAAAAGAAGCATTGGAGTACTGGAATTACTAAGATTTCATAACTCAAACTTTTGATTCCAACAAATCCCTATTGGATGTAGAGTAAAGTAACTTGAAATATGACAAAAAAAAATGTCAAAATGTAAAAGAGTTAGACTTCAATACTAGAATAACAATCATTCCTCATAACTACTAGAAATAAAATCAATTGACTTTATCTAACTAGGGCAACCATACATTGGTCATCACCTATAGTTTTCATAGCTCAAACTTTTGATTCCAACAAATCCCTATTAGATTTTGAGTAAAGTAAATTGAAATATAACCAAAAAAATGTCAAAATGTAAAAGAGTTACACTTCAATACTAAAATAATAATCATTCCTCATAGCTACAAGAAATAAGCTCAATTAACCTTATTAACTAAAATACTTTAACGTTCATTTAATAATTATTAATAATTAAATTAAAATTATAGAAATCTATTTCAAAAATAAAAATAAATAACAATAGAAATTACTTGTAGAAAATTTTTTGTGACGCCTTTCGAACCAGCCAGTGTGGTTCATCATTAGGACAAGATGAGAAATCTGATCAAGAAACCTAATTAAATTGACAAGGAAAGAGTCGTTGTAACATAACGGCTAATTTGACTAAAATAATAAATTAAATTAAATTTCATCATATTAAATTATATTTTATTATATTTTAATTTAAATAAAATTTAATATTAAGGTTTTAATTTAAATCTAATTTAATATTAATGTTTTCTAATAAATTTAATATTAAAATAATTTTTTATATTTTTATTATTTTAATACTTTGAATTAAAAAATAAATTAATTAATAAAAATTAATAAAAAATGAAATAAAAAAATTAAAAAATAAAATAAAGAAAATAATAAATTTTAATAATAAAAAAATAAATAAATAGATACAATAATACCAGTGATATAAATAAATAAATAACTAAATAAAAATAGTAAAAATGAATATAAAAATAAATAAATAAATTTTTATTTAATTTACTTAATAGCTAAATAAAATCATAAAATAATAAGGAAGATACTTAATAAAAAATAAAAAATAAAAAAATGATAAGTCCTAAAAATCATAAAAATAAACCAAAAGGTACAGACAAAGAGAAAGAAAACGGGAGCGAGAGGGAGCACAAAAGGAGGAAAAAAAAAAGCAACTAAGAGTGAAGGGCGGGAATCCAACATCTACTGACACTCCATCATCCCTGTTAAGGTTGACTGGCCTCTTTTCAATTTCCAAGGCTTCCCTCAACTTGCGGTGGTGGAAATAGTCAATCCTCGCAATAACCTCAGCATTCTCAATACATATGTGATGATTTGTCTTTTCGGCATGCTCTGCTAAGGCAGAGGACCGAGATCTACAATGTCTGAGGTCAGCGATATGTTCCTAAATTCTTTGATTAATGGATCGACCAGTTTCACCAATGTATGGCGCCCCACAAGAACACGGAATCAAGTAAACACCCTTAATATGCTTAGGGCAAACCGGGTCCTTAACCGATCTAAGCGAACTCTGAAGGACTCGGTTTGCCCTAAGGATAGTAAGGGTGTTTACTTGATTTCGTGTTCTTGTGGGACGCCATACATTGGTGAAACTGGTCGATCCATTAATCAAAGAATTCAGGAACATATCGCTGACCTCAGACATTGTAGATCTCGATCCTCTGCCTTAGCAGAGCATGCCGAAAAGACAAATCATCACATCTGTATTGAGAATGTTGAGGTTATTGCGAGGATTGACCATTTCCACCACCACAAGTTGAGGGAAGCCTTGGAAATTGAAAAGAGGTCAGTCAACCTTAACAGGGATAATGGGTGGAGTGTCAGTAGATGCTGGATTCTCGCCCTTCACTCTTAGTTGCCTTTTTTTCTTTTTCTTTTTTTCCTCCTTTTGTGCTCCCTCTCACTCCCATTTTCTTTCTCTTTGTCTGTACCTTTTGGTTTATTTTTATGATTTTTAGAACTTATCTTTTTATTTTTTTTAAAGTATCTTCCTTATTATTTTATGATTTTATTTAGCTATTAAGTAAATTAAATAAAAATTTATTTATTTATTTTTATATTCATTTTTACTATTTTTATTTAGTTATTTATTTATTTATATAATTAGTATTATTGTATCTATTTATTTATTTATTTATATTTAATTTAATTTATTTTATTATTATTAAAATTTATTTTTTTCTTTTATCTTTTATTTTAATTTTAATTTTTTTTATTTTTTATTTCATTATTTATTAAATTATTTAATTCAAAGTATTAAAATAATAAAAATATATAAAATTATTTTAATATTAAATTTATTAGAAAACATTAATATTAAACTAGATTTAAATTAAAACCTTAATATTAAATTTTATTTAAATTAAAATATAATAAAATATAATTTAATATGATGAAATTTAATTTAATTTATTATTTTAGTCAAACTAGCCGTTATGTTACAACGGCTAGTTGGAGCTTTCCTTGTCTATTTAATTATGTTTCTTGATCAGATTTTTCATCTTCTCGTGATGATGAACCACATTGGCTGGTTCGAAACGCGTTGGCAAAAAATTTCCTACATGTGATTTTCACCGAAAAAATTTCTAACACAATTTATGGATCATAGAAGCCAAATTCCTAATAGAAATTACTTTCAACCAACCTAACTAAACACCTACAATCGAAGTTGATAATAGGTTACAGTAATTACGCCGTAAGGCGTGTTTATTTGAAATCGACTTACCTAAATGCCACTTGGAACCATTTTCCACCGTCAATTTTGTGTGAGACGATTGAAACATTTTCAGCGGTTCGATGCAATTTTTTTTTAGTTAAAGCGGTTTTTTGTTAGTTAGGGTTTAGGCGGTTGGTTAGTTAAGGTTTAGGTAGCCGGATCGCAGGCAGTTACGGCGGAATTGAAACGGGCAGTCAGATGTTCTTTCATTTCCTCTCTTCCACGAGATTTGTAGAGCTTCCTCCAATGTTACAGTACTGCAATAGGAAGGAGATAAGGTGCAGGTCAGTGTGCAAGAGGAAAAACCCAGATACTACTACTACAAACATGACATTGTTCTGCCAGAGTTTTCATGTTGATGCAGCACTGCAAGAGAGAAGAATAGGTGTAGAAGTTAGCCCAAAGACCTCGTAATTTATGCAGAGCCTTATTTAATCGGCCCTGCTTGCACAATATTTTTACACTTGAATCTGAATTACCTGCGAAGCTGTTCCCGTCATTGTCTTCTTGTACAGTAATGGACTTAGTACAGAGAACATGGTTAACATGATCTATTAAAGGTTTTTTCTTCTGCTTCCGTATGGGATATGCAATCAAGTTTGGCAATGCCATTTTCCATTTCTGTATGTTCTACATTATAATAAATATCACTGTGTGTTTTGAGCCTGCAACATAGTGCGTTAGAAAGATAAAGCATTGCTAATTCAATGCTCGCTATCTGCGGGTATTCTTTTTCCTTATATATGGAGAAAGAATTTCGATGGCTATATTATTAGAAAAAATAGGGGAGAGAAAAAGACTTTTTTGACCGTGCTAAAAAATCATTGTAAATTAGTAGGTGTTTTAACAATATTTTTACGCCGTAAGGCGTGTTTATTTGAAATCAACTTACCTCTGGAACCATTTTCCACCGTCAATTTTGTGTGAGACGATTGAAACATTTTCAGTGGTTCGAGACAAGCATTTTTCTATTTCCTGGAGATTGGAAAACATCGATGGGATGTAATTAACTCGAGCTTTCCTTTTACCATTTTTGTATTTGGTATAACGCAAGCTTTCTTTTTACCATTTTTGTATTTGGTATATAGAGATGAGCGTAGTTTGAAATGGTATATCAATTTAATTTAATAAATTAAGTTAATTTTTTTTCGAATATTAATTTAAAAAATAAAATTTCACTTCACATATCTGTAACCTGATTCTTTATATTAAAAAAACCAAAATATCAAATTTAATTTAATAAATTAAGTTAATTTTTTTTCGAATATTAATTTAAAAAATAAAATTTCACTTCACATATCTGTAACCTGATTCTTTATATTAAAAAAAACCAAAATATCAAATTTGATACCTTTATCTAAGTGGGATTTCGTAAATCTTAATCATATCTTTTTTTTAAAGCTAAATAGTTAAAGTCTCAGTGTCTATTAGTTACAATTCATTTTATTTCATGGGAATTTGATTAGGGAATTTGATATATTTTTGAGTGAAGTAGTTAAAATCCACTATTATTAAAATTTTTCAATTAAATTCCAAGTTGTTCTGCACTAAATGATTTGTATTTTTTATAAAAAGAATTAAATTTTTTTTTTTTTTTTTTTTTAAATCAAATATTATGAATGTCAATTCAAAATTTAAGACATTATAGATGGATTTTATTGAGCTTTGTTAAATATAGTTAGCAATTTAATTTATATGGTTGTGCTATTTATATTACAAATATGTTTGTTCTAGTTATGTTATAAACCCACAAATAATTATGCTTGTTTTTGGTTAAATATGGGTGTGATTGACTATAGATGGATTTTATGGAGTTTCATTAAATATAGTTAGCAATTTGTATGTACAACTATTTAATTTATATGGTTGTGCTAGTTATATTACAAATATGTTTGTGCTAGTTATATTATAAACCCACACATAATTATTCTTGTCTTTGGTTAAATATGGGTGTGATTGACTCTAGATGGATTTTATTGAGTTTTGTTAAATATAGTTAGCAATTTAATTTATATGGTTGTGTTAGTTATATTATAAATATGTTTGTGATAGTTATATTATAAATCCACAAATAATTGTGCTTACCTTTGGTTGAATATGGGTAAATATTGGTGTGATTGACTATTGATGGAATTTATTGAGTTTCGTTAAATATAGTTAATAATTTCATTTATATGGTTGTCCTAGTTATATTACAAATATGTGTGCTAGTTATATTATAAACCCACAAATAATTTTTCTTCTCTTTGGTTAAATATGGGTGTGATTGACTATAGATGGATTTTATTGAGTTTCATTAAATATAGTTGTGTCTTCAACAAAATGTACATAGACATGGGAAGAATATGTGTAGAGAGACAAGAAGGATACATTATATTCCTTAAATATTCAATGACATAGAAAAGTGTTGTATGCTTTCGAAGTTGCAAAAATACTTTGGAAGATGAATGAGCTTGAAACTTGAGATAAGTGAGGCATAGAAATAATATCACACATGCCAAATGTAGTAGAAAAATTATATAGTTAACTAAGATCTAAATTTCCACTGAGACCATTTGGCAACACCTGGTGAAAATTTCATTGTCATCATGGAAGAATAGCAATTTAATGCTACTCTTTCTTACAACACTTCCTTACGGCGTTTCCTTTGCAACATCTGGTGCAATTGCTAGTTATTAAATATTGCGATATTCTTCTCATATCAAGGATCTGAACAACCAATATGAGTAGTCGCTCACATGGATAAAACTAGCTGCCCAAAAATAAAGATTTGATTTTATGCAGAAGACTGGTAAATACTTATTTACCTTGATTTGATTTAATTTGGGGTAATGGTAAATACATATGAAAGTTGTACAGATAAAGATTACCTAAACCGTGAGTGAGTAATAAGGTTGTAGACACCACAGAGATAGATAGTTATTATATTGAAGTTTATTGGGTTATTTGTGAGAATTGAATTTAGATACTTAGAATAAGACATAGTTTAACTATTTTAGTTTTTAGTGTTTTTTTTAGGAATATGACAATTCATTTAAAATTTTGGATTTTTAAGAGCTAATATTGGCAAATGGATAATTTTCCATGTTTAAAAGAAAAGAAAAGAATAATACTCATTTTTAAAAATGATTAGCCCAAATTTTATAGGGTAATTTTTTTTTAATCTCGCCTAAAAATTGTAAAGACTATATAAATTCATTAGAAAATGGAATATTTTAGCCAAACATTTTAGAATTTGCATATTAGGGATTAGTAAGAGTCCCCAAAGTTTCTAAACTTTAGGATAAATTTCCATCCTTAAAATTTTGCCATGTTGTTAAATGACTATAAACATAATACTTTCCTCATGATACATATCAAATTGCCAAGATTAAAAACTTATAAAAATTAACTAAATTACAATTTTATTTTAAATTATTATTAGTATTTTTATTTATGAAAAAATAATATATGAATTAAATATATATACATTGAAAAAACATATAACAATATTTTTAATCATTATGGGTGAACACTATGGCTTATTAATACCATATGTCTAAAGAAAAACATAATGCATAATTATATTATAATTTTTAATTAATTTAATTAATTTAATTAAAGGAATAGAAATAACAATAAATCTCAATCTTTAATTTATGATTATTGAAATACTTTAACGTCCATTTAATAATTAATAATAATTAAATTAAAATTATAAAAAAAATATTTCAAAATAAATACCCATTTAATAATTAGATTAAAATTATAAAAATCTTATAAAAATAATTACTTTCAACCAACCAAAGTTAATAATACATTGTGATATTAGATATCATTTTTTGGAATTAGGGGTGAAGAAGTGAGATTGAAGCTACTGAAATGAATTGCAAAGAGTCAATTATGACTTCTCTTGAGGTTACCCATCCTAGATGGCCTCTGGCTCAAGCTCGCTTAACTGTGAAGTTTTCCCCACAATCAAACCCACTTAGCTTCCTACCTCATTCACAAAATCTTAGCAAGTATTGTGCCTCATGAACCATTCAAGTAGAGCTCCCTTTACTCTTTTGTAATGAAGTGGACTATTCAAAAAATCATGAGAAATTAGTGAGTTACGACTACCTCTCATGGAAATGGTCATAGTTGAATGACTTATTTAACCTAGTTGAATCCCAAAAAATGATATCTAATATAATGCATGTACCGCAGAAACCCCTCAATACTTAAATAGAAAAGAGTAAAGGGAGCTCTACTCGAATGGTTCATGAGGCACTTAAGCGCGCTTGAGCCATTATGGAGAAAACTCCACACTTAAGCGAGTTTGAGCTATAGGCGATCTGGGATGGGTAACCTCTCAGGAAGTCCTGGTTACCGGGTGCAAGCCCTGGAAGTGATGATATGGAGAAAACTCCACACTTAAGCGAGCTTGAGCCATAGGCGATAACCTCTCAAGAAGTCCTGGTTACCGGGTGCAAGCCCTGGAAGTGATGATCACACTACATTTCACTAGTTTCAATCCCACTTCTTCACCCCTGTGGGCATCACCCAATGCAATGAGTGTTAAGTGGACTATTCAAAAAATCATGAGAAATTAGTCATTTACTACTACCTCTCATGGAAATGGTCATAGTTGAATGACTTACTTAACCAAGTTGAATCCCAAAAAATGATATCTAATATTGTGATATATTATTTCTTATCAATGATGTCATGTGAGTAAATAGTTAGATTTAATAGTCACTCATAAATACAGCTACCTAAGAAATTATATTGATTTGATTTGATTTGACACACTATAAACATGCTATGTTTTGGATTTTTTTGATTAAAATATGGCAAAAAAAAATTCAGTCAAATCTTACTTTTTGTTATTTAAAATGAGCTTTTGACTGCATATATGAATTCGTCACCTTAAAATACCATTGGGCACTCAAATTATGAAAATTTTTCAAATCAAACTTATAATTATAAAAAATTCCTACTTTGAATAAATTATACCCAAAAAAAACTTCCAAAAGTAACACAAATAAACTACGACATTTGGTTTTATTCAGAGAACCAGTAAATACGTATTTACACTGATTTGATTTAGGGTAATGGTAAATACATATCAAAGTTGCACAGATAAAGATTACCTAGAAAGTGAGTGAGTAATATAGTTGTACAGCTCTATAAGATAAAGTTCCATGGAGGCAATTCATTTCGGATTTCAATGCCTAACGTGCTGCGCCATTCATGTCGGAAAGTACCTTCCCTTTGTCTGCCCACCCCACACAAAACAACATAGAAACCATGGGCCATTCACAGCATCCTTCCTATGTTTCCTAAGTGTTCAAAAACATAATAAGTTTTTGGCCGATCAGAGCTCCGGAAAGAGGGCAGCAGAATTCAAATTTGGTTTTGGTGAATATTTGCAGCTGCACTTAGAATTGGAAGTTTAGTTCTGCTAAATGAAGCAGATGGATGTTTAAATGGTGTTTTCTCTAGGCAGGAAGCAAAGATTTCTGGTCAGATTTAGAGGAGTTTTGGGGGCACTGGGTAGCTGAAGAATGATAAATTCCAAGAAGGTTTTGGAATGACTGGAAGCTTCTAAAAGAATTGTGTTGAAGCCGGCGGCGACCTCGAGGGGTTCAGTTCGAATCCGGGGCCATTAGATAGAGAAATAGAGAGGTATGAGGAATCAGAAGGAATGGTTGAAGAATTAGGGGTCGTCACCAAGTTAACGGCCATCTGAGGTGTCCATGTAATTTCAAGGTAATCATTTAATGGATCACACATTCTCTAAATGAATGAGAGAGTTTGTTAGGCCAGCACATAGCCTATTGGAAAAAGTAGAAGATTTTTTTTCTATAGTTTTAAAATTGAATTAATATAGATTTGTTTTAAGAATGGATTTAACATGAATACGGATTTAACATAAGTTTAGAAATTATTTAAAAAAAAACGCATCTAATATGAGTTTAGAGATTATTTAAAAAAGGTGCTGACTCACAGACAAACTTAGAGATGGGGCCTAGTTGAAAAATAACCTAGCAACTTGCCAACACAATCATCTCCACGATTATTTATTTCCTTGTGAATGAGACCACTATTTTTCATTTCATGTTATTTATGAGGTCTTTGCTTCAAGATCTTTTGTTTCTGTTTCTTTTTTGTTTACTTTTATCTAGTAACTATTACCAAAATCTGTGTATGTAATTGTTAGTAGCAATTTTCTATTACTCAAGTTGTATTTTTAAATAAATAAAATTAATAATTTGAAAAATCCTTATTGCACTTAGATTGGGCTATCTGTACCACTAATATCTATAATTCTAATCATTCTTCCAAATTTATAGGTAAATTTTGAATAAAACTAGTTAGACCTATGAAAAAAATTAAAAACTAAAATATTTACACTACACTTTTATTTTAATTTGCTAATTCAAATGACAATAATTTTAATTTTTTTTTTAAACTTAATTTATTAAAATAACATCATTATATATATATATATATATATATATATATATATATATATATATATATATATATATATATATATATATATATATATATATATATATATTCAATAATAAATAATAATCACTGCAAATTCATTATTAAGTGGACTATACTTAAATTTAGGTGGAAGATACATGTTTATTATAAAAGGAATTTTGAGAAGCGGATATGGTGTACAAATTGCTCAGAAAACAATCAGTATATTATCATTCAAAACCAAATTACATGCCACATATATAGGGGAGGGACACCATTAGTCGAACGCCCCCTACTGGATCCTTTTAAATGCCATGTCTACAGTGTTGTTAGCAGTACGACAGATCACCATCGCATGCGACTACATGTTGGGATGTTATGTTGACCAGTTCAGGCGGTTTTGGGCGGGTTAGGGTTTTGTTCACTATTTGTTTTGGAGGGTTCTCAATTACGTAGTGTTATTTTGCTCACGTCTAGTTATTGAATGTTTCATCCCCTTGGTACTTGTGCAGTCGTGCTGCAATGCTGGTTGCAACCATCACCATTCTTGCCTCTACGGAGAGTGGGTTATGGGGCGTGGCGGTTCTTGGTTTATGTCAGTGTTCAGTTTTTATCTATCATTTTGTCTGTTTTACTGGGTTGGTTGTTCTTCCCCATCACACACCGACAAATAGGCTATTCATCTTCGTTCAACCCTATAGGGGATTTAGCTTGGATTAGTGCTAGATATGGCCATTTCACGCTCCAGAGGGTTTATTTGTAGGAAAATCGACAATTTTCAAGAAAAATTGGAGCATTTCATTTGTTTCTTATTGGTTTTCAGAAGTTTAAGCCCACGAAAATTCACTTTTCTATCTTGCAGGTCATTGTTTGCGAGTTCGATTGCAACTAAGGGTATTGGAGCATCAGGGGTTCCTGTGGCGTGCAGGCATGGAGGAAGCACAATAAATGACTCAAAGGTAGGATTTTAATCCTACCAACTTCTCTGCTTGTGTTTTTAAACACATTTAGTCGGATGAATTTTGGTTGCCTTCGATTTTTTTGCTTCTTGTGCCTTTGTTCAACTTCTTTTATTTGTGTTTTTAAACACATTCCTCAACTCTATGAAAAAATTCTATATATTTTGATCTCTATGAAATCCTTTTCGATGAATTCTTGTTAATTGGTTCCTCACATATATCACAACTATTGGAAGAAAGTATATCTTTTTCTGTCTTAATATTCTTAGAAGTGTGGTATGTTTCTTCATTTTCTAGACCTTTCATAAGCTCCCATGTATTAATAATCTCGTTGCTTCTCTCCTCAGGTTTATTATGTCCTGATTCTTGCTCCGCATTATTGCATTTTTTGATGTTTTATTTTTCAACAAACTTGTCGATTGCAGATCCAATTGTACTCTAACATGGGTTTCCACACTCACAAGCCTTTCACCTAGAAATTTTTAGTTTTTAATTTTGAAATCTTGACTCAAACTATACTTATGGCAAGCTGGAAATGTGAAGATTAAAAATCAAAATCACCAGGGGTTAAAATTTTCAAAAATTAAAAATAGAAAGGCCACCCATACAAAAAATAACTCTACTATCTGATACAATTAAAGTTGCTAAGTGAAAATTAGAAATTATTAAAAGATGCTAAGCAAAGCACGAATATGGCACACTTTCATTATCTTTGCTGATGAAAGAAAGTGTATTTTCTCGCTCAGTGGGAACAAATTTCTTAGCAAAATTATTTTTCTTGGAAATCATAGCCTCATGACTGTTTGTATGGAGCAAGTCCTCTATTACCAAAGGGAATGGACAATTTAGTTTCTTTTGGAGGCTATTTTCTCTAAAAAATTCTTGGAATATCTTCAACCCATTATGAAAGTATCAACACGTCTTTTGGCCATTATGAAATATTCTTTGATTCTTTGATTGATTTCTTTGTATGTTTCTCATAAAGGAAATGGTCCCTATGTAAGATAGTTTCTTTACCAAGGGTATACTTTTTCCATTGATCAAGTGTTTATCCCAGTCCATGAATATCCTTGTCATAGTTTTAGAATTGAATCTTGACATGGGGATATGCCATCATGTGTCTTCTATGCTTAAGAACAACATCTATTTCATATAAATTGGTCTTTGGTAGTGTAGGTTCTACTTTGAAACCAATTCGAAAGGTGTGCTCCATGGAAATAACAAAGAAAAGGTCCAATTCCTTCCTTAAATGTAACAATCGCCTAAAAATTAACTTAATTTTACCATTCTCAAGTACATGTTTGATGTTTTTAATTTGTTAACTTAGGATTCTTTGATTGATTATTTTTTATGTTTCTCATAAAGGCAATGGTCACTGTGTAAGATAGTTTCTTTACTAAGGATATACTTTTGTCATTGCTCAAGTGTTTAGACCAATGCGTGAATATCCTTGTCATGTAGTTTTGTAGTTGGATCTTGACATGAGAATAAGGCCTCCAACTGATATGCCATCATGTGTCTTCTATGCTTAAGAACAACATCTATGTCATAAAAATTAGTCTTTGGTAGTGTAGCTTCGACTTTGAAACTAATATGAAAGGTGTGATCCATGGACATAATAAAGAAAAGGTCCAATTCCTTCCTTAAATGCAACACTAGCCTCATTAGAGGAAATTTTATCCTAAAAATGCCCATGAAATTTTCACATAATTTCGACGTCATAATATGTAAACCAATCAAAATCCTTTAAATTTAAAAAGAGGTACATGTAAATATTTTGGAGGGAAAACAAGAAAAACTACATTTTTATTGTATTTTTGGCTTATCTCCCTATAGGTTTGCTCAAATTTCATGTGTAGACACTCGTTCAATGCATAATTAATTTTTTCATCCAACGAGTACACATTGTGCATACTTTTGAGAAGACCCACATTGAAAAAAAATGAAGATACATTAAAAAGCGTGTTCAACACAATTCTTGTTTTTCTTCCTAGGGTTAGGGTGAACAATGTAAACTATCAAATTGGAACTGTAATCTCAAAATGAGAAATATAGCCAAAAAATCCCCAAAAAACATGAAAAACAACCTAAAAATGAAAAAAGTTGATGCGCGAATAATTTTTTTTTGTTGGTAAATTTTCAATATTTTTTTAAAATGACAATAAAATCCAATAAAAACCATTTTTTTTGTGCAAAAAACACCTTGAAAAAAAAACAAGTTGATGTTGGGCTAACATCTTTTTTTGTTTCGAGGTACATTTTCAACAATTTTTAGCAATGTCGTTAAGGATAAAATATCACGACTCCGTAAAACCTTAAAATTCCAACGATTTTTAGGGATGACATTAAATATAAAATATCACGTATCTGAAAAGACCTAGAATTCCAACAATTTTCAGCCATGGTGTTAAAGATAAAATAATTACAACTATTTTCAACCATAAAAATAAATATAAAATATCAGGACTAATAAAACCTTAAAATTTTGACAAATTTTCAACAATGACATTATGGAAAAATTTTATAGCTAAAAAAACTTTAAAAATGAACACCTGAATGAAAGATTCATTATACTAAGAGTAATTTATTTTTTAAAAGCTAAAAGTATGAACACTTTAAAATCTTAGCCTAAGACAACTTGACACATTGCAACAAAAATTTAAAAGTCAACCATCAAATTAACACGCAGTGTAGGCGAACCCGACCCATTGTAATGAAAACTTAAATACCAACCATGAAATTGATACATTGTGAGGGTGAAATCGATCCTTTATAACATAAATTTTAAAATAAAAAATCAAATTGACAAATAATGGGATCAAATTTCTAGTTGAGGATCGACATAGTCACGCCCCCATCTTGATTTCACCAACTAGGGTGTCATGCGACACTGGCAAGACTCATTTTTCTTAAAAAAAAATTCGTATTCCGGGCTATGCCTACCAAATTCCTTATTATTATTACAATATTCCCTTTTAATTATTAGATTGTTATGTGCGGAAAACATAACCAACAATGCAACAATGCCAATCAAGAGACCAACACAATTAACAACAATTTATCAAATTTAAAATATTCATTATAATATTCAAAATATTTTACAATAGTGTTACAGTGGGGAGTTTGCCCCTACTCGAGCGCATCACTCACCCGAATCCCTATTCACGGGTTACCCGCAACTGCAACGTGTACTTCCTGCCACTCGCAGCGTGTACTTAGCTTTCCCTGCAACATGACTGTTCAACCCGCCTGGACACTGCATGAATGTCTGAACTATAGCACATATTTACCTTCCCGCAGGGTGGGCACATACCCACACCTGAATGTTGTGTTCCTGCTGCACACTTCAACTCATGTCTCGGCCCCTCACACAACGACCCACCGAATGACTCGTGTTGTTGTGACTGCAGTTGTGTTCCTCAAATAAACTCCCCTTCGCTTGTATTAATATGCTCCTCTTCACTCATCATTTGAACGATCACATCCATTTGTGTGTCAGCCCCTCCAAGACGACCTGTCCACCCATGTTGACACACCCATCCACTATGAACCGACCCGCTAACTCATGCATGGGCCGACCTCTCGGTTGCTCGTTGCACTTCTACCCATCATTCTACTTGTTTGGTTATCTGCTACCTGGCTCGTTGATGCCGTGTCACACTTTCTTAGTTGACCCACGTTCGGGTGTGGTTGCCCTGCTTGGGTGTGCACCCTCGGTCATGCGCTCCCCCGTTGCATTTAACCGAACATGTTTCACCAATAACCGGTGCACTTCTCATCAAGTCGCCTATAAATACACTAGGCATGCTCTCCATCCACACACCTTTAACTGAGCATGAGTCAGGCGGGTTCCTAGTGCGCCTGCCACTACGTCTATATGCCCGTCACATATCATGGGCACGCCCATACCCGTGACTCAACTAAGGGTCATGTGCGCTCAATTGGGCGCCCGAATCTCCCAAGGGTGATGATGCCGAATAGGGGTCTTGACATCCTCCCCCCCCACGAGTCATTACTGTCCTTGAAAATCAGACAGATTGTGCCAACTCCTCATCAAATTGTGCCATCTCCGTTTCCACCTCCACAGTGAATCCTCAATCTCCCAACCACTTTCCTCCGGTGCATCCTTCCATCGCACGAAGTAATCTCTCCTCATGGCGCTCCCAACTCTCATAGTCCTAATATCCAATATCTTTGTCCAAAACTAGGTTCGAATTGTCCACAATCATGGCTAGTCCTCTCGATGGTTTTTATCTCTCAGGATGATGCGCATCAAATCGACATCTCTTGAGCTTACTCATATGGAACAAAGTATGTTTCGAACACATGTGGTTCATAAGCTCCAACTCATAAGAAACTTTGCCAACTCGCTTCTTCACCTAGAATGGTCCATCATACTTCCTCATCAACGATATCGTAATCCCTTTCAATGGATGAAACTGATCTCTGATGATCCTAAAAAAAACCATGTCTCCAACATCGAAGTGTGCCTCCCTCCTATCCTTATCTTCCCATTTCTTCATTCTCCTTGCTACATCATGCAAGTGCACCCATGCTAACTCCAATGACTCCTCCCATGCTGTCAAGAATATCTTCGCATGTGGAATCCTCAAAAATCCTCTCAGTAACACGGTGTGTGGAGATACTGGCATCTATCCATTGACCAACTCAAATGGACTATACCCGGTTGCAGAGCTCTTCTACAAGGTGTAGCTAAACTAAGCCACATACAAAAGTTCAGGCCAAATTTTCTAATAATCCCTCACATAATGTCTCTGTTAGCCCCCCATAAATTTCTGACAAGCAAATAGGGGGCTAAAATGTTTTTGAGCCTTCAAGGAATGCATTTCCCTCTAAAAACACATCATCCTTGAAGCCTCTTTGTGCCTTTGTCCTTTGGTAAAATCCCCTCTGTTGATTCCCATTATAAGCCTCTCTGTTGGTGAAGAAATGCCCAAAGGTATTTTTTTTTTTCCCTCTTATTTCATTCCCCTCTAAGCCTTTGTTTTCACCCACTTTCCTTCCCCTTCTAAATTCCCCACTCACCCTTCAAATCTTCCTAAATCCCCTTTAAATCCCACATACACCCATTATTTGGTCCAATTCCCCTTTTTTCCCTCTATCGTTACCTTTTCCCCCCTTCCAATGGACTAAAATGGGATAAAAACCCACTTTTCGACTTTATAATAGGACTTAGCCCCTTTCCAGCCAGCCCCTTTCAACCACTTCCCCATACGCCCCAACGCTAAGACCAAGAGCTTAAGTCTTGAGCGCCAATCGCAATCAGAGCGTGGAGCGGGCTCATTTCCTTTGTTACAACAGAAAAACTCCGATGCGATTGGCGTGGGTCTATAAGACCCGCGACGCATTTTACACCGTTGATCCGCCGTTTAGATCAAACGGCTGGCGCTTTATCGCACCCCCGCTTGGATCGCAATCGCAACTTTTATGTGAAGTCCCCCGATCGGTTCATCGCAAAAATTTGCGATGCGATTGATCGCATCGCATGTCCACCTCCGATCGCTCCGACCTCCAATCGCACCATTGCTCCGATTGACTCGATTGCAACTCCTCTCCTGATCACTCCGATCGCACTTTCCCTCCGATCACTTTCCCATCTGATTGATCGCATCGCACAATCCTTCGATTGATCGTAAGTCCTTCCCTCCGATCCCTGATCGCAATCGCAACTTTCGTTGCAACCCCCCTTCCACTCCTTCCGATTACGTCTTTCCGATCTCATCTTGGCCGTCTGTCTCCCCGCTGATCCAACGGCCATCGCATTTCTCCGCCCAATCGAAATCGGAAGATCAATGATGCCGCCCCTTTGTGTCCCCTCCGATTGCGATCCCCCGATCCACATCTCCACCATTGATCTTCCCCCCAGATTGGATGGCCTGGCGCTAATTGCATTCCCTTTCCCAATCGCAATCGGAACTTATATAAATGTGTCACCCCTGCCCCTTCCCGATTGCGATTCTCCGACTCAATCTCGGCCGTCTGTTGGATCTAAAGATCTAGCGGCTCAGATCTAATCGCCCTCCACCATGTCGGGTCCCACCTCGTACGTTCATTTCCACGCATTTCATTGCATTCTCGCCCATTTCCTTTGCATTTCTGATTATAACCAAAGTTTCACATGTTACATTAAAGTTAATATTTCATATTCATTTCGTCCATTTTCATAAAACCTTCTCGCTATGTCGATCTCCGCCGTTGATCTTCGTCTTCGGACCACGATCGACCGGTCCACACGCTTTTCTCCACCAAACCCTATTATTCGCTGTTTCCACCATTTCAATGCATTTTCACTGTTATTTCATGTAAAACCACCATTTCTCCACTGCTGCGCTACCACTATGCCCGTCCTCCGTAACCATCCACCTCCTTCGTGCATGGATTTCTTAACACAGATATGGGTTTTTGCAGGGTACAGGAAGTGAAACGCCACCATGATTACACAGATTTGATACAGTGGAAAGTTTTCACCGACAGAGATATAAATGAAGTGGCAGAGAGTTCCAGGCACCAAAACGAAGATCTTTGAGCCTTAAACCAAGTTTTTCAAGGCAAGCTACCAGGTCAAAGACATCATAGACCACACAGAGGATACATATGTGCAGAAATTAATATATAGCAGATTTTCTACATCAGCAGAATGTTTTTCTCCAGGAAAGGACGGGTTGCCCATACTGCTTTTATTCTATGCCGTGCTCCAGGGAGGATTTCCGCCTTAACCACAGTCCAAAGCCATCAGAACATTTGTTATGCGGTATGGCGGACCTTCTCCGCCATTTACTCATCCTTTTCTCATTCTCCAAAAGTACTACAGAGTACTGCAAGCCAGTGTACATCAGGGTCATATCAGAGTAATTGGAAGCCTGAAGAGGATCATTCGTTCACCCAAAGAAAGCCAGAGATCAATGCATAGGAGTTAAAACAGAATGGGTTTCAGGACTTATTTCTTTTCTGAGTTTAATGCTTAATTTAGTATTGCACCTACCTCCTCGGCTTATCTTTTGCTATAAAACTCATGAGAAAATTATTGTAAAGTTGTTGATCAGTTATCAGAGAATTGCAAGTAGTTTATTTTGAGACACAGTCTCTGTGTAAAGTTGTAAGATAGGCTGAGGAATATGATTTCAGACTGAGTCTTTGGCTATTGGCATTGTTGTACTTGACTGGTATTGCTGTTTAATATGACAAGCACATTTCTTTGGATCCTGATCTAAAGTAGTGATGATGTTTTCCTATCTCTGTGTTTAATTCATTTCATTTCGTTTCTACCGGCTTGCATCAGAATATTGGCATAGGATTTACCCTTGCTAGGCACCCTATGCTTCTACTCTCCTTGCCTTAATGTTTTCTGCTAAATGTGTTATCTAAGAATTAGTTTCAGTTAATTTAACTAGTGTAGTGGATGTTATTGCTTGCTAGCTGATGTATGGGTTAATGAATCTGCTTCTTAGATGTTCTTGTTTGAGTTTAATTGAATGAATTGGGAACACTGGGAGTGTAGAACTCTATCTCTGTCTCACTAGGATCCTTTTCAGTTAATTAAACCTATCCAAGTTTCCCTCAAGTTTTTCCTTGCCCTTCTTTGAGAGTTTCGTAAGATTATGTCCAAGCAGGTCTGGAGTTAAATGACCTCTGACCTGATATATAGATAGAAATTGGTTTACCCTCATTCTTTCACTTTCTTTCCTGATTGTTTCACTACACCTATCTTTTAGGATCCAATGCTTTAGATGACTAGCCCAACTGAAAGCCTGCATATTGAATAGAAAATAAACCCTTTCTTGACTCCATTTTCCCAATGGTCTTGAATACTATCCAAATTTATCTCTCTTTGCCTGAAATATTCCTTGCCTTGCCGTGCCTTATATTGAACCTTGATTCTTGATTCCCAACAACCAAATCAAAACAAATCAAACAAACAAAACCTTGTGCCTATAACTAGCCTAACATCTTAAACTTTGAGCTTCAAAGACATATACCTTTGACATATCTATAGAGAGACCCCTCTCTAGACCTAGGAGGGCTAGATCCTAAGGTTTGAAAGTGGTTTGATGTTGTCTCATCTTTTGGTCTTGCCAATCTGGCCAAAACCTGGGAACCCCAACAGTCTCAAGTATTCCTCCAACAGTGCGTTGATCCATTTAGTCTGCCCATCTATCTATGAAAGGTAACTTGAAATCTACAACAACTCTGTCCCAAAAAACTTGAACAAAGTGGTCCAAAATTTGCTTGTAAAACATGGATCTTGGTCAGAAATAATACTCAAAGGCACTCCCCAATACTTCACAATGTTCTTGAAGAAAAACTCAATGGTATTTTTTGTTCGATAAGGTATCTTCATCAGAATGAAGACGACATATTTGGAAAAATGATCCACAACGACCATAATCCAATTATACCCCAGCACCTGTAGTAACTAAGCATTGTAGTCCATTGAAACACTCATCCAAGGTCTCTTTGGAATCAATAAAGGATGCAATAATCCTCCCTGTCTCTGGTTATGCGATTTGTCCTATTGAAAAATGATGCACATATGTACACACTCTTCCACATCTTCCCTCATCTTCTCCCAAAATTACCCCCTCTCCAATAATTCCAAAGAATGACGCCGCCCTAGGTGGCCAGCCCATGGAGAATCGTGGAAATCCTTCAATAGGTGCCTCCTAAGTCCAGGTGAAGTCAGTTCCCATAGAAAAAAATTCCATCTCATAGAAAGAACTTTTTAGTCTTCCCTTCCTTCACCTACTTTAGAATGATTTTTTCCTGAATATCTGTCTCCACACTAGCACGTAGTCTACTATGCATCTCATTGGTCATATGAACTCGACTCCTACCTCATTCGGCATGGTTTTCCCCTTCCTCAAGAGTGGCCAACTATCCCTTCCTACTGAGGGCATCTCCAACCACATTGAGTCTACCCGACCTGTACTCAATAGTCATGTCGAACTATGCAAAGAAGTCCTGCCAACGAGCCTGCTTCGCTGACAACTTCGATTGGATGAAAACTAACTTGCTGTAACATTTTCAATTTTGATAACAAATGACTTCCAAATCGAGTAGTGTCGCCAAAACTGTAAACAATGGATGATTGTAGTCATATCCTTCTCATGAACTAAATACCTTCACTCCCTATCCTGCAACTTCTGACTCTAATATGCCACTTAATGTCCATGTTGCATGAGTACCCCCCCAATTGCAAAATCAAAAGAATCGATCTGCATCTCAAACGGTCTCTCAAAGTTAGGTATCTTTAGTATCTTCAGTTATTCAAATGCTGCATGAAATTTCTCCATCCAATTCCATCGCTTATCCTTCTTCAAAAGGTCTGTCAGTGGTGCAGTCACCTTGGAATAACCCTCTACAAAAAATTTTTTGTAGTTAGTCATTCCAAAGAAGACCCTCATATCATGGGCATTCTTCGATTCAACCCAATCATCAATTTCCTACAACCTACTCGGCTCCATCCATATGTGACCTTGACCCACTATGTGTCCAAGGAATGGAATCTCAGTCTGAGTGAACATACACTTTAACTTCTTCAATAAAAAACGATTCTTCCTCAGTGCCTAAAATACCAAATCCAAGTGCTTCTTATGATCCTCCATGTATCACTGAACACAATGATGTCATCCAAGTATACAACCATGAATGAATCTAAATATGGATGAAAAAAATCATTCATCAATATGAAAAACATAGTAGGAGCATTGAAAACACGAATGGAATGACAAGGAACTCCAAGCTACCATACCTCTTCACTATCATGATCTTCTTCTCATCGCCTTCTCCTATCTGCACCTAATAATACCCATGCCTCAAATCGAGCTTCGAAAACAATCGGGCTTTCACAAGTTTACCAAGTAATCCACAAAAAGTGGCAAAGTATACTTGGTCTTTATCATCTTCTTATTCAGTGCATGATAATCACAGTACATTTGTAACTCATTTGTGTCCTTCTTCCTTTGAAACAACACTGGAGCACCATACGGGGACCTTGAAGGTTGTATGAAGCCTGCATTTTCCAATTCCCTCAACTATCGCTTCAACTCCTCCAACTCCGTCCCTGACAAGTGATAAGGAGATTTTGTTGATGGTTGCTTCCCCGAATCTAGCTCAATTTTATGGTTCGCTGCACGTCTCGGTTAGTACTTTTGGCAACTCCTTGGGTATCAAATTTGCATACTTGGCCAATACATCAGAAATCTTGGCCAGAATAGGCATCCCACTCCATCATCATCCTCAACCTCCTTGATGACTCTCCCATATGTCTCAACATCCAAATCCTGCATCGTCATACTCATACTTAGTGTAGACACATGTTGCACCTTCACCTTTCTACGTTGTTCGTGAGTAGGGAAAGTCCATGTCCGTGTATCTCCAATCAACATAATCTCATCACAAAGAGGTAAAAAAATTTCCTTGTTTCCCTTTGGAAAATCCTGCCCCAGTATCATGTCAAAGTCATTCATCTCCATCACTATGAAGTCCAAAGAACCCTGCCAATCTGCAATTTGAACCAACACATCACTTGCCAATCCCGACACTTTAGCCCTTGAGTTCACTGCCTTGAATTCCACATCCTTGGGAGTAATCTGCATCCCAACTTCCTTTGCTAACCCTGTCATTATAAAATTATGAGTGGCACTTGTGTCCACCAAAGCCTCGATGATTCTTCCATGAATCTCCAAGTCAAGAAATCCCAAAATGGTAGCAACACTTCTTTTCCTCAAGAACCCCAACTTGCATACATCTCTGGTCTCTACTGCATTCCGTTGCACTGGCTCTGATCCCATCTCTCGCACCCCTAGCTTGATTCCACCAACCGGGGCATCGTGTGACACTGGAAAGAGTCATTTTACTTAAAAAAAAATCATCTTCCGGACTATGCCTACCAACTTCCTTACTATTATTACAATCTTCTCTTTTAATTATTAAATCATTATGTGTGGAAAACATAATGAATAGTCCAGCAATACCAATCAAGAGACCAACACAATTAACAATAATTTATCGAATTTTAAATCTTCAATATAATCTTTCCAAATATTTAACAATAGTGTTACAGCGGGGAGGTTTCCCCTACCTGGGCACAACAATCACCTGAATCCCTGTTCACGGGTAACCCGCAACTACAGTGCATACTGTCTGCCACCCACAACACGTACTAAGTTGCTCGGGGCACGATTGTTCAACGTTCCTGCACACTACACGACTGCCTGAACTGTAGCACATATTTACCTATCCGTAGGTCAGGTGCATACCTGCACTCGAACGTTGTCTTCCTGTTGCACACTTCAACTCGTGTCTCTTCCCCTCACAGTGTGACCCACCGAATGACTCGTATTGTTGTGACCGTGGTTGTGTTCTCCAAACAAAATCCCCGTTTCTTGTATTAATACACTCCTCGTCACTCATCATTTGAACGATCACGTCCATTTGTGTGTCAACCCCTCCAAGCCGACCCTTCCATCCATGTTGATACACCCATTCGCTATGAGTCGACTCGCTAACTCATGCACGAGTCGACCTCTCAGTTGTTGGTCACACTTCTACCTGACATTCTACTCACTCAATTATCCACCACCCAACCCACCAATTTTGTGTTCCACTTGTTCGGTTGACCCCCACTGGGGTATGGGCACCCTGCCCGAGTGTGCACCCCTAGTCATTCGTTCCCTTGTTGCATTTAACTGAACTTGTGTCGCTAATAACCGGTCCGTCGCTCATCATGTTGCCTTTAACCAAACTTCCACTGGGCACACTCTCCACCCACACACCTTTAGTCGAACATGATTCGTGCAGGCATCTGGTGTGCCCACCACTACGTCTATATGCCTGTCACATATCACGGGCACGCCTGTACCCCTGACTTGCCTAAGTGTCACGTGCGCCTGACTTGCTCAAAGGCGGTAATGCCGACTCAAGGTCCTAATAGACACGAACCTTGTAGGAAAAAATAAAATAAAACAAAATAATAAATAAGTATATAAATGAATATAAAAAAAAAATACAAAAGAAAAAAAAATTAAAACATTAAAAAAAAACAATTTTTTTTAAAATAATAACAAGTTAATAAGAATATATGTTAAAACAAAAAAATTAAAAAACATGACAAAAAATAAGAGAAAAACAAAAACAAAAACAAAAACACAAAAATAAAAAATAATAATAAGTAGATAAAAATATATATTAGTACATAACAAAATTAAAAAATATGGGAAAAAAAAACAAAAATATAAAAAAATATATGAAAAAAAAAACATATATATATATATATATATATCCAAAAAAACCTAAATTATTATTATTTTAATTAACTAAAAAAAATAGAAAAATAAAAACAATATTAGATAATTAAAAAAAAAACAAAAAAACAAAATAAAAAAACATTAAAATAAAATTATTAAAAAAGACATAATTAAAAAAATTAAAAAAAACATTATTAAAAAAAAAAAAAATTTATAAACATTAAAAACAAAAAATAGTGGCCCCGCCCCACCTCGCCTAGTAGCCCAACGAACCTGGGCTTGGAAATCTGATTTCATGAATCAGATGCCAAGCCCAGGGCCGTTGAGCTGGGCAGGGGTGGTAGGTTGCGCTACCCCCACCCAGACCCAGCAGCTAACGACCTTGGGCTTGGAAGACTGATTCCTGGAATTGGTTTCCAAGCCCAGGGCCCACTAGCTGTTAGCTGGGTAGGGGTGGTACAACCCGCCACCCCTGCATAACCCAAAGGTGAGCAGTCCTTGGCCTTGGCAGTTGATTTTGGGAATCAGCTGCCAAGTCCACGGCAAGATGTCCATTGAGATAGGAAGGGGTGGCAGGTTATGCCAACCCCTCCCAGCCAAGTGGCTAGTGGGTCCTGGGCTTGGCAGTTGATTCAGGAGCCGACCTGCTAAGCTCAGGGTCGCTGACCGCTAGGTTGGGCAGGGGTGACGGGTTGTGCCACCCACGCCAAACCCAGTGGCCAACGAGCCCTAGGCTTGGCAAATAATTCCGAGAATCGAATTGTCAAGCCTAAGACTGTTGGGTCGGGCAGGGAAGGGCCAATATTTCTAATTTTTTAAATTTTAAATTTAAATATTTTTTTAATTATGTTTTCTTAATATTTATTTATTTGTTTATGTTTTTAATTTTATTTTAATGTTTTTTTATTTTGTTTGTTTGATTATATATATATATATATATATATATTTTTTTTTCTATTTTTCAGTGAATCTTTTAATTATTAGTATTTTTTTAATTCTATTAGTTTGGAAATATTTTTTTGTATTCTTATTTATAGTTTATATATATATAAAAGTACCAAAAAAATATTTCCAAACTACCAGAATTATATATATATTTTTATTTTGGTTGTTTATATATATATATATATATATATATATATATATATATATATATATATATATATTGCAAAATAATAAAGAAAATTCATTATAAAAAATATTTCAAAGAAAAACAAAAAATACATGTTTGGAAAACTGTTAAAAAACAAACATTTTAGGATGAAAAACAAGAATATGAATAAAACAACTTGAAAATTTGTTAAATAATCAACATTAAAAGAAAGTTTGTGCTAGCACATAAGAAAATTTAAAATTTCGAAAATCTATCTTAAAAAAAATGTCGATGTTTTTCAAAATCAACATCGAAATCACCAACATTTAAAAAAACTATCCACAGTTAATAAATTAGAAAATTTAAAGTGTAAAAAATAAGCCCTCTAAAAAAGGAGGTTGATGTTACATCAACACTTTTCAAAATCAACATGAAAATCACTGACATTTTAAAAATAGTGTTCATGCTTGATACATAAGAAAATTTAAAGTGTCAAAAATATTCTTCCAAAAAAAAGGTGTATTCTAAATGAACACTTTTCAAAATTGGTTGATTTTTTTCTACCTCAAAAAAACAAGTACTCGATACAATTCCCATTTGATAGTTTACATTGTTGGTGTAGTCTTGATCTTAATCCCTCTTCTACATGAGGACAAGGAGCCCTCAATATTAGAATGATGATACGAAGCATGCCAGATTAATACTAGGTTCCTGGTTCCCTGGTTGCTTGGTTATGTGTTTTAACTATTCATTTTCTAGGTGATTTTGCTGATCAAATATTACCTCTAAGGCGTGAGAACCCTGTATTTCAAAGAATGCATGGTGTTAGAATATGTCTATGAAGGAATGTATTGTGTAAACATTATGGGAATGCTCCTATTTGTGTTGTCTTGTTTTTCTTCCTACAGGTGATATATTATTGTGTAATCTACTGAGGTTAATCCATAAAATAGAACAAAAGAGGGGAGAATAGAAGACTAGTTATAACACCTCATTATGTTTCTTGTTCCTATAGGTGGTTTATTTGGGACTTCAACTCCAACTTTTTGACTTGGAACTGCAAATTTTTTGCACTGGTAATTGGTGAAAAGTCTACGTGGAATTGGGCATGTAATTATGCAGTTCTTGATTTTTATTCCTATAGTTACAATGTAGTCTTTATCTTAATCCCTCTTCCACATGAGAATAGAGAGCCCTGGTTAGTTGGTTATGTTTCTTAGCTACTCTTTTTCTAGGTGCTTTTTATGATGAAATATTACCTCTAAGGTATGTCAACCCTGTCTTTCAAATAATGCATGATTTTAGAATCTGCCTATCAAGAATATATTGTGTAATCATTATGGGAATGCTCCTATTTTATTTTTCTTCCTATAGGTGATATATTATTGTGTAATCTTCCGAGGTTAATCCATAAGATAGAACATAATATGGAAGAATAGAAGACTAGTTATAATGCCTATTTGTGATGCCTCTTGTTATATGTGGGTTATTTGGGACTTCAATTGCAACTTTTGGACCTGGAACTGCATAATGTCTACAATGGTAATTGGTGAATAGAGTATGTGGATATTATGCATCTCTAGTCTCTGCTTTAGTCTTTGCTCTAGTCTAAGCTTCAATGGATGAATCATATAAACAATAACAACAACAAAAGTAAACAAAATTAACAACAACAAAATAAACATGATAACACTATTCAACAAAATTAAACCTGATAACACTGTGCACACACTATGATTGTCTGTCTCTAGCAGTTGATGAATAGAGTGAATGTAACATTGTGAGCACACTCTGATTGTATCTCTCCAAAAATTGATGAGTAGAATTGTTGGGTGTGTAGCCTGATTATCTTGCTTATTTTGTATCACAACGTTGGACCCTTGTACCTTAATGGGGTGGCAACGCCGCCCGTAATTAAATGCTACCTGGCGGGTCCAGGGGGGGGGGGGGGGCGGCTGCGACTTTATGGAGCCCCCCCCTAGTGGGGGGTTTCAGGGGTAGCGTCCTCGAAGCTAAAAACATATGTAAAATTGCCTTGTAAAAGTATAGTAATTTCTAGTCAATCTGGGCCGTTCATTAGGCGGATGATCTGACGGTAGAAGTTTTGTTTAGTTTAGGGTTTTTTGCCCTAGAAGGCAATCCCTCGCATGTATGAGGGTATTGTATTACGGCTATGTATTGAATGTGTATTCTCAAAGCGAGAAAAATATAGGGAGACTGTGAGAGAGAGTAGAGGATATTACAATGGATCTGCTGTAGGTTGTGTCTCTTCATTTTGTTGGATAATAGAAAGGAATGACTGGTTGTTTGGGGTGGACGTAGCCCAAACTGGGTGAAACACGTATATATGTGTCTCTCTGGTTTTATGTGTTTTGTGTGCTTATGTTTTCCGCATATTTTATGTGTTGCATTGCTCTGTAATATATATTTTTCTAATAAGAATGAATGTTTCAAATACAAGTCAGTAAGGGTTGAGGTTGTTTTATAGTTTTTTGATGTAGAATTTGATTGGTAAGGAAGATTGGCATGGATTTCCATCTCCCAAATTAAAATGTGTGTTTTGGATTGAATTGTACATGAACCCATGGCTGATAAAATTTCATGGTTGATCCTTGTGATTTCTTGTGTTTAATTCCTGAATCGAAAGGGCTGGTTTCATTTATTTCATCCCGTGAATTAATTCCCAAATTGAATGGTGCCATTTATGGCCATCACTAGGTTTAATGGTTGAGCACACATGTATATATGACTGACACACATTTCACCTATTCTTGTGCAAGTATTACCCACCCATGGGATGTGTTTCTCCAATGGAAATCAGTGGTTACTTTTTGATGGGATAAGTGTACTGCTAGATAGAATTTAATGGAATTTTTTGTAGCACATTTTGACTTAATTGATAATTTAGAATTGGAAGTAGTTGGGACATGATTTCTTTTCAACTTTTTATATTAAAGGCTTAGTGTTTGAAAATCGTTGGTCCAACCAATATATGGGCCCATTTTGGACATACTTTAATAACATATGTAACTTAATAGTAAATATTTATGTGCAATGTTTTGATGGATGTGTGGGACGACTAATATAAAAACTATTAGTCCTTGGAAAACTGTAATAGAAGCATATCCTCTAGTGCTTATGAATCCAACAATTTCTAAGCAAGGAGAATTTTTTTGAGATAATATCTTGACAACTCAATATAACCAACAAACCAATCCTACCTGTATACTATTGTAAGCATTATTCCAAGCCCCCCCTTAATGCTTGCATTATTACATGAATCACAAAATTACATATAAATCACATATGTCTGATATGGTCTTCATCAACAATTACATCCACTATGGAATCTTGTAGAAACTGATATTTCTTCACCACCACACGAGCTAGAACTTTACCTCAATTTAAAATATATGTGTCTCTGACCATCATTGACAAACTTTGTAGAATTGATGAGCCTTATTGACTTCCCAAAGGATAATCTCGATATTGAACCACTCTATGAACTAAATCCCATCGAGAAAAATGCAGCGAACTACATTTCTGATAGTTATATAGGATTTTGATTGCATATATGGATCCAACACCCTAAAATACCCTAGGGCACTTAGGTTGTGGAAAGTTTACAAATCAAACTTTTAATTAGAAGAAATTCCTGCAGTATTTTGAACATATTATACCAGAAAAGGTTCCAAAATGTAGCACATTTAGAATATGGAATTTCGGTTTATTCATAGAAATGGTAAATACGTATTTACATTGATTTTATTTAATTTAATTTTATTTAGGGTAATGATAAATACATATGAAACTTGTATAGATAAATATTACCTAAAGAGTGAGTGAGTATTAAGGTTGTAAACACCATAGAGATAAGATACAGTTCCATGGAGGATATTCATTTCACATTTCGATGCCTAACGTGTCACACCATTCATGTCAAAAAGTACCTACCTTTTGTCTTCCCAACGTACACAAAAAAAACATACATAGAAACCATGGGCCCTTCACAACATCCCTCCCATGATTCCTAAAAGTTTAGAAACATAAAACGTTTGCCGATGTAATAAAATCTAGAGCATATTGTGTACACTGTTAAATTTCATGACTCAACAACATTGGTTTCAATCCCATCATGACCACACCTACTCTTCTCTCCCACTTATCTTTAGCACATGTCTAGTTAGCTCTTCCCCCAAAAGGGCTTGCAAGGGCTTCTGATAGAGATGGAATTTGTAGCCATGGGACTCAACCATCGCTTAATCTCTACCCGACAGGATTAGTTGCTTGAATTGCCTTGATATATATACATAGACCATGTATTAAATGAGTAGCTACCCACTTTGGTTTTTTGGTTGATCAGAGCTCCAGAAAGAGGGAAACTGAATTCATATCTAGTAATGGAGTCGAATGCTTGTAGCTGTAGTTAGAATTGGAAGTTTAGTTATGCTAAATGAAGAATATGGATGTTTGAATGGTGTTTTATTCAAGCGTGAAAAAAATATCTCTGGTCAGATTTAGAAGAGTTTTGGGGCTATTGGGTATATGAAGAATGATAAATTCCAGGAAGATTCTAGAATGGATGGAATCTTATATAAGAATTATCTTGGAGCCGGAGGCATCGGGGGGGGGGGGGGTGTTCAGTTCGAATATAGGGAAGAAGGTAGCCGTTGATATGTCATACATCAGGGAGAGCAACTTCAACACCAACATGCTCGTGATTATTGTGGTGCTTTGATATGCGACATGGGTTTCAAATCCATCATATGTTGCACGTTAAAATGTGCCAGTGCACGGGATTCATTGTTTGTGTTTGTGGATAACGTGGAGGTCTTCAGGGTGGTCAACACTAGGATGAAGAAAAATGTGCTCTAGGAATTTCCCACGATGGTATACGTCATTGCCGAATCGAAGTTGCCCGACACCTATTGGTTAATATGCCTGGTAGAGTTTTTGGTGTTTGAGGAGGTCAGAATCCTGCCCAAGTGCAATCATGGCTTCCACATGCGTTGCATAGATACGTGGCTCACCACGCATTCATCCTGCCCGAATTGCAGGCAGAATTAGCTCGATATCTCACACAAAAATAAGAGGAATGACAACGAGGGTAGTGTGAATATGGATATGACTTTGAGTGCCCGCCCTGAGCATCCCTTGATGCGCGAGGCACTTCACACTATAGGAGAAAAAGGTCTCTGAAAATCAGTATAGTAACTTATCAGCCAACCTACTACTTAAATTTGAGATTACGAGAATCTAGATATTTACTAAAGAGGAATATTTTCTTAGCGTAGTCTAAAGAGCCCACAGATTAGCCCGAATGAATGCAATTTATTCAAAAAAAACTATTTGCAACAACCCAAAAGAAATAATTTTCCTATATTTTCTTGAAGAACCAAAACTCGTTAGCGTATGGGTATCCATTTGGTTTAAGGAAACAAAACTTATGTTTTTGAATCCATTTTCTAGTGAAATATGAGAGTAAGGGAAGATGTGAACCTCTTGATAAATAATCTTTTTAGAAAGGGAGTAGGGAATAAAAACTTATTTTGAAACATTAATGAGCATCCCAATAGCCCAAAAAAATATATCAATAATCGATTTCAAATGAGAAACATAGCCCAAATTTCTTGTAGTATGTCAGCAATGAATATTTGTGGCAGGAAAAGGCTCTTGGCCACCTCAATTCCAATAAAAACTCCTTCAAACTTAGCCAACTTGTGAATAAGTACGCTAAGAGATTTTGCAAGCAGGAAAAAAAGAAAGGATGAAAGAGCCTTATCTCAATCCTAGTGAGGCCCTGGAAAAATGGGATGGTATACCATTTATAAAAATAACAAAGGAAGATGAATGAATACAACCTATATTCTAGTTCATATAAGGAAGTGATATAGCCATGTTAATAAACACCAAGTGAAGGAAGTTCCAACTTACCCTATCATATGCTTTAGATTAGTCCACTTTAAGAGTCAAATCAAACAAGTTTGAATCTTAATAGAATGAAGAGCTTCTTGTTTTAAAGATACACCATCATGTATCTTCCTTCCATTTAAAAATTCAAATTGTACCTATGATATGATGTCATATTTGATTTGCATGGAAATAGTATTTGAAATAATTTTACAAATGATGTTGCAACATAGTGTGAATCATAGATATAAGCTACATGTTGTTTCCTAGGGACAAGTGTAAGGTAGGTAGAGTTAAGAACCCTTAAAAACTTCCCAACATGCTTGGAGTCTAACGAAACATTGACAAGATTGTCCTTCATGAAATCAAAAAATTCCATATACAATTCGACTAAAATACCATTAGGGGCATGGGTCTTCACTTTTTGCATAGATAAGATGACCTCTTTTAGTTTATTTTGTGAGACATCCTCCTTTAAAGTCCGGATCACTTCCTCCTTAAATACAGTGGGAAATTTTAAGACTGCCTCCAATATTTCTTAAATGGGACAACCAACAAGATATTGAAATGAGTTTTCAAAATATATGACTCCTTTACTAGTGATATCTTTGAATCAATGGACCAATGAATTGTCTTCTCTTTGAGTTCCCAAAATTTCTTTTTTGTTCCTCCTATGTAAAGCAAAATGAAGAAAAAGTTTGGCATTATTATCACTTTTCTTAATATAGGTTGCTCTACATTTTATTTACATTTGGATTCTTCTTTTTCTAGCACTGTCTATATTTCTTGTTCCATGGAGAGAAAATAAGTTGTCTCCTTTGAAGAGAATATGCCATTAGAATTTTCTTCATAAACAGTTGGTGCGGCTCTCTAAAATTTCATCTTTTTCAATCTCTTTTCTTTTATTTTCCTTTAGTTTTTACCATATTGTGCAACAATTCCATACACTTGCATAATGACCATTTTCTTGATCATATATTGGTTTAAAAGTATTATTTTCCAAAGCATTTATTTTAGTATTTTGAGTGATTTTATGGTTAAATATTAGAAAAATAACATGTATTCACTTATATTTAAAATTTCAATGAATTTTATGATGTTTGTAGACATATTTGAAGATTCCAACATAGTCGTATTGGCTATAAAGCCTCAAATTCGAATGTTCTCTTCTAACTTTTGAAGATTTGAGATCATTATTCAAGTACATTTCATGGAGAAGAATCATTGGAGTTTTTAAAAGTGTCTCCTATCAAATCTATTAGACAGTTGTGAGGGGATTTGTAGATATAATGATCTCCTAATTTAGCAAATTGGTTCTACCTACTTGATAGAAAATTGGATCTCAATTTATTGGTTGCTTATCCTCTTCACACAGAAACTCATGTATAAATAGGAGCAGGGAAAATTTTAAGGATGGAAAATTATCTTGAAGTTTAAAACATTGGCGAATCTCACTAGTCCCTAATATATAAATTATAATATATTTATTAATATATTTGTAAAATTATTAAAATTTATAATGATTTTATAAATAGTGTCTATATAATGTTGGCGATTTTTAAGGTAAAATAATTTTATATTGTAAAATTTGGGCAAATAATTTTTACAAAAAAAATGGATCGACGAATCTTTTTTTTCGAAAAACCATGGAAAATTAGCCCACCTGCCAATATTAGTCCCTAAAATTTTCCATGAATATGAGTTCTTTCTCTATTTATGAGAGGATTAAGGAAGAAGAAATTTAATTAGAGGAAATTTCAGCCTAAAAGTGGCCTCCTAAGGAAAAATAATAAAATAATAGTTAAAATAATAAAATAAAAGTTATGAATTTTGGAGGGAGAAGAAGAAAACTATTTTTAATTGTTTTTTTGGCTTATCTCCTTAAAGGTTTACTCAAATTTCAAGGCTATACACTCATTATATGTGGAATTGAATTCCAAATCCAACGAGTACTCATTATGCATACTTTTGAGAAGACCCACATTGATAAAAATTGAAGATACATTAAAAAAACATGTTCATGAACACATTTTTTTAATGTATATTCAATTTTTATTAAGGCAAGTCTTATCAAAAGTATGCATAACGGGTAATTATTGGATGTGGAATTTTGTTCCATATCCAACGAGTGTCTACATTTAAAATTTGAGTAAACCTATAAGGAGATAAGCCAAAAATACAATTTAAAAATGTAGTTTTTCTTCTTTTCCTTCTAAAATATTTACATATACCACTTTTTAAATTTAAAATATTTTGATTGGCTTACATATTATGACATGGAAAGTACATGAAAATTTCATGGGTACTTTTAGGCTGAAATGACCTCTAATGAGAATTTGTAATAAAAAAATTTGAAAAGATATCCTTGTAGCTATGTTGCTCCAAGTATATTTCACTTAATATATGATGTGATTCTAATTTTAATCTTCTAGTGTGCTTGTTGAAGCATTGGAGGGCCCCCCTTTTCCAAGCATGTTCACCCTTTCCTTTCTTTGTTCATAGACTAGATTTCAATTATTTTCATAAACTAGATTTCAATCTTTCATAGACTAGATTTTAATGTCTTTCATAGATTAAATTTACATGTTTTCCTAGAATAAGTTTACATGTTTTTTTAGAATAATTTTGTATGATTCCATAGAAATACTTTTAAAACTCACTCTAGATTAAATTTACAAGCTTTCATAGATTAAATTTACTCACTTTGCATAGATTAAACTTCCATGTTTTTATAGATTAAGTTTGCATGCTTTCATAGACCAAGTTTCCATGATTTCATAGGTCAGATATATATGTTTTATAGATGAGATTTACCTATTTTCAGAGAATAATTTTCCAATGCTTTCCTAGATTAATTTTCAATTATTTTCCTAAACTAGCATTTCTATCATTTCCTAGATTAGATTTCCATTGCTTTTCTAGATTAAGATTTCTATCACTTTCATATATTAATATTGCATTTCATGTCAAATTACTTTCTTTCCTAAATTAAAATATCCTTCCATGACAATTTTCATATGATAGAATTAGAAATTGAATCCTTGCATATATTTTTATGTTCACTTCATAAGTTTACAAACCCATATTGACAATTTAAAGTAGTGAAATTTAAAGCACAATTGAATTGACAACACATATTTTATGAGATGTTTGATCTCTCTTAATCAAGCCTGCTACATTTTTTGAAAAAAGGATGGACCATGGCTTAAAAAAAACCTTGAGTAAGGAAAGGTTCTATGCGAATTAACCCATGCAAGAGATAGGATTAGGAAAAAATAAATGAACACAAGAATATATAAGTAGATTTTTAAATTCTTATTCCTGAAACCATGAATGATTAAAGTGAAAATGAAACAAAGGTTTGCTCTTTTCGTGGACCATTTTGAGAACAATGGAAAGATAGTTTGAGAGGTCTTTAGAGGAGACCCATGATTGAGTAAGGTGTTGTGAATATTAGAGGTCTACTGGAATTATAAATCTATGTAGTCATTTTGATATAGCTCCATCATCAACCCAAAAATTATGTCAAGTAGGAGAAAGCTTTAGTGGCTCTAGGTCCATAAGTTGAAATTTTTCAAAGAGGTGAGCGAAAAAAATATTATGGGGGTCAAGTCTTAGATTTTGGCCCAAAAAATATTTGATGGATAGGGTAAGGTTTAGATCACATACTATTATACGATTTGAATCTGACAATGCTCATGAGAGGCCATACTTTTCCCAAAAATAAGCTTGCTTGTGGATGGGCTATATGAATTTAGGACTAAAATTTTTGAGCCAATATATTTGGCCTCCAAATGAACCGAAATGGAAGAATTATGAATTAAGGAAGTGTTAGGATATTTTGACACATAGGAAATAGTTAAGTATAACTTGGTCTAGGGTAGAGTTAGGTACAGTGTGTTTCTTTACTATGTACATTTGTAGCTTATAATCTGATAGTCACGATATGTAGTGATTCGACAGTTCACTCTCTCCTCAGTATTACTGACACTTGATCTGTGGCTTAACACCCGATTGATCCATGATCTCTATTTAAAGAGAATGGAGGGTCATATTTCTGGTAACCGTTTATGAGAGAATTTTATGTAAATTTTCTTTCTTTATATTAATAAATTGCCTGAAGTGGTCGCATTGGCTTAGAACGTGGACGGTTTCCCTCTTTGAGGGTTTTAACCATGTCAAATACTGGTGTACTGATTTGTGATCTATTTGTGAGCGGTGACCTTTGGTTTTTGATCTAAGGAACTTACCCTATAAATTGCTACATGGTATTAGAGCCATTTTGAGGGCCGCATCCATTTTTGATCCAAATCCGAAGCCGGTTTGACTGCATGCGACTGTCGTTTTCTAGATCTACTATTTCTGAACTTTTTCGGGCCCAGAGAACTGTTCTTTTGTGTCCAGAGTGTCTGTTACAGTGAGGAACCCCTTTCGTTTCATGAAAAAAGGTTTCCAGTTTCCCAAGTTATGAAATTTTAGTTCTGGAGGTATAAAGTATTTGTTTTGTAGTTATATTTATTAATATTTTTGTTTATTTCGGTTCCCTTTGTTTATTTCGGTTTATATTTTTTTATTGTCGGATATATACCGTATTCTCTATGTATGCTCTTTTCTCTGCGCTGTGTGCGATCTTGACAAATAAAAAATAGGAAGACGTGATATTTTTTTGTACATATGCTCTTTCCCCACGTTTTTGTGCGATCTTGGGAAATCAGAAAGTGGAAAAATTGATAGTTGCCTATAAGAATAACCGAAAATGTAAAATTTTTCCATAGTTTTTTTTTTTTTTTTTTGCATGGATTTTGTGTTTTTCTGCAGGAAAAAGCACACAAATCGAAGAGAAAAAAAAAACACCCCTTCCTCCTTTCAAACAATTACATAATCGTCTTACTAGCTCACTTGGTGTAAAGTTACTTTATGAATAGAGGTCTTAGGTTAAAGTATATTTCTCAAGCTTCTTTTTCTAAAAATATTTTTGTTAAAGGGGCGGGTTTTTTTTTAATAGAACTTCATCATCATTTTTCAACTGTTCCTGTAACTATTTGGCATCTACAACACAGGTTTTTCAAAAAGGCATAGCTTCTTCATCTGGAAGCCGTTTTTCGAGCCGTTTTCTTTTAATTGGCCTAATTTTTCGAGATATTTCCATTGGAGCAGTTAGTTTTAGCCTTTTCAACTTCAGTTTAAAAAAAAAAAATGGAAAGTGCATGCCTGATTATTCTTAACAAAACCAATTATTTCCAATGGCTACCCCACATGATAGATTTACTTAGAAGTAAAGGGCTTTATAGAATAGCCACAGGACAATAAAATAAACCTACCGATGGAGAAAAATCAACTAAATGGGAAAATAAACAAGATCAAGCACGTGGATTGATAGGAATGTCCATTTCTCAAGATCTTCGATTTCATATCCTAGAAATTGACACCCCTGATGCAGCCCTGAAAAAGCTAAATACTGTTTTTGGCAGTCAAAATGAAATCAGGGCCCACCAGCATGAAAATGAGTTGCTTACTTTGGACCCCAATAATTTCTCCTCTATTGAATATTTTTTTTCCAAATTCAAGACCCTTGGACTTCTTTTAGAAGGTTGTAAGGTCAAAAAGGAATATGGTAGCCTTATCTATTCCATTCTTGCTAAGCTTGGCCCTGCATACTCTGTATTTTTTTCCACCTTCTATTCTAGTAGAGAAGTCGTCATTTCTCAAGGAACAACCTACAAGAACCCCTCTTTTAATGCCTTTTGTGATTCTTTGATAATAGAACAAGAAAAAATATTACACCTTGGTCTTATTAATATGGGAAACTCTTATAATAAAGCCTTAGCAGCACAATAGCTACCATATCAAAAGAATCCTAAGAAGCAACATCCTAAAAAGAATTGTCCTAAACCAAACAAGGGTCTTAAGCCATTTCAACCGCAAATTGAATGTGAAACTCAAAAAAATTATAAGGAAAATAAAAACAAAGGGAAGAAGACAGATAAACATTGCAACTTTTGTAATCATGATGGCCATGTAGAGTCCAAATGTTTTAAGAAGATGGAAGCCTTAGAAGCAGCAATGAAGAAGCACAACATCAATTTGGAGAACTATTCAACTTCATCTTCAGGAATGACACTTTATTCTTGTGTTTGTCAAGCATCAAGATCTGGTTATGCATTAAATGTATCTTCTTCTTCTCATTCTCATGAGTGGCTCATTGATTCTAGAGCCTCTTACCACATGGAAAAAAATAAAGCCATGTTTTCTTCTTTAAATGATTGTAAAACCAAAAATATTTATGTTGGTGATGACAGATATCTTAGTGTTGTAGGGTCTGGAACCATTCATCTAGATAATGGTCAATTTAATGATGTATTATCTGTTCCTACCTTGTCCTACAACCTTCTATTTGTTTCTCAGATAACTCATTCAGGTGAAGGGAAAACAATAGAATTCTCACGTCATGATGTTGTAATTAAGGACCTCAAATATCCTAGACATATTTTAGCTACTAACATTTCTTGTGATTCCACAAGGTTGTATAAGTTTGAAAACTTTGGGTCATCATGTCTTCCCTCCATTTTTGTTGCTCATAATGATGAAGTGAGCAAACTTTGGCATGAGCGATTTGGTCACTTAAAATATCGCTCTCTTCAAACTCTATGTAAAGAAAATATGGTGACAGGTCTTCCTATGGTATCTTACTGAGACGGTGTTTGTTACAGATGTGTACTCAGAAAAAATCATTGGGATAGTTTTCAAAAATGTGCCTCTTGGCACGCTTCAACCCCTTTGCAGCTTGTGCACAGTGATTTATGTGGTCCACTTCCTATTGTTTCTTTCTCTGGTTGAAAGTACTTCTTAACTTTCATTGATGATTTTTCCAGACACACTTGGGTATACTTCTTAAAACTCAAGAGTGAAGTTTTTAACATGTTATTGGCCTTTGAGGCCTTTGTTGAGAAACAATTTGGACATCCAATTCTTAAGTTAAGATCAGAAAATGGAGGAGAACATGTTAACAACAAATTTATCAACTTTTGCACTGAGCATGGCATTCAATCGCAAAATATTGTTCCATATACTCCACAACAAAATGGTGTAATTGAAAGGAAGAATCACACCTTAAAAGAAATGGCTAATTGTATGCTTCAATCTAAAGGACTTGGTCTTAATTTTTTGGGTAGAAGCAATTAACTATGAAAATTACATAGTAAATCACACTCCTACTAAGGTTTTAAGGAATATAACCGTAGAATAAACCTGGTGCTCAATCAAACCAGATGTAAGTCACTTTCATGGTTTTGGAAGTGATGCTTGGGCCCATATTCTAGATACAAAACATAAAGCCTTAGAACCTAAGAGTGAAAAATGCATTTTTGTTGGATATTCTGAAGATGTCAAAGGATATAGAATTCTTCAACCAAAATAAAAAAATGTAATCATTAGAAGAGATGTAAAATTTGATGAAAATATATCAACCTGTGAGCCTAGTTCGGCGGGTGTGCCACCTTTGGCCTGTAAGCCTAATTCGACATATGTGCCACCTTTCTCTACCTCTTCTATTTTTACAACATTCCTTCTAGTTCGGATGATGAAAGAGAGGATGACAATCCTCCTCCACCTCTTGAAAATGTTCCTGCAACTCCATAACTTCCAAGATGGGTCCTCTCTACTCAGGATTTTGCAGGTTCTCTTGTAGGTGACCCTGTACATCGACGTCGTACACGTTCTCAGTTCAAAAGAACCTCTTCCTTATTAGCTTAAGTTCCAAAAAATCATGATCTAGACACCTTTGAAGAAGCTTCAGGTCATCCAGATTGGGATGAAGCTATGAATGAAGAATATCATTCCTTATTGGCAAACTATACTTGGGATCTTGTTCCTCTTCCAAAGGGAAGAAAAATTGTCAGATGTAAATGGGTTTACAGAACAAAGTTTGGACCAGATGGAAAAGTGGATAAACATAAATCTAGTCTTGTTTCTAAAGGATTTTCACAAGTTGAAGGCATTGAATATATTGAAACCTTCTCCCCTATTTCCAAAATGAATTCTTACCACCTTGTTATTTCCATTGCTGCCTCTTTTAATTGGAAAGTTCATCAGATGGATGTTAAATCCATCTTCTTACATGTAGATTTGCATGAAGAAATATACATGGAACAACCCCCTGGATTTATCCAAAATGACTCTAGTCTTGTTTGTCTCCTTAGAGAGTCTCTCTATGGTCTCAAACAAGATCCTCGAGCTTGGTATGCCAAAATGGATAGATTTCTCTTATATAATGGCTTTTCTAGGTGTCATTCTGACAACACTGTCTACACCAATAAGTGGGTAAGTCCTTCATCATCCTTGTTCTTTATGTTGATGATATTATCCTTATTAGTAGTGATCCCAACCATATAAATCATGTGAATTATAGCCTCAAAAAGAAGTTTGAAATGATAGACTTAGCACACTTGCATTATTTCCTTGGTCTTCAAGTCTTGCTATCCAAATAAGGTATTACCCTATCTCAGTCCAAGTATGCCTATGATATTCTACGCTACTTTCACATGGAAGGCTATAAGCCAGCCCCTTCTCCCTTTCAGTCTGGAGTCAAGCTTTCAGTCACTTGTACTACCCCTGAAGTTGATGCTACCTTATACCGTCAACTTGTTGGTAAACTTCTATATCTAACCCATACCTGTCCTGACATTTTCTTTGCCATTGGTCTTGTTTCTCGGTGTATGCACCAACCTCATGAAAGTCACTGGAAAGAAGCTAAAAGAATACTTTGATATATTCGAGGTACAGTTCAGTTTGGGATTCATTACAGTGAAAGAGCATCTACATTGTTGATTGGTTTCATTGATTCTGATTGGGCTAGTGATCCTAATGATTGAAAGTCTACTGCAGGATATGTATTCACTCTTGGTTCAGGACCTAATACATGGTCTTGTAAAAAGCAAAGTGCCATCTATCTTTCTTTATCAGAAGAAGATTATCATGGTGCAGTTGAAGCAAGTAAGGAAGCCATGTGGCTTCGTCAGATCCTGTCTAAATTTGGTCTTCATCAGCAACATCCAACTACATTTTGGTGTGATAATCAGAGTGCCATTCAGCTATGTAAAGATCTAGTTCAACATTAGTGTATGAAACACATTGAGCTCCACATACACTTCATCAGAAATCTCATTCATGATCGTGTTCTTGAAGTGCAGTATTGTTCAACCAATGATCAAGTTGCCGATATATTTATAAAGGCTCTCATAGAAGCGAAGTTTACCAAACTTTGATCTATGCTTTGAGTTTAGGAAAGTTATCATTAAGGGGGGATAGGCTGTAATGCCTCCCTCCTTCTCCTATTGTGTCACCTTTGTAAATCCTTCAATCCTATCCCAAGTTGTTCTTATGGGGAGATATTAGGATATTTCGACACATAGGAATTAGTCTCATTTTGTGTCACCTTTGTAAATCATTCAATCCTATCCCAAGTTGTTCTTAAGGGGGGATGTTAGGATATTTAGACACATAGGAAATAGTTAAGTATAACTTGCTCTAGCATAGATTTATGTAAAGTGTGTTTCTTTACTATGTACATTTGTAACTTATAATCTAACGGTTCACTCTCTCCTTGGTATTACCGACACTTGATCCGTGGATTAACACCCGATTGGTCCATGATCTCTATTTAAAGAGCATGGAGGGTCATCTGTTTCGTAACCGTTTATGAGAGAAGCTTATGTAATTTTTCTTTCTTTATATTAATAAATTTCCTAAAGTGGCCACATTGGCTTAGGTTGTGGACTACTTCCCTCTTTGAGGGTTTTAACCACATCAAATACTGGTGTACTGATCTATGATCTATTTGTGAGTGGTGACCTTTGGTTTTTGATCTAAGGAAATTACCCTGTAAATTCCTACCAGAAGAACCAACCCTTAGATTCGAGCATCGACCCACTATTAGACCACCAGAATGGCCCCCATATCTGAGGTAGAAAAACAATAGTCCTTGAGCCAAGGCTCGACAATAGCATGAGAACGAGAAACTTCAATCATCATTTCATGAATGCATAAAATTAATGGATACCGAGATGATAATTTGTTTAAGGGTGATATTTTTTCATGCACCACCCATCCCTATAACATTGAAGTAGATAATAATAATTATTTGAGGATTTGGAGGGATAACCATGCTTTAGGAGCCCTAAAATAATGGTTTGTTTCCCTTTCCTAATGTCCAAAATAACTTTTTATCAAGCCTTCAAAAGGTGATATTTGTGGCCAACTAGATTATATAGGATAAGTTCCAAATCCAAGCCTCATAGAGAGGGTATTTACTCTTTAGGTCATTAACGAGTACAAAGGATGTAAGTCTTGCAAGGCAGGGAAGCCATAATGGGGCAATTTTGAGGGGAAGAGGATGCAAGTACATATCTGGAGTCCAAAGTCATGGAGGGTGAAATATGAGAATTAGAAGGCTTAGGATGAGAGGGAGATAACAAATAAACACAATTGAGAGGGGAGCAAGAGGAAATAGGTCAGAAATGGATGAAATTATCAAAAAGGGGAGAAGAGGCTATGTGATCTAGAGTAGAAATAACCATTAAAATAGAGTCCAGAAATAAAGGGAGAATATAAATATTTAACATACCATAAGAAAAATATGTTGCATCTCTCTTATTTTGAAATACATTTGGTTGAGATTTTGGTGCATTAGTATCATCAACTATACTTACAACTGAAGGAGTCGAAGTTGTTGGAGCCATGGGGGTTGAAACTCCCTTCTTTTCCCAAAAATTCTTGAAGATTTTGTCTCGAGGGATGAATGAAGAGAACTATGCCCGATGATCACCCTTCTCATGGAAAATGTTTCATCTAAATATGATCCTCCAATATTCGATTTTCACTTCTAAGAGAAAGACCCCAAGTATTAATTTGATTTTACCCATTAACCCATGTCTTAGATCGACCTCCACTTGGAACCATAGTCAACAACGGTCAAATTTTACTTCCCATGAAATTTCCAATTGAATGAACCTTCCAATTTTATTCGTAAATGGATGAAGGATTTATTTTAACCAAAAGTAGAGGGGAAGCCTTCGTAGGATGGCTCAAATCCTTTGAGTGCGAATGGGTTCCTTGGTAGGGTGAAGAGTATACATCCCATTACTTAAGGAAAATACCAGAATGTCCATAACTCCACTGAAATACCAAAACCTTTGAAACATGTTCCTCAGATGAGAAGATACTAGCTATCCACCCCACATCAAGAGAGAACAAAAGGGATAGTAACCCATCATCATTTTCCAATTATTTTCAATTCAAATCCTAAATATTCTTCAAAGATGTCCTTACCACAAAATTTCCAAACTATGTTTTTTCTAGAAAAATTTGGCATGACCTCTAAAGAAACATCACATCCTACAACCATCAAGATCATATTCTTCCTAATCCTCATACACTTAGAGGGATTGTAATGAACAAGATTCAGTGAAAGAGGAGGATGAAAAGGGTGATCGAAGGAATGAGAGGTAGTGAGGTGTGAGGAAGAGATAATGCAAGTAGATACATGAATAGACATGTCTAAGGAATATAAATCAATGTTTGAGGAATTAAGGGTCATAGCCAAGTTAATGACCACATGAGAAATTTCTGATGTCGATGTAATTTCAAGGTAATCGGGCCATAGACCACACATATTCTCTAAATGAACGAGAGAGTTTTACATGCCAACACAATGACATTGGGGGGACTCACAAAAAATAAAAGACACATATTCCCCATGTGACTAAAATATGGCAGATCGTTGTGGCATACAAGAAAAATCTAGAAGCTCCTCTTCCATAGTTCTAGCATTGAACTAGAAGGCAGAGAGAGATGAGACCCTGGGGGAGAGAGGACGTAGCAACTAGCCAACACAACCATTACCCCGAAGACTTGTGAATGATACCACTATTTTTCATTTGATATTATTTATGAGATTGATCATGGTTATTCTTTGCTTCAATACCCTTTTTTTATTTCAGAGAAGTTTAAACATCCTGTTTTTTGGACTCTTTCTAACAACCATTACCAAAATATGTCTATGTAATACATAAATGAAATAAACAACATGAAAAGTACGTATTGCACTTAGATTGTGCAATCTCAATCACTTATGTCTACAATTCCAACAATTCTTCTAAATTTATCACTGAATTTTGAAAAAAAATAATTAGAAATATATGAAAGCAAGTTTAAAACATAAAATATTTATACCACACTTAAATTTCAATTTACTAACTGAAATAAAAAAAAAAAATTACTGATAACCGTTTTTTAAAATTTAATTTATCAAAATAACATTATTTTATATGTTACATTTATTTATGTGAAAAAAATAAGAGTGGGTACCACATTGCATTCATCTTTTATCTTCATCCTCATCGGTGGTTGAAACTGGTGACATGCATTCAATTTGTGAGGTAAACACTAAACTAAACTAAAATATTATTATCATGAATGTAAATAAATCTTTCGGTGATAATCATGATAAAATATTGTTGATGTGTTTCAAACCAACTAGTGCGGTTCATCTTCAGAACAAGATGAGGAATCAGATATTGGCATCAAATTAAATAAAAATATATCGATTTTTTCTAGCCATTATAATATAACAATTAGTTTTGACTCAAGAATTATTATTTATTAATAACATGTTTTTAATATAATTAAAGAAACTAATTTTATTTTTATTAATATTATTTTTTTAATCAAAGAAAGGTCCTAATATTAAACAATGATATGGTCAATCTAAATTATACCAAAAAATAAACTTAATAAATAAAATAAATAATATTAAGAAAATAATCAAATGAATAAATAAAATAAATATAGATAAATTTATAAATAAAAATAAATAAAAATAAAAAGATATAATGAATTATACCAATTTTATTATTACTAATAATATTATTAAAACAAAAGGAATGGCCTTGCCATGTGGTGTTTCCATGGGTTCCACCCTTTCTTCCGTAGTGGATAATCTATTCATGGAGGACTTTGAATACAAGGCCTTGTCCTTAGATTTATTCCAACTTAAGCTTTGGAAAAAGTTTGTGGATGAGACTTGCGTCGTCTCGTCTCATGGTAGGAAAAAGTTGGAGCACTTTTTCCAGCATCTTAACAATCAATCTAGTTCCATAAAGTTCACTATGGAATTTGAAGTTGATGGTAGCCTGCTTTTCCTTAACATTCTTATTTCAAAAAAAAAGAGATGATGGTTATTTCTCCCAGTAGATTTTTCAGAAGAAAACTAACACGGAACAATATCGTCATGCTAGTTCAAATCATTTCCCTGCTAAAAAACTAGGTGTTCTCAATACCTTAGCCACTCGGGCATTATGAGTTTCTGATGAAAATCACCTCAATGATGAAAACACCCATTTCATTAATGTCCTAAGATTAAAAAATATCTTAAGGATCGGTTTTCAGGAGCGCATCTTCCGGTTATTCAAGGGAATTTGGATAAGATTGCAAGGATCCCGAAAAAGCATAAGGTTCCTTCGAAATTTAGTCCCCTAAACACTATTCGGAGCTCTCTAAGATCAATAAAGGACCATGTGAACCATACACATGGTAAATTTGTTTACATCATGCCTTGCTCTTGTGGAAATCTGTGCATTAGTGAAAGTAGTCGGTTAATAAACCAAAGGATTTATGAGCACGCAACCAACATCAAACCTGGAAGGTCCTACTCCTCTGTTTTGACAAAATATGTGTAAAATACAAATAACTACATTTGCATTAAATAGGCAAGGGTCATAGCAATAATTGATCATATTCATCACCGAATATTTAATGAGGCCTTGGAAATTGAAAGGAGGCTTATCAATCTCAATAGAGATGATGGTTGAAGTATTAACACATGTTGGATCCCTACCTTGTCTTCCTAAATTTTAATTATTTTATTTATTATTTATTATTATTATTATTATTATTTTCAACAACCCCCAAAAAATCATTTTCCTATATTTTCTTGAAGAACCAAAACTCGTCAGCATATGAGTATCCATTTGGCTTAAGGAAACAAAACCTATGTATTTGAACCCATTTTCTAGTGGAATATTAAAGTAAGGGAATATGTGAACCTCTTGATAAATAACCCTTTCAGAAAGGGAGTAGGGAATAAAAACGGATAAAACATTAATGAGCATCCCAATAGCCTAACAAAATATATCAATAATTGATTTCAAATGAGAAAAATTGCCCACATTTCTTGCAGAAAATTTTAGTATGTCATCAATGAATATGTGTGGGAGGAAAAGGTTCTTGGCCACCTCAATTCCATTAAAAACTCCTTCAAACTTAGCCATCTTGTGAATAATTACGCTAAGAGATATTGTAAGCAGGAAAAAAGGGAAGGATGAAATAGCCTTATCTCAATCCTAGTGAGGCCCTGGAAAAATGGGATGGTATCCCATTTATAAAAATAACATAGGAAGATGAATGAATACAACCTATATTCTAATTCATATAAGGAAGTCACATATCCTTCTTAATAAACACCAACTCAAGGAAGTTCCAACTTACCCTATCATATGATTTAAATAAGCCCACTTTAAGAGTCACATCAAACAAGTTTTGAATCTTAATAGAATGAAGAGCTTCTTTTGCGAAATATACATCATCATGTATCTCCCTTCCATTTAAAAATTCAAAGTGTACCTCTGATATGATGTTACTCGAAAAAGATTTGATTTTCATGGAAATAATATTCGAAATAATTTTACAAATGATGTTGTAGCGCAAGAGATAAGGTGGAAATCATAGATATAAGCCCCATGTTGTTTCCTAGGGATAAGTGTAAGGTAGGTAGAGTTATAAACCCTTAAAAACTTCCCAACATGTTGGGAGTCTAACAAAACCTTGAGGAGATTTTCCTTCATGAAATCAAAAAATTCCATATAGAATTAGACTAAAATACCATTAGGGGAATGGGTCTTCCTTTTTGCATAGATAATATGGCCTCTTTTAGTTCATTTTGTGAGACATCCTCCTTTAAAGTACATGTCACTTCCTCCTTAAATACAGTGGGAATTTTTAAGACTGCCTCCAATATTTCTTAAATGGGACAACCAACAAGATATTGAAATGACTTTTCAAAATATATGACTCCTTCCCCGGTGATATCTTTGAATGAATGGACCAGTGAATCATCTTCTCTTTGAGTTCCCCACTTTTTTTTTTGTTTCTCCTATGTAAAGAAAAATGAAGAAATAATTTGGCATTATTATCACTTTTCTTAATTTAGGTTTCTCTACATTTTATTTTGCATTTGGATTCTTCTTTTTCTTGCAGTGTCTATATTTCATGTTCCATGGAGAGAAAATAAGTTGTCTCCTTTGTAGAGAATATGCCATTAGAATTTTCTTCATCAACAGATTGTGCGGCTCTCTAAACTGTCATATTTTTCACTCTCTTTTCTTTTATTTTCCTTAGTTTTTACCATATTGTGCAACAGTTCCATAACCTTGCATACAAACCATTTTCGTGATCATATATGGGTTTAAAATTATTATTTTACAAAGCAGTTATTTTAGTAGTTTGAGTGAATTTATGGTTAAATATTACAAAAATGACATGTATTCACTTATATTTAAAATTTTGATGAATTTTATGATGTTTGTAGACATATTTGAAGATTCCAACAAAATCGTATTTGGCTATAAAGCCTCAAATTCAACTTCTCTCTTCAACCTCTTGAAGATTTTGTTAGTCATCAGTATTTTTCACTTATTGGTGATGACTAGTTATAACAACCAAGTTTTCTAGCAGCTGATCTAAAAATTTGTCAAATTTTCCAGCTGGAAAACACCCATAAACTTTTTTTGCCCTCTTACCTTTTTTAGCCCGCCCATGACGAGATGAAACCTCATTATCAAATCCTACCTAGCCTCAGCCATACTAGTCTGCCCATCACCTCTAAAGAAACAATCCAAATCTGTCCAAAAAGTCTCCCCTAAGTTAGGAAGTGGCGCTTTAGGCATTTCTCCCTTGGCAAACTATCCTAAAGCCAAAGAACCTCCATCTGCTATAGACCAGTCATAACAGACCTTCCCATTCTGCAAATAAAGTTGGTTACAGCCCTAGGTCGCACCACTAATACACCCTCAAGTCTCAGCAATACATGGACCATAAGTCAAATTGATCCTAGGTGTTTTTACAGTGTTTTAATGGATCTTTCAAGTACAGAGGCATACCAGCATCCCAGAAGACAATACTTGGCTCCACAAGAGAAGAAAGCTGCTTCTCAATGTGATCTTGAGCCTGGGATGCAGCTACAGAGCAGAGAGTTTTTCATTAAGTTCTTGCAATCACAGTCAAAGCCTGAAAGGACAGTGAAAGGAAAAAATAACACTGTCAAAGGGCTGATGATATGACATGACTGAAAAAACTCCTTCATCCATAAGCAGAGGGTTTGAAGACTGAAGAACCTCTTTCATTTCACAAGCAGAGGGTTAAGAGCACCTCCTTCATCTACAAGCAGAGGGAAAATGGACAAAGCCTGTTTTTAAGCTTTTCATTAACTGTAAGGAAAAAATTACGATACAGTGAGACAACAACTAAGTTTTTCTGAAGAAAAATGGTGAATAAAGGTAGAGGCAAAGTAGTGGGTTTTAAAAATAATTTGCATAAGTTCACTATTGTTTGAGTTACAATGTGAAGCTAACAGGTTCATCATCATTGAAGCAAGATTATGAAAGTAGATAGTCAAAAGAGTCAAAGTGTCTTGGTCCCAAATTGACCCCTGCCATCATCTACAAGGGAAACCACTAAGAGTGATGACTGCTTTTCAAAGGGTGCCATCCTTCCTATTCATAGAGAATTTTGTTTCAAAATTACTCATCATACTGGCCAGAAGGCGATTTGAGCTTATTTTTCCCATAAATGTATTGCAACTAAACACACAAGCTCACAAAATGTAAGAAGGATTATGGCATGAGTTTCAAGGTTCTGGAACAAACATTCAAAAGCAATACCTGCATGCCACTGTTACAAATGAAGGAAGTTTCCTTATAAAAATAGGTCAAAGGTGCTTGGCTGTTACATTTTGAGTAAAGAAGAATTTTTCAGAAGAAGTGCCCTCTTGATAGACAGATGACAGTGAAGCCCAGGTTTCTTGTAGACCTCCTCCACAGAAGAACAAAGGGGCAGCTTCCCTCATTCACTTTTCAGCTCTAGTGCATCATCCCTTGTTGATTTTTACCCACAGTCAAAGAAGAAACTTAGAGTAGCACCTGCCATCTCATTTAGTTTTCACAATGGACATGACCATATCCAAAGCATCCGGAGCAAAAAATGTCAGTTTAGGTTGCAAAAGGGAAGAGCTACCTTCTCCAAAGTGTCAAAGAAAACCTCATATAACACAAAGTGTCTTCTACAGGCGTCCTCTTTTCAAATGAAAAAAACAAATGGATGATTATGATATTCAGAGGTGTTTCTTTTCCTTTTTTTATAAAAACCTTTTTCAACTGATCAAGAGTAACAGCAGATGAGCCATACAAAGAAAAGAGGTGGAAAGGGATTTTGAAATTACAATTAAACTTTTTCCCTTGGCAAAAAGGTAGTTGCACTCAAAAGGCATCTCTACAATCCTTCACATGGCTTAGAACAGTTTTTCCTTCCACAGTGCAGATATAAAAAATGAGGACATTTTTTCATTCCTTAAATGAGAAGCAGTAAGAGTTTTGATTCTTAAAAAAGTTGTTTTATTTCAAAAAGGGGTCGGGCTTTTAAAACAAATGGTCATTATCACTATGACATTTTTTCCAAATAAAAAGGTATCAGGTTGTGTTTTAAAGAAAAGGGATTCAAGTTTTGTTTAAAAAGGGCATTTTCAAACCTCTCTTACAAAACCCTCACCAATCAAATATGAAAGGGACTTTGGCTTGTTCGTTTTCAAAAGAGGTTGAGGACCGTTGCAAACCCTTTTTAAATTTCTCAAAATGCAAAACCACATTCCTTGTGTTGTTCACGAGACCGGAGAAGAGGCATTTTGAGCAAGATTGCAGAGTTTTCAAGGGTTTTTGACCGCGCGGCGCGCCTGTAGAGTTGCGCAGCGCACTCAGGCAGGATTTCTCCAAAGGATTACACTACCGCGCGGCACGCCTATAGCAGCGCGCGGTGCGCCTGTAGGCGTTCGTCACGTCGACCCGACAAGTGACCCGACAGCTTGTTTTGCGCGACGCTCTCTCATGCTAAACGTGCCGTGCACACTTTGAATTGTCCAAACGCCCTCAACAAGCCTAGAAGCTGGTCCAAAGTCCTCAAAAAATGCCATCATCATTTTCAAAGGTATTTTATGTGCCTCCTTGCTCTTTTCAAAACTATTAAGTGATGGAAAAGGGATGAAACTCACGGTGTGAATCACAGTTTTGAGTTGTTTAAAGAGAGATGTGTTTTTGTTTAAAACTCGAAGACTTGTTGTGGTTATGTTTGCTAGAGGTGAAATAGTAAGAATGGTGTGTTTCTATTGATGTAAAAAGCCCAATAACTGCCCTCAAAACAATGATGAAAGGTAGAGGCACTGTTTAAAGGCAGAAAAATAGTATTAGAACAAATGAAACAGGGAGCCTAATTTCAGCTACAATGATCATTATATGAGTGCTCTTTTATTCTAGAAGTCCTCCTTGTGGTGAAGAACAGAGTCAGGGCTGCCTAATTTGTCAATAAAACAAACTTTAGTGTATGAAGTTGTAACTTGCCATTTGGAGGTATTGTCAAGCTCTGTGTGAGGAATAGTGAATACAAGGGCAGTGTCTTGGTTAAGAGGAGTTTTTTTTGTTTAACTGCTACAGGGCTGTTTGCGCTCACACCAAAAAACAAGGAGCTTGATGAATTTACCCAAACACAGTGACCCTTTGACTGTGTGTATGCATTTTAGTTGACTGTGTGATTGTTATTGAATTTACTTATTGATTGGCATACAAAAGAAGAAGAGCAGTGTTCTGAGAGGGCAAAGACCTAATAGCAAAGAAAACATTTTATACAGCTTTGAGGCAAATTTACCTTGATCAAACAGTAATTGATAGGTGAGACAGATTTGTGTTTGAAAAGACATTTCAAAAAACCTTTTGAGGCAGTTTGATTTTGTAGAGAGCATCTATAACAAGATGCCTCCCAGGTAGGATAGTAGGAGTGGATTGCATAAGAGATATGAACCTATTTCCACTGAATAAGTGAGTGCACACCCATCAGTCTTGTTCAATTTCTATGAGGCCGGGTGTTTAGATTTTTGCCAAAGGGTGCAAGAGGTGAAGATTTTTTCTCCTTTGACACACCTTTGTGCTTTGAGGTTTCAAGATAAGCATTTCCAATTGGCAGGCCTTGACTTCAAGTTCTCCCCAAGATCCATCTCCAAAGCCACTAAAATTCCCTATATTGGTGAGAAATGGTGTAAGCAAAGGCATTTGGACTCAGATGATTACAAACCCTTCCTAAAGCCTGAGCACAGAGAATCATGTCCTTCTATTTTCCCTTTCTCATATCTTTTAGCCAGCTACGCCCCTCTCATGTAGATTATCATGAAGTACTCCACTTGTGAGGGAAGATTCTCCCGAATTTATGCATATCACATTCGACTGCTCATGCATTTCACTAGAGCCAGATTGATAAACCTTCCTTTCTTCTTACAAAAGAGCATTGAGAAAATGGCCTCCACTGTCCAGAAGAAGCCTCCTTCACAGCAAATAGCCTGTCTCTTCTATCACTCTCTCATCAAAATCATCATTCTTCATCAGCTTGAAAAAAGAGAGGTCGCTTGGGATGTTTTCATCACTCATCCAGATTTCTTCACTATCCCTCCAGTCCATACATCCCCCACATCTCCTACTCATTGTCCCTCACCTTCTTCTAGCAGAACTATTCCTAAAAAACTCAAGTTTACTACAGAACAAGCAAAGGAACATGAAGAAGAAGAAGAAAGTGACCAACAAGAGGAAGCAGGACATGAGCAGGAGGAATAAAGTGCTAAACAACAGCATGACAGTGATGAGGGTGAGCAGCAGTAGACTCATGATGAGGCTGAACAACAGCCTTATGATGACACATAGCAACATCACAGTGGTGATGAACAACATCAAGGGAAAGAGGAAGAAAGTGCTGAATAGCAGCATGACAGTGAGGGTGAGACAGGGTAGCAACATGATAGTGATGAGCAAGGGCAGCCTAAAGAGGACACACAACAGCCTTATAAGATAGAGCAACAGCATGAAGATGATGAAAAAGGGCATGAAAGTGATGAGCAAGGGCAGCCTCAAGAAGAACAACAAACTCAAAAGGATGACAAGCAAGGTGACAAAGGTAAAGGGGCCATGCCCTCTTCTCCTAAAAAGGCCAAGCCCCGGACAACAAAGAAGAGAGTGCCTAAGGTTGTCACTCCAAATGTGACAAGGGCCCTCCGATGTAAAGGAAAATTGCCAAAGAAGCCCATGATTGATTTGCCTAGGAGGAAGAGCACTAGAATAGGCACCCAAAGCAAAGGGAAGGGCAAGGTAGAAGGAAGTCATGAACAGGAGAGTGCCTTCGACATCATCCAAGTCCAAAGCGATGATAGTGATAATGAGGCCCGGATTCTAGAAAACCTCTTAATCCATAGAGAAGGCCAAATTGATGCATTGAAGGATGATCTTCATAGGGCAAGGAATTTCAATCAATTTCTGCAAATCCAAAATAGGCAAATGAGTGTCCATATGGCTGTTTATGAGACACGGGCGACTAAGTACAAGAAGGAGGCCTCCAAAGCCCAAGCAAGGTTGGAAGAACTCATGGGTGAGTTTTTTGAAAGTGAAGGCGAAGATCAGCCTAGGCGAAAGAGGCCTAGAACCATGGGGCTTAAAAAGGCCCTTGAGAAGCAAAAAGAAGAGGAAAATGCCCTTCTCCAATATACCCTTCTCACTGCATTGTTTGAGCAGGAGATAGAGAACAATAAGGAGGCATGGTTTGAGAGAGTCAATGACCACTTGGAAAGGAAATTGGAGAAGGCAAATAGGGATTTAGACCTTCAAAGGAGAATGATGATGCATTAAAAAAATTTAAATCAGTTTGCCCGGCGCAAGTTGAAGGCTGCTCAAGAAAAGCTCAAGGAGGCTAAAGGGAAGCGCCCGGCACGGAAAGTGAGGAAAGACATATTAGGACTTCATATTTTGGCCTCTGCTTCACAAAATGTTGCTGAGAACCCTTGAGGGTCATGCTCACCAATTTTGGGCGTTTTTCGACATATTTTGGTTTTTTGGCATTTTTGGGTTTTTGGTCAAAACTCATGGGTTTCGCCATTTCAGTTTGGGGATCAAAAAAGGAGGATAAGGGTATCATTGGATGCCATAACTTTAGGATCACACACTTAGCAATTTTCAGGACATTTGAAGATCATTTTCTCCCCCGAAATGGCGAAAAATGCCCGCTTTTTCTACACTCTACTCGGTCTATCAGCAAGCCTTCTTTTTTTTTTTGGTTTTTTACACACAGGCCTATTTTTGGAGGACTTATAGTCCTCCGATTGGGAAAATTCTAGTTTCTCCAGAAAGTAGACACTTAGATCTTTCCAACGAGCTATCATGAGCATCGTTTCGACATCAGGAAGGCTGCCAAAGGTTTCCGGCAAGTCAGGGGACCTTTTGCTGATATAATTTTTGAGTTTTTTTGTAAAAATTGAACCTTTAAAAACTGCTTTTTCCTCATGTGCGTTTAGCTATTTTTGCACATGAGAAGTTATGAAAAGTCAATTTATTTCCCTCTTTTAGAATTTTTTAGATATTTTATGAGATATTTTGTGCCTTGGGCTTTGCAAAGCCTCAATGACAAGTTTAGATATTTTGGATAGGCCAATGAGAGTGCAAATTGAACTAAGAGGTTTTCCTCACTTGAGCCTATATATTCCAAAGGCTTTCATTGTAAACAAGGCTGAACTTGATGATAGAAGAAATATATGGTCATATAAGCTTTGGAAGAAATACTTGTCTCATGCTCTTGGATAGTCTCTTGGATGTTCTTGGATGATGAAAGAGGATTGTTGTTGGATTCCATGACTTGGTAATGGTATAGTGTCTCTTTCTTTGTTTTGTCTTCTAGTTTTCATTCATGAATCCATGTTTCTTGCTTGCTATAGACCAGTAGAGAACAAATTTGAGACATGCCCTTGGAGGCACCTCAAATTTTCTGTTTCTTCATAGCTTCCATGTTTTCTTCATCCTTAGTCACATTAAAGAATTCTTGATTTCTCTTTAATAACTTAAGGATATTGTTTCTTTGTTTCATTCATGGTTTTATGCATGCTAAGTATGATTTACGGTACGCCCTGCTTACTCATGGCTAGTCATAGCTCCATCCATGAAATTTCTCTTTGACTGATTAGATTGTCATTTGTTGAACCAAGGAGGTCTTGTTCCGATCTTGCCCTTTGCCTAAGACTATGAAATATTGTTTTCAAAGTGACCAATAACTTGAAGTACTGTGTTTAGGCGTTTCGGCATAGTGATTTGAGTTGTTTGTCTGTCTTAAGTGTTTTTCCCCAAAGTCTGACAGCCATTTCCCAAAGTTAGAGGGTGATATATCTCTATGCATGGCTTGAATGTTTATTTCTATGTATTGATTAGCTTATAGTTACATTTCTCATGATTAATGGTTTGCCCTACCATGTTTATGCCAGCCATTAAACTAGTTATGCTTGAAATCCTTTGTTGTTCCCAAACTTGATGTCCATTTTATTCCATTTTGCCCAAAGATCCTTTCTACCTCGAATCAAATCGTCCCTTCAACAGCCTTGTATCACCATCTAATAGCTTTCTTGACCTTTTCGACCCCATAGCCCAGTTGATCTAACATTTTTTTACCTATCTTATATCTTTGATCAGTTTCATCCCTCACAACCTAAAAACCAAAACAAAAAAACCTACTTCATAACTATCCTAAAATCAGAACACAATAAGCAAACACACATATATCCCTTACACATAGAGAGAGAGCCCTCTCTGAGTCCAGGAAGGCTAGGTCCTTGGGCTCAAAAGACTGGTTTGATGTTACACTGTCATTTGGCTTGCCAATCAGCCAAACCATGGCTCACCAACATAATGGCGATCACGGTGGGACTCTGAGTGATAAACAACTTAGTTTCCATAAAATATTTAGAGACCTTTGAGAATACTATCTGGCTGACTTATACCACCGCTCACTAACATAATGGCGATCACGGTGGGACACTGAGTGATAAAAAAACTTAGTTTCCCTAATATTTAGAGACTTTTGAGAATACTATCTGACTGACTTATCCCACCGCTCACTAACATAATGGCGATCACGGTGGGACTCTGAGTAATAAACAAAATTAGTTTCCCTAATCTTTATAGACTTTTGAGAATACTATCTGGCTGACTTATCCCACCGTTCACTAACATAATGGCGATCACAGTGGGACTTTGAGTCAAAACATCCTAGGTATCGCTTAGGAACTCTCAAAATCTCAGTCAAACTTAGAAGAGTAGAATCTGGTTGTCTCACCATCCTAGCAAAATCATGACTCAGCTGTAGGACACTCTTACAAACCTTAGGACTACTTAAAAAACTCAGAAAAACCCCAAAAACTCCCTTAGATTGGTTTTTGTCAGTACTGATGGTGGACCATACACATATACCTCAAAATAACTAAAAATCCACCTGGTGACTCCACTAACCTCCAGTAGGCCTTACTACTTTACTAAACTCTAGGCTACTATCCGATTGAGCCACCTCATCTCCACACTAACATAATGGCGATCACGGTGGGCCTCTAAGTGATAAACAAACTTAGATTCCATAAACATTTCAGCGGCTTTAAGAATACTATCTGATTGACTTATCCCACCGCTCACTAACATAATGGTGATCACGGTGGGACAAACTGAATACATAATAGTCTAGCAAACTCTTGTAGATTCAATAGTATTCAAAACTTATATAGGCAAGCAATCCATAAAACCATTTAGAGTAAACTCTTTTTGTTCTCGCCACCCTAGCAAAGTGATGAAACAAGTTTAGAATACTTTAATAAACCATAGGCTGCACATAAAAACTCAGAAAAACCCCAAAACATTCCCAAATTGGCTTTTCCCTAGTTACTGGTGGTGGACCATAGCTACACCTTTTAAAAAACAACCAAGTTCCACCTGGCGACTCCACTAGCCTCCAGTAGGCCTAAAAACTCCATAAAAGACCAAAAAATTCATAAACCATACCTTTATGCTAACTCATCCTTCCCAAAGACTTAAACTTAGGGTGGAAACCCTGTAATCAGTGACAAGCTAAGTATAACTTAGCGATTCAGAAAGCTTCACCTAAACATAAGAGATAAGCAGAACCCTTCTTGCCAAAGAACCATTAGCTTGTCCATACAGCCTAACAAACTGTTGAAACCAACTCGATCACTCTTATGTGCAAGTTTCCATCTCAAAGTTGCTATAAAAAATTTTCCCAAAGCATCTTTGATAGTGCTGGTGGTGGACCATAGTTCTCATAGAAATCCACCTGGCGACTCCACTAGTCCATCCTTTTAGTTTTGACCATCCTTCACATTAGTAAAACCTTAGAGAGGCCATCCATCCAAAACATTCACAAATATCATCCTCTCTAAACTCTAGAGCCGAAATCTAGCTTCACAAAGAATCCACACCAGATCTCATCCAGACCCAAATCCCCCTATCATAGTAGATGACCCAGAGAAGATTTTGTGGCAAGCTTCCGAAACTGACAATCTAGCTACCGATAGGTCCATCCGTAAAGCAATTTCAGTACCTGAACATCTCACTACCCTATTGGATTCCTCCTTTGACTTAAAATCAGCAAAAACCCTTTTTAGAAGCAAGTCACAAAGTAAGATAAACTTTGACGATCTTGATCCCCTAGATCTGACATAGAGTCTTAGTAGAGAAGCCTCACCTACCACACCTCCCGACTTTCAACTTCTCCATCACTTTGGCTCCTACCATCCCAGATCTGCTCAAAATCAGATCACTAGCCCAAGTACATCCGCCACACCTATCCAAACCACTACTGTTCAAACCACTTCAGCTCATCCCACAAGCCCTCGTCTTGTACATCACCCATTAGCTCCCGTCATGGCAGCCTGGTACGCACCCTTGGTGTTTCCACAACCTTTGGCTCCCTTACAAGATGACTATCAATCTAAAATCCCACACTTTACCAGAGTTGAGACTACCACGACTCAACAACATGTAGATAGGATTAGTGTTGCCTTTGAATACATGGAATTAGAAGATGAGACCATTGGAATGAGAATGTTCGCCCAAAGCCTGGGCGAGGAACCCAAAAAATGGTTTAAGAGCTTAACTCCAGACAACATCCACAACCTCCCAGAACTCTACCAAGTCGTCATAAACAAGTGGGAAATCCAAAAGAACCCCATTCAAATCCTGTCAGAATATAACAATCTAAAACGGGAAAATGGGGAAAGTGTCCAGGGATATTGCGCTAGGTTCAACAGTGTATATAACGCCCTCCCACCTCACTTCAAACCCCCACTTGGTTCAGCCTTGGAAAATTTCCTCGAGGGTTTTGACCCAGACATGACTTATCAGCTAAGAGACAAGGACCCCCTTACCTTAGAGGAAATGAAAAAATTATTCATAAGGGCAGAAGCCAACTTAGGAGAAAAAAGAGCTAGGACTAGATCAGAAAGGAAAGTCACCTACCGGGATGAGGTCTCCACTTCATCCCCTTCCCTAGATCCTAGAATAGATGATTTAGTCAGGTCCATGGCCAAAATGTGGGAAAATATAAGTGAGAAGACCCCTCTTAGGGATAACCAGCAAATCCCTCCAAACAGAAACCGGAACCAAAATTTTAGGAGGGAACAACCTCAAAACAAACCAAGGGAAAATGACCGCCAAATTAGGCCACCATTTAATGAAAATTATGTGGAAGAAGATGATAGGGATACAGAACCCATTGATGAAAATAATTTGAACCTCATAGGGTCTGATAATGAGAGTGAGGTGTACCTCACGGAAGAAAAACAAGCATTCTTCTCTCCAAATCAGGATGAAACCAACTATGAAGATCCCGAGGATCCTGCCATAGATTTTCAGAATGCTATAATAGAAGCTCATAGGCAGTATGACCTTAGAAGCAGAAAAAATCAAGACAATTCCAAGAAAGGTAGCTCAGACACTGCTAAAACCCTGGATACCATCCTTAAGAAAGCAGTAAACAGCAACAAAATCATGGTCGGGAAAAATGACCAAAACAAAGATAGAGTTACCCAAACTAATCCTAACTCATATTCCTAGTACTTCCATAAAGATTCCCGAGGTAGCTGTAGCAAACAAAATCCCGAAACAGAGCCATCAAACTTAGAACATAGAGAAGGTCATGGCTGAAAATACTGAAACAAACATGTCTAAACTGCAGCTACCTTTTAGTTTTGAGGGTGAAATCGCTAAAATAAATATCACCATGCCTCTTACCGAGCTCATCGCCCAAGGCTCTTATAAGTCCCAAGTGTTAAAGGTCCTGAATCTAGGGAATGATGAAAACACCCTTAATCTAGCTGATGACACTCCTGAAGTGTTGTTTGGTCCAAAAATAAAAGGGAAATTCCAAGAGGGAACCACTCTTCCCTTTTACATCAGTCTGAATATCCATGACCAAATCATTCACAATGCCATGCTAGACTACGGCGCCTCGCATAATCTTATGCTGAAGGTTGTAATGGAAAGATTAGGCCTAGAAATCACAAGACCATACAAAGATTTATATTCTTTTGATTCTAGTAGAGTCAAATGTCTAGGCTTGATCAAGGATCTGTGTTTCAGTTTGGCCCAAATACCCGCTAAACATCTGATCATGGACATAGTGGTAGCAGACATTCCTCCCAAGTATGGAATGCTTCTATCCAGATCTTGGGGAGCCAAGCTCCAAGGGAATATTCAACTTGATATGTCCTATGCCACTATTCCTGTGTTTGACCAAACAAGAATACTCTATCGAGAGTCACACATGAAATACATGATCAGTAGCCAAGAGAGGCCAGATAACATCCCAATGTATTCCTTGCATTTCGACCTAAACTCTTTTATTCTGCACACTGATGAGGACATTGAAGAACAGTCAGAAGAAATTGAAACAAACTTAGACCCACCACATCAGCTGCCCCTAGTTCTCTATGATGAACTAGACACTCAAAACTACCATGATCATGAACAGCTATGTCTTGAGGAAAGTAAGTATGTTCCTTCTGAAATAGGAATAGAGCAAGAAGCACAAAACATTATGTACTATCAAGAAAATTTCTCAAATCTTAGTCAAACATCAGCAGTAACATCAGGAAACTTTTTCAGAACAAAGGCATTAGAAGACTTACATATCACAGACCTTTTCAGAACTCAGGAGCAGGGAAGCTTAATGTTTTTACCATACCTCAAAGATTTACCATCACATAACTCTTCCACTGCAAGTGAAACCTTGAATATAGCCATAACATCTCAAAATCCAGAAAAAATGGTTGATAAACTTCTTATGAGCGAACATGGTAACTAAAGTCCAAGTATACCTGAGTTACTTGAACTAGCTAATATCCTGTCATTTCATCAAAGACTTAGAACCACTAGGATTGGCAATCTCATGCAAAATACTACCTCATGCAGAGAAAACAATGAGAAACACTATGCCACTACCATCACTCCAAGAAACAACTTCGAGAAAAGAAAATACAAAAATCTGAACCAATCAGTAATAATCAAAGATAAAATAGCTGGTCATAGGGTCTGTTTTGATTTTAGAAACACTAATGCACATCCCTATGATAGAAATTTAATCCTTCCTACCCAAGACCATGATATGCTGATGATAAGTGCTTTTAATCATATGCCTTTGCAAGATGATGTTTCAGGTTATAGCCAAATGATTCCCTTGCAAAGTAGACAACTCAAAGATTTTTTCCAGTATGCTGGAAGTAATTCCAGTTTCAGACTCAAAATTGCAAAACCACCGGATATCAAAAATATGCTCATGAAAGCAGTGTTTCCAGTCCTGAATTTCTACATTTTAACATACCTTGATGATGTCATTATTTATTTCAAAAATGACCAAGATTATATGCATTACTTAAGGAAGATGTACAATAAAGGAAGGAGCAGAAATCAGAAGTATAAAGAGGTGCAGCGGGAAGATACGGGTTCGTTCAGAGATTCTTGCATGAATCCCTATGTCATGCTGGAAAGAGAGAATTTTCCAAATTTCTCTTTCCGGGAGTTGAGTGGACCAAGAATGGTAGGAGATCCTTACGAGGATAATATGCTTACGTTTCGCCATTTACAAGATTTCTGAGTTTAAAACATTTTCAATCATTGTATATACCACTGTTTGAAAAATAGATAAAACAGAAAAATCAAAAACAATATAAGAATAGAAAAGAGGGCAGTTGAAAAATAGAAAAAGGCCCCATGTTCCAAAAAATAGTCCTTCAGAAAGCGTGCAAGTCTAAATGCTACTACTAGTACTCAAATGTCTTGTTCAGTTATCTAGCCTAATCATAGCTGAACATGTTTAAATTTATTTGCTGATAAGTTAGTGAGTGAAAAAGATGGTCAACATTGTGTAAGCTTGAATTATCAAAGAGAGTAGATTAGGAAAAGATACTGGTTCCACACGCCCAAAACAAAACCAAAGAGGGAAACAGGGATGAAAAATAAATTGTGCATCTTAGCCCTGTTTTTCCTAGTTTCCATTTTATGAAAAATAATATTTGTATGCAGGTTGTCTTTCATGCCGCAAATACATGACAAATCAGAATGTCTAACCCTGATTTGATCATTTTAAATTTCATGTTTTAGATTAGAGAACAAAATCCTGTCAAATAGCTTAACCTTGACAGTTGATCTAGCATAGGTAGAGTAATTAAGGAGTTCATCAGTTTAATCTGAACTCCAGGCAGATATAAGTGTAGAATTAGATAGGTGCATTTCACAAAAAAAAATATATATATATATTTTCAAAAGGGTTGCTAGTCAAAATGCACCCAAAGGAAGAAAAAATGTTAGGAAAGATAGTGGGGTAGGTAGAAATATCATTGATGCTAATCATGCTGTCATTTTTCAGAAGTGGCATCAAAGAAGAGTGAAATTTGCGCCAATGGGTAAGGCACTGATCTTCATAAGCCAAAGATCTGAAATTCTGGACACCTCCTGAAAAGGAGCTGCCCTCCCCAAATGGAGCCACTGTTAGTCATCAGTATTTTTCACTTGTTGGTGATGACTAGTTGTAACAGCCAAGTTTTCTAGCAGCTGATCTAAAAAAATTTCAAATTTTCCAGCTTTAAAACACCCATAAACTTTTTTTTCCCTCTTACCTTTTTCAGCTCGCCCATGACGAGATGAAACCTCATTATCAAATCCTACCTAGCCTCAGCCATACTAGTCTGCCCATCAGCTCTAAAGAAACAATCCAAATCTGTCCAAAAAGTCTCCCCTAAGTTAGGAAGTGGCGCTTTAGGCATTTCTCCCTTGGAAAACTATCCTAAAGCCAAAGAACCTCCATCTGCTATAGACCAGTCATAACAGGCCTTCCCATTCTGCAAATAAAGTTGGTTATAGCCCTAGGTCGTGCCACTAATACACCCTCAAGTCTCAACAATACATGGACCATAAGTCAAACTGATCCTAGGTGTTTTTACAGTGTTTTAATGGATCTTTCAAGTACAGAGGCATACCAGCATCCCATAAGACAATACTTGGCTCCACATGAGAAGACAACTACTTCTCAATGTGATCTTGAGCCTGGGATGCAGCTACAGAGAAGAGAGTTTTTCATTAAGTTCTTGCAATCACAGTCAAAGCCTTAAGGGACAGTGAAAGGAAAAAATAACACTGTCAAAGGGCTGATGATACGACATGACTGAAAAACCTCCTTCATCCATAAGCAGAGGGTTTGAATACTGAAGAACCTCCTTAATTTCACAAGCAGAGGGTTAAGAGCGCCTCCTTCATCTACAAGCAGAGGGCAAATGGACAAAGCCTGTTTTTAAGATTTTCATTAACTATAAGGACAAAATTAGGATACAGTGAGACAACAACTAAGGTTTTCTGAAGTAAAATGATGATAAAAGGCAGAGGCAAAGCAGTGGGTTTTAAAAATAATTTGCATAAGTTCACTATTATTTGAGTTACAATGTGAAGCTAACAGGTTCATCATCATTGAAGAAATATTATGAAAGAAGATAGTCAAAAGAGTCAAAGTGTCTTGGTCCCAAACTGACCCTTGCCATCATCTACAAGGGAAACCACTAAGAGTGATGACTGCTTTTCAAAGGGTGCCATCCTTCCTATTCATAGAGAATTTTCTTTCAAAATTACTCATCATACTGGACATAAGGCGATTTGAGCTTAGTTTTCCCATAAATGTATTGCAACTAAACATACAAGCTCACAAAATGTAAGAAGGATTATGGCATGAGTTTCAAGGTTCTGGAACAAACATTCAAAAGCAATACCTGCATGCCACTGTTACAAATGAAGGCAGTTTCCTTATAAAAATAGGTCAAAGGTGCTTGGCTGTTACATTTTGAGTAAAGAAGAAGTTTTCAGAGGAAGTGCCCTCTTGATAGACAGATGACAGTGAAGCCCAGGTTTCTTGTAGACCTCCTTCACAGAAGAACAAAGGGGCAGCTTCCGTCATTCACTTTTCAGCTTTAGTGCATCATCCCTTGTTTATTTTTACCCACAGTCAAAGAAGAAACTCAGAGCAGCACCTGCCATCTCATTTAGTTTTCACAATGGACATGACCATATCCAAAGCATCCGGAGAAAAAAATGTCAGTTTAGGTTGCAAAAGGGAAGAGCTACCTCCTCCAAAGTGTCAAAGAAAACCTCATATAACACAAAGTGTCTTCTACAGGTGTACTCTTTTCAAATGAAAAAAACAAATGGATGATGATGATATTCAGAGGTGTTTCTTTTCCTTTTTTTATAAAAACCTTTTTCAACTGATCAAGAGTAACAACAGATGAGCCATACAAATACAAGAGGTGGAAAGGGATTGTGAAATTACAATTAAACTTCTTCCCTTGGAAAAAAGGTAGTTGCACTCAAAAGGCATCTCTACAATCCTTCACATGGCTCAGAACAGTTTTTCCTTCCATAGTGCAGATATCAAAAAGGAGGACATTTTTTCATTCCTTAAATGAGAAGCAGTAAGAGTTTTGATTCTTAAAAAAGTTGTTTTATTTAAAAAAGGGGTCGGGCTTATAAAACAAATGGTCATTATCACTATGAAATTTTTTCCAAATAAAAAGGTATCAGGTTGTGTTTTAAAGAAAAGGGATTCAAGTTTTGTTTAAAAAGGGCATTTTCAAACCTCTCTTACAAAACCCTCACCAATCAAATACGAAAGGGACTTTGGCTTGTTCGTTTTCAAAAGAGGTTGAGGACCATTGCAAACCCTTTTTAAATTTCTCAAAACACAAAACCACATTCCTTGTGCTGTTCACGAGACCGGAGAAGAGGAATTTCAAGCAAGATTGCAGAGTTTTCAAGGGTTTTTGACCGCGCGGCGCACCTGTAGAGTTGCGCGGTGCGCTCAGGCAGGATTTCTCCAAAGGATTACACTACTGCGCGGCGCCTGTAGGCGTTGGTCATGTCGACCCGACAAGTGACCTGACAACTTTTTTTGCGTGGCGCTCTCTCATGCTAAACGTATCACGCACACTTTTAATGGTCAAAACGTCCTCAACAAGTCTGGAAGCTGGTCCAAAGTCCTCAAAAAACACCATCATCGTTTTCAAAGGTATTTTATGTGCCTCCTTGCTCTTTTCGAAACTATTAAGTGATGGAAAAGGGATGAAACTCACGGTGTGAATCACAGTTTTGAGTTGTTTAAAGAGAGAGGTGTTTTTGTTTAAAAATTGAAGACTTGCTGTGGTTATGTTTGCTAGAGGTGAAACAGTAAGAATGGTGTGTTTCTATTGATGTAAAAATCCCAATAACTGACCTCAAAACAATGATGAAAGGTAGAGGCACTGTTTAAAGGCAGAAAAACAGTATTAGAACAAATGAAACAGAGAGCCTAATTTCAGCTACAATGATCATTATATGAGTGCTCTTTTATTCTAGAAGTCCTCCTTGTGGTAAAGAACAGAGTCAGGGCTGCCTAATTTGTCCATAAAACAAACTTTAGTGTATGAAGCTGTAACTTGCCATTTGGAGGTATTTTCAAACTCTGTGTGAGGAATAGTGAATACAAGGGCAGTGTTTTGGTTAAGAGGAGTTTTTTCTGTTTAAATGCTACAGGGATATTTGCGCTCACACCAAAAAACAAGGAGCTTGATGACTTTACCCAAACACAGTGACCCTTTGACTGTGTGTATGAATTTTAGTTGACTATGTGATTGTTATTGAATTTACTTATTGATTGGCATACAAAAGAAGAAGAGTAGTGTTCTGAGAGGGCAGAGACCTAATAGCAAAGAAAACATTTTATACAGCTTTGAGGCAAATTTACCTTGATCAAACAGTAATTGATAGGTGAGACAGATTTTTGTTTGAAAAGACATTTCAAAAAACCTTTTGAGGCAGTTTGATTTTTCAGAGAGCATCTATAACAAGATGCCTCCCAGGCAGGATAGTAGGAGTGGATTTCATAGGAGATATGAACCTATTTCCACTGAAGAAGTGAATGCACACCCATCAGTCTTGTTCAATTTCCATGAGGTCGAGTGTTTAGATTTTCGCCAAAGGGTGCAAGAGGTGAAGAGTTTTTCTCCTTTGACACACCTTTGCGCTTTGAGGTTTCAATATAAGCATTTCCAATTGGCAGGCCTTGACTTCAAGTTCTCCCCAAGATCCATCTCCAAAGCCACTAAAATTCCCTATATTGGCAAGAAATGGTTTAAGCAAAGGCATTTGGACTCAGATGATTACAAACCCTTCCTAAAGTCTGAGCACAGAGAATCATGTCCTTCTATTTTCCCTTTCTCATATCTTTTAGCCAGCTACGCCCCTCTCATGAAGATTATCATGAAGTACTTCACTTGTGAGGGAAGATTCTCCCGAATTTATGCATGTCACATTCGACTGCTCATGCATTTCACTAGAGCCAGATTGATAAACCTTCCTTTCTTCTTACAAAATAGCATTGAGAAAATGGCCTCCACTGTCCAGAAGAAGCCTCCTTCACAACAAATAGTCTGTCTCTTCCATCACTCTCTCATCAAAATCAACATTCTTCATCAACTTGAAAAAAGAGAGGTCGCTTGGGATGTTTTCATCACTCATCCGGATTTCTTCACTATCCCTCCAATCCATACATCCCCTACATCTCATACTCATCGTCCCTAAACTTCTTCTAGTAGAACTATTCCTAAAAAACTCAAGTTTACTACAGAACAAGCAAAGGAACATGAAGAAGAAGAAGAAAGTGACCAGCAAGAGGAAGCAGGACATGAGTAGGAGGAAGAAAGTGCTGAACAACAGCATGACGGTGATGAGGGTGAGCAGCAGCAGACTCATGATGAGGCTGAACAGTAGCCTTATGATGACACACAACAACATCACAATGGTGATGAACAGCAGCAAGGGAAAGAGGAAGAAAGTGTTGAACAACAGCATGACAGTGAGGGTGAGACAGGGCAGCAACATGAAAGTGATGAGCAAGGGCAACCTAAAGAGGACACACAATAGCCTTATGAGACAGAGCAGCAGCATGAAGATGATGAAAAAGGGCATGGAAGTGATGAGCAAGGGCAGCCTCAAGAAGAATAGCAGCCTCCTCAAGAAGAACAGCAAACTCAAAAGGATGACAAGCAAGGTGACAAAGGTAAAGGGGCCATGCCCTCTTCTCCTAAAAAGGCCAAGCCCCGGACTGCAAAGAAGAGAGTGCCTAAGGTTGTCACTCCAAATGTGACAAGGGCCCTCTGAAGTAAAGGAAAATTGCCAAAGAAGCCCATGATTGATTTGCCTAGGAGGAAGAGCACTAGAATAGGCACCCAAAGCAAAGGGAAGGGCAAGGTAGAAGGAAGTCATGAATAGGAGAGTGCCTTCGACATCATCCAAGTCCAAAGCGATGATAGTGATAATGAGGCCCAGATTCTAGAAAACCTCTTAATCCATAGAGAAGGCCAAATTGATGCATTGAAGGATGATCTTAATAGGGAAAGGAATTTCAATCAATTTCTGCAAATCCAAAATAGGCAAATGAATGTCCATATGGCTGTTTATGAGACACGGGCGACTAAGTACAAGAAGGAAGCCTCCAAAGCCCAAGAAAGGTTGGAAGAAATCATGAGCGAGTTTGTTGAAAGTGAAGGCAAAGATCAGCATAGGCGAAAGAGGCCTAGAACCATGGGGCTTAAAAAGGCCGCTGAGAAGCAAAAAGAAGAGGAACATGCCCTTCTCCAATCTACCCCTCTCACTGCATTGTTTGAGCAGGAGATAGAGAACAATAAGGAGGCATGGCTTGAGAGAGTCAATGACCACTTGGAAAGGAAATTGGAGAAGTCAAACAAGGATTTAGACCTTCAAAGGAGAATGATGAGGCATTACAAAAAGTTAAATCAATTTTCCCGGCGCAAGTTGAAGGCTGCTCAGGAAAGCTCAAGGAGGCTAAAGTGAAGCGCCTGGCACGGAAAGTGATGAAAGACATATCAGGACTACAGATTTTGGCCTCTGCTTCACAACATGTTGCTGAGAACCCTTGAGGGTCATGCTCACCAATTTTGGGCATTTTTCGACATATTTTGGTTTTTTGGCATTTTTGGGTTTTTGGTCAAAACTCATGGGTTTCGCCATTTCAGTTTGGGGATCAAAAAAGGAGGATAAGGGTATCATTGGATGCCATAATTTTAGGATCACACACTTAGCAATTTTCAGGACATTTGAAGATCATTTTCTCCCCCGAAATGGCGAAAAATGCCCGCTTTTTCTACACTCTGCCCGGTCTATCAGCAAGCCTTATTTTTTGGTTTTTTACACACATACCTGTTTTTGGAGGATTTATAGGCATAAGATTGGGAAAATTCCAGTTTCTATACTCAGAGCTTTCCAACGAGCTATCATGAGCCTCGTTTCGACATCAGGAAGGCTGCCAAAGGTTGCCAGCAAGTCAGGGGACCTTTTGCTGATATAATTTTTGAGTATTTTTGTAAAAATTGAACCTTTAAAAACTACTTTTTCCTCATGTGCGTTTAGCTAATTTTTGCACATGAGAAGTTATGAAAAGTCAATTTATTTCCCTCTTTTAGCATTTTTTAGATATTTTATGAGATATTTTGTGCCTTGGGCTTTGCAAAGCCTCAAGGACAAGTTTATATATTTTGGATAGGCCAATGAGAGTGCAAATTGAACTAAGGGGTTTTCCTCACTTGAGCCTATATATTCCAAAGGCTTTCATTGTAAACAAGGCTGAACTTGATGATAGAAGCAATATATGGTCAGATAAGCTTTGGAAGAAATATTTGTCTCATACTCTTGGATAGTCTCTTGGATGTTCTTGGATGATGAAAGAGTTGTTTTTGGATTCCATGACTTGGTAGAATGGTATAGTGTCTCTTTCTTTGTTTTTTATTCTAGTTTTCATTCATGAATCCATGTTTCTTGCTTGCTATAGTCCAGTAGAGAACAGATTTGAGACATGCCCTTGGAGGCACCTCAAATTTACTGTTTCTTTATAGCTTCCATGTTTTCTTCATCCTTAGTCACATTAAAGAATTCTTGATTGCTCTTTAATAACTTAAGGATATTGTTGCTTGTTTCATTCATGGTTTTATGCATGTTAAGTATGATTTACGGTATGCCTTGCTTACTCATGGCTAGCCATAGCTCCATCCATGAAATTTCTCTTTGACTGATTAGATTGTCATTTGTTGAACCAAGGAGGTCTTGTTCTGATCTTGCCCTTTGCCTAAGACTATGAAATCTTGTTTTCAAAGTGCCCAATAACTTGAAGTACTATGTTTAGGCATTCTGGCATAGTGATTTGAGTTGTTTGTCTGTCTTAAGTGTATTTCCCCAAAGTCTGATAGCCATTTCCCAAAGTTAGAGAGTTATATATCTCTATGCATGGCTTGAATGTTTATTTATATGTATTGATTAGCTTATAGTTACATTTCTCATGATTAATGGTTTGCCCTACCATGTTTATGTCAGCTATTAAACTAGTTATGCTTGAAATCTTTTGTTGTTCCCAAACTTGATGTCCATTTTATTCCATTTTTCCCAAAGATCCTTTCTACCTCGAATCAAATCGGCCCTTCAACAGCCTTGTTTCACCATCTAATAGCTTTCTTGACCTTTTTGACCCCATAGCCCAGTTGATCTGACATCTTTTTACCTATCTTATATCTTTGATCATTTTCATCCCTCACAACCCAAAAACAAAAACCAAAAAGCCTACTTCATAACTAGCCTAAAATCAGAACACAATAAGCAAACACACAGATATCCCTTACACATATAGAGAGAGCCCTCTCTGAGTCTAGGAAGGCTAGGTCCTTGGGCTCCAAAGACTGGTTTGATGTTACACTGTCATTTGGCTTTCCAATCAGCAAAATCACGGGACCCTAACAGATTTGAGATCATAATTCAAGTACATTTCATGGAGAAGAATCATGGAAGTTTTGACAAGTGTCTCCTATAAAATCCGTGAGAGAGTTGTGAGGGGATTTATAGAGATAATGATCTCCTAATTTTAGCAAATTGGTTGTACCTACTTGATATAAAAGTGGATTTGAATTTATTGCTTGCGTATCCTCTTCACAAAGCAACTCATGTATAAATGGTAGTGCTTTATCCATTTATGATGGGACGAAGGAAGAATAAATTTGATTAAAGGAAATTTCAGTCTAAAAGTGGCCTCCTAATGAAAAATAATAAAATAATAATTGCAGAATCCAGATTATCCACAATATCATAAAACATTGGTCGACGTTTCGAATCACAACGGGGATCCATCATCAGGACGAGAATGAAGAGTGAAAGAAGGTTGGAAAAGGTCAAGGTATAAATAGTGAAGGATTATGATGTTTGAGAGGAGATGACAATAGATAACAATCTTAATTAAATAAATTATTTTTAATTTAATTTTTATTTATTTATTTAATTTTAAAATTTTAAAATTTTATATTTTAATAATAACTAAATTTTTAATAAATATTTAAAGCTTAAATTTTAATTTTAAAAAACCCCTAAGTGCTTAAATTATTTTTATTTTAATAAATTAATTAAATTTTTTTATATAATAAACGCTAAGACTTAAATTAATCTTACTAAACTAATTTAATTTAATGTCTAAAATTTTTAATTAATTTTAACTAATGACTAAATTTAAAGACTAAAAATATTTTAATAACACCTTGAGGTTTTTAATTCCTAACCTAAATTTTTATATAAGTTAATAAATAAATGATAATAATTAATGAATATTAATAAAATTAATTAAAACCTAATAAGTTATTATAATTTATTTAAATCCTAATAAGTTATTATAATTTATAAATTACTTTTAACTGAAATATTTGAAATTTAACTTCCCCTCACTGATAATAATAATTATTAATTAATTAATTTTTATAAATAGAATAAAAATTAATTAACATAAATAATTGTTACAAGTGAGTGAAATAAAATGCTTTGTAAAGACATGACCCTAAATTGCTTACTAAAAGGAGAAGAAGCAAACATGCGAACTTATACCTAGGAAGTGGACGAACCTAATGAGCAAATATGTCTAATAAGAGGCCGCCAGCTGTCACTAATCTCGATTCCTCCATCCTTGTTGATGTTATGCGAGTGTTTTATATTCTCCACTACTTCTCTAATCTTTCGTCTTTGATAGTGTTCCTCCCTTGCAATGATTTTAGCATCCTCAAGACGGAAGTGATGTTTCGTTTTTGAGGAGTGATCAACAAGGGCCGAGGTTCGAGATCGCTCATGTTTAATATCGGCACCATGCTATTTCAGATGCTTTTGAAGAGAGTGCCCAGTTTCAACGATATAAATCTTCCCACATGAGCATTCAATCTTGTAAACACCTTTAAGCTGCCCCTAACTAATTTTAACTAAGTGCATGTTTTTTCTAATGGTTCCTGCCACTGAGAATTGAGCAAAAATGTCACTCCTACCCAAAACCCTGGCAATATTATCTGTCACACCTTTGATGTATGGTAGAAAAACCCTTCCACCGTTCTCCTGAGGATCTTGGCATATCTTGGATACGACAATACCTTTTGCTCTGTTTATGGCTTTTTTGATTTCTCTTTCCTTATACCCTATACCAGAGAAAACATATGCTAGGTGAGAGAGCTCTTCTTGTAGGTGGTCCTCATTGAAAATTCTCAGGGCTCTGATAGCACAACTATTTAGGACGCCAAATTTCTGAGCAAGATGATGGTAAGACTCAGCATGAAGGTAGCTGTCAGTGTGGGTTTTCTTCCTATAAACCTGATGCCCTAATGTTCCATCTTCCTTTCTGGTAACTAGGACATCCAAGAAAGGAATGCTCCTGTTTTCTTCCATCTCTATGGTAAACTTAATTTCTGCGGAAATTGAGTTGAGGTGATTGAAGAATTTGTCGAGATTCTCCCTACCATGCGACCACTTTATGTAAGTGTCGTCCACAAATATTTTCCACCAATATGGACTTAAGGGAAAGGAGGCAAGGGCTTTCTTTTCAAAGCTTTCCATAAATAAGTTGGCCACAATAGGGGAGAGTGGTGATCCCATTGCGACACCAGATACTTGCTCATAGAACTCTCCTTAGAAGCTGAAGAAGATGGATGTTAAACAAGTCTCTACAAGCTTGGCTGTTTCAGGATCCGTGACCTCATTAATAACCTTCACTGCTTCATCTAAGGGGATTTTGGTAAACAGTGAAACCACATCAAACCTTACAAGGATGCCACTCTCCTCAACCCTCTCTTCTTTTATAAGTCTAACGAAGCCACTGGAGTCTTTAATGTAGGATTCAATGTTCCCAACGAGATGCTTGAGAATTTTTGCGACATATTTCGCCAGCTCATAGGTGGGGGATCCAATGGTATTGACAATTGGTCTAAGGGGAATCCCATCTTTATGAATCTTAGGAAGCCCATAAATTCTCGGAATGACCTCACAGGAGGGGGTCAATTTCTTCTTCAACTTATCATCGAGATGGGAGTTCGAGATTTCTTTCTTAACTTCTCTTAAGACATTTGGCAAAGGGTTGGACTCCAACTTCTTGTAGCTGCTGTAGTCAAGATGCTCCTTAATTTTCCTAATATAATCCATATTATCTAAAATGACAACAACCCCACCCTTGTCTGCCTTAAGGACTCCAATTTCGTCGTTGTTGCGAAGGGATTTAAGAGCGCCTATCTCCTACTTGCTAAGGTTACTTTTAAGGGGTTTAGATTTTCTTAGAATCAGGGAGCATTCCTATCTAAGTGCCTCTTTGTCATCTAAAGGTAAACCTCGAATTCCCTCCTCAATGCTACACAAAATGCTCTCATTGGAATACCCTTAGGAGCAACAGCAAATCCAAAACCTTTGCCGAGAATCCTACGGGTATCATGACTTAATTCTACCGAAGAAAGGTTAATGACCTTTTTGATAATGGATTCATCATATAAAGGTTTCTTATTAATATTTCTCTCCACATATAATGTGGGCTTCCTAGTAATATTTCTATCCTTATATAACTTCTTAGTAAAAAATTTTGTCTCCTCCACGTCCCCAAACTTGTTGCTTGTTGAAAACGAATTCCTATTCAAAGCGCCACACTTTCCAATTATCTCTGTTTTTGAATTAATGTTATTTAATGGATCATAACACTCTCCATGGTTATGAAGAAGGCCCTGTCTCAATTTATTAATCTCACCGACCATCTGCTGACTTTCACGGTATTTGATGTCCATGTGGCCACTGACTGCTTGGCTAGGGTTAACAACATCACTTCTTATTGAACAATTGGCAGGTACACATCCTCCTCTCTAACTGAAAAATCTTCAGGGTTCACGTCGTCGCTTATGAATGAATAATTATTATCGTGATTAACGGGAACTTCTTCCACGAGAGGACCTGAGTTAAAATAGGAGTGAGCCATGCTTATGGAGTCCTTCCCGTTCACGTGGCTGCTGACTGTTTGGTCCACATCCACCTTACTGATTGAACAATTTTCATGGTTAACGTTATCATTTCTCAATAGGTTGACATTGTTGGAAAGGTTCAACAGTAAGTCTGGAGAAGGAGTCATCACAAACATAGTATCCCTGATTTTCAGAAGTTCAGTGTGGGAGAACGATGTCCTATGAGCGGTACAACGACTACTCACCTCATCAGAAGAATCATCGACACTGCTCGAACCAAATCACTCAAAACCAATGGGAACCTCATTCCTTGGCTTTATCAAGTTACTATTGCCTTCATGAGAGGAAATAGCTACATTAATACGTTTTATTGAGAACCGCTCGAAAGAGGTGTTGGAGTTACCATTATTAATCAACGATACCTCTCCTTCTTTGTTCACAGGAGAGTCAGCACCACCGACGAAGCATGTTCGTACACTGCATCTTCCGACAGATTGTGGCTCTCCGTCAGAAGGCAGGAAGCCATTATTATCCGACACTCGATTTTCAGCGAGAGCCAACCTCTTTAATTTAACCATATTTTTTAAATGTTCATCCCGAGCTAGCTGACCTTCCTTCTGGGCTTTGATAATAGCCTTTGCATCAATGGTTTTCCACAGATCGGGATTGATTAAATTGGTAAGATTCAAATGCAAAGAAAGGGCTAAGCGTCCTAGTTTATCTAACGCCGCACGAGTGCGCTTAATCTCACCATGAATAATGTTAAAACTAAGTTTAAGAAAATATCTATTGTATCTCTGAAGGTGCAGGATAGGTTTAATGCGGGTGAAGGCAAGGATCAGGTTTAATTCACGACATTCTTTAATAAAATGGAGGTCTGCGGCCCTTCTTTCAATCTTAATTCGAGTTTTTTCAAGATAAAAAATATCCACCCAAGACTCCCCTCCATGTAGGGAAATAATTATGGTTTTTAAACTTATGTGGTTATCGTTAATTGCAGAATCCGGATTATCCACAGTATCATAAAACATTGGTCGACGTTTCGAATCCCAAAGGGGATCCATCATCAGGACGAGAATGAAGAATGAAAGAAGGTAGCAAAAGGTCAAGGGATAAATAGTGAAGGATTATGATGTTTAAGAGGAGCCAACAATAGATAACAATCTTAATATAAGTGAATAAGTGAATGTGTAAAATATATGGTTTATCCAGATAATTTGTTTAAGGGTGAGATTTTTTCAGGAACCCCCCATCCCTATAACATTGAAAGAGATAATAATAATTATTTGAGGATTTGGAGGGCTAACCATGCTTTAAAAGCCCTAAAAATAGTGAATTGTTTCCCTTTGCTAATGTCCAAAACAACTTTTTATCTCGTTTTCAAAAGGTGATATTTGTGGCCAACTAGGTTATATAGGATAAGGTTCAAATCCAAGCCTCATTAAGAGAGGATTTACTCCTTAGGTCGTTGATGAGAACAAATGTTAGGTCCCTATATTACTAGTTTAGTCCCTTAGCCCCCTTATTGTTATTTTGGTACCCCTGTAACCCAAATATTGTTATTATTGTGCCCTTACATTGTTATTGTTAGGTTAGCTAGGATTATATTGTGGGCCCACAGACTCTTATATATAGAAGGAGGTTTTCGTCATTTGTATCATCCAATAATTGTTCATTTATGTAATGTATTGGAGGTTGCCCCCTCGAAGTGGTTGATTTCTGAGGCGTTGATCTCTCTTTTCTTCTATTTTTGGAGCTGGTTTCATAACATTTGGTATCAGAGCTTTGGATTCTAGGGTTTCGATGCTCCAAACATGTCATCGTGGAATTTTCACAATAACTTTTTTTCTACTTAGGTTCAAAAGTTGAAATTTGTATAGTGTAAAAAGAAACTTCTAAGGAACCTCTTGTAAAACTTTCAGATCTTTTTTCGCAATATTTTCAGAGATATGGTCTGGGGAAGTTAGGGATTTTTTAGGCTCCCAAATTTTAACTAAAATAGGTCATCGTGGAACTTTCGCTATAAATTTTCGTATACTAAGGTTCAGAATCTGAAATTTTTACAGTGCGAAGCCGAAATCCTGAGGAACCTCCTGTAAAAATTTCAGATCTTGGAGCACAAAATTTTTGGAGATATGATCTGTGGAATTTAGGATTGTTTCAAGCTCCTGAATTTCATCTCAAAGAGGTGACCATGGGAAAAACATCATAACTCTCTCTCTGGGCGTTGGATTGGGATTCTGTAAAAAGTGACCACAAGTAAATGGAATTTAGTTTTATTTATATTAATTTCATAGCCAAAGGATGTGTTAGGAGAAATACTGAGAGGGGGGGGTGAATCAATATTTAGGGCTGAACTATTTTTCTTTTCTTTCTCTTAAAACCTTAAGTTACAGTACTGCATTCAACATGTATGTACAGATATATTGTTATGTATTTACTTAGAGCATTGCATCACATAAGCATTAAGCATGAACAGAACAAACCATCAAATATACACAACACATATGAACACCAGGATTTAAGGTGGAAACCCAATTTGGGAGAAAACCACCACTGCCGTAATCTCAGTCTTCAATATTTATTATAGAGAAAACTTCTTACAATATATGTTGGTGCAGACTTATACTAGCACGCAGGCACCCACCTGTAGAAGGCTACAACCTTCTCTCGTTTACCAGCTACCACTGGAAGGGAGCTACAACCCCCTCTCTGAAGGCTCCAACCCTCAGCACTACCGCGGACCTTGTTTCATCAATTTTTATACTGGATCCACCAATTTCCATACGACATACCTTGTCGGTTACCAGATTTATTTATCTTCTATATACTCACACCAATTCTTCATGATATCATCCATCATTCAAACCAAAGATTTATCATCGTCAGATTATCTTCATGGGTGCATCGTGGTCTCAGATTTATCAGTTAAGAACAGAGCTCGCCCGTACAGATATTCCTCTTTTTTTTGAAAATTTTATTCAAAACACTTACAATGCCCCCTCGTTCTTTATTTTTCTTCTCCTTATATAGTTTCCCCTTTATCAAAACCATGAGTGAAAAACCACAAACCGATAGTGGTATTCCTTTTAGTTTGTCCCACGGGGCCTTTGATCTCTTTTTAATTTATTTGTCAATTTTAAAGAAATTGATAAATAATTATATTTACAACTTTTTCAATTCCCAAGCCTTATATCCAAAGTTTTAAACCCTTCAGACTTTATAGAAACATCCAACGCTTCCAAATAAATTAACCTTGCGATAAACCTTTGATCCCTGGCCCACATACATAGTTAATAGCCAATCGAATACGCCCATAGTAACACAGTAAACCTTGTGCACGTCCAGCGTCCGATCACCGTTAGATTAACAAGCTTCTAGATCAATGGCATATATGCATATCGCTTCGACCTCCGATGCCGAACGTTAATAGGCGATGGCCTGCCGTACCTATGTTAAACTTCGCGCACCTTCAAAAAATAATGACCGTCCGATGGACTCTTCCCAGATCAACGGCGCTCAATAATATCGCTGGGCGTTCTGGGTCGAACTATAACGCGCGATGGCACACAGTAAAAAGTGGTTTTGTAGAATCGTACAGGGACGTGTGTCGCCCGTTCTATGGAATCGCTCCCCACCTCTTGAATACCGCTTGCCCGTTGAAAGCGGTGCGATGAAAACCACAAATCGCCTTTACTGTTGATATGGTCATAGTTCCGCTTATCCGCGCAGGGTTCCGTCGCCTTTTAAAAGTATTATTATAATTAAATTGCTCTTTAATGTTTTGCATTCCATCGTCACCAAGAGTTCCGCTACTCCATTAATCTGCTCCATCTCCCATCAACTCCCTTACCAGATACAGTATATCATTCAACCCTTCCAATCATCATTCAACTCCATTACAGAGGTTCAAGGGATTCCATACAAGAATTACATCAGTCAAAACACATATAATACACATATCCTAACTCTGCAATGATGAATTCATTCTTCTCTGTGCACCTTAGGTATCCTCTGTCCATTATGAAATTGATCACACAGGTCATTCCAGATTTACTCAACCATACTTAACACAATTCCACGATGCTTCATCAACATACACAAATCTTGGCCAGATATACAATTTGTCCTTCAATCTATTACCTTGACTCTTCCTAGCAACTCTCCCTTTTTCCATCTCCTTTGCAAACTGTATTAAACCCCTAATTCAATTCTACTGCTCTGTCTCTAATTCCTCTGTTTCATCTGCTGCCTTTGCTACCTCTTTGTTTCTTTTGCCTTCCCGTCTTTGCTTTGCCAGTTCCTTTGCCATCAATGAAAATATTTCCAACAATCTCCCCCTTTGGCATTGATGGCAATAATCTTCCTCTGATGGCCTTACATAAGCCCTTTGTTGATTTTCCTCCCCCTTTGACATCAATGGCAAAGATTTTGATCAAGATCCTTTGAACTGATAATGCCATGCTCCCCCTGAGATCATGCATCTTCAAACATAATATGACCAACAATTCATCCTTTTCATATGACCAATGCTTCCCTTGAGCCTGTGCATTCAGAGATGCCTAACAGCACCTCACAACCAATTTAATCTTCTGTATTTAAGAAGACCTGATCTTCTGCATGGCAGAGACAACTCCCAGTTTCTGTCTGAGATATTCAAATGCTTCCCTGGGTAGAGGTTTGGTAAATATATCAGCAACTTGTTCTTTGGAGGAAACATACTCCAATTTCACCTTTTGTTCAAGCACTTGTTCACGTAAGAAGTGATATTTGATGGGAATGTGCTTGGTCTTGGAATGCATAACAGGATTCTTTGAGATACTGATAGCACTTGTATTATCACACATAATGGAGATAGGAGGTGAAAATTTGATTTGAAAGTCTTGTAGGGTTTGCATCATCCAGATAAGTTGAGTGCAACATGAAGCAACAGCCACATATTCTGCTTCTGTTGTAGATAAGGCAATGGAACTTTGCTTCTTGCTGAATGAAGATAGTAACCGGGGCCCCATATAGAATGCACCACCACTAGTGATTTTCCGATCATCAACACTTCCAGCCCAATCTGCATCAGTGTATGCATGAAGAGTAAGATCAACATTTTTTGGATACCATAGTCCAAAGTCTTGAGTTCCTTGTAGATATTTGAATATTCTTTTCACAGCCTGAAGATGAGACTCTTTTGGATTAGCTTGGAATCGTCCAACAATCCCAATTGCATGCATGATGTCTGGTCTTGTCCCAGTGAGATAAAGTAGACTTCCTATCATAGATCTGTATTCAGGTTGATTCACCGTGGGGGAATCATCATTAGAACTGAGATTACATCTGGTTATCATTGGTGTACTTACAGGTTTGTAGTCTTCCATGCCATACTTCTTCAGGATTTGCTTGAGGTATTTTGCTTGTGATAAGAATATGCCATCTGTTACTTGTTGCACTTGCAAGCCAAGAAAGAATGTTAGTTCCCCAAGCAAAGACATTTCAAATTCTTGCTGCATATCAGAAGCAAATTTCTGACTCATAGACTCTTTATTACTTCCAAAAATGATATCATCAACATATACAACCACAATCAATAATTTTTCATTTTCAGTTTTTGTGTATAAGTTGCTATCAGCGGACCCTTTTGAAAAACCTTGTTGATGAAGATATTTGTCAAGACGATAGTACCATGCCCTTGGAGCTTGTTTGAGACCATATAGAGCCTTTTTAAGTCTACAAACAAGTTTTTCATCATTTCCCAAAATGAATCCTTCTGGTTGTTCTATATAACCTCCTTCTTCTAGATCACCATTGAGAAAAGCATATTTAACATCCATTTGATAAACTTTGAATTTTTGGAAGCTTGAAAAAGCAAGAAAAATTCTTATGGCTTCTGTTAGGGTCCCGTGATTTGGCCGATTGGCGAGCCAAATGACGATGTAACATCAAACCAAGCTTTGGAGCCCGAGGACCTAGCCTTCCTGGACTCAGAGAGGGCTCTCTCTATTAGATGTAAAAGATATCGGTGTGTTTGCTTGTGGTGTTTTGATATTAGGCTAGTTATGAAGTATGTTTTTAGTTTTTTTTTTTTTAAGTTTGTGAGGGTTAAAACTGATCAAAGATATAAAATGGGTACCAAGAAGTTAGATCAATTGGGCTATGGGGTCAAACAGGTCAAGGAAGCTATGAGATGATGATGTAAGGCTGCAGTAGGGCCGATTTGATTCACAGTAGAAGGGATCTTTGGGCAAAATGGAGTAAATGAACATCAAGTTGGTGAAAGATAAGAGATTTCAAGTGTAACTAGTTGATAGCAGACATAAACATGTTATAGCAAGCCATTAATCATGTTAAATGTAACTATGAGCTAATTAAAACATAGAAATCAAACATTCCAGCCATACATAGAAGTATAAGACCCTCTAACTTTGGGAAATGGCTATCAGACTTTGGGGAAAACACATAAGGAGGACTAACAACTCATAGAACCATGCCGGAACACCTAAACATAGTCTTTAAGTTATTGGGCACTTGGAAAAACAAGCTTTCATAGTTTTAGGCAAAGGGCTAGATTGGGACTAGGCCTCCTTGGTTCAACAAGATGATAAGCTAATCAGTCAAAGAGAAAGTTTTATGGACAGAACTATGGATAGCTTATAGGTAGGCAGGGCACACCATACATCCTACTCAACATGCATAGAACTTGTAAATAAAACTAGCAAACAGTATCCTTAAGTTACTAAAGAGCAGTTAAGAATTCTTTAACATAACTAAGGAAGAAGAAAACATCAAGCTATGAAGATTCAGGAATTTTGAGGTGCCTCTATGGACATATCTCAAAACTAATCTCTACTGATCTATAGCAGCAAGAAGCATGTATCATGAATGAAAACTAGAAGACAAAAACAAAGCAAGAAAAACTATACCATTCTACCATGTCATGGAATCCATCAACAATCCTTCATCATTCCTCAAAAGCATCCAAGAGGCAGTCCAAAAATCATAACACAAGTATGTTCTTCAAAGCTCATATGACCAATATATTGATTCTTCTCTCAAGTTCAGCCTCTATTTTACAATGAAGCCTTGTGGAATAAATAGGCTTGAGCGAGGAAAACCTCATGGAGCAACTAGCTATCCCATTGGCCAAGTCAAAATATCTAAACTTGTCCTTGAGGCTTTGCAAAGCCCAAGGCACAAAATATCCCATAAAATATCTAAAAAACTGCTAAAAACGGAAAATATATTGACTTTACATCATTTCCCAAGTGTAAAAATAGCTAAACGCACATTTGGGAAAAGCAGATTTTTGAGGTTCAAAAATTACAAAAATACTTCATATTTATATCTGAAAAAGGTTCCCTGACTTGCTGGAGGCAATTGGCAGCCTTCCCGATGTCGAAACGAGGCTCATGATAGCTCGTTGGAAAGCTCTCTGTGTCTACTTTCCAGCGCAACTGAAATCATCTCAATCTGATGCCTGGAAGCTCCCCAAAACTGTACCTGTGTGCAAAAAAAAAGGAAATAGCAGACTATTGATATGGCGGGCAGAATGTGCGAAAAGAGGGCATTTTTCGCCAATTTGAGGGGGTGAATGATCTCCAAATGCTCTGAAAATCGCTGGGGACCTGATCATAGAATTATGGCATCCATTGGAATCATCCTTCTCCTTTGACAAATCTTCAAACTGAAATGGCGAATTTATGAGTTTTCGACCAAAAACCCAAAAAATGCCAAAAAACAAAAAGTTGTCGAAATGGGCCCAAACTTGGCACATATGACCCTCAGGGGTTCATAGCAACATGCTCCGAAGCTGAGGCCAAAATATCAAGGGCTGATATGCTTTTCTCTTCTTTCTGTGTCGGGCGCTTCTTGAAACTGTTGTTTATCACTACTGAGTTACTGCTGTTCAGAACTCTTCCCCTCTTTTTCCTGCTACTGCTCATATTTATCACTGTCATGCTGCTCCTATTGTCTTGCCTTGGAGGCATTTTGATCTGAATATGCTTTGGAAAAGACAAACTGCTTCACTGTGTGTAAACTGCCCTGTTGGAGTCAAACTGTGTCAATGTACTGCTTTGATAGATAAACAATGTGATTTGGATGGTTTTGCAACAAGTTTCTCTTAATACACAACCTCTGCTCTCTTAAAAAGTAGCCTTCTATCTTGAATGTAGCTCAGCCAGGCAGATTTCTCAATAGGACACCATATAGTAAAAAGCAGGCAGACTACTGTGTAAATTTCTTGTACACAGTGTTGAGAAATCACTCTTCTTGTGAATTTGTTAGAGGCCAATCAACACACCTGTATCTCTGTCTCCAACGTAAAATTCAATCATTAAAAACCTGCTTTTCAGAAAGTGGCCTTCCACCTTGAACATATCTAAGTCAATAATTTCTCAGTAAGAAATAATACAGTGAAAGAAGGGCAGACTGGATGAAGAAGGATGTATACAGTGTCAAAATTTCCCTGCTTGATGATCTTTGGAAGTTAACAACACATCTGTGTATCTTGGATCAATAGTGTACTTTCCAATTATTCCAAAACCTGCCTTGTCTAAGTGTGCCAACAGTCAACTAACTTGCATCTATTGCAAACAACCATAAATATGTTTAGACAGTCAATACACAGGCCTGGGGCGAAATGACAGAGTTTTAAAGACTACAAAGTTTTTAGGCAGAGGCTATGTGAGTTTTCTTTTTTCAAAACAATCAAGGGCCCCTTATAAATGTAACCCTAGCCTTTGTAGAAAAAATCCTTTGTTCCACCTGACATCCGCTTATCAAACAAGCATGAACACCCAAAGTCAATCAAGCAGCTGCACAGTGAAAACTGTCTTTGTATGAGGAGCAGGAGCAACCTTACCCTGTGGTCTTTCAACTTATAAACAACTCTTTGTCAAAAACCCCTTTTTCTGAGTGCACTTCACTGTTTTAATAATGTGGCAATGTTTTGAGGACAGTGTGAAATGTTTTTATTTAGACCTAAGCCCTGTCTCTCTATAACAAAATCTTCCTCTTGCCTTTTTTAGAGGCTTCTTTTGAAGTAGCAGTCAAGATCTCTCAACTAACAAATTTCTTTTAAGCAAAACACTGCTCTTATTTCCATCATGTATTCTTTCCTGTAGGTGCTTTAAATGATACATCCAACATTTTATTATAGCTTTACACCTTGAAAACTCACACAGCAAACACTATTTCTTCACCTATGGTGACAAAGTTCAAAAGTTTTGAATGCAGTGTTGTGAAAGTTTGTAGTAGTTTAGCAGTGAATAAGCTCTCCTTGGATCAACACATCAATCCCCCTCGTATGCAGCTCACCAATATGTGTATATCAGTTTAACTTGAAATTTTCCTTTAAAAATAGGGTTCTGACCAAAACACCCCCAACTGGATAACACTGCTCCTTTGCTAAAAATTGACTTTTTTTGAGGATAATACTAGGTTTTGAATAACAAAGAAGGAGTGGCCTGTTTGGATAGGCCTTCTGTTGGTGAAAATGAGCTATCCCAAACTCAGAAAAACTTTATCCCTTCTTGAACGCAAACACTCAACTTAACTTGTTTTCAAACCTTATTTTTGGCTTCAAACATCAACAAGCAGTCACAAAATTTAGGGTCAAAGTGTGCAAATACCTCAGGATACGAGGCAAAACTCTTGTGGAGCGTCGGAGGAAGCTCTGGAGGTCCTTAGGCCTGCGCGGACTCTTCAGGTAAATAACGGCGTGCAATCAAAAGGTGTCGGGTGGCTCTGTCGGGTCGAGCGGGCGCCGTGTACAGGCGCGTCGCGCAACTGTACAGGCGCGTCGTGCTGTGTTTATCGGTGCAAACTTCTGCAAATCTGACTCGAACTTCTTGTTTTGATGCTGAGGGCGGTATAGAGCTTTGTTTTGAAGTTTGAAAATGAAAAAATCACCCTCGAATTTGCTCTTATGTCGTTTCAAACTCTGCAACGGTCATTTCTGTTTTCAAAATGCAAAATGAAATTGTTTGGTTGGCTTTTGCAAGGTGTTTACAGCCCTTTTGATCCTTTTTACCAACAACCTTGGTGCATTTGCAACTTGGGTTTATAATCAATATATGCGCTGGAGATCTCTATACTTTTGGACCATGTCAATCATGGACCAACCCTTTTATAACAAACAAAAAAGCTTAAAAGCCAGAACTCTGTTTTACTTATGCACAGGTGTTCAAAGGGTGATTTCTTGCCAGTTTTGTTCCTTGGGTGACAACTTTAACACCAAACTTCAACTTTGAAAAATAACTCAATAACCTTCATCATCTCTGCCACTGTTTTTAATGATGCTGGTGCTATTCCTGATGTAAGGTAACCCCACTTTAACACTGTCAAGAGAATGCCTGAATACTGATTTGTTTCTGAAGGACAGGGCTTGTTTTGTCAACTTGTTTTGACAGCCTTGGTCTTTGACAACTTCTTCAACCTTTACCTACTGCAGGTGCCCACATTGCAACTGATTTCTTTTCATGCTTTCCAAAGTCTTCAAAAACCCAGATGATGACTTGTGATAAAATGTCCTGACTACTCCTTGCTTTGAAGAAATGCCTCCTCCTTTTAAGCTTGGTTTGACAGACTCCTGTAGGTGTCTTTTGACAGTAAATGCAAAAATACAATTGTATTGACTTTTAAGTTCAATCATCCTCTGCCTACAGAAAAAGAAGGAATTCCCTTTATAATTCTTTTTCACTTGGATTGTAATAGTGAAGCGCTTCATGGGTTTTGAGTGCTGCCCAGAGCTAATAAAACTTATTGCCAGAAACTCTGTCTTAATCTGCTGATGGTTATTTGATGAGCAAGCTTTGACAAAATATTTTTTCTTATACATGGTGTCAGTCTCTGCTTCCAGGTGATCCATAAGTTCCCTTTTTGACTACAAGTGCCATATTTTGGTTGGATCCCTTCATACCATATTTCTCTGTTTACTCAAAAAGGAGCTCTTTTAGACTTCTTGGCATGTGACAGTAAAGTGACTGTGTGGCCACTTCTCCTAAGGAAACTACCCTTTTTGTATCAATGGCCTATATATATTCAATATTGTCTCCTGTCCACTATAGGTATAGTTTGACAGACATTTCCATATGAATAGAAAAAACAATATATTTTGAAACATAAACACCATATTTCACCTATGTAAAGACTTCTATTTTCCTTCTTTGTATCTTTCCACTGCACCTTTTGACCAATCAGTTTTCAACAACACTTAATGCCTTGGCCATCTGCTCACAAATGGAGGAGACCCTTCACTTGGCAAAGTATCTGAAGATTATTTGATAAGGCTGCATGACAAGGGTTTCGCTGGATTATGATGGTAAGCAACCAACTTGAAAAACATCAGTACTGGCACCTCTGCTTGCAACCATCACTGTGCTTCAGAAAAACCCTAGTCAAAGTGTCACTGTCTCACTGTACTGCTTTGAGGGGAACTGAGATGTCATTATTTGCTTTGGTCATCTCATGACAGATTATTTGAAAGAAAGTCTCTGTGAATATGTAGGTCAGCGCTCTTTGAAAAACAAAACACCCTTTCTTCTGCCTGTGTGATGACATGATTTGCCAGCATCTCTTCAATTTAGTCTTGTGGAAAAGCAGGTTGCTTATGATCAGAATGGTTTTTACCAATGATATGCCTCTCTAAAGTTTCATCATTTCACATGATTTGAAAACTTCTCATGACTTCCTTTACAAGACCAAACTCTGTTTTCCTTTGAATTTGCATACTTCAGACTCTATCCCTGTTATGACCATTACTCATATTCAGAAAACCTAGAGTTATCCTTTCACTGTTCAGTCAAGAACAAACCTGGACTTTTGCAATCCTTAAAATCAATACTGGCCAGCGCCCTCTGCTTGTAGATGAAGGAGGCACCCTAACCCTCTGCTTGTAAATGAAGGAGGTTCTGGGCCATGACAAATTACCAGTTTGCTGTGACAGTGGTGTCTTTCTCTTACTGTGATTTTCATGCTGGAAAGAGCTGTAAGGTCTTGATGAGTGGCTTTCTGTTTTGCAGATATATCTCAGGCTCATGTTACATTTAGAAGAAGCTGTTCTTCTAACTGTATATTCAAGCATTTCCTCCTGAGATGAAGTTATATTTCCTGCCTCTGTAGAATCCATAAAACACTGTGAAACACCTAATAGTTAACTTGAGACTGTGGTTTGTGCAGTGCTGAGACCTAGGGGTGTAAGTGGTGCGACTTAGAGCTGTTTGTCAATTTTATTTGTAGAGTGGGAGGTCAGTCATGGTAGGTCTGTAGCAGATGGAGGCTTTTTGGCTTTTTGACGATTGCCAAGGGTGAAATGTCTTAAAGCGCCACTTCCTAACATAGGGGAGGCTTTTGAAACAGACTTGGACTTTTCCTTTTGGAGCTGATGGACAGACCAGGGGGGCTGAAACTAGAAAAAATAGTGATAATGGATTTTGACTTTGACATGGGTGGACTGAAAAGTAGAAGGGGCGAAAAAAATTTTATGAGGGTTTTCTAGATGACATATTGACATAAGGAAATCAGTTTCTAGAAAAATAAGCTGTAGATATAGTCATCACTAATATGTAAAAAATACTGATGGCTAACAGTGGCTCCATTTGGGGAGGGCAGCTCCTCGTCAGGAGGTGTCCAGAATTCAGATCTTTGGCTTATGAAGACCAGTGCCTTATCCATTGGCGCAAAATTTACCCTTCTTTTGATGTTATTTCTGAAAAGTGATAGCATGGTTAACATCAATGATACTTCTACCTACCCCACTATTTTTCCTAACATTTTTTCTTCTCTTTGGCACATTTGAACTAGCAGCCTTTTGACAATGTATATTTTTCTTTTTGCAAAATGAACCTATCTATTTCTACTCTTATATCTGCCGGGAGTTCAGATTAAGCTGATGAACTCCTTCATTGCTCTACCTATGCTAGATCGACTGTCAAGATTAAGCAGTTTGACAAGATTTTATTCTCTAATCTAAAACATGAAATTCAAAAATGATCAAATCAGGATTAGACAGTCTGATTTGTCATGCATTTGCGGCATAAAAGACAAGCTGCACACAAATGTTATTTTGCAATAAAGGGAAACTAGACAAGCGGGGTTAAGATGTACAATGTATTTTTTCATCCCTCGCTTCTCTCTTTGGTTCTGTTTTAGGCATGTGGAACCAGAATCTCTCCCTAATCTAAGCTCTGTGATAAGTCAATCTTACACAATGTTGACTATCTTTGCACTCACTAACTTATCAGCGAATAAATTTAAACATGCTCAGCTATGATTAGGCTAGATAGCTGAACAAGACATTGAAGTACTAGTAGCGGCATTTAGACTTGCTCGCTTTCCGAAGGACTATTTTTGGAACATGGGGCCTTTGTTCTATCTTTACTCGCCCTCTTTTCTGTTTTTACTGTTTTTCACATTCCTATCTTTTACTGTTTTTGACTTTTCTATTTTTTCAATATTTCAAACAATGGTATGTACAATGACTGAAAGTGTTCCAAACTCAAAAATATTGGAAATGACGGAATTTAAACATCTTATCCTCGTAAGGATCTCCTCTCACCCTTGGCCCACTTAACTCTTGAAAAGAAAAATTTGGGAAATTCTCTCTCTCTAACATGACATAGGGATTCATGCAAGAATCTCTGAACAGCCCGGTATCTTCCCTTTGTACCTCTCTGAATATCTGATTTCCACTGATTTCCACTCCTTTCCTTACTGTATGCTTTCCTCAAGTAATGCATGTATTCCTGGTCATTCTTAAAATAGATAATGACATCATCAAGGTATGCAAAAATGCAGAAGTTTAAAACTGGGAACATGGCCTTCATGAACAGATTTCTGATATTAGGTGGTTTTGCAATTTTGAACTTGAAATCTGATCTACCTCCCGCAAACTTGAAAAAATCTTTAAGCTGTCTACTTTGCAAGGGAATCTTATGATCATGACCTGAAACATCATCTTGCGAAAATACATGATTAAAAGCACTTTTATTTGGTAAATCATGGTCTTGGGTAGAAAAAACATATTTTTTGTTATAGGGATATGCAGTATTACTTCTAAAATTAAAGCAGACTCTATGGCCATCTGTTTTATCCCTGATTATTTCAGTTTGTTTCAGATTGTTGTGTTTTCTCTTGTCAAAGCTGTTCTTTGAGGGGAAGGTATTGACACAGTAGTTTCCCTTGCTTTTTCTGTAGAAATTGGTATTCTGCATGAGATTTCTGATTTTAGAATTTCTAAGTTCTTCATGAAAAGACAGAATATGAGCCAATTTCAGTAGTTCAGGTATGTTGGGATTGCAACTATCATTTTTACTTATAAGAAGTTTATCTTGCATTTTCTCTAGATTATGAGCTGCTGTGACTATGGTCAAAGTTTCATTTGCAGTAGGAGGGTCACATGATGGTAAATTTTTGAGGTATGGTAGAAACATTAAACTCCCTTGCTCCCAGGTTCCAAATAGGTTTATGATGTGTAGTTCTTCTAAAGCCTTTACCCGGAAGAAGTTTCCACAAGTCACTGCTGGTGTTTGACTAAAACTAGAGCAATTTGCTTGATAGTACATAAGAGTTTGTGCTTCTTGTTCTAACCCTACTTCAGAAAGGGAAAACTTACTTTCCTCAAGACACAGTTGTTCATGATCATGGTAGTTTTGAGTGTCTAGTTCATCATAAGGCACCAGGGAAGTCTACATCAGTTTCCTCTGACTCTTCCTCCATGTTTTCATCAATACGCATAATGAAAGAGTTCAGGTCGAAACGCAAGGAACACATTGGCATATTGTCTGGCCTATCTTGACTACTAATCATATATTTCATGTGTGATTCGCGGTAGAGTATTCTGGTCTGGCCAAACACAGGAATGGTGGCATATGACATGTCCAGTTGGATATTCCCTTGGAGTTTGGCTCCCCAAGATCTGGATAGAAGCATCCCGTACTTGGGAGGAATGTCTGCCACTACTATATCCATGATTAGATGTTTCACAGGTATTTGGGCTAGACTAAAACAAAGGTCTTTGATCAAACCCAGGCATTGGACTCTACTTGAATCAAATGAATACAAGTCTTTGTATGGTCTTGTGATTTCCAAGCCTAATCTTTCCATTACTACCTTCGGTATAAGATTATGCGAGGCGCCGGAGTCTAGCATGGCATTGTGGAGGATTTGGTCGTGGATGTTTAGGCTAATGTAAAATGGAAGAGTATTTCCTTCTTGGAATTTTCCCTCTATTTTTGGACCAAACAAAACTTCAGGAGTGTCATCAGCCAGATTAACAGTGTTTGCATCATTTTCTAGATTTAAGACTTTTAGTACTTGGGATTTATAAGAGTTTTGGGCAATGAGTTCAGTAAGAGGCATGGTGATCTTGATCTTGGCGATTTCGCCTTCAAAGATAAAAGGCAACTGAAGTTTAGATGTGTTTGATTCAGCTTTTTCAGCCACGACCCTCTCTATGTTCTGAGTTTGTTGACCTTGTTTCGGGATTTTGTTGGCCATAGTTGCTTTGGTGACCTTAGTAGAAGTACCAGGAGTATCTGAGAGAGGCCTAGCTTGGGTAAATTTAGCTTTGTTTTGGTCAGTTTTTTCAACCTTAATTTTGTCAATGCTTGATGCTTTCTTGAGGATGGTATCAGGGGCTTTAGCAGTATCTGAGTTACCTTTCTTGGGACTATCTTGGTTTATTTTGCTTCTAAGGTCATACTGCCTGTGGGCTTCCATAATGGCATTCTGAAAATCTATGGCAGGGTCATCGAGATCTTCATAGTTGGTCTCATCCTGATTAGGAGAAAAGAACGCTTGTTCTTCTTCTGTGAGGTACACCTCACTCTCATTATCAGATCCTATGAGGTTTAAATGATGTTCATCAAGAGGTTCTGAATCCCTGTCATCCTCTTCCACATAGTTTTCATTGAATGGTGGCCTAATATGTTGGTCATTTTCCCTTGGTCTGTTTTGAGGTTGTTCCCTCCTAAAGTTTTGGTTTCGGTTTCTGTTTGGAGGGTTTGGTTGGTTGTCCCTAATAGGAGCCTTTTCATTTATCTTTTCCCACATTTTGGCCATGGATTTGACTAAGTCATCTATTCTGGGATCTAGGGAAGGTGATGAAGTGGAGACCTCATCTTTATATGTGACCTTTCTTTCTGATCTAGTCCTGGCTCTTTTTTCTGCTAAGTTAGCATATGCTTTTATGGCTATTTGTTGCATTTTTTCTAAGGTAGGAGGATCCTTATCTCTCAGATGATATGTCATGTCCGGATCGAAACCCTCGGGGAATTTTGCCAAGGCTAGACCAAGTGGGGGTTTGAAATGAGGTGGGAGGGAGTTATATACACTGTTGAACCTAGTACAGTAAGCTTGGACACTTTCCCCATTTTCCCGTTTTAGGTTGTTATATTCCGACAGGATTTGAATGGGGTTTCTTCGGATTTCCCACCTATTTCTGAAGACTTGATGTAGTTCTGGGATATCATGGATACTGTTTGGAGCTAAGCTTTTGAACCATGCTTTGGGTTCACCACCAAGACTTTGGGCAAATATTCTCATTCTGACAGTCTCGTCTTGTACCTCTAGGTATTCATAAGCATCAGTCATCCTACTTATATGCTGTTGAGGTGTGGTGGTGTCTTCTCCGGTAAAGTGTGGGATCTTGTCTTGATATTTATTTGGGAGAGGAGCCAAGGGCGGTGGCAACACCAAAGGTGCGTACCAGGCCGCCATGACGGGAGCTAATGGATGATGTACAAGATGAGGACTAATAGGATGAGATGAGGTGTTTTGAACAGTGGTGGTTTGACCAGGTGTGGCGGATGAACTTGGACTAGTGATCTGGTTTTGAGCAGAACTGGGATGGTAGGAGCCAAACTGATAGAGAAGCTGGAAGTCAGGAGGAGTGGTAGGTGGAGCTTCTCTAATAGGACTCTGTGGTGGGCTTAGGGGTTCAAGATCGTCAAAGTTTATCTTACTATATGATTTGCTTCTGGGAAGATTTTGTGATGACTCTAGTTCAAAAGGTGAATCTAGTAGGATAGTGTGATGTTTAGGAACTGATCTTGTTCTACGGATGGATCTACCAGTAGCTAGATGGTCAGTTTCGGAAGCTTGCCAATGAATCTTCTCTGGGTCATCTACTATGATAGGGGGATTTGGGTCTGGATGGGATCTGGTGTTGATTCTTCGTGAAGCCAGATTTTAGATCCAGAGTTTAGAGAGAATGGTATTGGTGAATGTTCTGGATGAGTGGTTTTTCTAAAGCTTTACTAAGGTGAAGGATGGTAAAAAATAAAAGGGACGGATTAGTGGAGTTGCCAAGTGGAAATGGGTTGTTTTTGTGAAGATAGCTATGGTCCACCACCAATAACTAATCTGAGAATGTTTTTGGATTTTCTGAGTTTTATGTGCAGCCTATGGTTTGTTAAAGTATCCTAGACTTGTTTCAACACTTTGCTAGGGTGATTAGAACAAAAAGAGTTTACTCTAAAAATGGGTCTATGGACTGCTTGCTTGTTTATGGTACCTAAAGGACCAAAGAGTCTATAAGAGTTTGCTAGACTATCATGTACTCAGTGTCCCACCATCTCCCGCTATGTTAGTGATCGATGGGATAGGTCTATCGGATAGTAACCTAGAGTTTGGTCAAATAGTAAGGCCTACTAGAGGTTAGTGGAGTTGCCAGGTGGATTATCAGTTTGTTTTGAGATATACTTGTATGGTCCACCACCAGTACTGTCAAAGCCAATCTAAGGGAGTGTTTTGGGGTTTTTTGAGTTTTATGTGCCTACAAGGTTTGGAAGAATTTTCTATAACTGACTCATCATTTTGCTAAGATGGTGAAGGAGCTATTTTCTACTCTTCAGACAGTATCTAAGTTTACTAAGCTTGATTGAGACTTCAGGAGTTACTAAGGTGTACTTAGATTGTCACTAACTCGGAAGGTCCTACTGTGAGTGTCACTATGTTAGTGAGTAGTGGGATAAGTCAATCAGATAGTATTCTTTAAGGTCTCTTAAGGTCTAGGGAATCTAAGTTTTTTGTTACTCAGAGTCCCACCGTGATCGCCATTATGTTAGGGTCCCGTGATTTGGCCGATTGGTGAGCCAAATGACGATGTAACATCAAACCAAGCTTTGGAGCCCAAGGACCTAGCCTTCCCAGACTCAGAGAGGGCTCTCTCTATTATATATAAAGATATCGGTGTGTTTGCTTGTGGTGTTCTGATATTAGGCTAGTTATGAAGTGAGTTTTTTGATTTTTGGTTTTTTAAGTTTGTGAGGGATAAAACTGATCAAAGATATAAAAATGGATAACAAGAAGTTAGATCAACTGGGCTATGGGGTCAAACAGGTCAAGGAAGCTATCAGATGATGATGTAAGGCTGCTGTAGGGCCGATTTGATTCACGGTAGAAGGGATCTTTGGGCAAAATGGAGTAAATGAACATCAAGTTGGTGAAAGACAAGGGATTTCAAGTGTAACTAGTTGATAGCAGACATAAACATGTTATAGCAAGCCATTAATCATGTTAAATGTAACTATGAGCTAATTAATACATAGAAATCAAACATTCCAGCCATACATAGAAGTATAAGACCCTCTAACTTTGGGAAATGGCTATCAGACTTTGGGGAAAACACATAAGGAGGACTAACAACTCATAGAACCATGCCGGAACGCCTAAACACAGTCTTTAAGTTATTGGGCACTTGGACAAACAAGCTTTCATAGTTTTAGGGCAAAGGGCTAGATCGGGACTAGGCCTCCTTGGTTCAACAAGATGATAAGCTAATCAGTCAAAGAGAAAGTTTTATGGACAGAACTATGGACAACTTATAGGTAGGCAGGGCACACCATACATCCTACTCAACATGCATAGAACTTGTAAATAAAACTAGCAAACATTATCCTTAAGTTACTAAAGAGAAGTTAAGAATTCTTTAGCATAACTAAGGAAGAAGAAAACATCAAGCTATGAAGATTCAGGAATTTTGAGGTGCCTCTATGGACATATCTCAAAACTAATCTCTACTGATCTATAGCAGCAAGAAGCATGTATTATGAATGAAAACTAGAAGACAACAACAAAGCAAGAAAAACTATACCATTCTACCATGTCATGGAATCCATCAACAATCCTTCATCATTCCTCAAAAGCATCCAAGAGGCAGTCCAAAAATCATAACACAAGTATGTTCTTCAAAGCTCATATGACCAATATATTGATTCTTCTCTCAAGTTCAGCCTCTGTTTTACAATAAAACCCATGGAATAAATAGGCTTGAGGAAGGAAAACCTCATGGAGCAACTAGCTATCCCATTGGTCAAGTCAAAATATCTAAACTTGTCCGTGAGGCTTTTCAAAGCCCAAGGCACAAAATATCCCATAAAATATCTAAAAAACTGCTAAAAATGGAAATTATATTGACTTTACATCATTTCCCAAGTGTAAAAATAGCTAAACGCACATTTGGGAAAAGCAGATTTTTGAGGTTCAAAAATTACAAAAATACTTCATATTTATATCTGAAAAAGGTCCCCTGACTTGCTGGAGGCAATTGGCAGCCTTCCCGATGTCGAAACGAGGCTCATGATAGCTCGTTGGAAATCTCTCTGTGTCTACTTTCCGGCGCAACTAAAATCATCTCAATCTGATGCCTGGAAGCTCCTCAAAACTGTACCTATGTGCAAAAAACCAGGAAATAGCAGACTGCTGATATGGCGGGCAGAATGTGCGAAAAGAGGGCATTTTTCGCCAATTTGAGGGGGTGAATGATCTCCAAATGCTCTGAAAATCGCTGGGGACCTGCTCATAGAATTATGGCATCCATTGGCATAATCCTTCTCCTTTGACAAATCTTCAAACTGAAATGGCGAATTTATGAGTTTTCGACCAAAAACCCAAAAAATGCCAAAAAACAAAAAGTTGTCGAAATGGGCCCAAACTTGGCACAGATGACCCTCAGGGGTTCATAGCAACATGCTCCGAAGCTGAGGCCAAAATATCAAGGGCTGATATGCTTTTCTCTTCTTTCCGTGTCGGGCGCTTCTTGAAACTGCTGTTTATCACTACTGAGTTACTGATGTTCAGCACTCTTCCCCTCTTTTTCCTGCTGCTGCTCATATTTATCACTGTCATGCTGCTCCTGTTGTCTTTCCTTGGAGGAATTTTGACCTGAATATGCTTTGGAAAAGACAAACTACTTCACTGTGTGTAAACTTCCCTGTTGGAGTCAAACTATGTCAATGTACTGCTTTGACAGATAAACAATGTGATTTGGATGGTTTTGCAACAAGTTTCTCTTAATACACAACCTCTGCTCTCTTAAAAAGTAGCCTTCTATCTTGAATGTAGCTCAGCCAGACAGATTTCTCAATAGGACACCATATAGTAAAAAGGAGGCAGACTGCTGTGTAAATTTCTTGTACACAGTGTTGAGAAATCACTCTTCTTGTGAATTTGTTAGAGGCCAATCAACACACCTGTATCTCTGTCTCCAACGTAAAATTCAATCATTAAAAACCTGCTTTTCAGAAAGTGGCCTTCCACCTTGAACATATCTAAGTCAATAATTTCTTAGTAAGAAATAATACAGTGAAAGAAGGGCAGACTGGATGAAGAAGGATGTATACAGTGTCGAAATTTCCCTGCTTGATGATCTTTGGAAGTTAACAACACATCTGTGTATCTTGGATCAATAGTGTACTTTCCAATTATTCCAAAACCTTCCTTGTCTAAGTGTGCCAACAGTCAACTAACTTGCATCTATTTCAAACAACCATAAATATGTTTAGACAGTCAATACACAGGCCTGGGGCGAAATGATAGAGTTTTAAAGACTACAAATTTTTTAGGCAGAGGCTATGTGAGTTTTCTTTTTTCAAAAAAATCAAGGGCCCCTTATAAATGTAACCCTAGCCTTTGTAGAAAAAATCCTTTGTTCCACCTGACATCCTCTTATCAAACAAGCATGAACACCCAAAGTCAATCAAGCAGCTGCACAGTGAAAACTGTCTTTGTATGAGGAGCAGGAGCAACCTTACCCTGTGGTCTTTCAACTTATAAACAACTCTTTGTCAAAAACCCCTTTTTCTGAGTGCACTTCACTGTTTTAATAATGTGGCAATGTTTTGAGGACAGTGTGAAATGTTTTTCTTTAGACCTAAGCCCTGTCTCTCTATAACAAAATCTTCCTCTTGCCTTTTTTAGAGGCTTCTTTTGAAGTAGCAGTCAAGATCTCTCAACTAACAAATTTCTTTTAAGCAAAACACTGCTCTTATTTCCATCATATATTCTTTCCTGTAGGTGCTTTAAATGATACATCCAACATTTTATTATAGCTTTACACCTTGAAAACTCACACAGCAAACACTATTTCTTCAGCTATGGTGACAAAGTTCGAAAGTTTTGAATGCAGTGTTGTGAAAGTTTGTAGTAGTTTAGCAGTGAATAAGCTCTCCTTGGATCAACACATCAATCCCCCTCGTATGCAGCTCACCAATATGTGTATATCAGTTTAACTTGAAATTTGCCTTTAAAAATAGGGTTCTGACCAAAACACCCCCAACTGGATAACACTGCTCCTTTGCTAAAAATTGACTATTTTTGAGGATAATACTAGGTTTTGAATAACAAAGAAGGAGTGGCCTGTTTGGATAGGCCTTCTGTTGGTGAAAATGAGCTATCCCAAACACAGAAAAACTTTATCCCTTCTTGAACGCAAACACTCAACTTAACTTGTTTTCAAACCTTATTTTTGGCTTCAAACATCAACAAGAAGTCACAAAATTTAGGGTCAAAGTGTGCAAATACCTCAGGATACGAGGCAAAACTCTTGTGGAGCGTCGGAGGCAGCTCTGGAGGTCCTTAGGCCTGCGCGGCACTCTTCAGGGAAAGAACGGCGCGCGCAATCAAACGGTGTCGGGTGGCTCTGTCGGGTCGGGCGAGCGCCGTGTACAGGCACGTCGCGCAACTGTACAGGCGCGTCGCGCGGGTTTCCAGGCGCGTCACGCTGTGTTTATCGGTGAAAACTTCTGCAAATCTGACCCGAACTTCTTGTTTTGATGCTGAGGGCGGTATAGAGCTTTGTTTTGAAGTTTGAAAATGAAAAAATCACCCTCGACTTTGCTCTTATGTCGTTTCAAACTCTGCAACGGTCATTTCTGTTTTCAAAATGCAAAATGAAATTGCTTGGTTGGCTTTTGCAAGGTGTTTACAGCCCTTTTGATCCTTTTTACCAACAACCTTGGTGCATTTGCAACTTGGGTTTATAATCAATATATGCTTTGGAGATCTCTATACTTTTGGACCGTGTCAATCATTGACCAACCCTTTTATAACAAACAAAAAAGCTTAAAAGCCAGAACTCTGTTTTACTTATGCACAGGTGTTCAAAGGGTGATTTCTTGCCAGTTTTGTTCCTTGGGTGACAACTTTAACACCAAACTTCAACTTTGAAAAATAACTCAATAACCTTCATCATCTCTGCCACTGTTTTTAATGATGCTGGTGCTATTCCTGATGTAAGGTAACCCCACTTTAACACTGTCAAGAGAATGCCTGAATACTGATTTGTTTCTGAAGGACAGGGCTTGTTTTGTCAACTTGTTTTGACAGCCTTGGTCTTTGACAGCTTCTTCAACCTTTACCTACTGCAGGTGCCCACATTGCAGCTGATTTCTTTTCATGCTTTCCAAAGTCTTCAAAAACCCAGATGATGACTTGTGATAAAATGTCCTGACTGCTCCTTGCTTTGAAGAAATGCCTCCTCCTTTTAAGCTTGGTTTGACAGACTCCTGTAGGTGTCTTTTGACAGTAAATGCAAAAATACAATTGTATTGATTTTTAAGTTCAATCATCCTCTGCCTACAGAAAAAGAAGGAATTCCCTTTATAATTCTTTTTCACTTGGATTGTAATAGTGAAGCGCTTCATGGGTTTTGAGTGCTGCCCAGAGCTAATAAAACTTATTGCCAGAAACTCTGTCTTAATCTGTTGATGGTTATTTGATGAGCAAGCTTTGACAAAAGCTTTTTTTCTTATACATGGTGTCAGTCTCTGCTTCCAGGTGATCCACAAGTTCCCTTTTTTACTACAAGTGCCATATTTTGGTTGGATCCCTTCATACCATATTTCTCTGTTTACTCAAAAAGGAGCTCTTTTAGACTTCTTGGCATGTGACAGTAAAGTGACTGTGTGGCCACTTCTCCTAAGGAAACTACCCTTTTTGTATCAATGGCCTGTATATATTCAATATTGTCTCCTGTCCACTATAGGTATAGTTTGACAGACATTTCCATATGAATAGAAAAAACAATATATTTTGAAACATAAACACCATCTTTCACCTATGTAAAGACTTCTATTTTCCTTCTTTGCATCTTTCCACTGCACCTTTTGACCAATCAGTTTTCAACAACACTTAATGCCTTGGCCATCTGCTCACAAATGGAGGAAACCCTTCACTTGGAAAAGTATCTGAAGATTATTTGATAAGGATGCATGACAAGGGTTTCGCTGGATTATGATGGTAAGCAACCAACTTGAAAAACATCAGTACTGGCACCTCTGCTTGCAACCATCACTGTGCTTCAGAAAAACCCTAGTCAAAGTGTCACTGTCTCACTGTACTGCTTTGAGGGGAACTGAGATGTCATTATTTTCTTTGGTCATGTCATGACAGATTATTTGAAAGAAAGTCTCTGTGAATATGTAGGTCAGCGCTCTTTGAAAAACAAAACACCCTTTCTTCTGCCTGTGTGATGACATTATTTTCCAGCATCTCTTCAATTTAGTCTTGTGGAAAAGCAGGTTGCTTATGATCAGAATGGTTTTTACCAATGATATGCCTCTCTAAAGTTTCATCATTTCACATGATTTGAAAAATTCTCATGACTTCCTTTACAAGACCAAACTCTGTTTTCCTTTGAATTTGCATACTTCAGACTCTATCATTGTTATGACCATTACTCATATTCAGAAAACCTAGAGTTATCCTTTCACTGTTCAGTCAAGAACAAACCTGGACTTTTGCAATCCTTAAAATCAATACTGGCCAGCGCCCTCTGCTTGTAGATGAAGGAGGCGCCCTAACCCTCTACTTGTAAATGAAGGAGGTTCTGGGCCATGACAAATTACCAGTTTGCTATGACAGTGGTGTCTTTCTCTTACTGTGATTTTCATGCTGGAAAGAGCTGTAAGGTCTTGATGAGTGGCTCTCTGTTTTGCAGATATATCTCAGGCTCATGTTACATTTAGAAGCAGCTGTTCTTCTAACTGTATATTCAAGCATTTCCTCCTGAGATGAAGTTATATTTCCTGCCTCTGTAGAATCCATAAAACACTGTGAAACACCTAATAGTCAGCTTGAGACTGTGGTTTGTGCAGTGCTGAGACCTAGGGGTGTAAGTGGCGCGACTTAGAGCTGTTTGTCAATTTTATTTGTAGAGTGGGAGGTCATTCATGGTAGGTATGTAGCAAATGGAGGCTTTTTGGATTTTTGACGATTGCCAAGGGTGAAATGTCTTAAAGCGCCACTTCCTAACATAGGGGAGGCTTTTGAAACAGACTTGGAATTTTCCTTTTGGAGCTGATGGACAGACCAGGGGGGCTGAAACTAGAAAAAATAGTGATAATGGATTTTGACTTTGACATGGGTGGACTGAAAAGTAGAAGGGGCAAAAAAAGTTTTATGAGGGTTTTCTAGATGACATATTGACATAAGGAAATCAGTTTCTAGAAAACTCAGCTGTAGATATAGTCATCACTAATATGTAAAAAATATTGATGGCTAACAGCTTCAAGTCTGGCTACAGGATCAAAGGTTTCTTCAAAGTCTATACCTTCTTGTTGAGCATACCCTTTGCACACATGTCTAGCTTTATTTCTTCTAACATCCCCATTCTCATTTAACTTGTTTTTGAATATCCATTTAGTTCCAATAACATTTTTGTCATGAGGCCTTGGTACTAATTCCCAAGTGTGATTCTTTTCAATTTGATCAAGCTCTTCATTCATGGCTTGGATCCAACATTCATCTTTGCTAGCTTGACTGACACTGTGAGGTTCAATAGTGGACAGAAATGCCAGATTGCTAGAAGATCCCAGAAGAGTCCTTCTTTTTTGTACACCTGATCCCTTTTCTCCCAAAATTTGAGATTCTGGATGATTCTTTTGAACATATCTAGATGGAGCCTTTTCAAACAAATCCTCTTCGGGTTCTTCACTGGGTTCAATGTTTGTATCATTACTATTTGATGTAGAAGGATATGTGTCATCATCATCTTCATCTGTTGTTTTCTTTTCTTCTTTTGGAGCTGCAGGAGACTCATCAATAACGACATCAATACATTCAACGATCTTCCGAAGTCTTTTATTGTAACATTTATATGCCCTACTCCTAGAAGAGTAACCAAGAAATATTCCTTCATCTGCTCTGGGTTGAAACTTGCCAAGTTTTTCATCATTATTCTTGATAAAGCATTTGCTCCCAAAAATTCTAAAATTCTTTATAGTGGGAGGATTACCATACCAGAGTTCATATGGAGTTTTATCACTATTTACACGAACATGTACTTTGTTTAGAATGTTTACTGCTGTATGTGCTGCTTCTCCCCAAAATGTATCAGGTGTTCCAGAATCATCAAGCATAGCTCTAGCCATTTGTTGAACTGTTTTGTTCATTCTTTCTGCAACGCCATTCTGTTGTGGAGTGCCAGCTACAGAGAACTGTCTTTTTATGCCATGTTGTTCACAAAATTCAAGGAATTCATTGGATGTATATTCTCCTCCTCAATCAGATCTGAGACACTTGATTTTTATATCTAATTCATTTTCAACTAGAGCTTTGAAGATCTGAAACTTCTTGAATGCTTCATCTTTGTGTTTAAGCAGCCCAATCCAACACATTATAGAAAAATCATCAATGAATAAGATATAGTATTCTTCACCACGTGGTGACTTTTTCGTCATAGGTCCACATATGTCAGTATGAATGAGTTCAAGAGGCTTACTTGATGATCCTTCCTTGGCATTAAATTGTACCCTGGTTTGTTTGCCGAATTGGCAGGATTTTCATATGATATTTTCAGGTAGGGTAATATTGGGAAGATCACGAACAGCTTTAAGTCTACTTGATTTGTTAATTTGAGAGAAGCTCAGATGCCCCAACCTTCTATGCCATAGCCAATTTTCTGAAGATTTACTCAAATAACATTGTTCTTTGGGGTTCTTCAATATATATAGGTTGTTTGGAGTTCTTTTTCCTTTTATAATTGCTTTACCTGTATCAAGATCATGTACCACACATTATTTGGAACTAAAGACAACTTCAGTTCCTTGATCACACATTTGACTTACACTTAACAAGTTATGCTTTAATCCATCCACATACATGACTTCATTAGCTTTCACCTTTTCTTTTAGAAAAACAGACCCTTTTCCCTTAATGACCGCATGAGTGTCATTTCCAAATGTAACATTTTTTTCTTTTTCTAGAGCACTATATGCAAGAAGTTTGTCTTTATCACCTGTCATGTGTCTTGAGTATCCACTATCAATGTACCATTGGTTTTCTTCATCTTCTGCAAATAACGCTATGCCACAATTTTCAACTTGTAATTCCTTCTTTTTCCATACTTTGGAGCTTGAAGGAACATGTTCTTTTGGCTGAACTTTGCTCCTGCATTCAGATTCTTCATGGCCAAAGTTATTTCAATAAGCACATTCAACTTCATTTTGAAGAGGAGAAAAGTTGTTATAAGTATTCTTCTTTGCTTCAATATCAATCCTTTTCTTTCTTGCTTCTCTTGTCATGATGGTTTTATATGCAACACATTGAACAGCTTTATGACCAAAATTGTGACATGAGAAACATTGTCCATTGAAGAAGAAATTTCTGCAATCATAAAATCTTCTATATGAATTTACTTGTTGATTGGTGTTTCTTTGAAAGACATTCCTGTTATTGTTCTTTGAATTGAGATGTTCATGCGTTACCTGTGAAGATTCTTTATTCCCTTGCTGAGTGGCAGCATGTTGTAAACCAGCTGTAACTGCTTTTAGATAATTTGATGTTGAAGCCTGAGAAGATTCTCCAATATATCCAAGACCTGTCTTTATAAGAGGAGAACGTTGTACCTTGATTATCTCATCTAAGGTTTCATATCATTTAGAAAATCTAAGATTTAGAGTCTTTAATTTCTCAAGTTCTTTTCTTAGACTTACTACTTCACACTCTAATTTCTCATTGTGTTTCTCCTTTTCTTCAAGCTGATTTTTCAGAGTTTCTATGGTTATTTTACTCTCTTCTAAGCAAATTTTGAGTTTATTGTTTTCATCAAGAAAATCACTGTATTCTAGAGCATCCATAAAATTATCCTTTTCTTCTCTATATTCTTTTTCAAATGCCATAAGAAGTCTAAGATTTTGTTCATATTCTTCCTCACTATCAGATAACCCATCACTATCTTCATGAGTATAGTAACTCTGCCTAATGCTAAAAAGATTCTTGTTTCTTCTTGCTACTTGCTTCCCCTTTTTATGTGTTTCTTTATAAGGACACTTAGCAGCATAATGACCAACTCTTCCACAATCAAAACATTTGAAAGGAAGCTTACCTTTGAACCGTCCTGTGCCAAGTTGAAGCTTCTTTACAAAGTTTATCTCATCTTCTTCTGAGATATATCCTGATCCTTTTGGTTTTTGTACTTCCTTCCATTTTGTAGAAGTTCTAAAGACTGCTTCTTTCACTTCAGATGGTCCTCCTCTTCTCATTTCATATGCAGTTAGTATGCCATGAAGTTGCACCACAGTGAGATTTTGAAGATCCTGCTTTTCTTCGAGAGCTGAAACTTTTGACTCAAATTTCGTCGTTAGTGATCTTAAGACTTTCTCAACCAAAGTAGATTTGGTTATTGTTTCTCCCAGATTTCTCATACAATTTACAATATCATCAAGACGTAAAAAGAAATTGGCAATGCTCTCTTCATTATCCATTTTTAGATTCTCATATTGAATTCTGAGAGTTTTGAGTTTATCAATTTTTACCTTTGAATCACCTTCATAACTTAGAATGATTTTGTCCCATATTGTCTTTTTTGTATTCAGCTACATGACTTTGAAAATTTATGATTCAGTTAGACTTCCCAATAGAGCATTGACCGCCTTTGCATTTTTTTCATAATTCTTTCTTTCCGTCGGATCTGTTGGTACTGTAGCCGGATATTGATATCCTTGTTCAACAATTTCCCATACCTCTGCTCCCAGAGATTGAATATAGGACCTCATCCTTGTTTTCCAGAAGATTAAATTGTTTTCGTTAAAGAGCGGAGGCCTGATAGATGCTGTTCCATCTTGATTGCTCATCTTGCTTGATCTTCCTTCTAGCGGCTAAGATTTTTCAGAAGGACCTGCTCTGATACCAATTGTTAGGATAAATACTGAGAGGGGGGGGGGGGTGAATTAGTATTTAGGGCTGAACTATTTTTCTTTTCTTTCTCTTAAAACCTTAAGTTACAGTACTTCATCCAACATGTATGTACAGATATCTTGTTATGTATTTACTTAGATCATTGCATCATATAAGCATTAAGCATGAACAGAACAAACCATCAAATATACACAACACATATGAACACCAGGATTTAAGGTGGAAACCCAATTTGGGAGAAAACCATCGCTGCCGTAATCTCAGTCTTCAATATTTATTATAGAGAAAACTTCTTACAATATATGCTGGTGCAGACTTATACCAGCACGCAGGCACCCACCTGTAGAAGGCTACAACCTTCTCTCGTTTACCAGCTACCACTGGAAGGGAGCTACAACCCCCTCTCTGAAGGCTCCAACCCTCAGCACTACCGTGGGCCTTGTTTCATCAATTTTTATACTGGATCCACCAATTTCCATACGACATACCTTGCCGGTTACCAGATTTATTTATCTTCTATATACTCACACCAGTTCTTCATGATATCGTCCGTCATTCAAACCAGAGATTTATCATCGTCAAATTATCTTCATGGGTGCATCGTGGTCTCAGATTTATTAGTTAAGAACAGAGCTGGCCCGTATAGATATTCCTCTTTTTTTTGAAAATTTTATTCAAAACACTTACAATGCCCCCTCGTTCTTTATTTTTCTTCTCCTTATATAGTTTTCCCTTTATCAAAACCATGATTCAAAAACCACGAACCGCTAGTGGTATTCCTTTTAGTTTGTCCCACGGGGCCTTTGATCTCTTTTTAATTTATTTATCAATTTTAAAGAAATTGATAAATAATTATATTTACAACTTTTTGAATTCCCAAGCCTTATATCTAAAGTTTTAAACCCTTCGGACTTTATAGAAACATCCAACGCTTCCAAATAAATTAATCTTGCGATAAACCTTTGATCCCAGGCCCACATACATAGTTAATAGCCAATCGAATACGCCCATCATACCACAGTAAACCTCGTGCACATCAAGTGTCCAATCACCGTTAGATTAACAAGCTTCTAGATCAATGGCGTATATGCATATCGCTTCGACCTCCGATGCCGAACGTTAACGGGCGATGGCCCGCCGTACCTATGTTAAATTTCACGCACCTTCAAAAAATAATGACTGTCCAATGGCCTCTTCCCAGATCAACAACGCTCAACGATATCGCTGGGCGTCCTGGGTCGAAATATAACGCGTGATGGCGCACAGTAAAAGTGGTTTTGTAGAATCGTACAGGGACGCGTGTCGCCCGTTCTATGGAATCGCTCCCCACCTCTTGAATACTGCTTGCCCGTTGAAAGCGGTGTGATGAAAACCACAAACCGCCTTTACTGTTCATATGGTCATAGTTCCGCTCATCCGCGCAGGGTTCCGTCGCCTTTTAAAATTATTATTATAATTAAATTTATCTTCAATGTTTTGCGTTCCGTCGTCACCAAGAGTTTCGCTACTCCATTAATCTTCTCCATCTCCCATCAACTCCCTTACCAGATACAATATATCATTAAACCCTTCCAATCATCATTTGACTCATCAGGGGATTCCATACAAGAATTACATCAGTCAAAACACATATAATACACATATCCTAACTCTGCAACGATGAATTCATTCTTCTCTGTGCACCGTAGGTATCCTCTGTCCATTATGAAATTGATCACACAGGTCATTCCAAATTTACTCAACCATACTTAACACAATTCCACGGTGCTTCATCAACATACACAAATCTTGGCCAGATATACAATTTGTCCTTCAATCTATTACCTTGACTCTGCCTAGCAGCTCTCCCTTTTTCCATCTCCTTTGCAAACTATATTAAACCCCTAATTCAATTCTATTGCTCTGTCTCTAATTCCTCTGTTTCATCTGCTGCCTTTGCTACCTCTCTATTTCATTTGCCTTCCTATCTTTTCTTTGCCAGTTCCTTTGCCATCAATGACAATATTTCCAACAGGATGAAATATTGACACGTGGCAAGTCATACAAGTTCTCTCTACTGAACCAGTCCATAATTAAGTCATCGTGGGAGATTGGGCATAACTTTTCCTTGAAGAATAAAAATTAGGTCAGACCTTTTGCATTAGAAAGAATATTTAGAGGGCTACTTTAGGGCCGAATTTCAGATATTGAAGATCCGAAATCATAGAGATAGTTCAGTTTCGATATCGAGCTCCTCAAAAGCAAGAAAAAGGTGTGTATTTTTTTTTGAATTACATACGTCTCATTTGAAAAAGATTAGTTTGAATTTATTCCAAGGGCATATTGAAGAATAGATAATAGTATTGGGTTCTAAAATTTCCCCTAAAAAGAATTCAACACCCATTAAGCCTTCATAAGGCTCTACTATGACTCATGAAGATGAAGAAACACAACATGAGATATCAAAATTACAAGAGAAAGTGCACCAAAAAATGAAATGGAAGTTTTGAAGAAAGGTGTGGAAACTAAGATGGATGGTTTGAAGAAAGGCATGGAAGCTAATATGAATGGTTTGGAAGCTAAGTTGGATGGCATGGAAGTGGGCATGGAAGCTAAGATGGATGGCATGGAAGCTAATATATATGACATGGAAGCTAAGATCGATGAAAAAATGAAAGAAAACATGGAAAACATGAAGAATGATCTAAAAGTAGACATCGAAGGTTTGGCAAAGTTGATACAAGAAATGTTTCCAAATGGCGAAAAGATAGTAGAGGAAACTCATGATGAGAAAAAAATAAATGTTTATCGTGATTTCATAAACTCTAATGTTGGATGGAAGAACCACCATATTCCAAAGATGGATATGAGGAAGTTTGATGGCAAGGATCCCGTAACATGGATACTACCAATGGAGCAATATTTGATCTCAATAATGTGAAAAACACACAAAAGGTATGCATTGCAACTTTACATTTAGAATAAAATACATTTGTATGGTATCAATGGCTTTCCTCCCTTAAAAAAATTGTCACTTGGTCAATTTTTACGGAGGAAATGATAGCACATTATGAGGATACAAAAATCAACACCTTCTTTAGCCAATTGATAAATCCGTGGTGGAGCACATTGAGGACTTCCAAAAATTGAATATAAGGGTAACTGATATTCCAGAGGAACACAGGATCTATGTCTTCATAGGGACTTTAAAGGATAACATCCAACATGAAGTTCGCATTTGGGAACTTGATTCATTGAAAAAGGCATTTAGGTTGGCAAGAAAAATTGAATGTAAAATTATGGCGACAAGGAATCCTACCACTCACATATATAAAGATAGAAGTGTTGCTACTCCTAGACTTCCACAACCTACAAGGTTGACACCACAACAATTGGAAGAAAAAAAGAGAAAAAGGGCTTTGCTACAATTGTGATAGCATATACACTAAAGGTCATAAGTGGGATGAGAAGAAATCAATTTAAATAGATTGTGAAGAGGAAGAATAAAATGAACAATAATCTTCAAAAGAAGAGGATATACACTAGGAACCAACACTAGAAGAGGAAGAAATGAGTCTGACCATATCATGTAATGCATTGGCAGGAATTACTACTCCTCAAGCTCTCAAGATAGAAGGAAATATCAAGAAGAAAAAGGTAATAGTGTTGATTGATTCGAGTAGTACCCATAATTTTATTCATGTAAGGTAGCCAAGGAATTGAATTGTTTCCTATACCCAGCACCAGAGTGTCAAGTGATGGTTACAAATGGAGGAACTATAAATTGCTCTGGAAAATGCCATAATATCAAGCTAACCATGGGGGAATATGTATTGAATAGTCCAATTCTTTCCATTCCTATGGGAGGTTCTGATGTTGTACTAGGAGTACAATGGTTACAATCTTTGGGGACGGTATCTTTTAATTTTCTTGAAATTTTCTTGAATTTTTTTTCAGAAGGAAAGGAAGTCAAATTATGGGGTATCACAGGGAAGCCAGGAAATATAATAAGCTCTAATGTCATGACAAAGCTTCTGAATAAAGAACAACGAGATTTAATTGCACAATTATGCTCAATTGAAGTTCCACAATCAAAATCATCTATTTCTGCAGATCTCCAAAAAGTCTTGGACAATCATTCCAAGGTGTTTGAAACTCCCAAAAGACTCCCACCTTTTCGTGATCATGATCATGATATTCATTTGATTCCAGGAAGTGTTCCTCCAAACATCAGGCCTTATAGATATCCTTATGTCCAAAAGAGATAAATTGAACATATGATTGCAAAAATGTTAGAGGCTGGTATAATTCAACCTAGTCAAAGTTCTTTCTCTTCTCCAATAGTATTGGTGCACAAGAAGGATGGATCATGGTGCATGTGTCCGAATTATAGGGTGATCAATAAGCTCACCATTAAAGATAAATTTCCCATTCCTGTGATTGATGAATTATTGGATGAATTACAAGGAGAAATTTATTTGACCAAGTGGGATCTTCGTTCAAGATATCATCAAATTAGAATGAAGATATTCCAAAAACAACATTTCGAACTCATGAGGGTCATTATGAATTTTTGGTCACGCCTTTTGGCCTTACCAATGAACCTTCTACATTTCAAGGGATTATGAATTCCATTTTCAAACCCTTCCTAAGAAAATTTGTGCTAGTATTTTTTGATGATATATTAATGTACTACAAGTCTTGGAAGGATCATGTTCAACATGTTGACAGGGTGATCAAACAATTGCAGGAGAAACAATTTATCCAAAAACATCCAAATGTTTCTTTGGATTACAAGAGGTGGAATATTTGGGTCATATTGTATCTCACGAGGGTGTTAAGGTAGACCCTAACAAAATTAAATCCATTAAGGAATGGAAATTCCCCACAACCATAAAGAAGTTGCGAGGATTTCTCGGGTTAACATCGTATTATCACAATTTTTTTAAGAATTATGGGAGAATAGCAGCACCTCTAACAACATTATTTAAGAAATATGCATTTTCATGGACTCCTGAAGAAACTCAGGTCTTTGAACATCTTAAAGAGACAATGTGCCTAGCACCAGTCTTAGCTATGCCAGACTTCACAAAAACCTTTATTATGGAATGTGATGCCTCAGGAAATGGAATTGGTGTTGTTTTAATGCAAGAAGGAAGACCCATTTATTTTGAAAGTCTTCCAATCAAAGGAAAGTATTTACAGAAATCTATTTATGAGAAGGAAATGTTAGCAATACTACATGCACTAAAGAAATGGAGACCTTATCTAATGGGAAGACACTTCAAGGTAAAAACTGATCATGATAGTCTTAAACACTTTTTGGAACAAAGACTATCTTTAGAAGAGTAGAAAAAATGGGTCACAAAGATGTTGGGTTATGATTTTGAAATAATCTACAAAAAAAGGGAAGCTAAAAGTTGTTGCGGATGCAATCTCAAGAAAGAATGAAGAGGTGGAAGCATTTCTTTGTGCCATTTCCATAATCCAACCAGATTGGATAACAGAAGCAAGGGATGAATGGAAGAAGGACTAAGAAGTGTGGACACTCATTCAAAAGTTGCAGCAAAATCCTAGTATATCCGATACATTTAATTGGAAAACTTATTCCTTATGGTACAAGGATCTCTTATATATTTGTAAGAGTTCCCAACTAAAACAAAAGATTCTTTTGGAATTGCACAATTCTACTTTAGGAGGAAACTCAAGATTTTTAAAAACTTACCACAGGGTGAAGAAAGAATTTTTTTGGGATGGCCTTAAATATGATAATAAAAAGTTTGTGGCGGAATGTTTGGTTTGCCAGCAAAATAAAGTTGAGACAATTAAGACCCCGGGTCTTCTACAACATTTATCCATTCCAAGATAACGTTGGGAGGATATTTCAATGGATTTTATCACAAGTTTACCTAAGTCCAAAGGAAAGAGTGTCATCGTGGTGGTAGTTGATAGAATTACCAAGTATACACACTTTTGTGCATTATCCCATCCATTTAAAGCAAGTACAGTTGCTACTACATTTATGGACACAATTCAAAAGCTACATGGAAACCCAAAGGTTGTTGTGAGTGATAGAGATCCCATTTTTACTGGAAATTTTTGGACGGAGTTATTTTCTTGTTTGGGCACTCAATTAGCTCATAGCTCATCTTATCATCCTCATCCGATGGTCAAACTAAGGTAGTGAATAAATTTTTGGAATGATATCTTCGTTGTTTTGTATCTGATAAACAAACACAATGGGTCAAGTGGTTACCTCTCGCTGAATGGTGGTATAACACTTCCTTCCATACTGCAGCAAAATGACCCCATTTATGGCACTTTACAGATATCGTCCATCGTCCATCACATCATATTTAAGAGAAAATTATAAGGTTCAAGCAGTGGAAGATCACATCGAGCAACAACAAGAAGTTCTCCAACTCTTAAAGGATAACCTAAATTTGGCACAAAATCGAATGAAACAACAGGTAGATCAACATCATAGCGAGAGAATTTTTGATGTAGGAGAATGGGTATTTTTACATCTATAACCATACAAAAAATGTCCCTCAAGAAAGCTAATAAGGATAATAAATTATAGTCAAAGTACTATGGTCCTTACAATGTGTTGCAAAATATTGGTACTATGGCATACAAATTGGAGCTTCCTGCTTCTTCGTGAGTGCATCCGATTTTTCACATTTCATGCTTAAAGAAGGTTATAGGTGAAAATCTTCCAGTTCAAACAATATTGCCAGAACTTGATGAGGAAGGAAAAATCATATTGGAACCTAAAGCGGTCATGGAAACAAGAACGCGACAGCTGCGAAATCGATCAATTTCAGAGTATCTCATCAAGTGGAAGAACTTACCCACTAAAGATTATACATGGGAGGATGAAAATTTTATACAGAAGCACCCAGAGCTACTCAAGCATTGAGGAAAACAATTTTTTGAAGGAGAGGGGCATGTTAGGTCCCTATATTACTAGTTTAGTCCCTTATTGTTATTAGTGTAGCCCCCTTATTGTTATTGTTCTACCCCTGTAACCCCAATATTTTTATTATTGTGCCCTTACATTGTTATTGTTAGGTTGGCTAGGATTATATTGTGGGCCCATGGACTCCTATATATAGAAGGAGGTTTTGGTCATTTGTATCATCCAAGAATTGTTCATTTATGTAATGTATTGGAGGCTTTCCCCTCGAAGTGGCTGATTTCTAAGGTGTTGAACTCTCTTTTCTTCTATTTTTGGAGTTGGTTTCATAACAACAAACGATGTAAGTCTTGCAAAGCGGGGAAACCATAATGGGGAAATTTAGAGGGGAAGAGGAGGCAAGTACCTATATGGAGTCCAAAGTCAAGGAAGGGGAACTATGAGGATTATAAGGCTTAGGATGAGAGGGAGAAAATAAATAAACATGGTGGATAGGGGATCAGGATGAAATAGGTCAGAAAGGGATGACATTCTCAAAAAGGGGAAAAGAGGCTATGGGATCCAGAGTAGAAATAACGATAAAAATAGAGTCATGAAATAAATGGAGAATATAAATATTTAACATACCATAAGACAAAGATGTTGCATCTCTCTTATTTTGAAAAACCTTTGGTCGAGCTTTCGGTGCAATAATATTATAACCTATACTTACAACTGAAGGGTCGAAGTTGTTGGAGCGATGAGGGTTGAAACTCCCTTATTTTTCAAAATATTCTTGAAGATTTTGTCTCGAGGGATGAATGAAGAGAACTATGCCTGATTATGACCCTTCTCATGGAAAAATTTGCATCTAAATAGGATCCTCCAATATTCAATTTTCACTACTAAGAGAAAGACCCAAGTATTAATTTGAGTTTACCCATTAACCCATCTCTTAGATCGACCTCCGCTTGGAACGCAAGCCAATAATGGTCGCATTTTACATCCCATGAAATTTCTAATTGAATGAACCTTCCAATTTTATTTGCAAATGAATGAAGGATTACTTCTGACCAAAAGTAGAGGGGAGGTGTTCGCAGGATGGCCCAAACCATTTGAGTGAAAATGAGTTCCTTGGCAGGGTCAAGATTCTACAACCCATTACTTAAGGAAAATACTGGAAGGTCCATAACTCCATTGAAATACCAAAATATTTGAATCATATTCCTCAAATGAGAAGATACTAGCTATCCACCCCACATCATGAGAGAACAAGAGGGACAGTAACCCATCATCATTTAAATCCAATTATTTTCAATTCAAATCCTATCTATTTCTCAAAGATGTCTTTACCACAAAATTTCCCAACTAGGTTTTTTATAAAAAAAATTGGCATGGCCTCTAAAGACACATCACGTCCTACAACCATCAATATTGTCTTCTTCCTAGTCCTCATACACTTAGTGGGATTGTAATGAACAAGATTCGATGAAAGAGGAGGATGAGAAGGGTGATCGAAGGAATGAGAGGGAGTGAGGTGTGAGGAAGAGATAATGCAATTAGATACATGGATAGACATGTCTAAGGAATAAAAATTAATGTTTGAGGAATTAAGGGTCTGTTGAGGCCTCAGAAATCTATGGAAACAACAAAGGGGATAACCACCCGGTCCAGACCTAAAAGCAGCTCCTTTTCCATTTGGGGTAGTGGCTCCGACTAGGTGTGATGGGACCAGTTTCCTAGTTTTGGTTTTTGTATGATAACTTGTTGGGTTTCTACCAAAACATTTTGGAATGATGAATTACTACAAACTAAGACAAATTTAACTCTAAATGCAAGACTTTGAATTAAATTTAACCTAACCTGGGATATAATATCTCAATGCGATCAAGGAAGATATCTATTGAATCTGTCATGAAATCAATTCAGATTTAATAGAATTATTACCATGTAAGATGATTCTCTTGAAAAATTAGTTAATCAAAAGAAAATGAAACATATATCACATTGTCTAATGACCATATATAAAATAACTAATCTCTGTCTTTATACTGTACATTAGTGCAACAGATATTTCAGACATAAACAATTAATTTCATATATGGTTCATGTAAGCTGTGTTCATCACTAATTTTCAGAAACAGAAATAACATACATGATATTAGTACCATTTGTGTATTACTCTGTCTATCAGATCAGTGATAATAGGTCACATCCAGTCCTTCAAACAAAGATTTTTTCAAAGAATACAAACTTGCACCAAGAATTGATCAACAAAATGATATTTATAACTGAATAAGGTCGTGTTCCATTATTTCATCAAGGCATTCACAAACCTACTTATAGTTAAGCATTCTTTGAAAATGTTCTCAATAAAATTCTGGACCCTTCTCTAAATGCATGAGAAGGGTTTAAATACTAAAACTAACTATAAACTAAATTAAATATTTTACAAAAATGTAGAGGAGGTTTCAAACAACCTTCCTCTGACTTGAACAATAATCTAGGAATTTAAAACTGATAATTCTGATTCTAAGGATTCTGCATCTTTTGCGGAGTATGGTCAGGAAGTTTGTAGATATCTAGCATTGTCTTGAGCTGAGGTGGCTGAGATATTCGTGACCGGATTTGATTCTTGAAGATGGAATTTGAAATTGTTGATTGAGACTTTTTAGCTGATTCTGTGAGAAGTAGAAGAGTTTGTTGTTGATGGTAAGGTTTGATCAGAAAATTCCAAGAATTTTCTTGATCAAACTTATTAACTTTCCTGATTACTTTTTCCTGTTGTTCTGCTCTCTGTGTCCATTTCAATTCTATTTCTTTTGTCAATGAAAACACATCAGATGTGTTTTCTTCAATAAGTCATGTTTTGAACAATTGGTCACATAAAAGCTGTATGACCTCATTTGATTTTCTAAATGTTTTAATCGCTGCTTTTTCTGCTTGGGTAATCTGTGTTTTCCACTTTGTAAATAAAAATTCTCCATGAAAATTATCTATCTAAGGTAGATTATCTTGTTTTCCCATATCTGAATCTTGCCATTGAATATGTTCTTCAATTTGTTTTTGAAGTTTCTCACATTCAAATTTTTGAATGACAATTTGCTGAATCATTATTTTATTGGAATCACAGTAAGAATAAAAATAGAAACTTGATGAAAAAATACCTTGTGTTTCCTTTTAATCATTGTATTTATCTCAAGTGCTTCTTTAATGAACTTTTCTGATTGTGATTGATTCTGTAATTCTTCCATGGTTCTCTCCAGCTGTGTCTGTTTATCTTTAAGCTCTGTATGATGTTCCAACTTAATTTTTTCAAAATCTTTATGGAATTGTTCTAAATTGTCTTTGATCTATTATGTAGACTTGAATTTCTCTGTATCTAACATATGTTCCAATTCCTGTATCCTGGATTCCTTATGCTTCAACAGTGTTTTTACTTCACTTGCCTTATCTACAATAGCTGTAGCATAAGCTCCTGCATATTGTGATAGTTTAGTCAAATGTTCAGTGGGATCCTCTAATGAATCTTTCCAGAGGATGTCAATTGATTCATCTGTAGATTTAAGAGTTGTTTCATTAGTCCTTTTTCTCTTATTTCTTTTGACCACAGCTCTATGGATGGGACTGTAGAAGATATCCAATGATGGAATGTCTTATATTTTCAAAATAATTTGATCTGTGGAATAGGCTGGAATGATTTCTTTGCTCTGTGCTGCTGGGATTGTCTGTAAAGGGTTGACAGTCTAAACTATCTTTTGGGAAGACTCTGGTGTTTGAAAACCTGTTGCTTGATCAGTATTGATCTTTTCTTTAGAAGTATTTATTGCTTGGGAAAATTGTTCCCATTCATTTATTAGGTCTTTTCATTCTGATGATTTAGATTGATCTTCTATGATCTGATCCTTTGGAACTGCTTCTGTATTTGATTCAGTGGCATTGTTGTTTGTTTTTTCTTGCAACTCTATGTCTTGAATAATCTGGTCAATTTCCAAATTGGTTTTTGTAGATTTAGACTCATCTTCAGATTGATTTGTCTTATCAGATTGCTGTTGGGACTGACCAGATTCATCTTCGGAGTCATCCTTCATTTCTTCATCAAGACTAACACTTGGAGTGTGTTTTTCTTTTTCCATGACTAGAAAATTCAAAGGGACATTTTTTAATCTCTTATTTTTGTATTCCTGAAAGGCTTTGGCATATTCTTAACTTGATTGATTGGAAACCCTTTTAATAACATCTGAAAAATCTTTGACTCCTTGAAAGAATTCATCAAACTGATCTTCTTCTTTTATAAAAGACTTTGTCGTAAGTCTTGCCATGTAATTATTAATTTCATCATTAGGATCATATAGTCTCCCAGGCATAAATGCTAGATTTAGCATCTGAATATTAGGAGCCTCTTTGTATGTATGGCCAATATTGGCCAAAGCAAAAGTACCACACTGTACAGGGAATGAAGGCAAAATAGCCTTTTTTTCATCCTTTAACTGTTTGGTGACACCATTAATAAGTTGATAAGCTATTTCTCTCCCAAACAATCTATTCGGAACATAATATGGCAAAACATGTGGAAGAGCAGAACTTCCAAATACTCAAACATATGTAAATTTCTCTTCAGCAAACCATCAGGCTATAGGAACAATATCTTTACTGACTTCCTTGGAAACCCTAGGGATCTTTTTATCAAAAATCATTTGATACATAGGCAGCATAAATCCATAACATACTTTATAGAAATGCAAGTGGTATTTGGAATCCCAGAGTTCTTTATGGTAAATATGGATTGGTGTAGGGTCTGTAATGGTCCATTTCCAACCCATGATTAGAAATGTAGAAGTATAAGAGATGGAATCCATAACATAAGTGGACATGAAAAATGGTGAATTTTCTTGAGGTGAAGCGTTCCTTTTATTCCTATATTCAACAATATATTTGGCTAAATAATTAGATAAAAGTTCTGCCCAATTCAAAATGGATGAATTGACAATTGCGTCAATTAAGGGAACCCAGTCTCTAGAGAACCTAGTACTATCAGGTCTAGTAAATAACCTACACAACATATTAGCAGCAAAGCAATAGGGATGAGAGATTTGTGCAATGGGGTACGTACCAGATTTGTCTTGCTTTAGTTTTCCCTCATTGTCCTTCCACTCATGGATGACCTTGATGAGATCTAGATGTTGAGCTTTGAACATTTGCACATATCTATTGTCATACTTTTGTTGTGGAGCTGGTAAATGATACATGGCTACCAAATATTCAGCTTTAAAAGAACCCATAGTCTCTCCTCTGGAATTCTTAAACACTCTATCTTCAATATTCAGATTTTCAACTGCCCATTTGATCATATCTGTGTAAGGCATAATATTTGGTCTTGTGGCTATCTTATGAATAAACGAGCGTGCAACGTTGAAAAGGGTTGCATCGGAATTGATATTAGTGCCTGTTGTAGATATATTTGTTATCACTTTTGGCTCTTCATCCTCAAAGAGCTTATACATAGCTTCCCATGATGAGACACCGCAATCCTTATTATAGACAGTGTCTGAAAACAGTGAGGGAATATCTGTATCTTCTGAGGATGATGCTTGAGACACCTCTTTAGCCTTCTTACTCATTTCTAGATTTCTTAACTTGATAATTGATTTCCTGAAAATGAAATGAAATATATCATATAACGAGTAATTACAAAGATGTATTAGAAATTATTTCAAACTCACGCGAAAGACTGTCAATCTTATCAATCATCTCTTCATAATTCATTATGATTTCAAAATTTAAAGGTTGACATGGCTTCACCTGGCTTCGCATGCAATACTTATTAATCGTTCAAAACCGTTAAGATCTAAAATTCAATCTAATATGACATAAGTTGCTTTTCACACGCTGAGATCATTAAATGCGTAAATCGCAATGATTTCTTATAATATTTCGTGATTTTCTCGTAAACATTGCAAAATGTGGTCTGTGAAAATCGCAGATCACAAGATTTAAAAGGTATATTTAAGTCTATATTATAAGTCACGCGCGAAGCGATTTGCGAAAGCCAAAATGGATGTGATGTGTAAAAGATCTATATTTTTGAGTTTATTCACTTCGTCGGGTCCGCGGTCATCAGAACTTTTATCACTTTATTCCTTTAAGTCTTAACGAAATCAAGTGCGATGCAAAAAAGGAAAGTAAAAATTTATAAAGAGTGTTTTTCGATGTTCGCATTTTATGCTTTTAGATTTCTTTTTGAAAAAATAACATATATGATGAGCGATGCACTTTTTGGGCAAGAATTTTATTTCCTAAGTGTTTTTTCAAAGGATTTAAAAAAAATGATTTTCCTATTTATTTCTAAAGGGTCCCTATTTATAAAAATAAATGGGGGGTTGTTGTATAGTACAACAGGGTCATAACCAAGTTAATGACCACCTGAGAAAGCTCTAATGTCGATGTAATTTCAAGGTAATTAGACCATAGACCACACATATTCTCTAAATGAACAAGATAGTTTTTCATGTCAACGCAATGACATTGGGAGGAATCACAAAAAATAAAGGACACATATTCCCCTTGTTAATAAAATATGGGAGATCGCCATGGCATACAAGAAAAATCTAGAAGCTCCTCTTCCATATTTCTAACATCGAACCAAAAGGCAGAGAGAGATGGGAACCTAGTCGAGAAAGAACATAGCAACTTGCTAAGATGACCATTACCCCAAAGACTTGTGAACGAGACCATTATTTTTCATTTGTTATTATTTATGAGCTTGATCATGATTATTATTTGCTTCAATATCCGTTTTTTTTTTCTTTTTTCAGAGAAGTTTAAACATTCTATTTTTTGGACTCTTTCTAGCAACCATTACCAAAAATGTCTATGTAATTGTTAGTGATTTTGTAAAATTTTATTACTCAAATTACATTTTTGAATACATAAATGAAATAAACAACATGAAAAATATGTATTGCACTTACATTGTGCAATCTCAATCACTTATATCTACAATTCCAACATTTTTTCTAAATTTATCACTAAATTTTGAAAAATACTAATTAGAAATATATGAAAACAAGTTTAAAAGATAAAATATTTATACCACACTTGAATTTCAATTTACTAACTGAAATTAAAAAAATTAAATTACTTATAACTGTTTTTTTAAATTTAATTTATTAAAATAACATTATTTTATATTTTACATTTATTTATGTGAAAAAAATAAGAATGGTTTCCACATTGCATTCATCTTTTACCTTCATCCTCATCGGTGGTTCAAACTGGTGACATGCATTCAATTTGTGAGGTAAACACTAAACTAAACTAAAATATTATTATCATGAATGTAAATAAGTCTTTCGGTGATAATCACATAGGATAAAATATTGTTGACATGTTTCAAACCAACTAGTGCGGTTCATCTTTAGAACAAGATGAGGAATCAGATATTGGCATCAAATTAAATAAACATAGATAGATGTTTTCTAGCCATTATAATATAAAAAATAGTTTTGACTCAAGAATTATTATTTATTAATAACATATTTTTAATATAATTAAAGAAACTAATTTTATTTTTATTAATATCATTTTTTAATCAAAGGAAGGTCCTAAAATTAAATAATGATATGGTCAATCTAAATTATTCCAAAAAATAAACTTAATAAATAAAATAAATAATAGTAAGAAAATAATCAAATGAATAAAGAAAATAAATATAGATAAATTTATAAATAAAAAAATAAAATAAAAAGATATAATGAATTATACCAATTTTATTATTACTAATAATATTATTAAAACAAAAGGAATGACCTTGCCATGTGGTGTTTCCATGGGTTCCCCCCTTTCTTCCATAGTGGCTAATCTATTCATGGAGGACTTTGAATACAAGGCCTTGTCCTTAGCTTTATTCCAACTTAAGCTTTGGAAAAGGTTTGTGGATGAGACTTGCATCGTCTGGTCTCATCGTAGGAAAAAGTTGGAGCTCTTTTTCCAACATCTTAACAATCAATCTAGTTCCATAAAGTTCACTATGGAATTTGAAGTTGATGGTAGCTTTCTTTTCCTCAACATTATTATCTCAAAAAAAAAAGATGATGGTTATTTCTTCTGCCAGATTTTTCAGAAGAAAACTAACATGAAACAATATCTTCATGCTAGTTCAAATCATTTCCCTACTAAAAAACTAGGTGTTCTCAATACCTTAGCCACTCGGGCATTACGAGTTTCTGATGAAAACCACCTCAATGATGAAAACACCCATTTCATTAATGTCCTAAGATTAAAAAAGATCTTAAGGATCAGTTTTCAGGAGTGCATCTTCCGTTTTTTCACGGGAATTTGGATAAGATTGCAAGGATCCTGAAAAAGCATAAGGTTCATTCGAAATTTAGTCCCCTAAACAGTACTATTTGTAGCTCTCTAAGATCAATAAATGACCATGTGAACCCTACACATGGGATAGTTGTTTACATCATGCCTTGAACCTGTGGAACTCTGTGCATTAGTGAAAGTGGTCGGTCAATAAATCAGAGGATTTATGAGCACACAACCGACATCAAACATGGAAGGTCCTGCTCCTCTATTTTGACAAAATATGTGGAAAAGACAAATAATTACATCTGCATTAAAGAGGAAATGGTCATAGCAAGAATTGATCATTTTCATCACCGTAAATTTAATGAGGCCTTGGAAATTGAAAGGAGGCCTATCAATCTGAATAGAGATGATGGTTGAAGTATTAAAAATTGTTGGATCCCTACCGTGTCTTCCTAATTTTTCATTATTTTTATTTTATTTTATTTATTATTTTATTTATTTTTATTATTCGCAACAACCCAAAAAAAAATATTTTCCTATATTTTCTTGAAGAACCAAAACTCGTCAGCATATGAGTATCCATTTGGTTTAAGGAAACAAAACCTATGTATTTGAACCCATTTTCTAGTGGAATATGAGAGTAAGGGAATATGTGAACCTCTTGAGAAATAACCCTTTCAGAAAGAGAGTAGGGAATAAAAACAGATAAAACATTAATGAGCATCCCAATAGCCTAACAAAATATATCAATAATTGATTTCAAGTGAGAAAAATCGCCCAAATTTCTTGTAGAAAATTTTAGTATGTCATCAATGAATATTTGTCGGAGGAAAAGGTTCTTGGCCACCTCAATTCCATTAAAAAATCCTTCAAACCTAGCCATCTTGTGAATAATTACGCTAAGATATTTTGCAGGTAGGAAAAAAGGGAAGGATGAAATAGCCTTATCTCAATCCTAGTGAGGCCCTGGAAAAATGGGATGGGATCCCATTTATAAAAATAACAAAGGAATATGAATGAATACAACCTATATTCTAATTCATATAAGGAAGAGACATACCCATCTTAATAAAAAACAACAGAAGGAAGTTCCAACTTACCCTATCATATGCTTTAAATAAGCCCACTTTAAGAGTCACATCAAACAAGTTTTGAATCTTAATAGAATGAAGAGCTTCATGTGCTAAATATACATCATCATGTATCTCCCTTCCATTTAAAAATTCAAATTATACTTCTGATATGATGTTACTCGAAAAATATTTGATTTGCATGGAAAAAATATTCGAAATAATCTTACAAATGAAGTTGTAGCAAGAGATCAGGTGGAAATCATAGATATAAGCCCCATGTTGTTTCCTAGGGACAAGTGTAAGGCAGGTAGAGTTATAAACCCTTAAAAACTTCCCAACATGTTAGGATTTTAACAAAACCTTGAGGAGATTTTCCTTCATGAAATCAAAAAATTCCATATAGAATTCGACTAAAATACCATTAGGGGCATGGGTATTCCCTTTTTGTAGATAAGATGGCCTCTTTTAGTTCATTTTGTGAGACATCCTCCTTTAAAGTACAAATCACTTCCTCCTTAAATACAGTGGGAAATTTTAAAGCTCCCTCCAATATTTCTTAAATGGAACAACCAACAAGATATTGAAATGAATTTTCAAAATATATGACTCCTTCCCCGGTGATATCTTCGAATGAATGGACGAGTGAATCATCTTCTCTTTGAGTTCACCAATTTTTTTTTTGTTCCTCCTATGTAAAGAAAAATGAAGAAATAATTTGGCATTATTATCACTTTTCTTAATTTAGGTCGCTCTACATTTTATTTTTCATTTGGATTTTTCTTTTTCTTGCAGTGTCTATATTTCTCGTTCCATGGAGAGAAAATAATTTGTCTCCTTTGTAGATAAAATGCCATTAGAATTTTCTTCATAAACAGATTGTGTAGCTCTCTAAAATGTCATCTTTTTCACTCTCTTTTCTTTTACTTTCCTTTAGTTTTTATCATATCGTGCAACAATTCCATAACCTTACATAAAGACCATTTTCATGATCATATATGGGTTTAAAATTATTATTTTCCAAAGCAATTATTTTAGTAGTTTGAGTGAATTTATGATTAAATATTATAAAAATAACATGTATTCACTTATATTTAAAAGTTCAATGAATTTTGTGATGTTTGTAGGCATATTTGAAGATTCCAACAAAATCATATTTGGCTATAAAGCCTCAAATTCGAATTTTCTCTTCAAACTCTTGAAGGTTTGAGATCATTATTCAAGTACCTTTCATGGAGAAGAATCACAAAAGTTTTGACAAGTGTCTCCTATAAAATATGTGAGAGAGTTGTGAGGGGATTTGTAGAGATAGTGATCTCCTAATTTTAGCAAATTGGTTGTACCTACCTGAGAGAAATTTGGATCTGAATTTATTGCTTGCTTATCCTCTTCACAAAGAAACTGATGTATAAATAGGATTGCTTTATCCATTTATGATGGGACAGAGGAAGAAGAAATTTAATTAGAGGAAATTTCAGCCTAAAAGTGGCCTCCTAAGGAAAAATAATAAAATAATAGTTAAAATAATAAAATAAAAGTTATGCCCGTCGAGGTTTGGTCTAGTGGCCAGCGGACGCATTGCTAAGGCATTTGTGCTACTGTGCAGGTCATGAGTTCAAGTCCCGGATAACCTGAGGGCTGTTGTGGCAGGCTCGATAGTTCCTCCTAGGAGTATAGTGGTAGCCAGCGGGATTCGACCCCATGTCACGCGAGTACAATATCGGTGCTGTTGTCGATTCTCCTAGTTAGAAAAAAATAAAAAATAAAAGTTATGAATTTTGGAGGGAGAAGAAGACTACTACTTTTTTTTTAATTGTATTTTTGGCTTATCTCCTTATAGGTTTAGTCAAATTTCAAGAGTAGACACTCACTGGATGTGGAATTAAATTCCAAATTCAACCAGCACTCATTATGCCTACTTTTGAGAAGACCCACATTGATAAAAAATGAAGATACATTAAAAAAACGTGTTCATGACCACGTTTTTTTAATGTATCTTAAATTTTTATTAAGGTCTTATCAAAAGTATGCATAATGGGTACTTATTGGATGTAGAATTTTATTTTACATCTAGCGAGTGTCTACATTTGAAATTTAAGTAAACCTATAAGGAGATAAGCTAAAAATACAATTTAAAAATGTAGTTTTTCTTCTTTTCCCTCTAAAATATTTACATATACCACTTTTTTAATTTAAAATATTTTAATTGGTTTACATATTATGACATAGAAAGTACATGAAAATTTCATTGGTACTTTTAGGCTGCAATTACATCTATTGAGAATTTGTAATAATTTTTTTTGAAAATATATATTTTTAGCTATGTTGCTCCAAGTATATTTCAATCAATATATGATGTGATTCTAATTTTCATCTTATAGTGTGCTACGGTTGAAGCATTGGATGCACCCCCTTTGCCAAGCATGTTCACCCTTTCCTTTCTTTTTTCATGGACTAGATTTCAATTATTTTCATAGACTAGATTTCAATCTTTCATAGACTAGATTTTAATTGCTTTCATAAATAAAATTTACATGTTTTCCTAGAATAAGTTTACATGATTTCCTAGAATATTTTTGTATGCTTCCATAGAAATAAATTTAAAACTCTTTCTAGATTAAATTTACAAGCTTTCATAGATTAAATTTACTCACTTTTTATATATTAATTTTCCATGTTTTTATAGATTAATTTTTCATGTTTTCATAAACTAAGTTTCCATGATTTCATAGGTCAGATTTATATGCTTTTATAGATAAGATTTACCTATTTTCATAAAATAATTTCCAATGCTTTCCTAGATTAATTTTCAATTGTTTTCCTAAACTATGATTTCTATCATTTCCTAGATTATATTTCCATTGCTTTCCTAGATTAAGATTTCTATCGCTTTCATATTAATATGTCATTTCATGTAAAATTACTTGCTTTATTAAATTAAAATTTCCTTTCATGACAATTTTCATTTGATAGAATTAGAGATTTAATCCTTGCATATATTTTGTCATGCACTTCAAAAGTTTAAAAACCCATATTGACAATGTAATGTAGAGAAATTTAAAGCACAATTGAATTGACAGACACATATTTCATGAGATGTTTGATCTCTCTTAACAAGGCTGTTGCGTTTTTTGAAAAAAAGATCGACCAGGGCTTAAAAACAACCTTGAGTCAAGAAAGGTTCTATGCAAATTAACCCATGCAAGAGATAGGATTAGGATCAAATAAATGAACATAAGAATATATAAGTAGATTTTTAAACTATTATTCCTGAAACCCTGAATGATTAATGTGAAAAGGAAACAAAGGTCTTCTGTTGACATGAACCATTTTGAGAACAATGGGAAGATATCCTAAGAGGTCTCTAGAGGAGACCCATGATTGAGTATGGTGTTGTGAATATTAGAGGTCTACCGGAATTAGAAATCTATGTATTCATTTTTTTATAGCTCCATCATCAACCCAAAAATTATGTCAAGTAGGAGAGAGATTTAGTGGCTCTAGGTCCATAAGTTGAAAGTTTTCAAAGAGGTGAGAGAAAAAACTACTATGGGTGTCAAGACTTAGATTTTGGTCCCAAAAATATTTGATAGATAGGGCAAGGTTTAGATAACATACTATTATACGATTTGAATCTGACAATGCTCATGAGGAGGCCGTGATTTTCCAAAAAATAATATTGTTTGTGTATGGGCTATATGAATTTAGGACTACAATTTTTGAGCCAATATCTTTGGCCACCAAATGAACCGAAATGGAAGAATTATGAATTAAGGAAGAATCAACACTTAGATTCAAGAACTGGCCCACTAATAGACCACCAAAATGACCCCCATATATGAGGTAGAAAAATAATAGTCCCTGAGCCAAGGCTCAACAATACCGGGAGCACGAGAAAATTCAATCATCATTTCATGAATGCGTAAAATATATGGTTTATCCGAGATGATAATTTGTTTAAGGGTGAGATTTTTTCAGGAACCCCCCATCCCTATAACATTGAAATAGATAATAATAATTATTTGAGGATTTGGAGGGCTAACCATGCTTTGAAAGCCCCAAAAATAGTGGTTTGTTTCCCTTTACTAATGTCCAAAACAAATTTTTATCAAGCCTTCAAAAGGTGATATTTGTGGCCAACTAGGTTATATAGGATAAGGTCCAAATCCAGGCCTCATTAAGAGAGGATTTAATCCTTAGGTCATTGATGAGAACAAACGATGTAAGTCTTGCAAGGCAGGGAAACCATAATGGGGAAATTTAGAGGGGAAGAGAAGGCAAGTACCTATCTGGAGTCCAAAGTCAGGGAAGGGGAAATATGAGGATTATAAGGCTTAGGATGCGAGGGAGAAAATAAATAAAAATAGTGGATAGGGGAGCAGGATGAAATAGGTCAGAAAGGGATGAAATTTTCAAAAAGGGGAAAAGAGGCTATGGGATCCAGAGTAGAAATAACTATAAAAATAGAGTCATTAAATGAAGGGATAATATAAAGATTTAACATACCATAAGACAAAGATGTTTCATCTCTATTATTTTGAAAAACCTTTGGTCGATATTTTGGTGCATTAATATTATCACCTATACTTACAACTGAAGGAGTCAAAGTTGTTAGAGCGATGAGGTTTGAAACTCTTCTTTTTCCAAATATTCTTGAATATTTTGTCTCGAGGGATGAATGAAGAGAACTTGCCTGATGATGACCCTTCTCATGGAAAATATCGCATCTAAATAGAATCCTCCAATATTCGACTTTTACTTCTAAGAGAAATACCTGAGTGTTAATCTGATTTTACCCATTAACCCATCTCTTAGATCGACCTCTGCTTGGAACGCTAGCCAACAACTGTCACATTTTACTTCCCATGAAATTTCCAATTTAATGAACCTTCCAATTTTATTCGCAAATGAATGAAGAATTTATTCTGACCAAAAGTAGAGGGGAAGCCTTCGCAGGATGGCCCAAACCCTTTGAGTGAAAACATGTTCCTTGGTAGGGTCATGTTTCTACAACCCATTACATAAGGAAAATACTAGAAGGTCCATAACTCCATTGAAATACCAAAACCTTTGAAGCATATTCCTCAAATGAGAAGATACTAGCTATCCACCCCACATCATGAGAGAATAAGAGGGATAGTAACCCATCACGACAGTAACTGAAGACGACCATTACCTTGAAGACTTGTGAACAAGACCACTATTTTTCATTTGATATTATTTATGAGCTTGATCATGATTATTCTTTGCTTCAATATCCATTTCTTTTTCTTTCTTTTTTTCCAGAGAAGTTTAAAAATTCTATTTTTTGGACTCTTTCTAGCAACCATTACCAAAATATGTCTATGTAATTGTTAGTGAATTTGTAACATTTTATTACTCAAATTACATTTTTGAATACATAAATGAAATAAACAACATGAAAAATATGTATTTCACTTAGATTGTGCAATCTCAACCACTTATATCTACAATTCCAACAATTATTCTAAATTTATCACTGCATTTTGAAAAAAACTAATTAGAAATATATGAAAACAAGTTTAAAAGATGAAAGATTTATACTACACTTATATTTCAATTCACTTAACGAAATAAAAAAAATTTGAATTATTGATGACCGTTTTTTTTTTTTTTTAAATTTAATTTATTAAAATAAAATTATTTTATATTTTACATTTATTTATGTGAAAAAAATAAGAATGGGTACCACATTGCATTCATCTTTTATCTTCATCCTCATCGGTGGTTCAAACTCATGACATGCATTCAAGTTGTGAGGTAAACACTAAACTAAACTAAAATATGATTATCGTGAATGTAAATAAATGTTTCAGTGATAATAACATAGGAAAAAATATGGTTGACCTCTTTCAAATGAACTAGTGTGGTTCATCTTCAAAACAAGATGAGGAATCAAATATCGACATAAAATTAAATAGACGTAGATAGATTTTTTCTAGCCATTATAATATAACAACTAGTTTTGACTCAAGAATTGTTATTTATTAATAACATATTTTTAATATAGTTAAAGAAACTAATTTTATTTTTATTAATATTATTTTTTTAATAAAAGGAAGGTCCTAAAATTAAATAATGATATGGTCAATCTAAATTTTACCAAAAAATAAACTTAATAAATAAAATAAATAATGTTAAGAAAACAAACAAATGAATAAATAAAATAAAATATAGATAAATTTATAAATAAAATAAGATAAAATAAAATAAAATAAAAAGATATAATGAAATATACCAATTTTATTATTACTAATAATATTATTAAAACAAAATGAATGGCTTTGCATGTGGAATTTACTTGGGTTCCACCCTTTCTCCCTTAGTGGCTAATCTATTCATGGATTACTTTGAATACAAGACCTTATCCTTAGCTTTATTCCAACTTAAGATTTGGAAAATTTTTGTGGATGAGACTTGCATCGTCCGGTCTCATGGTAGGAAAAATTTGGATCTCTTTTTCCAACATCTTAACCATGAATGTAGTTCCATAAAGTTCACTATGAAATTTGAAGTTGATGGTAGCCTTCTTTTCCTCAACATTCTTATTTCAAAAAAATAAAAAATAAAGATGGTTCTTTCTCCCACTAGATTTTTTGAAAGAAAACTCACACATAGCAATATCTTCATGCTAGTTCATATCATTTCCCTGCTAAAAAATTAGGTGTTCTCAATACCTTATGTAGAAATTATACAAAAAGCATGTATATCATTGATTTAATCTGATCTAACAATGTACTAAAGTTAAATACTGAATCGCTTCTACAAATAAATTGCGGAATTAAAAACACAATCGCAATCACATGAAGCAAAGAAGAATCAATCAAATCACAACACAAATAATTTCTCGGGGAAAGCTTACTTCTCAAAACCCCTCTATCATATGTTGTATATTCCACAAGGAATCATGAAACAATTACATACAACTCTTCTCACAAGAGTCCTCTTGTATTCAGCTAATTGTCTCACACTGATCTAGACAAAATCAGGCCAATCCTCAGCCAATTCTCAGTCTGTCTTCAGCCTGCCTTGCTCATGCAGTTCATGAGGAATCCAATCCCTATTCACAAGGAATTCTAGCCTTCCTACACTTTTATGAGTATCATGGGCATCCTATGGTGTTTTAACTACACCTGGGTAGCCTGCTAATATCACAACTAATAGTTACACTTCCATTTCACCTAGATCTCAACTAGGTCTCCACTGGAAATGATATGCATGCAACTAATAATAGTAAATCCTCAGTTGCATATGAGATCACTGATTGTGAATTAAATAATATTTAATTCACTTGATCTCTCACTACTGTACCAAACGGTTACAACTAGCACAACTAAGTTTAACTCACTTAACTAAACTAAAATGATTACAACCTGAATTAACTAATGCACCACTGCACTTCAAACTCTGTTACAACTAGAATTACTATGCATGCCTCACCAAATACCTCTAACTTGAAATCCACTAGCTAACTGAGTTTATCACACTCAATTAACTATTACAAGTTATTATGAGATTAGATTACATTTTATTGTCCATCTTAATTACGGGATAACCAAAATAGACATGCATCAAAAATAGCACGTGGGCCCCACCCTAGTGTAGGTGCTTAATGCACTAGGTGTGGGTGCTGAACGTTGTTTTCAAATGCCAATTTCATTGTTTCTTGTTGCAAACTTCAACACTCCCTATCAACAAGAAATGAATGTCCTTGCATGCGACATGCAACTCATGCATGCAACATGCAACATTTTCGAAACTGAATAGACTCCAAACAACTGAATCAATATAATGCATCTATCATCAAAGTCTTATGACTGCTAGTACCTACTGCACATGTGTACTGGATTCTCTGCACTATTGACATCTACATCCATGCACTCTGCACTGTTGCCAACTCTGATTTTCGCTCCAATATCCGACAATTTATCTTTGATTTCACGTCTTATTGACATCTGACTGCATAAATCTAACTGATCGTGCTACTGCTTCTCTGTGGGCTCCTCGGAGCTAGGTTTGATCCATGAGACCCACCATCTCAATGAATCCTACCCAAATTTATTCTTGGGATTAATCTTGCATGTCGCCCCACCTCACACCTGGTGGTATAGTTGCATGCACTCCCTCTACCCATCTGGCTGAGTGGCTAAAAATTTCGATACATGAGTGGTTTCTCCCACTCCATGATCATCCATATGTGGCTGCTCCACATCTTGAGGTTCATTTTCACCTGCATGCAAATCCAGCTCCCTCTCAAGGTTCAATTGCACGACTTTCTCACACTTCCTAATGGTTGGAAGCTCTGTATAAATCAAATCTACATCAAGTCTATAGATATTCTTAACTCAAATCCCAATCTTCTTAGCTTGCCCTATTTCATTTTGTTGCAGGAAAAGTTTTCCTTCACTGAAAACAACATTATAGACTCTATCCTCTAACATTGCAATTCAGACTAAATTTTTCTTCAAACTTGGTACATTCATTACATTTTTTAAGTGAAAGAGTTTACCTGAATACCTCTGGAAGGTAATGGTACCAATCTCGGTAGAACTGTACCGCCCTTCGTCGCCCATTTCAATATGCATCTAGAGATCCTTCTCCTCCAAGTTACTAAAAAGTTCCTTGTCTCTCGTCATGTGAAAGGAAGCACCACTATCCAAGTACCACCTCGATCCTAATTCACTTGACACCATGCAAGCCATTTATGAGAAGTCAAGCTAAAATTGCAAACCCAAAGCCTCGCCAACTGCAGATCCTCCAACCCTCTTATTCTTCTTCTTTTGTGGACAATTTGTGGCAAAATGTCCATGCTCGTGATAGTGAAAACACTTCACCCTGGACATGTCGCGCTCCTTGCCATCTTCATTGGCCTCAAATTTGGAATGGAATTTCTTCCCCTTCCCCTTATTCGCCTTGGAAGCCAAAGCACAATCTTCTTCATCTTCATTCTTAGATGAAGATCCATCTCTGGTATTTCGTCTAAACTCCTCCCACACCAAATTCGACCATAGTCGTTCCCAATTTGGCAGATTTTCCCTTCCATTGACAGAGTCTTGATAACCATGCCAACTCTTGGGAAGTCCTAGGAGAGCTAGGCTCACCAAATCATCATCAGTGAGAGTTATTCCTACACTCCCAAGCTCATCCTGAAATTGGACAAACTGTAATATTCCTAAATTAACATGCAACTAGTAGGAATATTAATTTTTCTTTTAACACCTAGTTAGATTAATAAATGGGTAAGGATGCCCATACATATCTTAAATAGGCATAAAATCCCTCTTGATGTGAAAATGGATCATGATAATAACTGGATCTAGCACCCTCATGTATGAACAGAGGCAAATACATGTGGACAAGGTCAAGTTTGACCAAGTCAACAGCGCTGGCATGGATGGAGTAGATCACCAATAGAGACAACACGGTGTTAGTGGGAGGAAGATTCCATGATGGTGGAAAACCTAATGAGTGGGACCCAAGGTAAGAAGGCTCACATATCATTATAAGGAGGGCAAGGAAGCCATAGTGAGGCATGTTATTGATTATTGATTTCATGGTCTGCATGACTATTTGCATTCTTCAGTTGTTTAGTTGAGATTGTTATGTTGTTTTGCACCTGGTGTTCCTGAGTGGGAATCCCATATCATTTATTGAGAGGCCTCTTGGGGGAGCATTGCATTTCATTTTCCACACTTAGGCTTAAGGCCAAGCTTTAGTCTTCAGCCACAACGCAATTTCTGCAGAGTATTGTGTTGTGTTGCAGGGTGTTGCAGTGGAGGGTTGACAAAACCCATTTCCGGAGCTAGTTTTTCAGAGGAGGAAGCATCCTTTTCTTTGGGAGATCAAAAAATGAGGTTATTGAGCTTTATTTCACATCTTGGCACCAAGCCAACATATTATCATCATCTACAGTGCAATGTCCCTCTTCGACTGCATTATTTCAGTGAGCATTTACAGTGGGAGTTTCAGTGCTTGATTTGGAGGGTGAGATCTTTAGTGTTAGGATCAAACTTTCACTTGAAGGATCTATTCGAGGGGATATATTCATTATATGTATCATCTTAAGCCATTTCCATATATTTATTGAGTTTCAACTGTTATTCATCCCTAGGGATGCATTCCAACATTTTTGTATTTTTGCATATTTCTGGAAATCCTTCCCAGGTTTCCTTGAAACTGTGTTTGGGAGCTTAGATCTCTACTCTTGAAACTTTCTGAGCCATACATTTGCAGATATATATTATTGTACATTTCTAGTAGCAGTGTACCATCTAAAACTGCGATGTACTTGTTCTTGGGCATTCTTTTATGTAGCAACATTTCATATTTGGCATATGTATTCATGGGAGGCTTGCTTGCCTTGATTATCTGAGTTGTGCCTGATTCTATTGTACTTATTTGATGCTTATTTACATAATAAAATGGCTCCATGGTTTTCATACATTTTGGTGTAATTTTATTCACTGTTATTTCCAGTTTTATGTTCATATATTGCTACTTCCCCATTTGGGAATATTACAGTGGTATCAGAACATAATCTTGGCTCATCCTGTGGATCTTAGCCATTATGTGTCAGGAGAACAAGAAGAAGAAATAAGAGATCAGAATTATGGGAAGAATGAGTTTTATCTCATCTCTTTTCAGACCTAAGAAGGACCTCACCAAGGATTTCAAGCAAACAAGAGTGGAGAGAAGCCATGAAACCACACTAGGGTTTCAGGATAAGGAAGATCCATGTACTTCCTATCAGCAGAAGAAAGAACCAATGTTGCATATAGCTCTAAAGAAATACACTATGCCCTTTTATTTTGAAGGATAAGATAGAATGCATGGAGATGGAGGACACTTGGATCATGAGATTCTATGTGAATACCTTGTAGAATATAAATCTCAACGTATAGCTTTCAAGGAGAGTCTAACTCTCCCATAGTTCATTCAACTTGAGCATGAAAGGAGACCTTGCAGCAGCAGGAGAATCAAGGGAAATATATTTTTATTGTTTACTTTCGATGGGTCATCCACATGTACATCAAGGGCTTGGGAAAGGAAGCTAGATGCATTCTTCCTACTACATCTAGTGGTAGAAAGAGAGGCTATAGAGATTGCAACGCTACACCTTGAAGGGGAAGCAAACAATTGGTGGTTCAGCCATTTGAGTCATGCAAGAGTGACTACTTTGGTAGAATTTACTCAAAGGGTCATCAAAAAAATTGGCAAGGAGAAATTAGGGGAGGAGAAGCCCTCACCACCACTTGAGGAGACTTATACCAGTGCTAATACAACTATGGAGGAGAAGCCAACAACACTAGCAGTTGGGGGAACCATCACATTGGAGGAAGGAACTCTTGTAGCCATACAAGATGTTCCCAAGCTTAACCAAGGTATGCCTAAGTTTCCATTTCCTGTTATTTCATAAAATCTTATGGAGGGTTGTGGAAATATGCCATTGCATGACCTAGGATCAATATACACTGCTGATTTGGAGCAGCACACTGTCACTGCATTGAGGAGCCTTGATAGAATTAAGGAAGGGGTAAACAGTCATCCGGGTTAATCATTGTTGAACTGCACACAACTCTTGGGGTTGGAGTGTATATTTTTGGAGGATGAAATGAGCATTGTCCTAGGAAATGCAATGTAGAAATATGTGTTTAGTGTTGAACATGATCTTGAAATAGAAGATGCACTATCATGGAGATCAGCAATGCTTTCCTTGAGTAGAAGTGATGAGTTGGGGGCCCAGCCATTAGTGGGGCATTCCAATGACCATTCCACATGTGTATCAGAGGATAAGCAGATGGTTGATGAGATACATCTTATCTCCCATTACTATGAAGGATCCTTCTTGTTGAGCACTACCCAACTTAATGAGATGGCTTTTCCTTTAGCATACTTGGATCCTTATGGATTCAACTTGGTCATTGATGAGTATTTTTCATAGGGAGATCTCCAGAAGATTTCATTTCAACATCCCATGAAATGCAAAGATAGAAATCTGATTTGGGAGGATGGTACTCTTCATTCAAGGAATGCCAATGTTGGGCATGATTATAGACACTCACCATTGGTTGGATGGGTGATGTTGGAGAGCAAGAGGTTGGAAAGCCACTTGCATATCTATGACACAGGGAAGCAGGAGGCAAGGCTGCACTGGCTACTCTTAAAAGAGTTTGGCCATCATGTGACATATCCTTTTTCAAAAGGTCTGTTATGGGTTGAGGCATTTCATGGCACCCATGTATTATGGCAGCAGAAGATTTGGTTGTATGGGGCATTCTACAAGTCAACCATCATGATATTACTTCATGACTTATATGAGGGAGTAGCAAGAGATGTTGTTACGTTGGTTATTCTTGAGAGAGTATGGGTTGATCCTCTCCCATGCTTGGCATGATTTTGCAGGAGTAGATGATGGCACTATCATAGTGCAAAGGGGCTACTCCTTAGCCTTAGAATATCAGGAGGTACTTCCAATTTGGAATGAATCTCCCATATACAGCAGGATTATGGTAGATGACTTTGACATTGGGCATGTCAAAGAATGAAGCTATGAGATGACAGGAGCCTTATTACAAAGGCCAACAATGTTGTCACTTGGGAGCTTGGGTTTATTGATGGAGTGTTCCTAGGATCACTTCACATATGATGCACTTGATGGGAAAAGAGGAGGTGAGAGTGATGGAGTAGTGGGTGGAAACATCTATTACCGTGATATGATCTTCTTAACTTGGATTTCCAAGCATAAGAAGAAAGATCTTTATGTAGCGCATGGTTCGTTCCTGTTCATGGGAGTATGTCATACCACTATGGAGGGCTTATTCATGGATCTTATTATCATCTTACTCTCAGTACATGGTAAGAATTATGTTTTTGCATTTATTGATTATCTAACACAGTATTTGCATTATCTTACCATTTCTATACAGTGCATTGCTCTATAAGAGGGCAAGCCTTTCTTTAGGCTTCATGGTCAATTTTGGGCCAATATCTATGATGGAGATAGCCATCTCTTGTATGGATTTGGGCAAGTGTTGTATTATTTTATTTATGCTCAATTGATATAAAAAGTCATTTACTATTTAATAGTAGATGTGATGACATACACAACTAGTAGTTTGTTAAGAAAAATCTTGCCATGTTATTTTCTGAAACAGAAGTTAGAAAAATTGTGCTATGACTACTTGGGAGACTATTGGTACCTTGCAGAACTATGTAAAAACTTCAGTACCTCTCTCATGTGGACCCCATATGATGATAATGTCATATTCACTTTATATGGGCTGGTATGGGCCAGAACCAAAGAGTGGATCTTTGAAGATCCAACTGCCTTTTTGCTTCATGAAGGCAACATCACTGCAGCCTAAATTCAGTAGCAGATATACACTTATCATAAGTGGAGAGAGATACGGAGTGGGATGGACAATTTGATTCATCATTTTTAGCTATGCAACCCACCAATTTTTCAGGAGCTTCAGGTGGAGGGAATTTTTCATGAGTTGCCATGTTGGAAGGTGACTCATTTTGTATGGATGATAGCTTGGGGATGGAGGTTTCACATGGGAATAATATTTCCCAACGTATTTCAGATTCCATGCCTCAAGAGGACCTCTAGAAAGCACCTTGTTGCCTCCATGGGTATTTAACTTCTTCATGATGATAGCTATTTGGGATGGTCGCCAAAAGCTAACTTGAATATTTGGGAGGGGAAACTTGGAGATGTATTGATGATACAACATCTTGTTCCTTGGAAGAGTTTATCAGATGAGGATGCTACAGGAGGAGGAGAGGAGGCTCTTCAGTTCTATCTTGGTAGTTGCTTGAGGACAAGCAAAATTTGGGAGGGGAGGACTATAATATTCCTAATTTAGCATGTAGCTAATAGGAATATTATTTTTTCTTTTAACACCTAGTTAGATGAATAAATGGGTAAGGAGGCCCATACATTTCTTATATAGTCATAAAATCTCTCTTGATGTGAAAATGGATCATGATAATAACTGGATATATCACCCTCATGTGTGAATAGGGGAAAATACATGTGGAAAAGGTCAAGTTTGACCAAGTCAACAGTGCTAGTATGGATGGAGTAGATCACCAATAGAGACAGTGCAATGTTAGTGGGAGGAAGATTCCATGATGGTGGAAACCCTAATGAGTGGGACCCAAGGTAAGAAGGCTCACATATTTTTATAAGGAGGGAAAGGCAGCCATAGTGAGGCATGTTATTGATTATTGATTTCATGGTCTGCATGACTATTTGCATTCTTCAGCTCTTTAGTTGAGATTGTTGTGTTGTTTAGCACCAGGTGTTCCCGAGCGGGAATCTCATCTCCTTTCTTGAGAGGCCTCTTGGGGGAGCATTGCACTTCATTTTCCACACTCAGGCTTAAGGCCAAGCTTTAGTCTTCAGCCACAACACAGTTTCTTCAGAGTATTATGTTGAGTTGAAAGGTGTTGCAGTGGAGGGTTGAGAAACCCATTTCCGGAGCTAGTTTTTCATAGGAGGAAGCATCCTTTTCTTTGGGAGATCAGAAAAGGAGGTTATTGAGATTTATTTCAAATATTGGCACCAGGAAAACATATTCTCATCATCTACAGCGTAGTATCCCTCTTTGACTGTGTTATTTCAGTGAGCATTTGTAGTGGGGGTTTCAGTGCTTGATTTGGAGGGTGAGATCTTCAATGTTAGGATCAACCTTTCACTTGAAGGATCTATTGGAGGGGATATATTCATTATATGTATCATCTTCATCCATATCCATCCAGTTATTGAGTTGCAACTGCTATTCAGCCCTAGGGCTGCATTCCGACATTCTTGTATATTTGCATATTTCAGGAAATCCTTCCTGTGTTGCCTTGAAACTGTGTTTGGGAGCTTAGATCTCTACTCCCAGCATTTTCTGAGCCATACATTTATAGAGCTATATTATTGTACATTTCCAGTAGTAATGTACCATATAAAACTACGCTATACTTGTTCGCTATACTTGTTCTTGGGCATTCTGCTATGTAGCAACATTTCATATTTGGCATATGTATTCATGGGAGGCTTGCTTGCCTTGATTATCTGAGTTGTGCCCGCTTCTATTATACTTATTTGCTACTGATTTACATAATAAAACGGCTCCATGGTTTTCATACTTTTTGGTGTAATTTTATTCACTGTTATTTCTAGTTTTATGTTCATATATTGTTGCTTCCCCATTTGGGAATATTACACAAAATTTGTTAAGTATACTGGAATAGTGTCTTTCTTTTCCATCTTGATCTTCCTGAGTTTATCTTTGACTACCAATTTCCTATGGTCGTTGCTTCTTTGGAATAGATCCGTCAAAGCCTTCCACATTCGATATGGTGTGGCTTTCCCATGGAAGCTTGAGACAATGTGGTCTCTTACTCCCTCCAACAAGATCCTCCTCTCCTTTGCCACTTTATTTTTCCATGCATCATGATTTGCAACATCTGCAACATTGGGTTTAGGAACATCTTTGTCAATTAATTCCTTCAACCCATTGTCTTCGAGTACTGCTCCATCCTGTCCTTCCAAGAAATGTATTTCAAGCTACCCTCAAGTGCATACTCTAACCTCAAGCAATTGAAATCCATTTCGATATTGAATTAGCTATAGCACCAAGAAAGTATTTCTGCAAATTCAAGTTCTATCCAGTCACAAACTCATCTGCTACTTCACTTCTGCAATTTCCTGTGCTCTTATACCATGTAGAAAATTTATAACACTACTCTGATACCATGTATAGATTATAGAACAAGCATGTATATCATGGATTCAATCTTATCTAACAATGTACTAAAGCTAAATACTTAATTTCTTCTACAAATCAATTACAGAATTAAAATCATAATTGCCAATCACATGAAGCAAAGAAGAATCAATCAAACAACAACACAAATAATTTCCCGAGGAAAGCTTACTGCTCAAAAGACCTCTATCATATATTTTATATTCCACAAGAAATCATGAAACAATTACATACAACTCTTCTCACAAGAGTCCTCTTGTATTCAGCTAATTGTCTCACACTGATCCAGACAAAATCGAGCCAATCCTCAACCAATTCTCAACCCGTCTTCAACCTGCCTTTCTCACGCAATTAATGAGGAATACAATCTGTTAGTGACCTATAAATATAGGATTCATAATTTTGACTTGACTGATGGTAGTCTTGTAAATATGTACATACTTTTCCTTCTTCAAGTTGTATTCCGATATTTTGTAAAAAATAAAAATAAAAATAAAAATAAATCAAAAAAAGGGTAAAAAAGTCCTGAAAGAACAATCAAAGGGCTTAGAAAAAATAAATACCCCGAAAGAAAAAGATGAATAAAACATTAAAGTGTGCAAGTCTAAATGCCACTACTTTTACTTTTTGCATTCGATTATGACAGAGTGTCAATAAATTCCATAATCTGTGATGAGTTGAACAATTTAATCTTGACTCGTCATTTTTCAGTTTCAAATGTTGTAGATAGAGAATAAAGAATTGTCATACAGTTTAATCATGAAATTTCAGTAATTAGGTAGAGAATAAGTGAATCCAACAGTTTAATCTGGATTCATGGATGAAATAAGTGTAGAATTAGATAGTTTTATTGCTTTCAGAAAAAATAAATGTTGTAAAGGTTGCTAGCTCAAATGCACCTAATCAAAATGGAAGAAAAAAAATGTTAGCAGTTACAATTGGGTAGGTAGAAGAAGGTGAGAAGCATCATTGTAAATATTATTCACCAACGCTGCAAATAACTGACTTCCCTTTCCCATAGCCATTTATCATTCTAAACTATCAGTCAGAAAGGCTCAAGGCATTTCCTTGACTTCTGTTGGGACCGAACCTAAGGCTCTATGGCTGATTAGTTGAAAATGTTAAGTTGTTATATTAATCCCAAAAAAATCACATCATTTTCTATTCATGCATTCATTCCCATGAAAAATCATAAGTAAAAAACCCTCATTTTACTTAATGATACTCTAAATCCCCATTTGATTAATTCCCCACATTTCATGAAGTATAAAACCCTCAAAATAACATTTTTTCCTAAGTAGAAGTGATGAAATTATCATAAACGCAAGTTTTGCTTTGAACTTCACTTTTCTTAGTTATATTAATGTATTTTGAGTATACATTTTCCCCTTGTCATATTAACACCTAACATATTTTATTAACTCCTTATTAATTACCCTAGTCCTATTAATATAATTCCCTTTTATTTAATATCCCAAAAACTCATTTAATATATGCTTTTGTGTCAAAGATATTAAGTCTGTGTTAAAAAACATCCCAAAGTTACTCCTTTGACACAAAACTACCCATAAAAATATTTCCCCTCTCCCCTATAGTTTTAGACCTTTGACAAATCTGAAACTATATAATAAAATACACAAAAAAGCTTTAAACATGTTTATATGTGTTTAAAACAAAAAATACAAAACCCGAAGTTTAATTTAAGCTAAACTTCTAAGAAATCCTATTCCCCTATTTATATTGCCTTTACCAATTACCTAACCCAAGGGTAAAACCTTAAATCTATCCTTTTCCCGACATATAACTCTTTCACCAAAGTTCTAACCTTGATTAAAAACCCTTTAAAACTTTGCCATCCACTTTATTCCATGTATAAAACCTTTGTATATATAACTCTTGCTAAAAAACCATCATCGCTTTCAGATTTAATATTGACCATCCGATCTTCTCATCCCATTAATCCAACGGTTCTCATCGAACACGATGAACAATCCTCAGCCCCTTATATTTCCCCCATCGCATTGATTATTAGCCATCTGATCTCCAAGCATCCCTAATCCAATAGTCAGAAAAAATCCAATAAATTTTTCCCTTCCCCCACCATTTTCTATCGGATCAAATTTAAACCGTCGATCTCCCATCATCAAATCAATGGTACAGATCAAAGCCTCGGCCCCACTGCATTTACCCCGCAGATTTCAAACAAATCCCGACCGTTCACTCTACTCCGCCACATCCGACGACACACGTCTCATTTCGCATCTTCAAAGTGATCAACCAAAGTTCCAAAAACATTTTGCGAAAAAAGTTGTTTTTAGAAACCGCCACCCGCTACGTGTCTGAAATATATTGGATCGCATTGCTAAAGCCAAAAACCACTTACTGCTCGAAAGCAATGAAAAAACCATTACCGGTTTTTGCTTTCAAATAAAAAACCGCTCCCGCCATGTCGACGTAACCTGCAATAAATGTTATGATTTTGATAAAACTTAAGGTTTCAGACTTAAGTCTTATTGTTTACATTGCATTTTTCACCTTTTCCCTCTAAGAATTTGCTCACAGACACCATTCCAAAACTACTCTTAATCCCATAAATCATCTCCCCTTTAAATTTCACCTCTGAAGAATCCCAGTGCCTGATATCAAACCAATTCAACCAGTTTGAAGATTGTTACCATCTGCTATCCCGTTCAACTACAAAAATACCTATTCAAAGGTATTTATTAGTAATTCAAACTTGCCAATTTCATATTTTTAAAAGAAAATCAAATTAATTGGAATGAAAAAGCCAAAAAGTACTCATCTGAGAGTACTTAAAGTTTGAAGAAACAGGGGAAACGTTGTCAAAAATTTTCCAAAATTGGTCGCTTCCCAATTAAGGATTTTAACCATCTGAAAGATATTCCTACAGTCAAAATACCTTAGAATTGCTGAAGAATCCTTTGAAGACCCCTTTCCCACCTTCTGCACAGTACAAATCTACTTTTTTCCTCATTAAACCGCCCAAATTCTGATTTTTTCCCCAAATATGCTTATTTGACCTTTTTCTTCCATAAAAAGCTGAAAAAATAGTTTAATCTTGTTCATTTTCTTCAAAAATGACTAAAAAGCAGGTAATCCCTAAAACTGGAGGTCCTAAACCTCAGAAGCCTGCCTCCAGCAAGCTTCCAAATCCCAAACCTCCCAGAATTGATAAACATACCCCTATTTTAACTGCTAATTCTACTGAAGTTGTTAGACCTTTATAGCCTCCTATCACCACTGAAGAAAGAAATCCTTTGATTGACTTAGATTACAGAATTGCTGATGCCACCCTTGAATTTGATCTTCTGGAAGTGCATAACTGGTGTCAAGAGAAATTTGTAAAGAAAGTGGCCAATGACATACCTGTATGGGATTCCAATTTGCCCAAGTATGTGGTTCCCATCACTCATTCTGCTCAGGATTTCATAAGGTTGTGTCAAATTCATTACATTCATGATCAAAGGTGCATGGTTAACAAATATAGTGAGGTATTATTTTATATAAATGTTGAATCAATCAATGACATGCTCCAGTTAAGCCATGATCCACTAGCAGTGTCATTATCAATTGAAGACCTGACCCAGATGTATTTAGACCTAGATTTCCCTAGGAAGTTCCAAATCCTTCAAAACATCATGCCCAATCATGTCGATCTTCCCAAGGTGAATCCTCCTTATGACACCTTTGATTTTCCAAAAGGCTCCAGACAGGTCATTTCCATGCTATCATTTATTTTGGGTTATGTTAATGATGAATTCACATATGCTTCTATCTTAGGCTTCCTCTCCACATTGTCACCTAGACAGTAGCCAGAGTTGATCTTTAACTTTGCCAAATTTATTGCTGACAATATTCATTATCAGCTAATAAAGTTACCTGATGAAGGAGTGTTCAGATATACTTCATATCTGTTACATCTCTTCTTGTTCTTTAAAGCAGATAATTTTCCCTTTGCAGTACAAAAAATGGATATGGAAGGAAAACCACTTTCAATAATATTTTGGACCTCTCTTCTGAGAAAGAATAGCAGTGAGTACAGTTACAGTGATTTCAATGACCTATTTATCAGACCTGCTATCAGTTTACTGGATAAAGCAGAACCACCAAGAATAAATGAAGATATCAAAATAATTTTACAGTTGTCTGAAAACTGTAAAATGGGTGATTTCTATTTATACAAAAATCACACTGAGATTAGAATATATGGTGCAATCTTGGCCCCATATAAATTTCCAAATTTTCTAACCATCAGGATCTTTGCTCTGGAATACATAAGACAGATTTTGAATGCAGATGCAATAAATTTTATAGCATCAAAAAAGAAGGCACAATTCAAATTGAAAAGTCAAATTGGCTCTTTTATAGTTAACAACAGAGATGCCTTGAAGGAGGTAACCAACAAGCTATCAGCATTAAAATTTCAGGAAATTTTTTATTGGAGCTATGACCCTCAAGGTATTCTAAGAAATCTCAGGGTCAAATGAAAATTTCCCCTATTCCTCCATGAATCTAAGCCACTAATTGAAAAATATGCCAATCAGTTGGAATGCGTTGCCAATACTTTAATTGATGATGATCAGGAGAAGCAGACATATAATTTGGACAGTACACAGGTGGTTACAGTTAACCAACCAGTACAGGCATCAAATAAAAGACCAAGGAAAGAAGAAGGATATTTGGCCGAAACAATCATTGAAAACAAATTCAAAACAGTCTATAACAAAAAGGCCAAAATGACTACTTTATAAAAAGGAGTCATAGATGTGGATGATGTTAGAGTCGGTCTTGTCAGTCCTCCATCAGAGATCATTTCGCTTTCTGCATCTCATTTTTAGGTGTCTCGCTCGATTCACTCAGTTTCATTTCGCTAGGGGCATACCATTGACTGACGGAAGGACTTGGTTTCCCTCATGTTTGTACCTGTTGGGTTGGTCAAACATAGGGTTTGGTCTTCAGAAATGTCGAATAATGCCCACAGGCCATGAGGATGTCTTCAGTAAGTATTTATTTCAGGATTGTCATTGTCAATAATGCGAGATTGATTCTTCTTCAAAACCCTGTTTTGAAGAAGAAATCATCAAATGTGTTTTTGTAATAAATATGTAATTTGTCAAAATGTTTCAAGTTTTACAACTCTTCAATGGCAGCCCTGTTTTGGCTTTAGCAGCGCCTATCTCTACATAAGAACAAACAGAAAGAACATCATCAGCACAAAGAGTCAAAGCGAAATCAAACAAAACATAGTTTGCATTAAAATGCCAAAGTGCCAAAATTATACAACATGGTTTGCCGAATCAGAAAATCAAAGCCATGTCTTTATGAAGATATTTTTTATGTGTATCGATGCCATTTTACATTCAAGGGATCAATTGAAATCGACTTAAGTGGTGAGAAAGAAAAATTGTGTTTGAAAGGCCCGACTGTGTGTAATTGATAGAGCGCGGCGCATTGGAGAACAACGCGACGCATCCACAGGACGCGGCGCATTGGGCGCCTTTGCACAGCGCAAATTTACACTGGCGCGGCGCACTGGCAGAGTGCGCGGCACACAGAGCTGGAACAAAAATTTCACATCTGCTCTATAAAAAACTCAACTTCCTTGCTTCCAATGGATTTTTAAGGCTGTGAATCGTTTTTGGACAGTATTTAGTGTGATTGAAGACTGGATAAGAGAGTTTTGAATGTCAGATTATAAACTCTATCATTGTTTTGGCTAACGTTCAAAAATGTATGGAAGGTTACTCTCAGTCCATTGTAAAGCTGGCAATTGCAGATTGTTTCATTAGAGTGTGTTTGATTTGATTCATATGCATTTATGGTTACCACGATCAAAGTTTTCCCAAAAGGGGCCGTCGATACATTGGAGCCGTTTAGAGGAATTCAGCTTGGTGCTTCATTGGGAAGAAAAACTTGGAGAAAGCCATGGATGCCACCAAGGATCTCTACAACTTCGAGGTGAAGTGGCATCCTTTCATGCTGGATCCCAGTCTTCCCAAGGAAGGTCTGGATAAGAATGAATTTCATAGAAAGAAATTTGGGTCACGTGCCCAAACTTTGATAAACAGTGTAGACCAGGCTTTTCAAAATGTGGGGTGCCGCTTTGGAAGTGGTGGTTTAATAGGGAATACATTGGATAGTCACAGATTGATTGAGTTAGCTGGTCGTCAAGGATTGGATAAGCAGAATGCACTTGTGGATAGCCTTATGATTCAATGCTTGACACAGGAGAAGTACATTGGTGATAGAGAGGTGCTTCTGGCTGCTGCGAAGAGTGTAGGCATTAATGGTGCTGAAGAATGGATTGATAACCCAAATTCTGGTTTGCTAGAGATACAAATTGAAATGAAAAAATGCTCAGAACATATCCGATGTACCTCATTTTCGGATAAATAACAAGTATAAAAAAACAGGTGCGCAAGCTCTATATTCATTCATTCAGACTTTTAAAGAGCTGCTCGTAATGCAGAAGGAAATTGTTGAGCTTGAAATCATGTTAAGCAACACCTACTTGTCATTTTAAACAAGTACCTATATGCAATGCTTGCTCATAATTTGGAATACTTCAAAACTGGTTTTGAGTATGCTTTTTCTTAGATTGCATGGTTAAAATGCCAATTATATCTAGTCAAGTTGAATCTTTCATGTATGGAGTGAACTTGCATACACTGGGTTGATAAAAAGAGACTAGCCACACAGTTTGTCGACATTTTTTGCTATCAAAGCGCTATAATCCATTCTTCATTCCTAAAACGCAACTTGTCTTGTTAAATCCATATCCTCTCCCCTTTCCCATTTGCAATACATTTTTCCCTTTATTAAGGACGAAATTTTAGTGGAAAGCTATTTTTATTAAGAAAATGGTTGTTATTCAAACGGCAAAAGGGAAAGTGGCAGTCAAAGATCGGAAAGCCTAAATTTAAAACAAAGACATCCACCAGGGCAGAGAAATAGGATTCGATTTCCTATTTATGACTTCAGTTACATTCCAAAGGGTCTACACTCCAGCTTTGGTCTTTTAGTTGGTCATCAGAGAAATTCAAGGGGGAACGATGTTCTATCTTCAGAACAGATGATTGGCTCTTCAGTTTTGTTTGTTAATAATGATTAAACCATTCCTTTTTTGGATCGATATGTTTTCAACATTAGAGTTTATCTATTGTATTGAAAATCTTTTGTAAGGAGGAGAGTTCTGGGAGAAGTGTGGAGAAAGAGCTTCATTGTACAGTCTTAACAGAGAATTAATGAAAGGATGCAGCTCTGGTTCATGAGATTCCTGTGGTGTAAGTTTAGCAAATGTTTTTTCTTTCTGTCTCATATGTATCTCGTTATGTTTTACTAGTCATTCATAATCATTTCTAGATGAATTCTTTTGAGTAAGAAAGGTAGAATCCAGTTTACTGCTCTGCCTTGGGAAAGTGTTCATGTTCTATGTTTTCTTCTGTTGAAAAGGATTCATGTATTTATGCCCTTTTCACCCTCTTAACAATCTTTCCACTTCATATTATTTCAAATCTAATTGCTAGACTTTCTGCCTGTCTTGCCTCACGAAATAATCTGTGTCTTTGATTTAACTTCTCTGCTCATGCTGTTCCTTGGTCCCATACAACCCAGAAAACCTAGCCTAAAAATCAAAATATGTCTTTCCTATTTATTTACTAGCCTAAAATCATTATCAATTTTGCATTTAGGTCATCTCAGGCCCTATTTGACATCTTTTTCTGAGATAGACCCAGAGAGAGCCCTCTCCTGTCCTCGTAGGGCTAGCTACGAGGCTGAGCTTGGTTTAATGTTACCTTGAACCTCGCCTTCCTTCAGCCTGAGGCAGATTCGAGCACTAACAGATGATACAAATGAGCAACAAATAGATGATGAGGCCACCATTATTTTAAATGAGACACTCAGAGAAATTCAGAAGGAACAGGTGCAGGCACAGGATAAAGGCAAAGAGATGGTTGAAATGGAAATGGATACAGAAGCCCCTTCTTCTTATAAAAAAACTGAAGAAACTGATTATGATATTCATAAGAGGTTCAAACTAATCAGGGAGAAAAATGAAGAAATCAAAAATGAAGTTTATTCTAAACTTCTAAAGGAAAAACCAGGAGATAAGGACAGATTAGTAACAACATTTGATTACTCAACCAACCAAATGATCATGTATTTTCTCCAACCAGTGGTAGCACATCCAAAATCAGCTTCAGACTATAGAAAGACAGAATATGCAGTAAATGTTGATACTATTCACGAACTGGATCAGATGGAGTTTCACAGGAGTGCATCAGAAATGTTATATTCAAAGGTAGTAAGCAAAAAAATGAGTGCTACCATGCTCCAAAAGATTGTATCCAACCTGCAAACTCAAATGAAATTGGATAAGGCATCATTACATGCCAAGGCTTTAAGGATAAAATCCTTAGAAGATTTGGTAATTGAAGCAGGAGCAGATCCTTCTAACACTGAAGTTGCTAGAAAAATGATAAGGAAGAAAAATGATGATATTACAGCCTTAAGAAAACAGCTTAAATTTCCACAGAGTGAGCACCCTCAGGAAAAATAAGTCCTTCAAGAAAAGACAGTGAAAGAGGAAACTATGCAACTTGTTTTGAAAATGACAGCCCAAATAAAAGAAATGGAAAACCAAATACAATCTTTAATACAAGAAAATGAAAATTTGAAGAAATCTCAGCAAGTTTCCATTCCTATAGTTATTCCGACTGTAAGCATAGATGTTCCCTCGACATTGGCAAAACATTTGGCACCAAAAGGAGTGTTGGAAACTGCAATCTCAATTACTTCTAAAGACATCTCTGCCACTTCTTCATCAACATCACAGGTAAATACAACAGGGGAAATAGCTGCCATAGTCAAGGCTATGGAAGACATGTCCATAAAAGATAAAGAGATAATCAGTTTAAAAGGCACCATCAGAAACCTGGAAACATCTAACAGAGATGCATTAATCACTTCCAAAGGACATGAACAAAGGGCCAACAGATTGCAGGAACAGGTTAAGATTCTTCAACAGCAGGTTAATCTCACTGAACAGGTAGCTTACATCAAGAATCATCTTTGGAATAACAACATCCAAGGCATACATTCTCAGTGGCCTTCAATTCAAATTATTTATGAGCAAAAAGAGTTACTTAAAGCAGCACAGATAGAAATATAGAAGACAAAAGAAGAACTGGCTGATAAGCCTGCTCAAGCCTTAAGACTTATCACATTCCTGAATAGAAAACACAGAGAAGAACTTGAAGAGTTAAAAATTCAGGATAGAACTGAAAGTATACTCCAAATCAAAAAGGTTCTCAATAAAATAAATATGATGAATAATTTGGAGGACAGGTGCAAAGATATGAACTTGGCAATCACAAGATTTGAGGCCAAATACACAGTACTGTCACAAGCAGGTTTACCAGATATTCGTGCATTGAATGAAAATTTAATGCCACAAAAATATTATGATAACAAAATCAGGGCATATGCCAAAGAGCAGGTCAACAAACCTTTACCTCAAGGGTCTCCTACTGGTAAAGTCATTTTGGAATATTTTCAAAACTTGTTCTTTGCCAAAATGAGATCAAACATATTTTTGTGGTTAAACCCAATTTTGAAAAGTATACAGAGGCAGATGAAAGTTACAGGAAGCTAAAGAGCATGAAAATTCTCAATGCAGAGCAATGGTAGGAATTCACTGATTTACTATGAAAAATTGCAGTTAAAGTATATCAAGATGAAAAATCAGTGGTCAAAGAGTATCAGTAAAAACAAGATGTTACTACTGGTTATTCTTAATTTACAGCAGTAAATAGTGAAAGAAAGCAGAGTAAAAGAGTATCAGATCAGAACGTGAAAGAGGAAGAGTACACTACAAGTCATCTTCCACAAGATAATGCCCCAAGTGCCAGCAATACTTCCAGCTAAACAGAAAATCAGTTTGAATAGATAAATTGTTCTATTTTTCTTATAAAAGAGGACAACTTGCCCATCTGTTTTGCAGCTGTCCCTCTTCTTATGTAATAATTCCTATTTTTTCTTGCGATATTCTCTCAAACTTTGAGATATTTTGTAAGAAATTTATTTGTATAAATACTCCATATTTCTAAGTATTTTGTGTGGAATAAAATTTTTCAAGACTACTATAGTCATTTTTCTAGATATATTGAAGTTTATGTGAGTCAATCAGTAAAGCAGCAAACTGGAATTAAGATTAAAGACATCATAACTCAGGATTCCTGTGTTGACCAGATAAGTCTAGTATTTTCCTGTTTTCATTGTTTTATCTTTCAAAAAATTTTCATACATTCATTTTATTGTGTTATGTCTTTAATGATTAACTAAGAAAGCTTAAACAGGATTAGTGATAAAAAGCTCCCTGTCTTTTACTAGTTGCTCATTATTATGTTTTCTGCTTGATAACCAGACTATAGAATTCTTAAATGCTCTTAGTCCCTATTTGATCCCCTCATTCAATCTTCATTTCTGTAACTTAAGGATTCTTAATTGCCCTTTTGTTCATATTTCCCCCATTTCATCAAAAAGCCTATTCAAAACACTTTGAAGGTCATCTACCCTGCCCTTAGTATATTTGTTCTTTAGACCTTATTTCTTAGCTCTGCTTGCCTCGAAATTTGACTCCATAGCACAATGGTCTGGCAGATCCCTCTATGGTTTACCTTGTAGTCATTTATTCCCACCAACATTCAAAAAATCAAACCAAATTGTCCACTCATATCTAGCCTAAAATCCATTTCAAAACAAAGTTAAATCTTTGGGAGAGATCCCTCTCCAGAACTCAGGAAGGCTAGATCCTGAATTCTAAAAGAGGTTCTTGGTTACCCCTAGTTTTCTTAACTACAAAATCCTCCTCCCACAACCTGAGAATTACTAGGGTGATAACATACTGGCGACCATACTGGGGAACTAACCACTCTCCAGTTTTAAGTTTAATCTTGAAGGAAGATTTTTAATCATATCTTTTCTACTTTAAGATTAAGTTTAAAGGTTGTGGGTATTTACACAATAAACATTATGGCTCCCAAAAAAGTCTATTACACTAGATCCAACCCTGATCCCAACCCTCCAGATATAGTAGACAATCCGGACCAGATAGGAAAAAACAAAAAACAAATTGATAGTTCAGAAACTGAAGTACCTTTGAAAAGAGTTGATTCTTTACCCAAAGAATTAGTAAGTTATCAGATATTGAATTTGATTTGAAGTTTGAAAAATCTTTATTTAGAACCATGTCTGAAACAGATTTAAAGGAAACTGTTTTAGATCCTGTTTTTACTTCTTTTGTGAATGAAAAAAAGAAATTTATTTCAACACCTATTAAATCAGACAAAACTGAAAGTCAAAGTCCAGTAAAAAGGGTAAGTGTCACTAAAGTCAAAGACATTGATGAAGCTATAAAGTTAGCCAATTTTTTGTCTCAATTTAAACCTCCAGTTTCTCAATTATACACCACCATCTTCCCAGCATCAGATTCTACTCTGTATGCTGCCACCTCATTTACAGATTCCACTATCAATTCACACCCAGAGCCAGTTAGTCCTGAGTTGCCTTTGCAGCCTAGGATCATATATTCATCATATCCTCAATACACCGCTAGTTCATCCACACATCCATTCATCCCTGAGCTGCCTTTGCAGCCTAAAGTAGTATTTCCATCATACACTAAATCCACTACAACTACCACCACCCTAAGCACTAGCCATACCACTTCTTTTTCATCCCCTTTACCAAGCTTTTCAAGTACATCAACTGTTGTAATCAGCACTATCCCTGCCACTACTACTATACCTCCCAGTTTAGCAAGAATCCAAGCCATGGTAGCCAGATATGCTCCCTTGGTTTTACCTCAAAATCTCCATGACATGCCCCAAAATTACCAAAAAGACATCCCATTGTTTGATAATTTTTCACAAATCACTGCACAACAACATATCACTAGAATGAATGATTTTTGGGAAATTTATGAGATAGATGAGTCTGATGTCAAAATGAGGTTATTTGCACAAAGCTTAACTGGAGAAGTAAAAACATGGTTTAGAAGTTTAGGTGCTGGTAGTATAGCAGACCTAGCTGCATTCCATAGAGCCTTCCTAAATAAATGGGAGAAGAATAATAATCCCATGCAAATCTTATCTGAGTTTGATGTTGTTAAGAGAACCCCCAATGAGTTTGTCCAAGATTTTTGCACCAGATACAATAGTGCTTACAATTCCATTCCTGCAGACCTTAAACCCACTCCATATTCCATGCTACTCAAATTCCCTAATTGTTTTGATGTAGACATGGCCTATCAACTTAGAGAAAGGGATGCAGACACCCTAGAACAAATGCAATTAAATACTATTGGAGTAGAAATCAATATCCTTGCCAAAAAAGATAGAATGAGAAACGAGAGGAGGGTTACTATCAAAGAAGAAGCTTGAAACTTAGATGGAAAATTTGATTTTATTAACAAAACATTAGAAAAAGTAGTTGAGAGACTAGATCACATTGAAAGAAAACCACAATGGGAGAATCAATCCCAAATCAGGAATCCCAACTACAGAAAAAATAATAATCCTGGGAAAGGTAAAGAACCCTCCCCAGATCAGAACATAAGACCCCCATTCCAAGAAAACTTTGCAGAGAGTTCACAAAACAATGTTGAGGATGAGGAATACATCAACATAGTTATGGGGATATATGAAAAAAATACAATTTTCCTCACTCAGGAGGACCAGGAACTCTTTGAGCTACAACAGTTCAAAGTGGAATCTGGTGAATCCTTCGATTATAAGCAAGGTTATGACTACGCTATCAATGAAATTCACAGCCAATATAACCTTAGGAGAAAGAAAACCAATGAGCCTACTATAAAGAACAATGCTCCAACCCAACAAAGCCAAAAAAAAAGGAATATTGAGGCTCCTAAAACAAAAATTTTGCAGATTCTTCTTAAAGAAAATAAACAAAATTTGAACCCACCCAGTCCTAAAAAAAAACAAAGTCCAAAGATTGTAGATATTACTGATGAGGTGGCTCAATCATCCAAAGATGCCCAAAAGGCTAACACTACAAAGACCATCAATTCAGTAACAGTCAATGATCCAAAAAGGAATCCAGCTGACTCAAAATCATCAAATCTTAAATCTTTTGCTTAGAATCCCAAATCTGATAAATCATCTGCTAACCCTCAAACTGTTCCTGAAAAAACAATTAAACATAGCAGAAACCAAGAAACTCAAACAGAAGAAAAAATAAAAGCTCAAACCAAAGGTAAAACTGTTGTAACACAAGAAAAATCATCACAAACCACAGTTCCAAAAGATGAAATAATTCAAGCCATCAAATCTCAGTCAACATTTAACATGCAAGCTTAAATATCCAAGTTAAAGATAGTTGTTCCCTTATTTGAATTGGCTAAAAATGACTTGTATAGATATATTATTTATGAAGCATTGAATGTAAATGAAAATGAGGATACAATTAATATGAATGAGGATAGACCTGAATTAATCTTTGGTCCAAATGTAGATGGTAAGCATTAAAATGAGTTAGTACCTCCATTTTATTTAAGTCTTAATATACATGATCAGATATTACACAATGCTATGCTAGATACTAGAGCTTCCCATAACCTAATGCCCGGAGAAATAATGGAAACCCTGAATCTAGACATAACCGGACCATATAAAGACCTGTTTTCATTTGATTCATCCAAAGTCCAATGCATAGGGTTGATTAAAGATCTGTGTGTAAACCTAGTCCAATATCCTGGTAAAAGCATGATCATGGATGTTGTGGTAGTTGATATCCCGCCAAAGTATGGCATGCTTCTTTCTCGCTCATGGGGAGCAAAGTTGCAGGGATATCTACAACTTGACATGAGTTATGCCACTATCTCGGTATTTGGATAGCCCAAAAAGCTTTACAGAGAAACCTTAATGAAGTTCATGATCAGTATTGCTGACAGACCCACCAATTATCCAATCTATTCAACTCCTACTGATCTTGATTCCTTTATTCTCAGTAACTCTGATCATAATGACAATCAAACTGAACTCATTGATAATAAGCTTAAAATAATGGATGATTACATTGGTCATAAGGCTTTATGGCATATAGTCTTTGATGGATCTGTAAATAAATCAGGAGCTGGAGCTGGTGTATGGATTACTAATATTGAAACAAGCCATTCTGAAGGACATGCCTTTAGATTGAATTTCAAATGCACCAATAACATGGCTGAATATGAGGCTTTAATCTTAGGTCTGAAAATTATTAGAAAATTGGGAGGGCAAAGAATAATGGTCATGGGAGATTCTGAATTAGTTATCAAGCAAATAAACGCAGAATACTCTGTTCACAATCCCAGACTAGCCAGGTATAGGGACACAACACATGATTTGGTTGAAGATTTGTTAGAAAGCAAGTTTGCTATCATCCCTAGAAAACAGAACATACAAGCTCATTGCTTAGCAACCTTTGCTAGCACTTGCAAATTTCCATTTTCACCATTACAAAAATACACTGCTAAAATCAAACACGGACCTATTGTCCCAGACAATGTAAAATACTGGAAAATTTTCTCAGAAGATGAACAAATCTATCACTTTATGAATAATGAGTGAGAGTTTCAACATTGCCAAATCGATAATGATTGTAATATAGATTCACCTTGTAACATTGATTCAAATTCTTGTCAAATAGATGATTTAGATAATTTATATGTACATAATTTTGATAGACCTACTATATTTACTCAGAGTGACATAGATGAATTGGAAAAAGTAGATATAGAGGAAATTATGGAAGATGAACCAGATTTTATTTATTTGAAGAATAACATTTTACCCAGAGGTTTAAATCCCCTAGAAGATTTGTTCGATTCCAATGATGTGCCCAAAAGGCCAAAAATGGAACCAGTCAAGTCTGATATAGAAGAGTATAACTTAGGGACAAAAGAAAAACCAAAAATGATCAAACTATCAAAATCCTTATCATCAAAAGAAAAGGTTAAATACATAGAACTTTTGAAAGAATATCAGGATGTCTTTGCATGGAGTTACGGAGATCTGAAAACTTACAACAAAGACGTAATTCAACATAAGATTCCTTTGAAAGAAAATCAAAAACCTTTTCAACAAAAACTAAGAAGAATTAATCCAATTTTGTTATGTTTAATTGAGAAAGAAGTGAAAAGAATGTTTGATGCACAAATAATTGCACCAGTCAGGTATTCTGACTGGGTGTCTAATTTTTTTCCCACCAGAAAGAAAACAAGAGAAATTCGACTATGCATAGACTTTAGAAATCTTAATAAAGCTTCCTTGAAAGACAATTACCCCTTGCCTAAAAAGGATCATATTTTGCAGAGGGTGGCAGGTTCTTCAAGAATTTCTTTATTAGATGGTTTCTCTGGTTATAATCAAATTCTAGTTCATAAGGATGATCAAACTAAAACTTCATTTAATACTCCTTATGGCACTTTCATGTACGTGAAAATGCCTTTTGGATTGAAAAATGCAGGAGCTACTTTTCTGAGGGCAATGGATATTGCCTTTGCTAAAGAGATCCATGAATTTTTAGTTATCTATCTTGATGATATTACTGTATTTTCAAAAACAAATGATGAACACTTAGATCACCTGAGACAATTTTTTATCAAATGTAGAAAATATGGTATATCTCTTAATCCTAAAAAGACTATTTTCGGACTAGAAGAAGGAAAACTGTTCGGCCACATAATCTCCAAAGAAGGCATTAGAATATACCCTGCAAGAATTGAAGCCATTTTAAACATTCAACCACCAAGGAACATAAAATAACTTCAAGCATTCTTGGGTAAAATCAATTTTCTAAGAAGATTTATCTCTAATCTAGCTGAAATAATAAAAGACCTCAAAAATATGCTTAAAAAGGACTTGCAATAAAATGGACAATAAAGGCCAAACAATATTTCGAATCCATAAAACAGGCCTTGACAAAAGCACCAGTCCTCATCAGCCCATATTATACAAAATATTTCATAATCTTTTCCTTTGCATCAGAACACACCATAGCTGTAGTTCTTCTACAGAAAAACAATCAAGGTTTTGAACATCCAATTGCATTCTTTAGTAAAGCCCTCAGAGATGCACCTCTGAAGTATAATATAATGGAAAAACAGGCTTTAGCCCTGGTTAAAGCCATCAAGGATTTCAGAGTGTACATACTTCATTCACACATCATTGCATATGTCCCTATTACAGTAATTAAAGATATTTTGACACAAGATGCACCTGATAGTAGGAGAGGAAAGTGGATAGTCACTATCCTTGAGTACGATTTGGAAATCAAACCAACTAAGCTCATTAAAGGACAGGGTTTATCCATATTGATGGCTGAATCAAATTGCAATGATTTAGATATTAATTTCATTGCACAAATAGATGACTAGGAGGAGATGGCGACTCCATTGATCAATGAGGCCTATCTAGACTCACCATGGGACTCTGATATTATCTTTGTACTAACACATTTACAAGATCCCCCTGGGCTAACTAAAACCAAGGCAAGATTCATCAAATAGAAAGAAAAGAGGTTTTGTATCTTAAACAATGCACTTTACTGGAAAGAAAATACTGGGATTTTACTAAATTGTTTATTAAAATCTAAGGCTGACAAAATTCTTGAGGAATTTCATGCAGGTGACTATGGAGGCCACCTATACTAGAAGAGTACAGCAGAAAAATACTGAGAGTTGGTTTTTACTGGCCAACTTTATTTTTTGATGTTAAAAAAATTGTCACCTCTTGCCACAAATGCCAATTTTTTGAAGGGAAAAATAAACTATTGCCTTTACCTCTTAAGCCTATATCCACTGAAAAACCATTTAGACTATGGGGGTTAGAATTCATTGGCGAAATCCATTCTCCATCTTCATGCCAACATAAATGGATTTTAACTGCTACAGATTACTTTACCAAGTGGATAGAAGCCATTCCTACTAGGCAAGCTATTGATTCAATTATAATCTCATTTATAGAAAGTAATATTTTATCAAGATTTGGATGCTCACATAAGATTATTACTAATAATGCAGCAGCATTCAAATCCAAGAAAATGATTTCTTTCTGTCATAAATACCATATTACCTTAGGTCATTCCACAACATAGTATCCTCAAGGTAATGGTTTAGCTGAATCATGAAACAAAATCTTAATCAATATCATCAAAAAATTACTCCAAGAAAACAAAAAGACATGGAACAAAAAGTTGGTCTATGCCCTATGGGCTGATAGAGTTACCACAAAAAAGTCTATTGGAACTTCACCTTATCAAATTGTTTATGGAACAGATGCAGTTTTCCCTTCTTCCTTGGGTGTCCCAGTCATGAAGATTATCCAGGAATCACAGGTGGAAACAAATGATATTCAACGAAGAATCAATGAGACCATACATCTCCAACAAACTAGAGAAGAAGTTTATGAAAAATCAAAAGTTTTACATGATAAAATCAAAAATATTTTTGATAAAAGGGTTAAAGAAGATGATTTTTTCATAGGAGATCAAGTTTTGGGATGGTATTCAAGAAGAGAGGATAAAGGTAAACATGGAAAGTTTGACTTTCTATGGCAAGGACCCTATGTGATATCTGGTTACAGAGGTAATAATTCCTTTTTCATCAGGAATTTGGATGGAACTAAACTTCAAGAAGGACCAGTGAATGGTAGAATGCTGAAACACTACTATTCTTCGGAGTCACTCAATAGTTAGATTGATTTACTTTATCATTGTAAATATTCATTGCAAATGTGTAGATTGGATTGGAGATTTTATCTACAAAGTTGAAGCCCGAAGAGAAGGCCCTAAGCTTTGCAGTATAAGATGTCATAAATATGAATTGTTGCAGAAAACGGAAGACAATTACAGGATCACCAAAGTTAAATATGAAGGCTACTGATCTCAGAGTTCTTTACATTTCACCAGGAAATGCCATCCCCAAGTGAAGCCGATGTTAGTGACCTATAAATATAGGATTCATAATTTTGACTTGACTGATGGTAGTCTTGTAAATATGCACATGCTTTTCCTTCTGCAAGTTGTATTCCCATATTTTGTAAAAAATAAAAAATAAAATCAAAAAGAGGGTAAAAAAGTCCTAAAAGAACAATCAAAGGACTTAGAAAAAATAAATGCCCCAAAAGAAAAAGATGAATAAAACATGAAAGTGCGCAAGTCTAAATGCCACTACTTTTACTTTTTGCATTCGATTATGGTAGAGTGTCAATAAATGCCATAATCTGTGATGAGTTGAACAATTTAATCTTGACTCGTCATTTTTCAATTTCAAATGTTTTAGATAGAGAATAAAGAATTGTCATACAGTTCAATCATGACAGTTCAGTAATTAGGTAGAGAATAAGTGAATCCAATAGTTTAATCTAGATTCATGGATGAAATAAGTGTATAATTAGATAATTTTATTGCTTTCAGAAAAAATAAATGTTGTAAAGGTTGCTAGCTCAAATGCACCTAATCAAAATGGAAGAAAAAAAAATTTAGCAGTTAAAATTGGGTAGGTAGAAGAAGGTGAGAAGCATCATTGTAAATATTATTCACCAGCGCTGCAAATAACTTAATTCCCTTTCCCATAGCCATTTATCATTCTAAACTATCAGTCAGAAAGGCTCAAGGCATTTCCTTGACTTCTGTTGGGACCGGACCCAAGGCTCTATGGCTGATTAGTTGAAAATGTTAAGTTGTTATATTAATCCCAAAAATCACATCATTTTCCATTCATGCATTCATTTCCATGAAAAATCATAAGTAAAAAACCTCATTTTACTTAATGATACTCTAAATCCCCATTTGATTAATTCCCCACATTTCATGAAGTATAAAACCCTCAAAATAACATTTTATCCTAAGTAGAAGTGATGAAATTATCATAAACGCAAGTTTTGCTTTGAACTTCACTTTTATTAGTTATATTAATGTATTTTGAGTATAAATTTTCCCCTTGTCATATTAACACCTAACATATTTTATTAACTCCTTATTAATTATCCTAGTCCTATTAATATAATTCCCTTTTATTTAATATCCCAAAAACTCATTTAATATATGTTTTTGTGTCAAAGATATTAAGTCCATGTTGAAAAACATCTTGAAGTTACCCCTTTGACACAAAACTACCCATAAAAATATTTCCCCTCTCCCTTATAGTTTTAGACCTTTGACAAATCTGAAACTATATAATAAAATACACAAAAAAGCTTTAAACATGTTTATATGTGTTTAAAACAAAAAATATAAAACTCGAAGTTTAATTTAATCTAAACTTCTAAGAAATCCTATTCCCCTATTTATATTCCCTTTCCCAATTACCTAACCCAAGGTTAAAACCTTAAATCTATCCTTTTCCCGACATATACCCCTTTCACCAAAGTTCTAACCTTGATTAAAAACCCTTTAAAACTTCGCCATCCACTTTATTCCATATATAAAACCTTTGTATATATAACTCTTGCTAAAAAAACCTCATCGCTTTCGGATTTAATATTGACCATACGATCTTCTCATCCCATTAATCCGACGGTTCTCATCGAACGCGATGAAAAATCGTCAGCCCCTTATATTTCCCCCATCGCATTGATTATTGGCCATCCGATCTCCAAGCATCCCTAATCTAATGGTCAGAAACAAATCCGATAAATCCTTCCCTGCCCCCACCATTTCCTATCGGATCAAATTTAAACTGTCGATCTCCCCTCGTCAAATCAATGGTACAGATCAAACCCCTGGCCCCACTACATTTACCACGCAGCTTTCAAACAAATCCCGACCATTCGCTCTACTCTGCCACATTCGACGGTGCACATCTCATTTCGCATTTTCAAAGTGATCAACCAAAGTTCCCAAAATATTTCGCGAAAAAATTTGCTTTGAGAAACCGCCACCTGTTACATGTCCGAAATATATTGGATCGCATTGCTAAAGCCAAAAACCACTTACTTCTCGGAAGAAATGTGAAAACCATTATCGGTTTTTTCTTTCAAATAAAAAACCGCTCCCGCCATGTCGACGTAACTTGTAATAAATGTTATGATTTTGATAAAAATTAAGGTTTCGAACTTAAGTCTTATTGTTTACATTGCATTTTGCACCTTTGCCCTCTGAGAATTTTCTCACTGACACCATTTCGAAATTGCTCTTAATCCCAGAAATCATCTCCCCTTTAAATTTCAACTCTGAAGAATCCTAGTGCCTGATATCAAACCAATTCAACCATTTTGAAGATTAGTTGGAATTAAAAAGCCAAAAAGTACTCATCTGAGAGTACTTAAACTTTGAAGAAACAGGGGAAACACTGTCAAAAATTTTCCAAAATTGGTCGCTTCCCAATTAAGGATTTTAACCATCTGAAAGATATTCCTACTGTTTAAATACCTTAGAATTGCTGAAGAATCCTTTGAAAACCCCTTTCCCACATTCTGCATAGTACAAATCTGCTTTTTTCCTCATTAAACCCTTGCCCAGACTCCAATTTTTTCCCCAAATCTGTTTATTTGACCTTCTGCTTCCATAAAAAGCTGAACAAATAGTTTAATCTTGTTCAGTTTCTTCAAAAATGAATAAAAAGCAGGTAATCCCTAAAAATGGAGGTCCTAAACCTCAGAAGCCTATCTCTAGTAAGCTTCCAAATCCCAAACCTCCCAGAATTGATAAACCTACCCCTATTTTAACTGCTAATTCTACTAAAGTTGTCAGACATTTACAGCCTCCTGTCACCACTGAAGAAAGCAATCCTTTGATTGACTTAGATTATATAATTGCTAATTCCACCCTTGAATTTGATCTTCTGGAAGTGCATAACTGGTGTCAGGAGAAATTTGAAAAGAAAGTGGCCAATGATATACCTGTATGGGATTCCAATTTCCCCAAGTATGTGGTTCCCATCACTCATCCTGCTTAGGATTTCATAAGGTTGTGTCAAATGTATTACATTCCTAATCAAAGGTGCATGGTTAACAAAGATAGTGAGGTCTTATTTTATATAACTGTTGAATCAATCAATGACATGCTCTAGTTAAGCCATGATCCACTAGCAGTGTCATTATCAATTGAAGACCTGACACAAATGTATTTAGACCTAGATTTCCCTAGGAAGTTCCAAATCCTTCAAAACTTCATGCCCAATCATGTCAATCTTCCCAAGGTGAATCCTCCTTATGACACTTTTGATTTTCCAGAAGGCTCCAGACAGGTCATTTCCATGCTGTCATTTATTTTGGGTTATGTTAATGATGAATTCATAGATGCTTCTATCGTAGGCTTCCTCTCCACCTTGTCACCTGGACAGCAGCCAAAGTTGATCTTTGACTTTGCCAAATTTATTGCTAACAATATTCATTATCAGCTAATAAAGTTACCTAATGAAGGAGTGTTCAGATATACTTCATATCTGTTACATCTCTTCTTGTTCTTTCAAGCATATAATTTTCCCTTTGCAGTACAAAAAATGGATATGGAAGGCAAATCACTTTCAGTAATATTTTGGACCTCTCTTCTGAGAAAGAATAACAGTGAGTACAGTTACAGTGATTTCAATGACCTATTTATCAGACCTGCTATCAGTTTATTGGATAAATCAGAACCACCAAGAACAAATGAAGATATCAAAAGAATTTTACAGTTGTCTGAAAACTGTAAAATGGGTGATTGGTATTTATACAAAAATCACACTAAGATTAGAATATATGGTGCAATCTTGGCCCCATATAAATTGCCAAAGTTTCTAACCATCAGGATCTTTGCTCTGGAATACATAAGACAGATTTTGAATGCAAATGCAGTAAATTTTATAGCATCAAAAAAGAAGGCACAATTCAAATTGAAAATTCAAATTGGCTCTTTTATAGTTAACAGCAGAGATGCCTTGAAGGAGGTAACCAACAAGCTATCAGCATTAAAATTTTAGGAAAGTTTTTATTGCAGCTATGACCCTCAGGGTATTATGAGCAATCTCAGGGTCAAATGCAAATTGCCCCCATTCCTCCATGAATCTAAGCCACTAATTGAAAAATATGCCAATCAGTTGGAATGGGTTGCCAATACTTTAATTGATGATGATCAGGAGAAGCAAACAGATAATTTGGACAGTACACAGGTGGTTACAGTTAACCAACCAGCAGAGCCATCAAATAAAAGACCATGGAAAGAAGAAGGATATTTGGCAGAAACAATCATTGAAAACAAATTCAAAATAGTCTATAACAAAAAGGCCAAAATGACTACTTTAGAAAAAGAAGGAGTCATAGATGTGGATGATACAAATGAGCAACAAACAAATGATGAGGCCACCATTATTGTAAATAAGACACTCAGCGAAATTCAGAAGGAATAGGTGCAGGCACAGGATAAAGGCAAAGAGATGGTTGAAATGGAAATGGATACAGAAGCCCCTTCTTCTTCTAAAACAACTGAAGAAACTGATTCTGATATTCGGAAGAGGTTCAAACTAATCAGGGAGAAAAATGAAGAAATCAAAAATGAAGTTTATTCTAAACTTCTGAAGGGAAAACCAGGAGATAAGGACAGATTAGTAGCATCATTTGATTACTGCTAGTTATTCTTAATTTACAGCAGTAAACAGTGAAAGAAAGCAGAGTAAAAGAGTATCAGAGCAGAACGTGAAAGAGGAAGAGTACACTACAAGTCATCTTCCACAAGATAATGCCCCAAGTGCCAGCAATACTTCCAGCTAAACAGAAAATCAGTTTGAATAGATAAAATGTTCTATTTTTCTTGTAAAAGAGGACAGCTTGCCCATCTGTTTTGCAGCTATCCCTCTTCTTATGTAATAATTCCTATTTTTTCTTGAGATATTCTCTCAAAATTTGAGATATTTTGTAAGAAATTTATTTGTATAAATACTTCATCTTTCGAAGTATTTTGTGTGGAATAAAATTTGTCAAGACTACTATAGTCATTTTACTCGATATATTGAAGTTTGTGTGAGTCAATCAGTAAAACAGCAGGCTGGAATTAAGATTAAAGACATCATAACTCAGGATTCTTGTGTTGACCAGATAAGTCTAGTATTTTCCTGTTTTCATTGTTTTATCTTTCAAAAGTTTTTCATACATTCATTTTAATGTGTTTTGTCTTTAATGATTAACTAGGAAAGCTTAAACAGGATTAGTGATAAAAAGCTCCCTGTTTTTTACTAGTTGACCATTATTATGTTTTCTGCTTGATAACCGGACTATAGAATTCTTAAATGCTCTTAGTCCATGTTTGATCCCCTCCTTCAATCTTCATTTCTATAACTTAAGGATTCTTAATTGCCCTTTTGTTCAAATTTCACCCATTTCATCAAAAAGCCTATTCAAAACCCTTTGAAGGTCATCTACCCTGCCCTTAGTATATTTTCTCTTTAGACCTTATTTCTTAGCTCTGCTTGCCTAGAAAGTTGACTCCATAGCCCAATGGTCTGTCAGATCCCTCTGTGGTTTACCTTGTAGTCCTTTATTCCCACCAACATTCAAAAAATCAAACCAAATTGTCCACTCATAGCTAGCCTAAAATCCATTTCAAAACAAAGTTAAATCTTTAGGAGAGATCCCTCTCCGGAACTCAGGAAGGCTAGATCCTGAATTCTAAAAGAGGTTCTTGGTTACCCTTGGTTTTCTTAACTACAAAATGCTCATCCCACAACCTGAGAATTACTAGGGTGATAACACAATCCCTATTCACAAGGAATTCCAGCCTTCCTACACTGTGTTGAGTATCATGGGCATCTTGTGGTGTTTTAACTACAAATGGGTAGCCTACTAATATCACAATTGATAGCTACGTTTCCCTTTCACCTAGATCTCAACTGGGTCTCCACTGGAAATGACATGCATGTAGCTAATAATAGTAGATCCCTAGTTGCATGTGAGATCACTGATTGTGAATTAAATAATATTTAATTCACTTGATCTCTCACTAGTGTATCAAATATTTACAACTAGCACAACTGAGTTTAACTCACTTAACTGAGTTAAAATTATTACAATTTGCATTAACTAATGCACCATTGCACTTCGAACTCTGTTACAACTAGAGTTACTCTGCATGCCTCACCAAATACCTCTAACTCGAAATCCACTAGCTAACTGAGTTTATCACACTCAGTTAACTATTACAATTTTTTTTTGAGATTAGATTACATTTTATTGTCCATCTTAATTAAGGGATAACTAAAATAGACATGCACCAAAAATAGCCTGTGGGCCCCACCCTAGTGTAGTTTCTTAATACACTAGGCGTGGGTGCAGAATGTTGTTTCCAAATGCCAATTTCACTATTTCTTATATGAAACTTCAACACCTTAGCCACTCGGGCGTTACGAGTTTCTGATGAAAACCACCTCAATGATGAAAAAACCCATTTCCTTAATGTCCTAAAATTAAAAAAGATCTTAAGGATCAGTTTTCAGGAGTGCATCTTCCGTTTATTCAAGGGACTTTGGATAAGATTGCAAGGATCCTGAAAAAGCATAAGGTTCCTTCGAAATTTAACCCCCTAAACACTATTTGGAGCTCTCTAAGATCAGTGAAGGATAATTTGAACACTACACATGGGAAAGTTGTTTACATCATACCTTCCTCCTGTGGAACTTCGTGCATTGGTGAAAGTGTTTGGTCAATAAATCAAAGGATTTATGAGCAGACAACTGACATCAAATATGGAATGTCCCGCTCCTTTTCTTTGACAAAACATGAGGAAAAGACAAATAATCACATCTGCCTTAAAGAGGTAAGGGTCATTGCAAGAATTGATCATTTTCATCACCGTAAATTTAGGGAGGCCTTGGAAATTTAAAGGAGACCTATCAATCTGAAGAGAGATGATGATTGAAGTATTAATAGGTGTTGGATCCATACCTTGTATTCCTAAAGTTTCATTATTTAATATTATTTAATAATAATAATAATAATAATAATAATAATAATAATAATAATAATATGAAACAATTAAGTTTGACCTTATTATTTAATTAAATTTAGTTATAGAATTTTTTTTTTTTTAATTTTATTCATTATTTCTTTTTAATTAATTTAATTTAATTTATAAATTTATGTATATTTTATTTTATTTATTTATTTATTTTTCTTAATATTATTTATTAAGTTTTATTGTTTGGTATAATTTAGTTTCACCATATCATTATTTAATTTTAGGACTTTCTTTTGATTATAACAATAATATTAATAAAAATAAAATTTGTTTCTTTAATTAGGAGTTGTCATTAATGAGACTTTTTGGGGTTTCTTATGGATTTTGAAAAAATTCTTTGTGGAATTTTTGGTGATGGAATGCAACAGAAAATATATTGATTTGTATTATTTAATTTGGTTTTTTTATTGCATATGAAATAATATTTTTTTATGCCAAGATCTTGTCGTGATGATTAAGCACACTAATTGATTCAAAACACTTTGACAATATTTTCTCCTATATAATTATCACCTAAATATTTCTTTACATTCAGATTATGAATTATAAAAACATAAATTCAAGTATTATTATCATAATTAATAATAACTAATAAAATATATCTATAAAATATTTATTTATAAATTATAAATCTCATTTTTCAATTCAAAAATTAAAATATTTATTTATAAATTATAAATCCCATTTTTCAATTAAGAAATAATAATCAAAAGCAATAAACTGCAAATTCATCATTATTTTTACTATATCATCATTACTTTAATATTGTTTATTAAGTGGATTATACTTTAACTTAGGTGGAAGACACACGTTTATTATTTATTAAGTGGACAATACTTTAAGTTATGTGGAAGACGCATTGTTTAAGTTATTGGTTACTCACTAGAAGACAGGATCTTCAAAATTCGTTATTGTGTTTTATCGTTATTAGTGAAACTACATTTTAGACATGCCTCACAAGCATCATCGAGTTATTAAGAATTAGTGTATAATTAGTCAATTAGTGCTCTAATCGTTAACCAACTGCAATTCCAATGTATTATAATGTGATAGTGAAATGAAGGATGGTAATAATTCGATTGTTATGTTTTTCAAAATTAAATTAAAATTTAATATTTATGTATGTGCTTTTTAATATAATATATTAATTATTTTGTTATTATTTTATAGATATAAATAAATAAATAAAAATAGTCTTTTTAAATATAAGAATTAGAGGTACAGTTACATAATGATGATTATTTTTGAGTTATTTGGTAATTGTCATTTAATTTGAAAGAAGTAAATACAAATAAACCTTTTCTTTAAAGAAAAAAAATACTTGAGAATGCTTATCTCCACCAAGTTGTTCGAACTATCGTCTAGTTTCATTTTGAAAATGAGAGAATGAAAATCTCAAAAGTGAAAAAAAAAAAAAAATCTTCATGTTTTTTTTTTAAAAAATGTTATAAACCATTTTTATAAGTAAAGCTGAAACTACTTTTTTATTATGTGAATTACTAAAATTGGTGTTTTTTATTTTTTGTAAATTTGGTAGGACTACATCTTAGTCATGTCTAATATATCACCATGATCTCGGAGGGATTTGCATGTCTAATATATCACCATGATCTCAGGGATTTGAAGCAGTGATTTCACATTAAGAAGTGTGATCACCATCTATCCAAGGCCCTATGGACTATATAATTTTTAAATTTAATATATACTTTAAAATATATAATATTTTTCATAAAAATATAAAAAAAAAAAAAAACAAAACAAAACAAAACCCATACAAACACAAATACTTTTGTGAACCACATATATAGTAAACTTTGGCCAAGTAAGAATTCACATGGTTCCTTTTGCTAAAATAATAATTTAGGTTTGGATATGTGTACGTTGCTAATCTTTTGGCTATATTTTTTCAAAATTTTAACAATTTAATTTTTCATTTTAATAATTTTTAATTAGATTAGGTTAAAATTTATAAAAACAAGTGTAATATACAACATTGCTTCTTAGTACCCGCGTCTTATGCAAAAAGTAATAGATAATAATTATTGAATGCTTAAACAAATTCATAAATCTAATAATGAATAAAGAGAAATAACATAAGTAATTAATGTACAAGATAACCTTCGAGCAAATTAGAGATAAGTGCATGGATAATTTCCTATGAAATATTAGCCCCAATATCATTGTTTGTTACAAAATTTAAGAGTTTATTGAAATGTGCTTGTGCACATTTTATTTCATCTTTAGTTCACGGGACCAAATAAGGAGGATAAATTACAAATATCAAGTATCTTTATATTAAATGATGTATATACTATATAAATCAAATAAATTGTTTTTGTAATGTACACTTACATTATCAATTTAACCAACATAAAAAAAAAAAAAAAAGTTACTTATCCCCGTACTCAACCAAATTCCTAAGTACCCTACCCAGGAATTAACGATGTCATTATACCTTTGACCTTACATAGAAACAAAAGTCATATTAATACATAATAGTATGCTATGGTTATCATATATTTTATTTACAAACATGATTGGAATATATATATCGTTGTTACCCATATGACATGTTCCAACTTATATGTGTAATCAAATGATTAATTCGCCTTCACGGCTACTTTATGAAATATATTGAAAAATTAAATAAAAGCATTGCTCTGTTGTCCTTCGAGATTGGAAATTATTGTGGTTATTCATTACGAGTACGAGCAATGAATGGTGCATTGCATACCACATCCCAATGATTAAACCCTCATTAAATTCTTCTAACATGATCGGGCAGGTGGCGCCTCCATCTCTGTTGATCTGCATGATGCATCGACGATGGGGATTTACTCCAGGTTCGTTAGGGTATGAGGCTTACCCTGTTCGAAACCTAACTACCTCATTTGTTGTTCCTCCTCCACTTCATCAACTAGCTCTGCAAATTGTGAATTCCTTGCTATGTTACGGTGAGTTTGACCCTATTACTTGTAGTTATGATTGTAGTTATCCTTGGCGTTTGTGAATCTGGGTTTAATCTTTGTCTGTGTGATGCTTTGGTATTTGAATTTATGAGAAACCCCTGCATCTCTCCAGTTCCGTCGGTGACCCTATTGAGTTCTTGGAATCCAGGTCTCGAGACAATCCTTTTGCAAGTGTTTCCTCCCATAGGAGGGTATCCATCTCGATGCATTCTTTAGGAAGCTTCTTCGACTCAGGTTTACAAATTCCACTTTGGGATTTTAATTTTTCAATCACAACTTTCGCTCTAACTTGGATTTTAACACATAATTTTTTTAATGTGTAGGAAATTCCAAGAGTTCCAGGCTTCATTTTAATTGTCCAAGGTAAGTTTTCCTTCGTTTTTCCTTCTTCACAGTTTATCCTAGTTCTTTCACCCATGCACAATTTTTTTTTTTAACTTTCTGTTCTTGGGTATTTACAGGTACATTTGTTTCCAAAGAGTGTTCCACTATTTTTTGATGATTATCTGCAACCTATCGATCTAAAGGAAAATTCTCCATTTACTGTCCAGGTGCATGCTTAACGAAGGTTTCTAGCTTCGTCAGTCTGTCCACACAATATAAACTCTTTAATTTTGAGTTTATGGGTTTGGCGACCTCCAAGGCCTGAACTTAAGAGTCCTGTAATTTTTCCTTAATATTTAAGCACTTCCCCTTTTGAGGGTTTCTTGACTAGTCAATTGTCTATTTTCAACATATGTTTTCTGAATTTTATTCGTGGCCCCAGAACAGAGGCAATGCAAATTATGTGTTTACAATTTTATGAATTTTTCATAATGATTCAGATATATAGGTCTTTACCTTGTATTTCAATCGTATCTCTGATTTATTCCTTGTTGATAATACTACTGTAGCCTATATTACCTTTATGGTTGTTTACATGTTAAGATGGAATCTACAGTACAACATGTGCTCATTATTTACTTTTTGGTTTTGTCATGCGTGCATTTAGTATATATATATATATATATATATATATATATATAAACACACATGCAATCTTCGTGCTACTGTTCTCTGCCTTATCTATAATTTAACCTTGTTATTACGTTGTTCTTTTTAACTTTATCATAGTCATATATTGATTTCTTAATAGCGTTAACTAATGTATTCCTCAGCTATACTTTCTCTCTTCTTGTTCAAGGTTATATTCTTATGTTTTTCTTCTCAACTAGAGTTACAGAAAAATGCTATCTTTCTATTCAGAGTTACATGCAAATGTTATCTTTCTTATTCAAGGTTACATGCAAATGCTATCTTTCTTGTTCTAAATTATATGCAATTTATGGGTTTGCATAGGTTCAAATTTCTACAGTTCTTACTTATACTAGTATATAATTTTACAGTATTTACATAAACTGTTGTTACTCGAAAGGTGACCTGACCACCTCAAGGGATCATTTCCCATTGTCTGTGTACTAGTTGAACATATTTCAAAGGACAGACAGTTTGTAAAGTTAAAAAACCTGAGGGTTTCCTTCTCCCTTGGGTTTAACTATCAAACCTGGTTCTTTTAACATTTACCCTAAGCGTTTACAACTTATATTTCCTAAGAATTCTCTTCTTATTACTAGTAATTATCATCACAGAATTTAATAAACTAAGAAACAAAATTAAGAAAATCCCTTTCTATTCTCTTCTACAGTTTACAAACATTCTTCTTCCAAACTATTTTTCAGATAATACCTTTCATTCTGTTCTCTGGAAATAAACATATATTTTACAGTAAATTAAACAATAACACATTTTGTCCTAGTTTACTTATCTCACTTGAGAAGACTGATGGCTTCCGCCCAACCTTCCAGTCTCCTCTCTTATTGATAACAGAGACCATTGGTTTTCTTCCAGCTCAGGTTACTCTACCCTTCAACCTTCAAGCTTGTCTTCCTTTTCTGTGGAACATAACCCCTTCCCCCCTCTAGGATTTTCCTTTTAACCCAGAGGAAAGGTAACTGCCAGCAACTGCTTTTCTCAACTACTTTGGGATCTTGGAAACTTTTACCATCAGATTCTTGATAATATATTTTATTAAAATTTTATTTAATAAGTGAGAAACTTTAGTTCATAACTTCCTGATTAACATACTTGTTAATCAATTAATAAAAATAAATAACTTTAATGTCTAGTAAAAAAAATAGAAATATCTTTCAGTAAATGACATCAGATATAGATGTTACAATTTGTTTAGACATCAGATATAGATGTTACAATTTGTTTAGAAAGCTGATTATTGCAATAAACTATTTATTTAGCTTTAATTTATGCTCATCCTAATTCAGTGACAAATAAATAATATATGGTAGAATTTCTATGTCTAAAAATTTAAATTAATATGAAATATTTGGTAGCATGCATAGCAAATAATTCATATGTAATAAAATATCTAATATAAAAAATTACAATGTAGTATATTAAAAAAAAAAATAGTTATACAAAGGCTTAAGTGTGAGTGCAAAGATTATTAAATATTATTTTTATTTATTTTATATTTTTAAATATGATTAAAATTGTAAAGACAAAAGACAATCTTATTTATTGTAGTGTTGACTTGAGTAAAATGATCCAGCGAAATCCATTCCATAACAAAAATCAGCAATGGAAAAATATGAAGAAAATCAGCAAGGTAAAACTCACTGTAATATGCACTATTGTTTTTTTTTTTAAATCTCCAATTTCCATGGTTAGTAAAAGGCCAAAAAGTAATGGCATCTATTTTTTTTTAAATATTAATTATGAAAAAATCATATATTTGGAAAAATTAATTTGGATAATTAATTTATGAGGACACTTGGCAATTAGAGGTTTTTATTTTTGTTTTTTGTTTTTTTAAACAATTTTTATTTTTAAAATTTTGATTTTTAACCACATAAAATTAGTCATCCACCAATCAAAAAGTTAGAAATTCAAATTTTAAAAATTCAAAAGATAATTTTCAATTTCTAAAAAAAGATTTAATATTTAATTTTAATAAAACTTTAATAAACTTTGGAAATAGTTTCTAAAAAAACTGAAAATTAATTAAAAGCCAAAATGCTTACACCGTTTTAAAAAATTCAAAATTAATTAAAAGTCAAGGCATTTTGACCTAAAAATATGACTTTCTACATAGAGGGTTTATATTTAGCAGTATTTAATTTGTTAGTTTTTTTATCATAATTTTTTATATTTTATGGCAATTTTTCTCTTCAATTTAAACTAAACTTTGGAAGGATTTATAATTGAAATCTATAGAAATTGAGTGCTATACAGATAATGTCATAGAAATTTTTTGAGGATTTTGAATCCATTTATACACTCAAAAAATTATTTTAATCAACTCAAAATTATGATTTTGTTTTTTTAGGATGTTGAATCCATTTATACGCTCAAAAACATATTTTAAACAGCTTAAATTTATGGTTTTGCCAAAAAATTGTATCACTCAATTCCTACAAAAAAAAGACAAAAACATATAATAAATAGACTGTTCCTTTTTCTTTATTATCTATCTATTATAGAATGAACATTATTATATGTAACGTTCATCATAGCAAAAATAAAAAACAATTTAACCTTCTTATATTACTCTAAACATTCCATTTGTTCCATATACTTTTCGGAAACCCATAAGGAAATTAACGTTGCATTCATGTGAACCTTTAGACCTATACAACCCTTATAACTTATAACTAATTACCAATATATAAATTCGGATGTCTTAACCTATCCCAGTGACTCTTAAGGGAGCCTACTCGGGTAGTTGTGTTTCTTAATACTCATTACCCAAATTATTAAATGCTAGGAGGGTATGTTATAATGACAAATATTTCGCACCCGCTCGCTGATTTAATCATGCTGCATAAGTCTCGTTAAATATTTTTATAATATAATTAAGGTCTATGGCTTTTTACACGTTCTGGATTTTCTTCACCATATGAGGACATCTTTCTGCTCACCCACCATTCGATCGAAATCTGAGGATCAACAAAGGAGGGTAATGCGGTATCCAGTTGATGTATCAACCCCGCAAACCCTAACCACCTTTCCTAATTTCCGCTGCATGGTTTCGCCGGTGTAGCTCGTCTGTAACTTCTGCCATGGCATGGAGACTATTGTTGGGTAGAGAACATGCTCCAGTCCCGAATCAAATGTCTTGGACAAGACCTGTCATGTAGACTGTGTGAATCATAAGTTGCGGCATAAATTTTAAGGTTGCATTGGATTGTTTTTGCTAATTCCCAATTCCTTTTTGGTTTATTGCTTCACGTAGTGCTAGACGCAACGTTTATGCCACCAGCCTTGGAAGTTTAGTGAGAATACATGGATTTAAATTGGGATTTCTGGCTTTTCTGAGGGTTTGAAAGCTCAAACCAACACCGAGTGCGCTCCAGTTTCTTCTGTAGAGTTCTTTCCACAATGGAAAATAAATGGAGGTTCACGGTTTAGTTTTCCTTGATAAGCAGAGGTTGAGTTTTTCATTTATGCTCTAGCACTGCCACAAGTTTAATATTGTTTTTCTGTGTTTCCTCGCAGCTTTGCCCTCAAGCCTACGAGAATGTTTACACAAGTTCGTGGCTATTCTCATATTCTTTTGCTATTTACTTGGCTCCACATATTTAAATGGGTTGTTCGTTAAATTCCTTGTTTGTGTTTGTTTTGGTACAGGTAACCTCTTAGCCTGATAACCAAGGGAGACCCATCGCGATTTCCTCATTTGGAGGTTCTGTGCCTGTCATGGATTTCTGATACTATCCTTACCATAACAGGTACCATTGCTTTGCTTTCAAACTTGGGTCGCAAAGAGACCCGTTCTAACTTCAGGGTTATGCAGAATAATGTTCACTAGCTCTTGGCTTGTGTGATAATGGTCATCGAGCCAACTGTGTCAGTCTTATTTATTCAAGGCTCTACTGTTTCGGCATCCTTGCATGAAATTTTCAAGTTAATGTAGTGTATATTTGGTTTCTTGTCCCAACTAATATAAGGGTTTAATTCGCTATACACAGTGGTACCTTGTTATACTGTTTACGAATCTTTATTGGAAGGTTTACTTGTTGTCTTCACTGTGTATTTAATTGGAGCTCTTTTGCATACTTTCTCATGCGATGCTAAATTCAGTCCTCCATTTCAGTATTACATTTACCCTACTAGGTTTAATAGTGCGAACGTTTTGTGCTCTACTGAACTTATAAAGTTATGAAATGGATTTCCTTTCCTAGTAATTTTCGTTTATATTTAGAATGGAATCATTCCCTTTCGGTTTAACAAAAATTCCTGAGTTAAATACGTCTGACTAACATGTTTGCATTAAAATAAATCTATTTACTTATCTCGCTCCGGGATCTGCTGATGATGTCCTCCCTACCATGAGAGAGGAAATTACATCCTCATCTCCCCCCATGATCCACACCTGAGATGAGTAGGTTAACCGAAATTCCGGAAGAGACCTCGTGACTCCAAGTCCAGTCTTCTTTTCCAGGAATTTCAGGAATGCTGATTTTTTCCACTAGTCACCACCAGCTCAGGAAATCATCACTCTCTTCCCTTCCTCTCCTTAGCCATAGAACATAACCCCTTTTCCTCACTGGGATGTACCTTTATCCTTAGAGAAAAAGGTAATTGTCTGAACTATTTTCTGTTCAACCACTTCTCAGTTCTTGGAATACATTTATTATCAGTCTTTTTACTTTTCATGGAACCACTATTCCATGATTAATTTTATTTCAACAAAAAAATAATTAATTCATGTTCATCATGTAATATTTTCCTGAAAATAAATAAATTTTTTAATCTCTTAAAAATAAAATAACATAAAAATTAGTTAGCACTTAAGCAAGTTATCACAACCTCCCCCCCTGGAAGTAAACACCGTCCTCAGTGTTTCACTCTAGATCAGCAAACAATTATGGATAAGCCTCATGAACAAATCCTTCATCTTCCCAGGTAGCCTCATCCAAGTTGAAGTGCTTCCACTACACTTTAACCTGGGTGATGGCTCACCTTCAGAGCATGATTTCTCTCTGATCAAGTATACGCCGAGGTTTGACTAGAAATTTGTCGTTCGGATCGACTTGCAATCAGAAAAAATTTTAATTAAATTCTCATTAAATTTAGTATTTCAAGATATGATTTTTAATCTTAACCTACCTCAATGCTTTTCCAGTGGATTAAATGCTTTGGGTCATGTGCATATCATTTTAGTAAGGATACATGGAACAAAATGTGCACTCGAATATCGCTGGGTAAGGCTAATTGGTATGCCACAGGTCCCACCCTTTCCAATATCTGGAAAGGTCTACAGAACTTGGGAGCCAACTTGGCACAGGAGGCCCACCTTAGTGTGCTCTTCTTTGGTTTAATCCTTACATACACATGATCGCCCACTTCAAATTCTTGAAAATTCCTCTGCTTATCCACATATATTTTTTGTCGATCTTGAGCTACTTTCAGATTTTGTTTGATATTTCTTACTTCTGATTCCATCTCATCTAACATTTCTGGTCTAAGCATAAAAAAAATTTCGAGGCTGCTCCAATTGATAGGAGTACGACATTGTCGTCCATACAAAGCTTCGAAGGGACTCATCTTAAGAGACTCCTGATAATCATTGTTGTAGGAAAATTCTACCAATTGTAGATACTCTTCCCATCTCGTTGGCTGCTGCATCACATACATGCGCAACAAATCTTCCAGAATTTGGCTTACCCGCTCAGTTTTTTCATCCATCCGAGGATGACAAGTGGTGCTGAAATTTATTTGGTTTCCCAAACCTGTAAATAAGGTCTTCTAGAATGCTGAAGTAAAATTCACATCCCTGTATGATATGACATTCTTTGGTATGACATGTAGTCTTAAGATCTCTCTCATAAATATATCTGTTATTTTCATAGTTTTGTAAGTAGACTGTACCGGTATGAAATGTGTTTCCTTGCTCAATATATCAACCACCACCATAATGGAGTCATTATTCCTTTTTGATCTTGGTAAACAAGTAATAAAGTCTAGAGATATAACTTCCCATTTCTACTCAGGTACTGGTATGGGATTCAACAACCCAACTGGATGTTGATGCTACACCTTAACATGTTGACACTCTAGACATTTGTTTAAATATTTTGCAATACTTATTCGCATACGAGGCCAAAAATAGAACTTTCTAATTGATGTTAGCATTTTTTGGTACCCTAGGTGTCCTGAATAATTACTACGGTGATATTCATTCATGATTAGCTCCTTCCAACCCATTCGATTTGGAATATATATCTTTTCCTTAAAGGTTAGCGATTGATCTTTGCTAACTCCGTAGTCAAAATTTTTTTCTTGCCTTCTGTCTTCCTCCACTTGTTTCCATAAAAACTAGTATTCAGGATCCTTCCCGACTTCCTCTTTTATCTGATCTAAAAATTTACATTCAAGCTGGTTATAGCAAAGTTCATAAACATAATGCAGTTTTCTGCTTAAGGCATCTGCCACACGGTTCTTTACCTTTTACATGCTGAATATCAATGTCAAACTCACTTAGTAAGGCATTCCATCTTTCCTGGCGAGAGTTTAGATCAACTTGCTTAAAGTAGCTAGTTAGGCTGTTGTGGTTGGTTTTTAACACAAATATTTTTCCTAGCAAGTAGTGCCTCCATACCCGAAGTGTATGCACTACTATTGTCAGCTCTAAATCATAGGCTGAGTATCGTTGTTCATGCTCTTTTAATTTCCTTGATTCATAGGCAACCACTCTTCCTTCTTGCGATAAAATTGCCCCAACTCCTTCCTTACAAGCATCGGTACAAACCTCGAATTCTTTGTTTGGGTCGGCTACTCTCAACACCGGGGCAGTGGTCAACAAATGTTTTAACCTTTCAAAGCTGTTTTGTTATTCATTAGTCTATTTAAATAATGTTCCCTTCCTCTATAAGGAGGTAATTGGAAAATAAATATTTGAGAACCCTTCAATGAAACGTTGATAGTAGCTATCCAATCCCAATAAGGATCAGATATATGCCACATTTTGGGGTACTCGCCATTCCATAATCGTCTTAATTTTCTCTGGATCAACCATTATTCCCTCAACGGAAATAACATGGCCTAGATACTAGATTTCTTCCTTGAAGAAGTCACATTTGCTGAACTTGGAGTACAACTGATGTTTTCGTAACATCTCCAACACTACCCTTAAGTGCTCCTTTTGCTCTTCCATGTTCTTTGAATAAATTAAAATATCATCAATGAATATCAACACAAAACTGTCCAAAAAGGGGTGAAATATGCCATGCATCAACCCCATAAATGTTGTTGGTGCATTAGTTAAACCAAATGGTAATACCACAAACTCATAATGCCCATATCTGGTATGAAAAGTAGTATTGTAGATGTCTTCATCCTTTATTCGTATCTAGTGGTATCCAGAACTTAAGTCTATCTTCGAAAATACAGTGGCCCCCTTCACCTGGTCAAACATGTCATCAATCTGTGGTAAGGGATATTTATTTTTTACTGTCAGTTTATTGAGTTGTCTATAGTCCATGCACATTCACATGGTTTCATCCTTTTTCTTTAAAAAAAACATTGATTCTCCCTAAGGGGACACACTTGGTCGAATATACCCCTTATCTATCAATTCTTTCAACTACATTTTCAGTTCAGTCAACTTCGGTACACTCATGCGGTATGGTGCCCTTGAAATTGGTGATGCTTCTAGCATCATCTCAATAGTGAAATCGATGTCCCTTCTTGGAGGCAAACCTTGTACATCTTTTGGGAAAACGTCCATGAAATCTTGTACTACAGGTATGTTTTCCATCATAGGATTCTTCTCCTTAGAATTAGCAAAACCCACCTGAATGGCATATAACTGGTATCCTTTTCTAATACACTTACTCATTTGAGAGGTTGTAATAGGACATAACTGTAGGGGTTTCTTGATTCCTTGCGTCTCTTTACGAGTTCCATCTTGCATTCTATAATATATAATATTTTCTTAAAAATCTACCAGTGTCCAATGTTTCTCCAACCAATCCATGTCCAGTAGCACATCTTAGGATCCCAAAGGTAATACATTTTAATCCAACTTTAATTATTGTTTTCCAATTTCCAGTGTATAGTTTCGAATTTTGGCACAAAATGTTCTCATTGATCCTATTGCTAGTTGTACTAGCCAGGGATTTTTGAATTTCTGACTTTGTAATTTACATATTTCTACTATTTTGGGGTTTACATAACTTAAACTTGCACCTGGGTCAACCAAAATAGAAACAGGCTGCGAAAGTAGCTTATCTTCCAACTCTATCATTGTTGGTTGATAATATTCCTGATGATCATCCAATGTTGCATTAATTCTGGTTATATTTCAGGATACATCTCCCACTATAGAAGCTTCTTTTAGATTAACAACTATTTCACTTCTTCCTCGTTGTGGGCAATTTTTATAATAATGCACCTCGCCACACCCCCAACACTATAGAGGTGGTTTCAAGGGTTGTCCTTGCTCAGGTTTTCTGGAAGCCTCTGTAGGCCTCTCTTCTACAGGCCACCAGGTTCTTTGATGGTCCCTTCCAAACAGTTTTCTCACTGAATTCCTTGCAGAATTCTTAAAGTTACTAGTCTTAGTATTTTTTAATTTTGAACTAGTTTTCTGCCCTTTTCTTGGCTGCCAAATTTTTCCTAGTTCTCCTTTTGCCTTGGACTATTGGTAACACATTATTTCCTTTTGAATTGCTTCATCTATGGTCCTTGGATTCACAAATTCAATTCGTTCTTTCATGTGGGTTGGAAAACTACTTAAGAAACACTGAACCTTAGCCTTCTCATCCCTTAGATAAGGAACAAATCTTAGTAGGGAAGTGAACTTGGTTATGTAATCATCCATCGTCATTTGACCCAACCTAAAATCATGGAATTCTCTGGAATTTTCGTCATAGAAATATTCTATTAGATATTTGTCTTTAAAGTATTGCTGGAATGAATCCCATGTCACGTCCTGATCTTGAATGCTGCGGACATTCTTGACTTCCTCCCACCACAGGGTGGCCTTTTCTCTCAACTAATAAACAACCAGTCTGGCTTTAAGATTGTTGTTGTACTCATAAACTTGGAAGTTCTTGTTCCTATTAATCAACCATGATTCATCCACCTCCTCCACTTATCCATCAAACGTAGGTGGTTTTATCTTCCAGAAATCACCTTGTAGTTCCACTTTTTGTTTCTTAATTTCTTGTTGTTCTGACACATTACAAGACTCAGCCTCATTGTAGTTTCTATTCTTATTACTTTGCTGTGATGGATTCTTTCCACTCTGTCAGTGGTTTGTTCCTTGGCTTGTTTTTCATTTTCTTCTTGCATGTCTTTATCAGGACTGGGTTGTAACACTCCCTAATTCTGTTTTTCAGAAAGTCTCTTGAGTATCCTTTCGTGCTCTTGCATCGGGCACTTATTGTCACTCCTCACATGGACCATTTCTTCCTGTAACTTCTGCACAGTACTTAGCAGTCTACTAGTTTGGTGTTGCTGCTCCTCCAGCAGTCTACTGGTCTGCCGGTGCTGATCCACAGTGAGATGAATCCACATTTCAGGATTCATTTCCGGTTGGGATTGGGATGTAGGTTCCCTTGCATTATGAGGTGTTTGTTGTGTCGATACCCTCCTCATATTGTCTTCTACAATATTATTTATTTTTTTTGCATCATTCACACACACAATTTATCATGTTAGGTGACCCCTAGGGTCCCAGCATGTGAGCATTGCTCTGATACCACTTGTAACATTCATCATAGAAAAAAAAAAAAAAATTAACCTTGTTATATTACTCTAAACATTCCATTTGTTTCATATAATTTTTGAAAACCCATAAGGAAATTAACGTTGCACTCATGTGAATCTTTAGACCTATACAACCCTTATAACTTATATCTAATTACCAATATTTAAATTCGGAGGTCTTAACCTATCCCAGTGACTCATAAGAGAGCCTACTTGGGTAGTTGTGTTTCTTAATACTCATTAACCACATTATTAAATGTTGGGAGGACAGGTTATAAGGACAAATATTTCGCACCCGCTCACTGATTTAATCATGCTATATAAGTCTTGTCAGATATTTTTATAATATAATTAACGTCTACAGCTTTGTACACGTTCTGTATTTTCTTCACCATATGAGGACATATGTTTTCTCACCCACCGTTTGATCAGAATCTGAGGATAAACGGAGGAGGGTAATGCAGTTCCCGCTCAGGGTATCGACCCCACAAACCCTAACCACCTTTCCTCATTTCTGATGTCTGGTTTCTTCAGTGTATCCCATCTGCAACTTCCACCGCGGCATGGAGACTATCGTCGGGTAGAGAGCATGCTCCAGTCCCGAATCGAATGTCTTGGACAATACCTGTCAAGTAAACTGTGTGAATCATAAGCTACGACATAGCATTTAATGTTGCATTGGATTGTTTTTGCTAAGTCCCAATTCCTTTCTAGTTTATTGCTTTGTGTAGTGCTAGATGCAGCGTTTATGCCACCGGCCTTGGCAGTTTAGTGAGAATACATGGATTTAAATTGGGATTTCCAGCTTTCTTTAGGGTTTGAAAGCCCATACCAACACTAAGGGCGCTTCATTTTCTTCTGTAGATTTATTTCCACAGTGGCAGGTAAATGGAGGTTCATGGTTTAGTTTTCCTTGATAAGCACAGGTTGAGTTTTTCATTTATTCTCTAGCACTGTCGTGAGTTTAATCTTGTTTTTTTGTGTTTCCTCGTAGCTTTTCCCTCAAGCCTACGGGAAATGTTTACATAGGTCCGTGGTTATTCTCATCTTCTTTTTCTATTTACTTGGCTCCATAGATTTAAATGGGTCGTTGGTTAAATTCCTTGTTTATGTTTGTTTTGGTACAGGTAACCTCTTAGCTCGATAGCCAAGGGATACCCATCGTCATTTCCTCATTTCGAGTTTTTGTGCCTGTCATGGATTCCTGATACTTTCCTTGCCATAATAGGTACCATTTCTTTGTTTTCAAACTTGGGTCGCAGAGAAACCCGTTCTAGCTTTGGGGTTATGCGGCATAATGTTCACTAGTTCTTGGCTCGTGTGATATGGCCATTGAGCTGACTGTGTCAGTCTTTTTTATTCAAGGCTCTGCGGGTGCAGCATCCTTGCATGCAATTTTCAAGTTAATGTGGTGTATATTTGGTTTCCTGTCCTAAATAATAGAAGGGTTTAATTCGCTATACACAGTGTTACCTTGTTATATTGTTTACAAATCTTTATTGGAAGGTTTACTTGTTTTCTTCACTATGTATTTAATTGGAGCTCTTTTGCATACTTTCTCATGCGATGCTGAATTCAGTCCTCCATTTCAGTATTACATTTACCCTACTGGGTTTAACAGTGCGAACGTTTTGTGCTCTAATGAGCTTATAAAGTTATGAAATGGGTTTCCTTTCCTAGTAATTTTCATATGTATTTAGAATGGAATCGTGCCCTTTTGGCCGAGCAGTAGAATGATTTCTCCTACTATATATTATGTTTACTGTGGCTTACTTTCGTGATACAGTTTATCGATCTAGCATAATATTTTCTATATCTTAGCTATGCATGCTATTTCTGGATTTTCCTATAAATGTGTTGTAAATATAATTTATGTTCCAACAGAGTTTTATTTTCTCCTTTAGGAATAATAATTCTGTATGATTTATTACAGTTTTAAGATGGTCACCGGACCATCTAGGCCTCTGTCCATGTATATCATAGGTATGGAAAAACGATCAGTTATGGGGTCTAGGGTTTCGACCTTGGACCCTAAAATCACAGTTTCTTCCAGTTTGTATTTGTAGCTATATATATATTTCTGAATTTATTTAGTCCATAACTGTTGTTACAATCTTTCTGTGTATTACATTGACACTCCGGCTATAAATACAATTTATTCATATAGTCTTATTGCATAGCCACATACATTTGACAATTCTACAGTAAAACCCAAAACATAATATAAAATAAACAGATATAATTTATACTTGGCATGTACAGTGTAGAATCCTTCTTTCCATAATTTCATGGCACATTATCCGTATTGAAAGAACTCAGACTAACAAACATTCCTGAGTTAAATACGTCTGAATAACATGTCTGCATTAAAATAAATTTGTTTACTTATCTCGCTTCGGGCTCTGCTGATGATGTCCTCCCTACGATGAGAGAGGCAATTACGTCTCCATCTCCCCCCGTGCTCCACACCTGAGATGAGTAGGTTAACAAAGATTTCGGAAGAGAACTCGGGACTCCAAGTCCAATATTCTTTTCCAGGAATTTTAGGAATGATGAGTGTTTCCACTAGTCACCACCAACTCAGGAAATCATCACTCTCTTCCCTTCCTCTCCTTAGCCACAAAACAAAACCCGTTTTCCTCACTGGGATGTACCTTTATCCTCAGAGAAAAAGGTAATTGTCTGAACTTTTTTTCTGTTCAACCACTTCTAAGTTATTGGAATACTTTTATCATGAGTCTCTTTACTTTTTATGGAACCACTATTCCATGATTACTTTTATTTCAACAAAAACATAATTAATTCATGTTCATTATGTAATATTTTCCTCAAAAGAAATAAATTTTTTAGTCTCTTAAAAATAAAATAGCACAACAATTAGTTAGCATTTAAGTTAGCTGTCACATTATACCAACATGGTATTATGCATTCAGTTTTTCCTTTGACTATGTATTAGTTTTCCTTTAACAAAACATTTATGGTGCTTATCCATAGTTTAATATTGGGAATTTAATTTTTGTTATTTTTGTTATTATTATTTAAATTTATTTATTTGTAAGGTGATTGGTTGAGATTCTATTATGGGTTGTTTAGTAACTTCCATTTCTATTAATTACTAATTTTCCTTTTTATTTTTGTTTCTTTTTTATTTAACTTAAAAAAAATAAAAAATAAAAAATAAAAAAATTCCTATTATTTCCAATTTCATGGCTTAAAATTTTTTCTACATATTTTCATTTTAAAATGACTTGTCATTATATTAAAAACATAATTGAATAAATTTAATCATATTTCTTAATTTTTAGTGATGCATTCAACAATTCAATATTTTATTACTTGTTTTATTTTTGTGTTTATTGTTTTTTAATTAAATTAAGTTATAATTAAGCTAAGTAGCAGATACTAGCTATTATGTAGTCCTTGTTTGTAGATTGTAACAATGTGTAATTATAAACATTTTTATTTAATTTTTCTTAGGATATGTATATAATATTTATTTGATTTAAAGAAAAAATAATGATTAAAGATGTTTATGAAGCTTTCAAATTTGGGATTTTATTTTTTAGGTATTTATTAATTGCAAACCCTTTTGAGTACTTATATTAAAATATATTTGTATTAAGTTGAGTTTCTACATATTTATCAAAATATGCGTTGAGATTGATATTAAACAAAATGTTTTCGTAAAGGAGAAAAATTTAGGTGGGTTCATATGAATTATGAAAACTCTATACATGTGAGCTCTATCAACATTTTTTTTTCAAGTTTTGTCATCAAACGTATATACAATATATATAAAATGAAAAAAAAGGGAACAAAGGACAAACTTAAATGCAAGATTTAGTAAGCACATTCTGAAAATGGAGATGAATGAAAATTATCATAATATCTACCTATTATCAAATTGCTAATATTCTTTTTCTCTTAATGTTGAATAAGGACCCATGTCTTTAAAAATAGGGAAGTAGATATAAATATTCTCCAATGTGGTAATTGTACATTAAACCTTTCCTTTCCATGAGGGATAGAAAGGATTTGTAAATGTGATACTCTTACAATGTCATATTTTTATAGAAGAGTTAATTATGATGATTTTTTTTTAATAAGATGATTTGAAATTTTTTAAAAATGGATTTACAGATTAATTTTTAAAAGATGAAAATAAAATTTATATTATTTATGTAATATTATTCTTTATTTTATATATATATATATATATATTAAAGAAAAATATGGAGCGCAGCGGAGGAAGATGTTTTGGTCTAGGGTTTTTAGGTGTCGTCGATAGGATTCGGGTGGGCCGAACATGGCTTCTCAGCTCTGCTCAAAGAGTCCTAGCTCCCAACATCCGCGGGTGCAGGAGGAAGGTGCTCTGGTGGACATTGATGGGATGGTGGTGCATCGTTGTTGGATTTTTATGGAGCTGCAGATGATCAATGGGCTTGGCGAGGGAGGTTTTTCTTATCAATCCAGCACTAAGGATGCTAGGCTCAGTGCGCGTGGTTGGAGAATGCAAGAAGTTGGATACCGCGAGGTCTTTCTCCTTAAAGCTTGCCCTTGTTCACTGTCTTCCCTCCCCTGTCTTGGCGCGGAAGGGTTTGGCCCCCAAGGCTCGAGACCACGATAAATTGTAATGGTAATCCCCCTCTCATTTCAACTTTCCATTACTATTTTTAGAAACATTGCAGATGGGGTTAAGACGAGGCAGAGGGTGGCGGGGGGGATGGTCTCTCTTCCGACTGTTTTGATGAGGCGTTAGGGTGAGGCATAGACGCCCCTTTTCTTGTCTATGACGCTTCTTTGGTGAGAGATTGTGCCTCTCTATCGGCCTCTCCAGAATGGTGGATACTCGCCCACCGAACAAAACTTTACCCATGCCAGTGCTCTGTTCCCTCAGGGGACTGGCACATATATGCTTGACAGAGGTAATGGTGGAGTGTGAGATATTTCGCTGCCACACTTTAAAAAATTTATAAAATCCTTAGAAGGGAAAACCATGGTCTTATGGGTGCGGGACTCTAAGACTATATTAGAGCTAAAAAATAAAATCCAAACTGTCACGGGTATCCCAACCCAAAAACAAAGCCTGATATTTTCAGGAAGAGCATTACAGAAGAAATCAAAACTAAATGAATACCAGATTCAAAGAAACACTACCATTTATATGAATCTTAGACTCAGAGGGGGCGTTCTAGGAACAACATCAGCCAATAAACCAATGACAACAGGAAAAGGAATGCCCTCCTTCAAGGACATCCTGAGAGGGAAAGCCTCCACACAGGGGAAAAACAAATCCCAGATTTAACATTACCAGGACCATACATAGTTGAAAAAACAGAAAACATTCTAGATCTAGCAGTTGAAATACCAGAGGTAACAGGGTTGTTTGATGCTTTGCAAACAAAATTTGTTGTCTGTCGTTTTAATGGCTATTGGACAAAACTAGAAGAGCTACATGCATGGATAAACCAAAAATGGACCTAGAACTATGATATTTACCTTTGTGCAAAAGGTTTCTTTGTGGTTCGATTTAACAATTCAAAGGAATACTTCTTTGCCACTACTGATGGACCATGGTTTTTGGGAAGAGAAGGAATCTTTGATACCCCATGGTTCTCGGGCTTCGATGCAACCATAATGGTGGTTTCAAAAATTCCTGTTTGGGTGAGATTACACAACTTACTGCTCCCTTTTTGGCACCATCAGGTCCTAGAAAACATTGGGAACTCTATAGGAATATTCATAAAGCTGGACAAAGAGAGAATGGACAAAGGGATTTTCACCTTTGCACGTGTTTGAGTGGAGATGGACCTAAGCAAGGGCCTGCCATATTGTATAAATCTTATCCACAAAGACCTCAAATGGTATAAATCATTATATTTTGAAAACATAGTGTTTAGATGCAGAGTGCTCCACCAAACTAAGCACTTACAAAGCTCCTGCACTTTAGCCAAGAAACAAATAACAGGGAAGACGCAAAAGAAAAAAGGATGGGATTTATCGGATGCATCATTGTCAGATGAAGACGAAGAAGATACGAAATAAAATCAGAGGCAAGCGGACACAAAAAATCAACAAGAAGAACAAAAAGATTCACAAGAGAAGAATGTAGGTAAGATGACAGAAAAACAAGAAATCGATGAGAACCCATCCTCGCCTATAGATAAGGATCCCCAATAGGATGAGTAGATCGGTGACCATGGTGTGATTGGCACCAAGCATGCACATGTTTCTGAAATTTCTGACTCTGAAAAATACGTTCAACTCTCCTCCAGCATGGAGTTGGACATTATACATTCTACTCATTCACTGGATGGTTGGAAAAAGTACAAAAGAAAAAAGGTAAAGAAGATAAGTCCAGTGTTTCTGGCACAATGTAACTCTGGGTTTCAACGCGCCCTTGCCCTGTCTCTTATCAGGGTATTTCTCTCATATGGAATGCTATGACATCTACGATGTAACTTTTTGTTATTTTTATAAAAAGTTTGACTTTTTCTTGGGATATATATATATATATATATTAAAAATCTTATTTTTAAATTTTAAATTGTTTGTTATAATTAGGTTTTAATATTTGAGTATTATGAAACATTATTTTTTACATCATCATTATAATGGACTTTTAATCTAGTATGAAATATTTGTTTTTTTTAAATGTTATAATGGTTTTTGAATTTTTAAAATTATGATATTTTTTATTCAAAATTTAAAAAATATCAAGTAATCTTTATATTATTAAATTTTATTTGATTTTTATTATTATTAAATTTTATTTGAATTTCAAACCAAGATTTTTATTCCTAATTTATTATTTTCATTTAATATAAAAATGTCAAATAATTATTATATTACTAAAATTATATATTTTTGTTTTGAGATGTATATAGTTTGTTTCTCTCTATAAATATCTTATAGAAAAGTAAACACTAAACCCACTGAAGCTATACGTAACACCTCAATATAATGAACATTCTTCATTTACTATGTTTCTTTTGGATAATTAGTTAGTTCCGGGACTTTAATACTTAAGTTTAAAGAAAAACCGTTGAGATTAAAAGAATTAGTAAATTATTCAGTAATACATATATGCATATATTTTATCATTTAGAATGTGTTTACACAAACTAGTAATTAGTGAGAATGATTGGGGAACTCAAAAAAGAGACCCTAAAGAGGTTATCTAACTAACAAAGAGTTAAGTGGTTATGGTTCTGTTGAGGCCTCGAAAATCGCTGCTACAACATTGGGGGATAACCACCCGTTCCAGACCTTAATACAGCTCCTTTTCCGTTTATGATAGTGGCTCTAACTGGTTTAACTAGGTCCAGTTACCTTTTCCCTATCGCTATTGGTTTACGATGTATCATTAACTACCAATAGACAGGGATATCAGATCAATTCTTCTTGTTGATCAGGCAAGAGAATGACCCTTAAGCTGATTTGGGTTCAGCCAAACCATAACTAAGATTTTGCCTCTTCTAGAAGAGGACTTAAAAGAATGTAGAAATTAATCTAAATGCAAACTTATTCTATAATGCAAGCAAAAGAAACTAATCTAAATCCTATCTCAATCGGGTAGATGAAAATCTAACCCAACTAAGAGCAAGATAATTAAGTAATGAGGATTAAAATATGTCTGGCTTTTAATTAATGTCAAGCCAACGAAGAAATTCAATTTAGCTCACATTTGTGAGTACCAAAACATATTCTATTGAGACCATTTGACTGAAATAATAAATCAACAACACTCCGGAAGAAAGTCACAAAAATGATATTGATTATCAAATCAATCAAGCCAATAATTAAACAATAATATGTGGAAGAAATTCACAACATATTATTATTTAAAAAATCAGTTTTGTAAGACAGATTTCTAAGCAAATCGCTACTCAGAAATCAGAGTTAAATCTATAAGAATAGAGATACTTAACAATTTGAGACAAATTATCCATATCAACAGAAATGCCAAAACATGAATAAAATGAAACAACAATTTTATTAAAATAAAAATGAAACTGGTATTTGATACAGAAATGCCAAAAATACCAGTTAATTGAATCTACTTCTCTAATCCTGGTCTCTAATAGTACTTTACATTACTTGAATTTCTGCTTTCAAGACTAGAGCTGCAGAAATGCAAACTCTGCCCATCATGCATAATTCAAGATATAAATAATAAACCCTCAATAATGTTCAGATCTGAAACTTTCTCTCCTCCCCATCTACAACTCTAAATTCTTATAACAGAAATGTTTTTAGAAGTCTGGAATTGCAGAGGAGAGAAGCCCCATTTTACATTTTTCCATCTGCAATTTATAATCCTCCCAAAAGTATTTTTAGAAGAGAGTTTGTTGAAGAAAAATCTGCCCAATCCAACTTTAATTTCTCAAAAATTCCAATCTTTAATTGTTGGAGTCTTCTCATTGATTGAAATATTTTTCCTCAATATCCCTTCTATTGTTTTTTCCTGCAAAAAGAAATTAAAATCAATTAAGATGCAACAATAAAATCCAAATATTATTTCTAACATTTAAAACAAATCCAATCAAATTCTATTTAAATAAATAAAAAGGAAATTTGAGCTTCTTATTGATACTCATAACGATCTTAATTAACCAAGGATATATTGATGCATGAATCTGCAATTAGAAGAGGCTGGGCAAATGAAAATGAAGAAAACAAAACTCAGAAAATTGATTTTATTTTTAGAAATTCGGAGCTTGATCTTCTGCCTGATTTTTTACCCAATAAATCATCAAATCTGTTACTGAAACCTCCTCAGAAATGTTCTCCTTGATCTTCTCTTTCCAATGAGCCGTCATGGGCCTCATTTGGCCAAATAAAACTCATTCTATGGGCCTCCGAAGTTGGTGAGTCAATTCTGGCACAATTCTGGAATTTTCTATTGTTGGGCTAAAAATTAGCATTTAAATTTAAAAAATTAATCCTAAATTAGAATTCTAATTAACTAATAATTAATTTTAATTTAATTGTTAATTATGAACTAAACTAATTAATTAATAAACTATTTATTAACTAATATCTAACAAACTCAAATATTAATTATTTATAAACTAATTAATATAAATAATATTTAAATTTTAATTAAATTAATTAAATATTATATATTAATTATATTAAATACTAAATAAATAAATAAAAAATATATTAAACTTAACCTACCACTCCATTAACTCTACTCATACGTATCATTGAAAAATTTAAAACAAATCATTAAAACTTAAAACTTATGAATTAATCCATGTGAGTTTGTAAAGGGGTAAGGTGAGCGGAGGGTGAATGGAGGGTGAGGTGAGGGTGGGTGAGGTGGAGGTACGGGAGGCATAAGGGAAAAACCAAAACTTTATATTAAAATTTTTTAACACATCGTATATTTCCTTATCGCAATATCGCAGTTTGTCAAATATGCATTATATAAAAGTTGCGATGTGTTCCGATATTGCGATATCGCGATATGCGATGTAAATTTTATTTTATATATATATATATATATATATATATATATATATATATATTTTTAATATTAAGTTTTAATTTTAATTAAATTAATTATATTTTATTATAATAATTAAATTAATTAATGTTTTAAAATTTAATGTTAAATATCAGTTTTTTATGTTTTTATTTTGGTTTTATTTTGATGATGTTTAGTTTAGTTATGAAATTTTCTAAACTACAGCCACTCCGAAAATAAATAAAAAGAATAAAAATAACATTTTTAACCCAGACTAGATAAATAATGGGACTTCAAAGGAGTGCCATTTTCAAACCAGTTGACCAAATGAGGCGAAACAAGCGTCAATGGGAGGCTTATAAAAAATCGATTCTAACAAAGCAATCAAAACAAGAATCCAAAGAAAATGAAAAATTAACAAAAGCGTAGGATAATCAAAAATAAATAAAAATCCTAAAAGGTGTTTTAGCCAAAAATTTATAGAAAGGGTCCCCATTATTTGAAGTGAACAAGTCAAAAATGGGGGGTTGTGTTTTACCACAACAGGTTCCTGGCTTCCTTTCCTTGAGATAAAGGGATATTAGTGGAAAGGGAGGGGGTTTGACCTTTTTGGAATATTACTCTGAAAGAGGAAACCAAACCAAGAAAGTGCAACTGGGTGTTGCAGGTGGAAGGAATTCTCAAGCTAGGTTGAACGCAGTGGAACACTTCACAGACAAGCTTGGGACTGGACCTGGAGAAAGGTTTTCAGGTCTGCAAAGGTACCAAACTGGTCACTATCACCACTATGCTAGTAGCTAGAAGTTCAGGGGGAGATTCAGATGTGATTGTCAATCTCATTGGAATGGTGGAGGGTACTCTTCTAGTTGGATTCTCTAATCAAATTTCAAGTTGAAAAACATCATATAAGTAACCCTGAAATGTGTAATACAGTAATTTTTTGATTAGTTTATTGAACTGTGTATTGAAATTATTTAAATTTTACATGCAATATAAATATGCGGTGTAGGAATATTATGTTTTCTTATTGTTATAGATGTGGATCCAAAATAATTTATTTGTACATTGCGGGAATAACAAGAGGTTACAACATAGTTAGAGAGAAACTGTAATGAAAATTGGAGTATACATGAGTGGTGAAGTTACAAAAAACAAACAGGAAAGATCCAAGTTGTTGAATTAATTAGTTAAGTTCAAACTTGGGGTGACCCTGGTCAAACAGTTCGATGTGGGAATAAAGATTTGAATAAAATTTGAGCAAATAGAAAATAAGAATGAGTTTTAGTTTCAAAACCCTCATTGGAATAGCATATCGAATCTCAATGATAAATTAAATTTAAGGTAAGATGACCTTACGGGCTTGCAAAAAAATATTATACAGTTATAAGGGTTTAGAGCAGGTAAGTAACTCCTTTAGACCTTACTGTTCGTAAGAAGTAACTTTCAACCAGAAAATAACCTAAAAGAAATAGAGAACAGATTAAGAGATTTTATTTATGCTATAACCATGCCATGCAAATAATTTTCATTTAAGTATAGAAAATTGTAACGACTCAAGGCCCTAAGTTACTGGTTGTAATAACCAAACCCTTTGACTGGAATTATGACTAGAGTAGTGCTAAAAGTACTGGTACAATGTGTTACTGTCAGTCTTTGCATCCTATGACCAGTGATCAAGTGGACTCTTATCATGTCTTGTTAGGGTCACATAGTCAATTTTTTGTCATTTCACTAGTTCTTCAAGAAAAAATTTGGTCATTGGGTATTAGGTCTAGGAATGTTTCCACTCCTTCCAAAATTTTTAAATTGCTGGCCTATGCCATCACTCAACTGAGTGTATCATCATTAATATATTTTCATCCTCATTTCAGTCATCATTACCATGATTTAATTCAATTCATTGTCTCCATTAGGTCATTAGGGTTTCAAGGTCCCTAAAACTGCCATTTCATGCATAAAATCCAGCAATTGGAGGAGTGGCAATAAAGCAAGTTTCTTCAATAAATTTTTATTTCAAAAAAATGTAATTTTATGTTTCTATATGTAATAAGCACTTCATGTTACTAAAGTTGCAGTTCAATTTTTGAAAATTTTCAAAGTTCCAAAGTGATTCAATGTTCCAAATAAGCCACAAAAAGTTCAAGGTTACAAATTCCAAGGATTACAAAGTTCAGAAGAATGAAATCCATGCATGAAAATGACATGTGGGGCTCATCATCACTCAAATGGAGTCATTCCAGATTTATAAAATTCCCAAAAATACACAAGCTCATTTCATTTGCACTCTTTTGCCTTCCTAGCATCAATCTCTCATTCATCATCTATCATTTCCTGACAATTTTAGGGCCATACATTTTTAAAAATCGAATTTTGCCTCCAATCATTGCACTTTTCCTTCTGGTGCCACAATTTTACTTCACACACCGCACTTTTCCTTCACACACTGCGCTTTTCCATCGCATGTTGCACTTTTCCTTTTGGCGATGTGTCTTTTGCAGAGGAGATACGCTTTGTCTTGAAAAGCTTCTAAAGGGTTGCAGAAGGTCTCCAACCTCAGCACAAGCTTTCACAAAGGTAAAAAGAGTAAGTTGAAGCACTTCACACCCTCTTTCAATCAGTGTTTTCATTCTTATGGTGGAAAACTTGCCAATTTCTTCCTACGCTACATTTCTTTTGAAGACTATGCTTTTTAATTTGCAAACCCTAGAATCTCTCTCCTGCCATACCCTAACCTCCTACACACCTACATACATCTCTACAACCCTAATTCCCTCTCAACTTTCATTCCCTAAAACCTACCCCCAAACCCTATCCCTACTCACTACGTTTTTTGGCATCCAGCAATATAGGCATGTGTAAAAATTCCCTAGCCCTATTCCCTCATCCTTTTCACCTCCCTCCACTTCCTTAAGGTCCCTAACATCCCTCCTCACATCCTAAATTTTTCCTACATTCATCCATATTTCCTAACCCCATTATCCCATTCATTTTTTCCATTTCCCTGTCTTTTCCCCTAGGGTTTGCTATCATAGTATACTATAGAGGAGGAGAAGGAAACTTATTGAACCATCAGATACTTGGGAGCTATTTTCATCACCACTTGCAATCATGTGTTTTTAGCATGTTGGGTGTTTTGACTTTTGTGAGTTGGTCCAAAAAGTGCAACATCATCCTCAATTGACCAGATTGTTGTCACCAACCTCAAGAAAGGTCAAGTAACTGTTGCAGGGGTAACCTTTACCATCTCAATTGAAACCATACCAGCAGCCATAGAAATACCTAACATGGGGTGAAAAATGGTTTAAGACCCAAGAATTAGATGCTTAATTGTATCAACCCTTTGTCAAAGATCAATACAAGGATAGCATCAAGAAAATATATCTTGTTGGCCAACTCCTTGACAGATTTTCACCTTTGATGAAGGTCATCATGAAATACTTTAATTGTTAGGGGAGATTCTCTAGGCTCTATAGTTATCACATCATATTACTTATGCATTTTACTAGGGTGAAATTGCTCAACATACCCTACTACTTGTACATAAGTCTAGACAAGATGGCATACATTGTGCAGCACAAAGACAGTGACCTACAACAAAACAACTTCTTTCATCACTCCCTCATCAAAATTATTGTCCTACATCATCTAGACCAACTAGGAATAGCCTGGGATACATTCATTGAATAAAAGGTATTTTTACCTTCTTCTAATCAGCCTACTGGACCTACTTCATCATTAGCACCACTTACACAAGAAAAAATTGGTTCATTTAATATGGCTACAATGAAGAAGAAGAAAGGATGGGATAAAGTGGAAAAAAATTATCAAAGAGGGAACAGGCTTGTGTTTTCTCCACAGATTGTGGGAGGGGCAAAGCGTACTTCACCAAAAAAGGGATCACCATCAGTGCAGCATGACATATCCATGCATCAGGATTCTATGCATGATGAAGAGCATGACTTTGACCTAGTTTTCTTGGAGGCCAATGAACAACATGGAAACCTAGAAAGGATCATCAAGGACAAAGATGCTCAAATCAAAGAACTTCAGAACAATTTGGCAAGGTCCAGATTCATCATTTCATTCCTAGAGCAGGAGAACAGTCAACTAAAAAAAAAGCAGCTAATTATGGAGGTAGAGCAACTTAAGGCTAAGAGGCAAGAATTGAAAGGAAAAGAAGTGGTTGAGCATGATGAATTTGATGAGCATGAAGAAAATATTTCAAGGAGAAGACCAAGAACAGGGGGCCTACAAAGAACATTGGAGCTAAAAAGACAACATGAAGCACTTCTTGCACAGGAACTCACTTATGAGGGAAATATAGCCATGGAAATCAATGAAGATAGGGATTTTTTGCTAGAAAGGGTCAATACTCACTTAGAAAAGCTCGTTGAAAAGGAAAAAAGAGATAAAAAGATACATAAATGCATGGCTTCCCGCTACCAAACAAGTAATTAGATTACACAAATCAAAATTAAGCAATTGCAAGACAAGCTTAAGGAAACCCTAATCAGCCAAAAAGAGAATGGTAAACTTGATTTTCTTGATGATGCCTCCATGATTGCATAACATACCTCATGAGGACTTCATACATCAATTTGGGAAGTTTTGGAGAATATTTTGGTAAATTTCATATTTTTGGTCAAATTGGCAATTTTTGGCACAGTCACCCTACAAAAAGCATAGTGTTGGCCACACTACGTTTTTTTTTTTTAGAGCTCCAAATGACACAAACTCTACATGGTTGGATATCTTGTGACTCCTAAATAAAATTTGGACACTTGGTATCCCAATTGATCAGCTTTTACAAGGTGAAAATGGTCAAAAAAACACCTTAAAAACACCTTTCTACATTTTGTTTGGAGGCCACGCTACGCTTTTTGACCAGTGTTGGGAGAATGTGTTTTTGGAGGCCTTCCCATGGGTCATTTTCAAACAGTAAAGATGTTATGGAAACTAGAAAGATATGGCTAGCTTATAATTATCTCAAATTTCAATTTTGACTTTAGGAAGGTGCCTAAAAATGGCCTCCAACAGGGCGTTCTGCATTTTTCAATTTTCTGAGATTTTACTTAAATTTTTACTCTATAATTTTTTACAATTCCTAGTTTGAATTTTGTAAAAGTAAAAAGGTGAATGTGGATGAATGTAAAATTCAAAATGTAAATTTAAATAGTAAAAATGGAGTTTAATAGGTGTCTTATCCTCCATTTATTTCTTTGAGGATATGTCTCTTAATGGTTAGATAAAGGAGGAATTTGTTGTGTAACCTCCCTAGTGTGTAGCAAACTTTAGATAGATGCATGAATTTGACTTTCTTACTGGAAAATTTGACCTTAAAGGGATGATTTCTACCTCAGTGGCTATATGAGGCCCATTTTAATCAATTTCAAAGGTTGGATGTTATGGAATTTAGCTTGGAACACTAGTGTACTTTGTGATTTGGCAGGAACTAATTGACAGAATTTGCAGATATTGTGGTGGGATTTATGTGGTATGTGATTTAGTGGTGTTTCATCTTCTGTGATCATATGTTTGAACGTATTGTACCTTCCATTTCCTTTTTCATGCCTTATGTGATTTATTTTTAAGTTTGATAAGCATAATTCATTGATTCAATGCTCTATTTTGGAGAAGCATTCACATTTATGTTCATTTTCTTCTAATATAAATGAATTCATGATATTCATACTCATTTTGAAACACTATCAATCTACCATATTCACCAAGATACCTATAAAGTGCTAAAGTGTGTACCTACCTTTCTCCATTATATCTCTGCAAATTTGATTTTCAGAGCCCTGGGCTAGTTTTTCCTATACCTAATTCACCATCAAGCAAAAACCTTCAAAATCAAAATTAAACCCTAATATTCATACCTAGCCTAAAATATTTCATGATCTAGTCAATTTGGCTATTATGTCATTGAGATATCCCTCTCAGCCGAGTAGGGCTAGCTACTAGGTGAAAGTGGTATGTGGTTACCTTTGATGGTCTCCTTCTCAGCCTTCAGAGAACTGGTCGAGTGATAATATTCTTGGCGTCGTTGTCAGGGAACGAGGTGACATATCTTCCCTGAGAAAGAATGAAAAGGATCAGATTTGATTGATGATGGTGAGCAGTGATCAGGCACAAGAAGGTTGAGCATATTTCATCTGGCGACTTTAGTGTCAAAGATTCCAAAGGTTCAAAAAATTTCATGGTGACTCCACTTTTCAAGAACCGATAGTTTGAAGAACTTCTTGGTGACTTCATTGTTGTCAAAATGGATTCAACTGCTCAAAGATATGTTGCTATGAATCGAGCTCATATTCCCAAATTTCTAAATTGTATTCCGTGTATAGATTGGCAAACGAGACTACCAAAGTTTAAAGGTCAGGATGGAGAAGAAGTTATTTTGCATTTGGTCGAATTTCATTTTCATATTCACAGACTAAATATTGAATTTCCTGAATATTTTCTAATGAAAATGTTCATGGATACCTTGGAGGAAAAGGTGATATCATGGTATGAGAGCCTACCATCTACCAATTTATATTCTCTAAAGGAATTTCATTCAGTTTTATTTCAACATTATCAAAGCTCTAATTCTTCCTTGTCGATGATTGATAGTCATTGTAAGATTTCTGAAATTTTCATTGAGTTTCTTGAAAATTTGTATGGGGATGAAGAGTGTCTAGATGATGAGATCATAGAAGCCCTTTATCATTTTTCCTCCCACAATAATCAATAGTTTCCTCCTTGGATGAGACAGATTGGGACCAAAATAGAGAAAGCCTATTCTTGATCTTGAAAATTAAAATCATCGAGCCAATGTTAACTACTATAAAATTCAAGTTTCTCCTCTGTCTAAAGATGAAATAGATCGGCTCCTGAAAATTCATGTTACAGCCTAAACTAATGCAGTTTTGCAATGTTCACATAGTCAGAATGTGTTAGTGAAATTTATTCCATTATTGAAAATGAAAATTTGAGTTTAAATGGTGACAATCATGAGACTGATGAAACTATACAAGAAGTTTTTGTGAGTAAGACCATTTCTGATGATGATTTCCTGCAAGGAGATCAACTAAAAGGGACTATTGTCTTTCGTGAAGAGGATAAGGTTGTCATGTTTAAAAATCTTGAAGAATGTTTTCTCTTCATGGATAATTTAGACTATGAATTTGAGGAGTATGAGCTTAACATAGATAGTGTGCAAGAGATAGAGTTATATTTTCCCATGCTTCAGGAATTTACAGCCAACACTCAAATAGCAGAAATTCATACTTCCCTATTCCATCTTATGGATCAAAAACAAAGTGTTCTTTAAGATCAAAATGAAGGGTGTGTTTGTGTTTTTGTTGGATCTAAATACAAGGTAAGATTTCATATTATTGAAGATCCTTACATTGATTTGTTGCATTCAATAGGGATGATATCTTTTATTGAATTTATGGATAATGAGGACATTTTCAATGAACACTCGGAGTTGCATATCTTTTGTTTTTTCTACCTGCTCAAGGAAAGTGAGAGAAGAATTTAAATAAGTATCCATCTTTTGGATTAGTTACACTGGAAGGATCACTTCACCTGATTTTACATATGTCTTCAGTAGGCAGGTAGTTGTCATCGAGATTTGAAAACCCTCAAGTCTCAGTGATATGTTTCCATCAATAAGTTTTGTAAGTTTTTTTTCAATCAAAGTCAGTTTAGTTTTGAGTCAGTTTTCATTATTAAGTATCATATTTTGATTTTGACTCCATTCCCAATGGTTAGGCTACTTGGTCTATGTTTTTCTTGACACCTCCAAGGAGTTGCGATCCCCAGCTGGAACCAATGTTAATGTAAGTCTTTGCATCCTATCACCAATGATCAAATGGAATCTTATCATGTCTTTTTAGGGTCCCATATTCAAATTTTTGTCATTTCACTAGGTCTTCAAGCAAAAATTTTGTCACTGGGTATTAGGTATAAGACTATTTCCACTCCCAAAATTTTTAAATTGCTAGTCCATGTCATCACTCAACTAAGTGTATCATCACTCAGATATAGTCATAATTTTTTCCATCATCATTACCATGATTTATTTCAGTTCACTGTATCCATTAGGTCATTAGGGTTTCGAGGTCCCTAAAACTACTATTTCATGCATAAAATCTGACAATTAGAGAAGTGGTAATAACGCAATTTTATTCAATAAATTTTGATTTCAAAAAAATGTAATTTTATGTTTCTATATGTAATAAGCACTTCATGTTACTAAAGCTTCAATTACAAAATTCAAAAGAATGAAATTCATGCATGAAAAAGACATGTGGGGCCCATCATCACTCAAAGGGATTCATTCCATGTTTATAAAAAGCCCAAAAAGACACAAGCTCATTTCATTTGCACTCTTTTTCCTTCATCATCTATCATTTCCTCACAATTTTTGGGCCATACATTCTTAAAAATCGATTTTTTCCTCTAGTCGAAGCGCTTTTCCTTCTGGCGCCACGCTTTTCCTTCACATGCTGTGATTTTCCTTCACACACTGCGCTTTTACCTCACACGTTGCGCTTTTCTTTTTGGTGCTGCGTTTTTTGCAGAAGAGCTACGTTTTGTCTTGAAAATATTCTAAAGGGTTACATAAGGTCTCCAATCTCAACACAAGCTTTAACAAGGGTAAAAAAAGTAAGTTGAAGCACTTCACACTGTCTTTCACTTAGTGTCTTCATTCCTATGGTGGAAAACTTGCTAATTTCTTCATACGCTACGTTTTTTTGGAAGACTATGTTTTTATAATTTTAAAACCCTAGACTCCCTCTCCTGCCATACCCTAACCTCCTACACACCTAAATACTTCCCTAAAACCCTAAGCCCATCTCAACTTTCTGTAATATTCCCAAATAGGGAAAGCAGCAATATAACACAAAATAATGGAAATAGTAGCAAATGTCAACACATTACATATGAGCCAAAGATAGATCCATGGTATTATGCATAACAACAAGGAATAATTACAATATCTTGGGGATCAATTCCCTCAAGCTATGCAAGAGAAACCTCCAATCCTAAAAGCAACAATACATGTAATACTACACTGAAGCCAATACAACACAATTTTAGTGGCTAATATTGTAGCTGAATAATATAAATAAATGGATCTAATAATACATGATCAACAAGGCTAAAAAATTAGGACCTAGGCTCCCACACCATTTTCCAAGACAACCCAGAAAGGGTTTCCAAAAATATACAAAATATCAGAATGCTAGAATGTAGCCCTAGGGCTGAATAAACTCTGCAACTGGGAACTTGAAAGGAGGTGGTTGAATCTGATGTAGATTTGAAAGGAACTCCTCCAATGGACTCTTAAAGTGTATGGTTGATCCCTACATTGAAAAGCAAACACTCTAAATGGAGCACTAAACTCACCCCTGCAACTGCTCACTAAAATAACGCAGTCATGGACGGGAACTACATTGTAGGGGATAATGATGAATTGGTCTGATGCAAAAATATGATATGAAGCATAGGGACCTTCTTTAATGATCTCCCAATGGAAATAAACCTTCCTCCACTGAAACACAAGCTTAGAAATGGTCCAAAGAAATCCACTACTACACCCTACAACTCAGCACCTGCGTTGTAGAAGAAATTTGTAGCTTTTCCAAACACCAGAATGTGGAAATAATTCTCAAGAAATTCTTTTGAGTAGGCATTCGAAGTCCCCCAAGGGTGAAGGTGGGATTCCCTCTCGGTAACACCCTTGTGCTAAACAAAAATGCAATCTTAGCTAAATAGTTGAAGAGAGCCACAAGTCATAACAAACATAAACAAATAATAATCCAAACATGCTCTCCATGGCTGCCATCTCCTTCCTTATATGCTTGGTGAGCTTCCTCACCTTGGGCCCCACTCATTAAAGCCACTACTTCCATGCAAAGAGTCTCCTTCAAAACTACACTGTCCCTAAATGAATGTCCACTACCTCCATACCAACGTTGTTGATTTGGTCAAAGTTGACCCATTCCACATCCTTCATCCCTTGTTCACACATAGGGGTGCTTTATTCAGCTCTTTAAATGTCCTCCATTCACATTTGGAATGGTTTTATTCCTACTAAGAATATTTATGGCTCTCCCTACCCTCTTATTTTCTAACTAGGAAGCAAAATCAAAATTCAATATTCCAATTAGTTGCATGCTAATTTAGGAATATTACAATCCTCCCCTCCCAAATGTTTCTTGTCCTCAAGCAACTGCAAGGATAGAACTAAAAAATGTAGAGAACCTTCATTCCCATGTGGAGCTCCAATCTCCAAGCTATCAACCATATAAAATGAAACACCTTCTAGAATGGTAATTCATAGAAAAACTCCTCCCACATTCTCATGAGAGGCATTTCCCAAATGCTCAAGTTACCCAAATGGCTCATGCCATAAGGAAACAATAGGCCCAATGTAGCAATCATGGATTGTCCAAGGTTCTCCCTGAAGTATGAAACATAAGAGATATGGAGAATCTCATCTCTAATAGGAACATCCAATCCATGTGTCATCTCTCCAATTATGCCCCTAACAATAACAAGTACATCATCAACATATGGGATCATAATCAGAGTCATACTAGCTTCCATGTGTAATACCGGAGAAGGACAATGGTCCCTCAAGTCCAACCAGCATATTTTTACTCCTAACTACATCATAATATGGCATGATGATTGGTTTCTCAACCAATTTCTTGCTGCCCCAATCTTCTCACATGCTTGGAGAAGTCGTATGTTGTGTGGTGCAAATTGAGCACACACTAAATAAGATATCATCTCCCCAACATCTCCTAGGGAGTGGCCATCATCAATACTTCTTATGGCCCCAAGTAGACCATGAATTCTATAAGAAAGAGTGCCCCCTCTTGAAGCAATGCCCTGCACATGACTAGTAAGGAAACACAAATACATAGTAAGTGAATCATGATGTATAGAAATACAACCTTTACCATGTACTTAGTTCAAGCTAGTAAGGTGGCTCATAGATGGGCCTCCTCTCACTCCCAATGAGAAAGGAAGTGGCTATGATAACTCTACCAAAGATCTATGTCTCTCCTCAACCTCCAAAAAATCCATGCATCTCCTCATATGATGATGCATCTCCTCTTTGAAGCCTTCCCAAATGAATCTATCCAGGATAGTACGGTATGCTCTTATAAAACTAGTGGGTTTGGGGAGTAAAATATCATATGCTGCATGTAGTAGTTTCTCCTTGAGCTTAAATGCTCTATTCAAGAAGATCCTACTTTGAAAATAGATGACCCCATCTCTCACTTCATATCTCCCATCTGATAACTGGTCATCAAGTACTCTACATGAGAGATCCTTGGAGTATTCCACCAACAACTGGGATCTCCAATAAGGGTCGATACTCAATAATGACAGCGTTTTTTATCTATCATGTAAAGTACCTATCATGTTTCTTCTCTCTTCTTTGACATCTCTCATGCCAAATTCATACACCGGGATGCTACAATCTTGCCTTTGTTGCTCCTCTTGCAGCTGATCATGCTCAAGTGAAGGTGGAAGTTTTTGGAGGCTAGCCTTCCATGAGAAGCTATCACCCATCAATTTTTTTTTGAGTTTGACCAATGTAAGCATGAGTGGCCACCAATATCTACCATATGTGGAAGATTCCTCCTAATGTGGAAGTATCTTATGATTCTCCAAAGCCATGGAGTGGTATCCTTGCACCATGATGGTGCCATCCATCCCTGAAACATCTTCTCTTAGCGCAAAATTTTTGGTGAGAGTGGGTAATACTAATATTGGGAGAATGTCTCCCTCCTCCTTGAGCCTACCCCAGACTCTCTGCGTTGTGTCAAGCCCTCCCAAGTTTCTCACCCCTCCAGGATCTATGAGTGGTGCCAACTGATGTAAGGCATCTCTCATCAACTCCTAATCTGGTGCTCTCCTAGGTGGAATGCCTCCATGTAATGAGACATCAATTTTAAGAGTAGACCGCATATATCAGTGGATTGCTTTTTCCCTGCTCTCACTACAAAAATCAATCTGCCTCTTTTGTGTATCAACCTCCTGAAATAGATAGGGGTGTGTGCTCCTAATCGCCTGATGTTGGCCATCCTCTCTATCTTCTCCTTCCATCTACAAGGTCCCACAATCTATCAATTCTGGGACATGTTTCTCATGGATTGCGCCCTGCTCTCCACATGTTAGATCCTTTGGAACTCCTTGCAAAGATACAAGGGCCCCTCTAATTGGAGCAATTGATCCATCTTCCTCTCCATGAGGTACTAGATCTGCTCCTGATGTGACAACGCTGTTACCTCTTTCCTGCTCTTCCTCTTCATCATTAATGGAGGTTACCTCATCATCATTAAGAGGCTCTTTGTCTTGATCCTATTTTGAAAAGTAGATCTCCATATCTTCCTTTTGAGAAGAGAGCTCTTCCTGAATTGGGGATCTTGCCTCTAACAAGGTATTTTGAAAGTTTTTAAACCCCTCAGTAGCATTTTGTAATGGAGTTGGGTTTATGGATCCTTCCAACTCATGCAAAGGTTTTGTTTGTTTAGGCTTGGCTAGCTCAAACAAGGATGTTTCAGAATGTTTTACATCAAATATTTTCACTAACCTCCTAGTGAATTTTGCATAAGTAGATACATTTAGATTATTCAAGGAATAAGTTTCATAAAACCACCAAGAATAAGCCTTACCTTCAAGATGCAGTGCTACTACTCTAATAGATTCTTCTTCTGAAACTTGGTGCTGCTACAAATAGGTGTCTAGCTCCTTTACCCAAGCCCTAGCTGTACATTTAGGTGACCCATCAAAAGTAGGTAGAAAGAATCTACCCAAGTCATGTTTCTTGCACCTCTTTCTTCTATTATGATTGCTAGGCCTTTTATTCTCCTTGATCTTGAAAAACCCTTGGAACTTTAGATGATCTTTGAACCTTTGAGATTGAGAATCATACTCTTGGAAATAATCACCAAGAGTCTCCTCCTTTGATGCATCTCCTTCATCCATCTCTCCTACTGTGAATGTAGGCATGGTAGAGCGTTGTGGATTTGATTGTGTGGTTGAATGCTCACACCTATAATATGAAGAACTGGAGCTTTCTTCATGTGCAAATCTTTTAGAGAGATCTGCATGTCTTTCCCTCGTTCCCTTGATTTCTCTGTTATTCTCATGCATAGTTTGAAGAAGAAGTTTTGAAAACTTCTTTCCCTCCATTTCTCCAAATAATGGAGTCTTGCCCTTGTCTCTTCTATAAGCCTTCTCTTTTCTGTGAGAAGCTTCTTCTTCTTCTGATAAAATAGATGCAATGTCTTCATAGGTTGAGCCAAGATTATGCTTTGATACCACTGTAATATTCCCAAATGGGGAAAGCAACAATATAGCACACAATAATGGAAATAATAGAAAATTTCAACATATTACATATGAGCCAAAGATAGATCCATGGTAATATGTATAACAACAAGGAATAAATACAATATCTTGGGGATCAAGTCCCTCAAGCTAGGTAAGAGAAACCTCCAATGCCTAAAATCACCAATACATGTAATACTACTGCTACACAAAATACCGAAGCCAAGACAGCGCAATTTTAGTGGATAATACTGCAAATGAATAATATAAATAAATGGATCTCATAATGCATGCTCAAAAAGGCTCAAAAATGGGGATCTAGGCTCCCACACACTTTTCCAAGACAACCCAGAAAGGGTTTCCGAAAATATACAAAATATCAGAATGTCAGAATGCAGCCCTAAGGCTAAATAAAATATGCAACTAGGCACCTGAAAGGAGTTGGATGAATCTAATGTAGATCTGAAAATAACTCCTCTAATGGACTCTTCAATTGTAGGGCCGATCCCTCCACTGAAAAGCAAACACTCCAAATGGAGCACTGAACTCACCCCTGTAACTTCTCACTAAAATAATGCAGTCATGGACTGGAACTACGTTGTATGGGACAATGATGACTTAGCCTGATGCAAAAATATGATATGAAGCATAGGGACCTTCTTTACTGATCTCCCAGTGGAAATAAACCTTCCTCCACTGAAACACAAGCTCAAAAATGGTCCAAAGAAACCCTCCACTTTTGCACCCTACAACTCAACACATATCTAAACAGAATCTGCGTTGTAGAAGAAATATGTAGCTTCGCCAAATGCCAGAATGTGGAAATAATGCTCAAGAACTTCTCCTGAGTAGGCACTCGAAGTCCCCTGAGGATGAAGGTGGTATTCCTGCTCGGGAACACCCTTGTGCTAAATAGCACTGCAATCTTAGTTAAACAGCTGAAGAGAGACACAAGCCATAACAGACCATAAACAAATAATAATCCAAACATGCTCTCCATGGTTGCCATCTCCTTCCTTATATGCTTGGTGAGCTTCCTCACCTTGGTCCCCACTCATTAAAGCCACTACTTCCATGCAAAGAGTCTCCCTCCAAAACTGCGGTGTCCCTCAGTGAATGTCCACTACCTCCATACTAGCGCTATTGGTCAAAGTTGACCCATTCCACATGCTTCATTACTTGTTCACACATAGGGGTTCTTTATTCAGCTCTTTAGATATCCTCCATTCACATTTGGAGTGTTTTTATTCCTACTAAGAATATTTATGGGTCTCCCTAACCTCTTATTCTTCTAACTAAGAAGAAAAATCAAAATTTAATATTCTAATTAGCTGCATGCTAATTTATGAATATTACACTTTCATTCCCTAAAACCTACCCCCAAATCCTATCCCTACTTTTTGCGTTTTTGGGAAGCAAACAGGATAGGCATTTGTAAAAATTCCCTAGCCCTATTCCCTCATCCTTTTCACCTCCCTCCACTTCCATAAGGTCCCTAACATCCCTCCTCACCTCCTAAATTTTTCCTACATTTATCCCTATTTCCTAACTGCATTGTCCCATTCCTTTTTTCCCTTCCACTATTTTTTTCACTAGGGTTTGCTATCATATTCTACTATGGAGGAGGAGAAGAAAAATTATAAAAAGGATGGGCAAGTGTCAAGGTATGAGCCATCACATACTCAAGAGCTGTTGTCATCACCATTTGCAGGCAAGTATTTTCAACATGTTGGGTGTCTTGACTTTTGTGAGTTGGTCCACAAAGTGCAACATCATCTTGAATTGACCAGATTTTTTGTCACCAACCTCAAGAAAGGTTAAGTAACTATTGCAGGGGTAACCTTTACCATCTCATCTGACACCATAGCAACAACTACAGCGATACCTAACATGGGTGAAAAATGGTTTAAGACCCAAGAATTGGATGCTCAATTGTATCAACCCTTTCTCAAAGCTCAATACAAGAACAACATCAAGAAAATATTTCCTTTTGGTCAGCTCCTTGACAGGTTTTCACCTTTGATGAAGGTCATCATGAAATATTTTACTTGTGAGGGGAGATTCTCTAGGCTCTACAATTATCACATCAGATTAGTTATGCATTTTACTAGGATGAAATTTCTCAACATACTCTACTACTTGTACAAAAGTATAGAAAAGATGACATAAATTGTGTAACACAGACAGAGAGAGTGAGCTACAAAAAAAAAACCTCTCTCATCACTCCCTCATCAAAATTATTGTTCTACATAATCTAGACCAACTAGGCGTAGCTTGGGAGACATTCATTGAATCAGAGGTCTTTTTACCTCTTCTAGTCAACCTACTAGACCTACTTCATAATCAACACCACCTACACAATCAAAAATTGGTTCATCTAGTAGGGCTACAGTGAAGAAGAAGAAAGGAGGGGATAAAGTGGTCAAAAATTTTCAAAGAGGGAAAAATCTTGTGTTTGCTCCACATATTTAGGGAGGGTCCAAGCCTACTTCAACAAAACGGGGATCACCATCAGTGCAACATGACATATCCATGCATGAGGCTTCTGTGCATGATGAAGAGCATGACTTTGACCTAGTTGACTTGGAGACCAATGAAAAGCATGAAAACCTAGAAATGATCATCAAGGAAAAAGATGCTCAAATCAAAGAACTTCAGGACAATTTGGCAAGGTCCAAATTCATCATTTCATTCCTTGAGCAGGAGAACAATCAACTTATAAACAACCAAATGATTATGGAGGTAGAGAAACGTAAAGCTAAGAGGAAAGAATTGAAAAGAAAAGAAGTGGTTGAGCATGATGATTCTAAGGAGAAGAACAAGAACAAGGGGCCTAAAAAGAGAATTGGAGCTATAAAGACAACACGAAGCACTTCTTGTAGAGGAACTCACTTTTGAGGAGAAGGTTGCCATGGAAATCAATGAAGATAGGGAAGTTTGGCTAGAAAGGGTCAATACTCACTTTGAAAAGCTCATTGACAAGTCCAAAAGAGATAACAATATACATAAACGCGCGGTTTCCCACTACCAAACATGGAATCAGATTGCACAAATCAAAATTAAGAAATTGCAAGACAGCCTTAATGAAACACTAATCAGGAAAAAGAAGAAGGGTAAACTTGATTTGCTTGTTGATGCCTCCATGATTGCATAACATACCTCATTGGGACATCATACATCAATTTTGGGAATTTTTGGAGAATATTTTGGTAAATTTCATATTTTTGGTCAAATTGGGCAATTTTTAGCACAGTCACCCTACAAAAAGCGTAGTGTGGGCCACACTACACTTTTTCTGGAGAGCTCCAAATGGCACAACTATACATGGTTGGATAAATTATGACTCATACATCAAATTTGGACACCTGGCAGCGCAATTCATTAGCTTTTACAAGGTGAAAATGGTCAAAAACCACCTAAAAAACACCCTTATGCCTTGTTTATTGAGGCCAAGCTAGGCGTTTTGACCAGTCTTGGGAGAGTGAGTTTTTTAAGGCCTTCCCATGGGTCATTTTCAAATATTCAAGATTTTCTCGAAACTAGACGGACAGAGTTGGTTTACCATTCTCTCAAATTTCAATTTTGACTCCAGGAAGGTTCCTAAAAATGGCCTACAATAGGGCTCTACGCTTTTTGCAATTTTCTGAGATTTTAATTAAATTTTCACTGCGTAATTTTTTACAATTCCTAGTTTGACTTTTGTAAAATTCAAAAGGTGAATGTGGATGAATGTAACAGTTAAAATGTAAATGTAAATGGTAAAAATGGAATTGAATAGTTTCCTTATCCTCCATTTATTTCTTTGAGGATATGTCTCTTAATGGTTAGATAAAGGAGGAATGTGTTCTGTAACCTCCCTAGTGTGTAGTATACTTCAGATAGATGCATGCATTTGACTTTCTTACTAGAAAATTCAACCTCCAAGGAAGGATTGTGACCTCAATGGCTATATGAGGCCCATTGTAATCAATTTCAAAGGCTGTATGCTATGGAATATAGTTTGGAATACTAGTGTACTTTGTGATTTGGCAGGAACTAATTGACAGAATCTGCAGATATTGTGGTGGGATTCATGTGGTATGTGCTTTAGAAGTATTTCTTCTTCTGTGATCATATGTTTGAATGTATTGTACCTTCCATTTCCTTTTTCATGTCTTATGTGATTGATTTCTAATTTTGATAAGCAGAATTCATTGATTCAATGCTCTGTTTTGGAGAATCATTACAGGAAATTTCATCCTAAAAGTGGCCTCCTAAGGAAAAATCATAAAATAGTAGCTAAAATTGTTGGAAACCTAATCTTGTATGGGTGGGTGTAGAAGGAGAATGGAAAAAAGGAGTCCAAAAGAGCACTTGGAATGTGAAACCAAGGGTCACCTAATGTATTATATATATGCATCTTTGTGAATAATAATCCAACTCATGCTTATCTTGTCTATTATTTCCTATTTGTGTGTGTTTTCCATGGTTGAGTTCAACATGGTATCAGAGTGGATGATTTTTGGCCCTGCTCCATTTTAAGCCACTTGCTTTGTGACCTCTATACATATGAGTTCTTCCTTTCTCCTAATTAAAACTACCACCTTATAGAGCATTTTACTACTTAGATTGCAAAGAGGAATATCCTCTGAGTGTCAGAACTGTGTTTTACCTAAGTGTTTTACCCGCTCCCTTTGCCATATGAGCTCCCATACCTGGTAAACATAGCATTAAACATAATTATAGTATGTATGTTCATACAATGTTCTTCCACTCCGCAATTGGTGCGATGATGAGATGGGGTATTTTTAGTGCTTAATTTCAGCGCATTATTTTTTGTCTTGAATGGTTGGTCTGGTGTGAATATATCAATGCATCAGTATGTTTTCTGTCCTTTCCAACCTTAATGATATTTGATGTTGCATATGAATGGTTTTATGGTGCGATTAATCCTGCATTCCTCAGTTAATACAACACAATTTGGGTTATTTTCCTTCTCGGCATCATGTTACTCCTCCCATTGCTCCTACCACTGCTACCAAATACCGCCTGTCCCAACTAAGTGATCCACACTGACCACAGTTTCCCCTCCTACCCAAAACCCTCAGCCTCTGCTAACATTCGTCCTTTTGGCCCCTCAACTATCCCTCTCTCATAGTCCCGCTCACTCCGTTGCACACACCGGTCATCTCCATGTTGTCCATACCGCTTCCCCATACCACATGTCAGACCTCCCTCCTCCTCCCTCACCTTCCCATCTTCTTCTTCTCACGCCCCCCTCCTCCTCCCACTCCCACTGCCTCCTCGCTCTCCCACTCACCTTCGCTACCCTCACCACTCCCCCACTCACCTACGCTCCCTCCACACCGCTCCCCCGCTCACCTCCCCATTTCCCTCCACCTGCTCACGCTACAGTTCCAGTGCCCCACTTTTCTATTTAAGCATTTGACGCTCCTCCTCATTCATGTTTTGTTAGAATTCAAATTCATTATTGTTATACTGTCACCTAGCATAGATAACTACCACACCATCCTCTGTATTTTGAATTTCTTAAATGGTGTCTTTGGGGATGCATTAAGTTCCTTGTATCTCATCACGAGTTTTACGAGGAAATGTGCATAAAAAAATTGTAATATTGGAGAAGTTATGTTTCATTAGGGTGTAATCCCCAAAGACTACGATAAACCACGATCCTCACACAGCTACTAATGATTATTCTTGGGTTTTTGGACGTATTTCTGTGATGTTTTTGGGACTCTTTCTGGATTGTTAAGCTATTGTATAGTCAACGAGCCAATATTCAGTGAGGCACTTTAATTAGTTCCAGATAAATTGCATCAATATCTTATCTGCCTTTTGAAAGTGTCTATTAAAAACGTATAATGTTTTTATTGGAAACATTATTGTTTATTATCAGCTCAATTTCTTTCACTACCTCAATTTTCAGTGGGAGAAAATTGGTTGGGTGATTTAATTTCAGTAATAGAATTACTTACACATTGTATTGCTAAAAAAAAAAGGGATTGGTAAAGAGTTACTGATATTGCCTAGTTTGGCTGGTGTTAAATTGGGACCTTTCCCTTTTGCATGTATTAAGGTGTTTTGTACATGAGTGGCACAACATATGAGTTTTGGAGCAATGCGGTTGGATTTGGTGAGCAAACCATGTTATTCAAAAGTTCAAAAACAAAAATTATACTAGAGCACTTCCCTTTTGTATTAAGCTTGTTGTGGGAAAATTTTGTTCATAGAGAAGTATTATTTGATAGAGAAAATGACGAGAATTACTAAGGTATTAGAGTTTCTTAAAACTCTAATACATTCCACTGATTATGATACAGTGAAAATAAGGAAGAATTCTCTATTTGATATTAGAACTTGTTTACATGATGCACTCGACAATATTGATTTTTTGCATCTTGACTCAAAGTTTCAACAAGATGAGCTTCAGAAAAAGAGTTGTCATTCTGAATTTGTTTTTGTTCAGAACACGGAGACAAACTCTCATCAGCAACAAGAAACTATTTAGATCATTGAGCCCAATACAAGAGCATATTTGCATGCAGAAGCAAAAATCCATCCTTCACTTCCCAAGCCCATCATAAAACCTTGGGAAGGCCTTGTCCATAACAACCACAAAACAGGTCTTGGTTATGAAAAGGATTTTTCTTTTCATATTCTGAACTACTCCAAGTCCATCAAATTTCATAGTGCCAAATTTCTTCATGATAGCTCACCTAACGTTATTCTAGATTCTACTCCTCTTCCACAGCAACAACAACATAATATAAAATGCCAACACTGTGATCGAGTTAGCCATATGAAAGATCATTATTTTGATCTTCACCCATGCAAGTATTGTGGTCGGCACGCCTATTATTCACACAGATGCTTCAGAAACAAGCCTCCTACAATAAAAAAGATTCATCTTGGATGGATCGCTTCTTGGCAATGTGCATCATTAGCCAAGAAGATGTTTGACTCATATGACATAATTTATTCTAGAATATTAAAAGGTCTTGCAATTGATTTGTTGCCATCATCTCACCTTGTATCTGAAAGGGGGGGAAATTATGGTCATCTACAAGCTTCAAATCCACATCAAGCGAGCCTGAGCCACAACCTATCATTCTAGATTCAAAGTTGTAGCCAGAGACACAACAGTTCAAGCGAGCTTGAGCCACAATATGTCGTTCCAGATTCAGACTTGTAGGCAGAGACACATATGCCCATGAGCATGCCTTTGGTTGGTAGTCATCCTTAAACCATCTATTTAAGGTTGATATTCTTCCTCTTCAAAGAATTCAGGACACTTCCTCTAGCAGAAGACTTCAACTTCTTTCTAGTTTTGGAAGAATTCCAAGAAATGCATCAAGCATTCTAGAGTTGGTGGTCATCCTTTAACCATCACAGTTTGTAGACCTCCCTTCTTCCAGGTTGAAGGTCTCCCTCTTCAAAATATGAGGAGCACTTCCTCTAGTAGAAGACCTCAAATTCTTGCCAGATTTGGAAGGGTTCCGAGAACTACACTAAGCATTCCAATGTTGGTGGTCATCCTTAAACCACCTCTTTGTGGCAACATTTCAGAGAGCTCATTCAACGTAACTACTACCATGCATACTTTCCAGTTTTGTATTATAGCTCTCTTCTTGAATTCACACATACCCCTTCGGATTAAGGGGGGGGGGGGATGTTGGGCACCTAATCCTCTATGGGTAGGTGTAAACGGTGAATGGACAAAAGGAGTCCAAGATACCACTTGTAATGTGAAACCAAGGGTCACCTAATGTATTATATATATGCATATTTGTGAATAATAATGCAACTCATGCTTATTTTGTCTATTCTTTCCTATTTGTGTGTGTTTACCATGGTTGAGTTCAACAAAATTAATAAAATATGAGTTTGATTTTTGGAGGGAAAATAATAAAATTAATTTTTTAAATGTATTTTTGGCTTATCTCCTTATACATTTACTCAAATTTGAAGTGTATACACTCGTTGAATGCAGAATTGAATTTTGCATCCAACGATTACCCATTATGCATACTTTTGAGAAGACCCACATTGATAAAAATTGCAGATACATTAAAAAAACGTGTTCAACACACTTTTTTAATGTATTTGCATTTTTTTATCAATGTGGGTCTTCTCAAAAGTATGCATAATGGGTACTCGTTGGATGTGAAATTCAATTACGCATCCAATGAGTGTCTACACTTGAAATTTGAGTAAACCTATAAGGAGATAAGCCAAAAATACACTTTAAAAAAGTAGTTTTTCTTCTTTTCCCTCCAAAATATTTACATGTACCTCTTTTTAAATTTAAAATATTTTTATTGGTTTACATATTATGACATGGAAATTACGTGAAAATTTCATGGGCACTTTTAGGCTAAAATTTCCTCTAATGCTTTCACATTTATGTTCATTTTCTTTTGATATAAACGAATTCATGATATTCATGCTCCTTTTGAAACCCTATCAATATACCATATTCACCAAGACACCCTTAAAGTGCTAAAGTGTGTGCCTACCTTGCCACATTACATCCCTGCCAATCTGATTTTCAGAGCCCTGACCTAGGTTTTCCTAGACCTCATTCACCATCCAACACAAACCTTCAAAATCAAAATCAAACCCTAATATGCATACCTAGCCTAAAATATTTCATGATGCAGTCAATTTGGTTCTGATTTCATTGAGAGAGCCCTCTCAGCCTATTAGGGCTAGCTACTAGGTCAAAGTGGTCAGTGATTACCTTTGCTAGTCTACTTCTCAGCCTTTAGAGAACTGGTGGAGTGCTAACATTCTTCGCACTATTGTTGGGGAACGAGGTGACATATCTTCCACGGGAAAGAATGAAAAGGACCAGATCTGATTGTTGATGGTGAACAGTGATCAGGCATATGAAGATTGTGCATCTTTCACCTGGTGACTTCAGTGTCGAAGGATCCAAAGGTTTAAAAATTTTCATGGCGGCTCCACTTTTCAAGAACCAATAGTCTGAATAACTTCTTGGTGACTTAATTGTTGTCAAAATGGATTCAATTGTTTGAAGGTATGCTCCTATGAATAGAACTCATATTTCTAGCTTTCTGAATTGTATTCCTTGTATAGATTGGCAAACATGACTACCAAAGTTTAAAGGTCAGGATGGAGAAGATGCTATTTTTCATTTGGTCAAATTACATTTTCATATTCACAGACTAAAGATTGAATTTCTTGAATATTGTCTGATGAAAATTTTCATGGCTACCTTGGCGGAAAAAGCGAGATCATGGTATGAGAGCCTACCATTTGCTAGTTTATATTCTCTAAAGGAATTTCATTCAGTTTTCTTTCAACATTATCAAAGCTCTAATTCTTCCTTGTTGATGATTGATAGTTGTTGTGAGATTTCTAAAAATTTCATTGAGTTTCTTGAAAATTTGTATGGGGATGAAGAGTGTCTAGATGATGAGATCATAGAAACCCTTTATAATTTTTCCTCCCAACAAGAATCAATATTTTCCTCCTTGGATGAGACATATTGGGACCAAAACAAAGAAAATCTTATTCCTGATCTTGAAAATGAACATCATCAAGTCAATGTTAACTGCTATAAAACTCAAGTTTCTCCTCTGTCTAAAGATGAAATAGATTAGCTCCTGAAAAGTCATGTTACAACCCAGACTAATGTAGGTTAGGAATGTGTTAATGAAACTTCTTCCATTATTGAAAATGAAAATCTGATTTTAAATGGTGATAGTCATGATACTGATGAAACTATACAAGAATTTGTTGTGAGTAAGCCAATTTGTGATGATGATTTCATCCAAGGAGATCAGCTAACAGGAACTATTGTCTTTCATGAAGAGGATAAGGCTATCATGTTTAACAATCTTGAAGAATTTTTTCTATTAAAGGATGATTTAGTCTATGAATTTGAGGAGTATGAGCCTAACATAGAGAGTGTGCAAGAGATAGATTCAGAGTTTCCCATGCTTCAGGAATTTGCAACCAACACTCAGATAGTAGAAATTTATACTTCACTATGCCTTCCTATGGATCAACAATCAAGTGTTCTTTTAGATGAAAATGAAGGGTGTTCTTTTGTTTTTGCTGGATCTCAAGACAAGGTAACATTTCAAATTATTGAAGATGCTTACATTTCTTTGTTGCAGTCAATAGGGATGATATCTTTTATTGAATTTATGGATCATGAGGACATTTTTAGTGAACACTCGGAGTTGCCTATATTTTGTTTTTTCTGCCTTCTCGAGGAAAGTGAGAGCATAATTCAAATAATTAGCCATCTGTTGGTTTGTTTACACTGAAAGGATCACTTCACATGATTGTACATATGTCTTCAGTAGGCAGGTAGTTGTCATCAGGATTTGAAAGCCCTCAAGTCTCGGTGATATGATGCCATCAATAAGTTTTGCAAGTTTTGTTTCAATCAAAGTTAGTTTAGTTCTGAGTCAGTTTTCATTATTAAGTCTCGTCATTTGATTTCGACTCCATGCCTAATGGTTAGGCTCCTTGGTCGACGGTGTTCTTGACATCTCCAAGGCACTACCATCCCCACCTGGAGCCAATGTTAGTGTCAGTCTTTTCATCCTGTCACCAGTGATCAAATGGACTCTTATCTTGTCTTGTTCATGTCCCATAGTCAAATTTTTTTCATTTCACTAGGTCTTCAAGAAAAAAATTTCGCACTAGGTATTAGGTCTAGGATTGTTTCAACTCCTTCCAAAAAATTTAAATTGTTGGTCCATGTCATCACTCAGCTAAGTGTATCATCATTCAAAGATTATCATCTTCATTTTAGTCATCATTACCATGATTTAATTCAGTTCACTATCTCCATTAGGTCATTATGGTTTCAGGGTCCCTAAGACTGCCATTTCATGCATAAAATCCGGCAATTGGAGGAGTGGTAATAAAGCAAGTTTCTTCAATAAATTTTTATTTCAGAAAATGCAATCTTATGTTTTCATATGTAATAAGCACTTCATGTTTCTAAATATACAGTTCAAGTTTTGAAAAAGTTCAAAGTTCCAAAGAGATTCAATGTTCCAAAGAAGCCATAAAAATTTCAAGGTTACAAATTCCAAAGGTTAAAAAGTTCAGAAGAATGAAAGTCATGCACGAAAAAGACATGTGGGGCCCATCATCACTTAAAGGGAGTCATGCCATGTTTATAAAAATTCCATAACGACACAAGCTCATTTCATTTCCACTCTTTTTCCTTCCTAGCATCAATATCTCATTCATCATCTATCATTTCCTCACAATTTTAGGGCCATACATTTTCAAAAATTGAGTTTTGACTCCAGTCGTTACACTTTTCCTTCTGCCACTGCACTTTTCCTGCAAATGCTGCGATTTTCCTTCACGCGCTGCACTTTTCCTTTTGGCACTGTGTTTTTTTTTAGAGGAGCTACAATTTGTCTTAAAAATTTTCTAAAGGGTTGCAGAAGGTCTTCAAGCTCAGAACAAGCTTTCAAAAGGGTAAAACAAGTAAGTTGAAGCACTTCACGCCCTCTTGCGCTCAGTGTCTTCATTCTTATGGTGGAAAACTTGCCAATTTCTTCGTACCCTACATTTCTTTTGAATACTATGTTGTTCTAATTACTAAACCCTAGACTCCCTCTCCTTCCATACCCTAACATCCTACACACCTAATTACATCCCTAAAACCCTAAGCCCCTCTCAAATTTCATTCCCTAAAACCTACCCCCAAACCTATCCCTACTTGCTACATTTTTCGGCAACCAATAATATAGGCCTGTGTAAAAATTCCCTAACCATATTCCCTCATCCTTTTCACCTCCCTCCACTTCCCTAAGGTCCCTAACATCCCTCCTCACCTCATAAATTTTTCCTACATTCATCCCTATTTCCTAATCGCATTATCCCATTCCTTTTTTCCCTTCTCGGTTTTTTCCCCTAGGGTTTGCTATCATAGTATACTATGGAGGAGGAGGAGAAAAATTATAAAAAGGGTGGGAAAGTATCAAGATATGAACCATCAGATACTTGGGAGATGTTGTCATCACCACTTGCAGTCAAGTGTTTTCAACATGTTGGGTGTTTTGACTTTTGTGAGTTGGTCCAAAAAGTGCAACATCATCCTAAATTGACCAGATTGTTTATCACCAACCTCAAGAAAGGTCAAGTAACTATTGCAGGGGTATCCTTTACCATCTCAGTTGACCCATACCAGAAGTGACAAGGATACCTAACATGGCTGAAAAATGGTTTAAGACCCAAGAATTTGATGCTCAATTGTATCAACCCTTTCTCAAAGCTCAATACAAGGATAACATCAAGAAAATATTTCCTTTTGGCCAACTTCTTGATAGGATTTCACCTTTGATGAAGGTCATCATGAAATATTTTACTTGTGAGGGGAGATTCTCTAGGATCTACAATTATCACATCAGATTACTTATGCATTTTACTAGGGTGAAATTTCTCAACATACCCTACTACCTGTACAAAAGTCTAGACAAGATAGCATACATTGTGCATCATAGAGACAATGAGCTAGAAAAAAAAAACCTCTTTCATTACTCCCTCATCGAAATTCTTATCCTACATCATTTAGACCAGGTAGGCATAGCTTGGGAGACATTCATTAAATCAGAGGTATTTTTACCTTCATCTAATAAGCCTATTAGACCTACTTCATCATTAGCACCACCTACACAAACATAAATTGGTTCATCTAGTAGGGCTATAGTGAAGAAGAAGAAAGGATGGAATAAAGTGGTAAAACCTTATCAAAGAGGGAACAGGCTTGTTTTTTCTCCACAGATTGTGGGAGGGGCAAAGCCTACTTCACCAAAAAATGGATCACCATTAGTGCAACATGACATATCCATGCATGAGGCTTCTATGTGTTAGGGTCCTACAATAATAGGGTTCATAAATTTTGAATTGACTTTGATAGTCTTGTAAATATGTACATACCTTGCTTTCTGCAAGTTGTTTTCCCATATTTTGAAAAAATGAAAAATAATAAAAATAAAAAAGAGGGTAAAAAGTCCTAAAAGAAAAATCAAAGGAATTAGAAAAATATAGACCCCAAAAGAAAAAAGAGAAAAGAAATAAGACCTGAAAGTGATCAAGTCCAAATGCCACTACTTTTACTTTACTGCAAAGAATAATGATTATGTGCAGAGTGTCAATAAATGCCATAATCCATGATCAGTTAAACAGTTTAATCTTAACTTTTCATGTTTCCATTTTATGTTTTAGATAGTGAATAAAGATTTGTCAAACAGTTTAAACTTGACAAATCAATAGATAGGTAGAGAATAATGAGGAGCTCAATAGTTTAATCTGAACCCATGATGAAATAATGTAGATCTAAATAGTTTTATGCTTTTAAAGAAAATGTTTTAAGGTTGCAAGTCTAAATGCACCTACAAAATGAAGAAAAAATGTTAGAAATAAAGTTGGGTAAGTAGAAAGCAGTTGGGAAATCATGTAATAAAGCATCAACGGGAAAAATCACTAATTTCCCCTCCCCTATAAGTATTTAGTATTCTAAGCTATCAGTCAAACAGGCTCAGAGCTTTTCTCTGACTTTTGTTGGGACCGGGCCCAAGGCTCGATGACTCGCTAGTTAAAAATATTGAGTTTTTGTGTTAAACCCACATTTATCATCATTTACCCTTCATTCATACATTAAAACCTCTTTTTTCCAAACCTGCGCGAAATGGTTGGTTTCAAAATTCTCTCTCTCCTCCATGTGCCATCCAATCAATGGATCGCGTGGATTAAGCCAAAATCAGCATACCACCCAATAGTTGCGCGATAACCACTCGGAGTTTTCGTCCATTGAAACTTCAAAACCACTCTCCCACCTGATGCGACCTGCATTCAATGTCTGATTAAAACAGCCGAAATGTTTAATAAAGCCTTTGGAAAATTATTTCATATCATTCTTGCCCATTTTACTCTCTGTATTTTCCTCTCCCAACTGAAAGAAACCCTGTTAAAGTCATTTTCTTTGCCATTTTCATGCCCAAGCCTGCATCATTTTCCCTTAAAACCTTTAAAGACTGCTGAGGAGTTACACATCACTCCAAACAATTCATTGAAGCTTTCAATTCAGTCAGAATCTCAGAAACCTTGCCAAAAAGCTGATACCTGCATTACAACAAGTATTCTTCTTAAAAAATTGAACCTACAATCAATTTAAATACCTTTTTGTTAGTATGAATCCTTCGTCGAAGTGTACGAAAAAGGACCACTTTAGCCACGCATAACTAATAGCCCTAACAACAATAATGGCTGCCAAATATCTTCAGATCTGCGGTTAGTAATAAAAATGCTGCAACAACCAGATCTATAAATGGAAAGACATTAAGCAGTAAAGTAAAGGGTTTGCTCCATGCATCCAACAGACAAGACAAGAACACAATTTTTTGAAAGAATTTTTATATTACAGGGCACCTGGGAGGAAAACAAGAAGGTGTATCCAGCTCTCCTCAATGGGATGGGTTCTTTGTAGTCCTCGGCACTTCAGATCTAAGCTTCCTCTCTCTAGTTGATGTAGAAAACCCAATGCAAAAAGTAGAGCTCAAAGGGAGAAAAATGGCAGAAAATGGTGACCAAGTGTATAGATCCAGAGTGATCTAATAGGCAACAAAAGGTGAAGAATGATGGGGAAAACCCTCCTATTTATAACAAAATATTGGGTCATTCTAGATCTTGGTACATGATTAAAATAATGTTAACCAAATCTAGATCCACCTTTTATGGAATATTTTATTATATTTGTTGGAGGGAAAGGGTCTTTGACTTGGGTCAAATCCCTTGATTAGTCAAAAATAAATAAATAAATGATTTATTTATCTTTTTAAGGAAGTGGTTGGAAGATAATCAAATAAATCATGATTTATTTAATTATTTGTGGGTGATTTGGTCATATTTAACAAGGAATATTATCTAAACAAGATTTAAATAATTATTCCTAGAAATTAATAAGATAAATAAAGGTTTATCTAATTAATTTCTTTTATTTTGGGTTAAACATGACTGGGAATAATAATTAAATTATGGTTTAATTAATTATTCCATGAGGAAAATCAAACAAATATGGGTTTGTTTAATATTCCCTTTTGGGGTTTCCTGTTTTAACATAGTGAAAGTGGTTTTACTTAGGGTAAAACTGGTCTTACATGGTGTACTTGGGTACATCTAATGATAATAAGTTAGATGACCAAAAAAAAATAAGGTGTAACGCTTTTTACTTGAACAAACAATTTTAGAATTAAAAAATACGATTAAGCGCCTAAAAGTCCCAAAAAACAAGCCAGAAACTCACGGAAATTTTTTCCCCAAAAAACCTCTGCAGTGCCCAAACACTACGAGATCTGTTTTAAAAGAGTTTTTGGTCTATTTACATGGCTACGGAAACCCTATTTTACGTTTAAAACGTTCTAAAAGCATAAATCTCTTTTGTAAATACAGTAAGACATAAAGCAGAAAAGCCTATGTGAGGTGCAAATTAAGCCTCTTCTATTGTAAAATTGCCTCTGCAAACTGTCTAAACTTGCAGAAGCATATCAAAATTCCTAAAAAACAAAGTGCAAGCAAGCCTGAAGGTTCTAAAGCTCCTAAACTTACTCCTGCCATGACTCCAAATACTACTATTGTTGTCAATCCATTGCAACCACCTGTTGTTGATATTGAACACATTCCCCTTGCTAATATTGATTACAATTTAGTAGATACCATAGTTGAATTCAATCTGTAGATATCCATAAATAGTGCTATGAGAAGTCTTTAGATGATCATGAAGAAGTTCATATTTGGGAATCCAATTTGCCCAAATATGTAGTCCCATTGACTCATCCTTGTCAAGAGATTATTAGATTGTGTCAGCAGTACTATGTTCCTGAGCAAAGAGCTATTGTGAATGCCAGTAAAGAAGTCCTATTTACCATCACCGTAGAGTCAATTAACCAAATTTTGCAGCTTCAACCAGACCCCCAAGCAGTCCCTTTGTCTATTGAGGCCCTCACCAAGCTATACATTGGCCTAGATTTTCCTAAAAGGTTCATGATTTTTCAGAATTTTATCCCTCTACATGTAGAAATTCCAAAGTTAAATCCTCCCTATTCTACTGCTAAATTCCCTGAAGGATCAAGACATGTAATTTCCATGCTCTCTTTCATACTTGGATATTTCACTAATGAGCATACTGAAGAATCCATCTTGGGATTCTTGTCCACCTTTTCCCCAGGTCAAACACCTTCAGTCATATTTGATTATGCTAGTTTCATTGTTGATAACATCCATTATCAACTGACCAATTTGCCAATAGAGGGAGTGTTTAGATATACTTCCTACCTTTTCCACATGTTCTTATACTTCCAATCAGATAATTTTCCTATCACTCTTATAAAACTTGACATAGAGTCAAATCCTCAATCTGTAATTTTTTGGACATCATTGCTCAGAAAAGAAGTTACAAATTTCAGTTATTTAGAGTTTTCATAGTTATTTTTACATCCAGTGATCACCATGTTGACCAAGACAGAGCAGCCTAGAATAAGGGAAGAAATGAAGAAAATATTGCAGTTATCAGAGCAGAGTAAGGTTGGTGACTGGTATTTGTATGAGAAAATTACTGAAATTAGAGTCTTTGGGACAAACTTGTTGCCTTACAAATTACCCAAACATCCTTCAATGAGGATATTTGCCTTAGAGTGTATCAGACAGATCCTAAATTCTGATTCAATCAACTTCATGGTAGCTAAGAAGAAGACCCAATTCAAACTTAAAAATCAAATTGGGCCATTCATACGCAATCACAAGGATGCAGAAAAGGAAGCAGCAAATTGACTATTGGAATATAAATTTGAAGAGATTTTCCCTTGGACCTATGATACACAAGGGATCTTGAGCAAACTAAGAGTAAAATGCAAATTAACACCCTTTATACATGAAGCTAAACCAAAAATAGAAAAGGTTTCCAATCATCTTGAATGGATTGAAAACACTTTAATAGATGCAGTAATCAAAGGTAATACTAATCATACCTTAGAGATTGCAAATCAACCAAAGAAGTCCATCAAAATAATAAGGGAATAAGGAGCCTATGTGGCAGAGACTACAACAGAAACAAAATTCAAGATCATTTACAACAAAAGGCCAAAATTAGATACAACAGGTAAAGGAAAAGTGACAATAGATGTTGAAGAAAGAGAGCCCTTAAATACCAACACAGGTTTGCCAGAGACAAATGTAGCTATTGTAATTATCAATGAGGCAAATCAGAATGAAGGACAACTCAATAATGAAGATACACAAATGATGGAAAGACAACAAAGTATTGAAGCTTCTTCCTCACATTCAACTGAGGAAAAGGATTTCGATATTAAGGAGAAATATAAGAAAATCAAGTTGAAGAATGAGGAAATTAAAACTGAAATTTACTCTCAATTCTTGAAACAAAAGCCAAGTAATCAAAACATATTTCTCTCAGCATTTGATTACTCAAGTAAAAAATTGATTATGTCAGTATTACAGCCCATAGTATCAGTGCCAAAGATAGTTGTTGACTATAATAAAGTTGATCTAGAAGTAGCTACAGACAAAATCCATGAATTAGATCAAATAGAGTTTCACAGGAAAAACTCAGAGATGTTATTTTCCACAGTTACAAAAAAAGCTATGAGTGCTCATTAGCTTCAAAACACCATCTCTAACATGCAATATCAAATTAATATGGATAAATCTTCATTATATGCCAAGGATCTAAGGATAAAAGCCTTAGAAGAATTAGTATTGCAAGTAGTATATGATCCTACAAACATTAAAGTAGCAGAATCATTGGTAAAAAAGAAAAATGAGGATATAGCAGCCTTGAAAAAATAGCTCAAACTTCCTCAAAGTGAGCATCCTCATACAAAGGAAGTATTACTGGAACAAAAGGAAAAATATGAAATGATGAGTTTAATTCTTTAGCTGACAGCTTGGATTAAGGAAATGGAAGTACATATGGACCAACTTTTCCAAGAAAAGGAGACATTAAAAGAACCAGTGATTCCTATAGTCATTCTAGTCATCACTACAGCAGTGCCTTAAACTTTAGGAGAAAATTTGGCACCCAAAGAACCACTGGCCACTGCAGTGCCAGTGACTTCTTCCACTACATCATCCACTGAATCATCTACCATAGCAGTACAGCCTACAGATGATGCCAGTAAGATAGTAAAAGCAATGGAAGAGATGTCTTTGAAGAAAAATGAAATTAACAGGTTGAAAAAGATGATTGAAAATCTTGAAAAAACAAATAAATTAGCTCAACTAAATGCTAAGACACATGAACAAAATCCCAACAGATTGAGTGAAGAGCTAAAGAAGTTGCAAAAAGAGTTAACTCTAAAGGATCAAATATCATACATAAAAAATTACCTATGGAATAATGTTGTTGAAGCCATCCATGATGTATGGCCTTCAATTCAGGTAATTTTTTAGCAGAGAGAATTATTGCTAGCAGCCCAAGAAGAAATTGAAAAGACTCAAAATGATTTGGTTGACAAACCAGAACAAGCTGTAAGATTAATCAATTTCCTCAACAGCAAGAATAGACAGGAATTGGAAGAGCTCAAAATAACATATAGAACTGCCACTATCCTAGAAATTAGGAAAGTCACAATAAAGAGAAATTTGATGAGGTAACTTGAAGAAAAATGTGAAGGTATGAATACTGCTATAACTAGGTTCATGGTTAAATTCACGAATTTGAGGCAAAAAGGACTTCCAGATATCATGGTCATTAATGATAAATTGATGCCTCAAAATTATTATGACAAGAAGATAAGAGAATATGCCAAGGAACAGGTAAATAATCCAATAGGTCAAGGCATCCCCATAGGAAAAGTGTTACTGAAGAGTTTTGAAGATTTATTTTACTTACAGTATGAGATCAAGCACTTATTTGTCATCAAGCCCACATTTGCTAGATATACAAAAGCTGATGATAATTTTCGGAAATTAAAGAATATTCAGATTCCTAAAAATGAGGATTGGCAAGCTCTCACAGATTTACTGTGAAGGATAAAAACAAACAGATGACAAGAAGAAAGAAAATTGTTTTCTAAAATTGATTCAAAACAGATTTTATTTTACAGCAGTAAACATTTTTGACTAAAGTTTAAAAGAGTATCAGTTAAAGAGTATCCAAGAAAGAGTATCAGTCAAGGCAAGTCAGATTTCAAAAAATATCTAAAGACCAACAAGGAGGACACCAAGGCAACCACCTACTTTATCCTCAAAACTGTTAGCTTGATTTTGACTCCATAGCCTAATGGACAAATAGATTTCCCACTATCCATCCTTTCAAGTGATTTTTCCCACCAAATCAAACAAAACCAAACCAAAACTATACTTTCATAGCTAGCCTAATATTTACAAAATAAAACAAAGTTAAACTTTAAAGAGAGAGCCCTCTCTGAACCCTAGGAAGGCTAGATCCTAGAGTTTGAAGTAGGTTTGTGGTTACCTCTAGAATTATTTGACTAAAAACCAAAATTACACAACTTAAGAATTACTAGAGTGATAACATTACTGGCGACCATACTGGGGAACTAACCAATCCTGAGTCTTAAAACTAGTCTTAAAGAAAATCTTTTTATACATCCTTTTACTTTAAGATTGCTTTTATAAGTTATGTTTATTGAAAATAGTAATTCTGGCTTCTAGGAAAGTCTATTATACCAGGTCTAACCCGGATCCTAAGCCTGCAGTTATAGTAGAAAACCCAGACTGAATTGGTAAAAAGAAAAAACAGTCAAAAAATTTAGAAGCTGAAGTATCATTAAAAAGAGTCAATTCATTACCACAAGAGTTAGTAAGTCTGCAAGATATTGATTTTGATTTGAAATTTGAGCATTCTTTATTTAGAAGAAAATATGAAAGTGATCTTAAAACTACTATTTTAGACCCTGTTTTCACTTCATTTTTTGATACAAAACAGAAAAATATTACAGCAGATTTTAAAGCACGGAAAGTTCAAGATCAAACTAAAATTGAACAACTTAATCTTACTATTCTCAAAGATATTGATGAAGCTATTGAATTAGCTCAATTTTTTACCTATGCAAACAAACCTCCAGTCTCTCAATTGCATACCACAATAATATCAGCTAGAGATTCATCTCTTTATGTTGTTACATCATTTATAAATTCCACTACCAGCACATCTATAGATCCATTTATCCCTAGGTTACCTTTACAACCTAGAGCATTATTTCCACCAATCACTTCATCCACTATATCCATCAGCTCACCTTTTGATTTCCTAAACACATCATCCTCATTTCCTAGTAGTTCTATATACATTCCAGTTTCATTTCCCAGCACTTCAAATATAGTTTTTAGTTCATCAGCTATCATTTTGAGCACAGCTCCAAGCAGTTCTACTTTACCTCCTAGCCAAGCTAAGCTTCAAGCTATGGCTGCTAGATATGCTCCCCTAGTCTTACCACAACAACTTCATGACATGCCTCAAGAATATCATAATAAAATATCACTATTTGATGGCACTACCCAATATACTTCTCAAAAACACATTACTAAGATGACAGACTTCTTTGAAATTTATGAAATTGATGACTCAGATGTTCAAATGAGGCTGTTTGCACAAATTTTGACTAGAGAAGTTAAGAAGCGGTTTAAAGATTTAGCTGTTGGTAGTGTAACTGATTTAGTTGTGTTTCATAGATTGTTTTTAAATAAATGGGAAAAGAAAAAGAACCCCCTCCAAATATTGTCTGAATTTGATTCCATGAAAAGAGCTCCAAATGAGTCAGTCCAAGGTTACTGCACCAGATATAATAGTGTCTATAATTCTATCCCTGCAAATCTTAAACCTACTCCTTATTCTGTTCTGCTCAAATTCCCTAATGGATTTGATACAAATATGGCTTACCAATTAAGGGAAAGAGATGCAGATACCTTAAAAAAAATGCAAACAGATGATGTTAGTGTATAAGTAAACATTTTAGCCAGAAAAGCTAGACTAAGAAATGAGAGAAGAGTGACAATTAAAGAAGAAACTGCCAATTCAGACACAAAAATAGATGTGATAGCTAAAACCTTAGAAATGTTGATGGATAGACTAGATAATATAGATAGAAGACCTCAGTGGGATAACCAATAACAAATCAGAAACCCCAATTTTAGAAAAAGCATAAATCCTAGAAAAGCAAAAGAAACAGCCCCAGATCAAACAATATGGCCCCCATTCCAAGAGAACCATGCTGAAAGTTCTCAGAATAATGATAATGATGAGGATGCTATAAATCTAATGGGAATAGATGATAATAATACTATTTTCCTCACTTAGGAAGATCAGGAATTGTTTGAACTCCAACAACTCAAATTAGATTCTAGTGAATCCTTTGATTATAAACAAGGTTATGATTATGCAATAAATGAAATACACAGCCAATATAACCTTGGAAACAAGAAAAACAATGAGTCTTCTACCAATAAAACTTCTCAAACTGAGAATCAAAAAACAGTAGAAGCTCCCAAAACAAGGTTCTGCAAATTCTCCCAATGGAAAATAATCAAAACTCAAGTTCTTCCCAAAACATTTCTAGTCCTAAAAAAGCATCAAGTCCTAAAATCGTTGATATTACTGATGAAGTTGCTCAAGCTGCCAAAGATTCACAAAAATCTACTGTTGCTAAAGCTTATAATTATGTTAAAACAACAAATTTAGATCCTAAAAAACCTTCTGCTGATTCTAAAACAGTGGATACAAAAACCGTTACTTCAAAAACATATGTTGATAATTCTAAGTCTAAAAAAACATCTACTGCTTCACAAACAATCCCCGAAAAGAAAGTTAGGAGTAGTAAAACACAAGAAACACAAACAGAGAATGTCAAACCACTTGAAAATGAAAAAAATAGTTGTATAAAAACAAGACAAACCAACACAAACTACAGTTACTAAAGAATAATTGATTCAAATCAGTAAAACTCAACCTACATTCAACATACAATCAGAAATTGCAAAGCTTAAAATACCAATTCCTTTGACTGAATTGGTAAAACATGACTTGTATAAATCAATCATAACTGAAACATTAAATATGAATGATGGAGAAGATTCCATAAATCTAAATGATGATCAACCAGAGTTGATTTCTGGCCCAGATGTAAATGGAAAACATGCAGATGGAGTAGTTCCTCCATTTTATATCAATCTTACCATTCATGATCAAATTCTACACAATGCCATGCTAGATTCAGGAGCTTCCCATAATTTAATGCCTAAAGCCATAATGGAAACGCTCAATCTAGAAATTACAAGGCCATACAAAGATTTGTTTTCTTTTGATTCAAGTAAAGTTAAATGCCTAGGTTTGATCAAAGATTTGTGTGTTACACTAGTTCAATATCCTGGTAAGAGTATATTAATAGACATTGTAGTAGCTAATATCCCACCTAAATATGGAATGTTACTTTCTTGCTCATGGGGAGCAAAGTTACAGGGATCTCTACAATTGGATATGTCTTATGCTACTATATCAATTTTTGGCTAGCCTAAAATGTTATATAGGGAAACATTGATGAAATACATGGTCAGTAGTGCTGAAAAATCCATAAACTATCCAATTTACTTTACACCAACTTACCTTGATTCTTTTATCCTATGTAACTCTGAAACTAATGAAATCCAAACTGAACTAGTAGAGAAAAAGAAAGCACCAAATAATGATAATATTTTTCATGAATCTCTATGGAATTTAGACTTTGATGGTTTAGTAAATAAGTTAGGAGAAGGAGCAGGAGTTTGGATAACAAATATGGAGACTAATCACTCAGAAGGCCATGCTTTCAGGCTCAATTTCAAATGTACAAATAATATGGTTGAGTATGAAGCCCTCATCCTAGGACTCCAAATAATTAGGAACTCGGGAGGTAAAAGAATTTTAATCATGAGAGATTCAGAGTTGATCATAAAACAAGTAAATGGAGTTTATTCTGTTTACAATCCTAGACTAAGTAGATATAGAGATAGTGTGATAGATTTAACTGATGATTTATTGGAATGTAAGTTTGCTTCTATACCTAGAAAAAAAAATATACAAGATCATTGTCTTGCAACCTTTGCTAGTACATGCAATTTACCATTCCAAACTAATCACAGATATATTGCTGAAGTCAAGAATAGGCCAATAATTCTAGATAATCTTAAGTATTGGCAATTTTTTTCTCAAGATGAACAGATTTACAAGTTTATGAACAATGAAGGAGAATTTCAGAATTGTAATATAGATACAAATTGTAATATAATTCATGATTTGGATTGTGAAATAGATTTAAATAACTTAGATGTAAATAGAATAAAGTTTGATAAACCAACTAGATTTAGTCAAGCTGATATAGATAGCTTAGAGAAAGTAGAGATTGAAGAAATTATTGAGGATGAATCAGGCATATTGAATCTTAAGGATAATTTCTTACCTAAAGGTTTAACTCCCTTAGAAGATATTTTTGACTCAAATGATGTAGCTAGAAAACAAAAAATGGAGCCAGTTAGATCTGATATAGAAGAATCCAACATTGGAACAGAGTTAAAACCCAAAACAATCAAACTTTCCAAAGTTTTACATCAACAAGAGAAGGAAAAATACATTGCTCTTTTAAAGGAATATCAATATGTCTTTTCCTAGAGTTATGAGGATCTCAAATCCTATGATACTAGCATAATCCAACACAAAATTCCAATAAAAGAAGATCATAAGCCATTTAAACAAAAGTTGAGAAGAATTAGCCCTGTTTTGTTACCTTTGATAGAAAAAGAAGTGAAAATAATGTATGATGCACAAATCATTGCACCAATCAGATATTTTGATTGGGTTTCCAACCTAATTCCAACAAGAAAGAAAACAGGAGAGATAATATTATGTGTTGACTTTAGGAATCTAAACAAAATGTCCTTGACAGACAATTACCCTTTACCTAAAATGGATCATATATTACAAAGGGTATTTGGTTCTTCTAGGATGTCTCTTTTAGATGGTTTTTCGAGATACAACCAAATCTTAGTCCAAAAATAAGATCAAGCTAAAACAACATTTACCACTACTTGGGGCACTTTTATGTATGTGAAAATCCCTGTTGGTCTAATGAATGCAGCAGCAACCTTTCAAAGGGCTATGGACATAGCTTTTGTAAAGGAAATACATGATTTCTTAGTAATTTACTTAGATGACATTATTGTATTTTCCAAAATAGATAATGAACACTTGGATCATTTGAGACAAGTTTTTATTAAGTGCAAGAAATATGGCATCTCTTTAAATCCTAAGAAAATTCTATTTGGACTAGAAGAAGGTAAGTTACTTGGACACATAATTTTAAAAGAAGAAATTAAGATAGATCCTATAGGATAGAAGTAATTCTAAACATCAGTCCACCAAGAAACATTAAAGAATTACAAGCCTTTCTAGGTAAGATTAAATTTTTAAGAAGATTCATATCTAATTTAGCTAAGAAAATTAGAGAACTAAATAACATGCTAAAAAAAAAATTAGTTCTTAAATGGACTGTTGAGGCTAAACAATCATTTGACTCTATCAAACAAGCCTTAACCAAAACTCCAGTCCTAATAAGTCCTGATTTTAAAAAAGATTTCATATTTTTTTCATTTGCTTCAGAACACACCATTGCTGCAGTTTTACTTCAGAAAAATGACCAAGGATTTGAACAACCTATAGCTTTTTTCAGTAAGACACTTAGAGATGCCCCTTTGAAGTACAACACTATGGAGAAACAAGCCCTAGCTTTGGTTAAGGCCATTAAAGACTTCAAAGTTTATATTCTCTACTCTAATATCATTGCCTATGTCCCAAATTCTGTAGTATAAGACATTCTTACTCAGGATGGTCCTGATGGAAGAAGAGGTAAGTGGATTGCCACTATCCTAGAATATGACATAGAGATAGAAACCACAAAACTCATCAAAGGTCAAGGATTAGCCAGACTTATGGCTAAATCTAACTGCAATGCCCTAGACATAAATTTTATTGCTCAAGTAGATGATCAGGAAGAGATGGCGACTCCATCGATCAGTGAAGCCTTCTCAGACTCACCTTGGTATATAAATATCATATTTTTACTCCAAAACTTACAAGCTCCTCCTGGATTGTCAAGAACCAAAGCCAGATTCTTAAAACTTAAAGCAGTAAGATTTTGCATCTTAGATAATGTACTTTTTTGGAGAGATCACAGTTGGATTTTATTAAATTGTTTATTAAAGGAAGAAGCTAACAAAATACTTGAATAATTTCATGCAGGTGACTGTGGAGGACACTTATATTGGAAAACTACAGCAAATAAGATCCTGAGAGCTGGTTTTTATTGGCCTACCTTGTTTGCTGATGTCAAAAAATATGTAACTTCATGTCATAAGTGGGATTTAGACTTCATTGGTGAAATTCATCCTCCTTCTTCAGGCCAACATAAGTGGATTTTGACAGCCACTGATTATTTTACCAAGTGAATTGAAGCCATACCCTCCAGACAAGCCACAAATACTGTCATTATTTCCTTCCTAGAAAACAACATTTTTTCAAGATTTGGATGCCCCCAAAAGATAATTACTGACAATGCAGCATCATTCAAATCCAAGAAAATGATTGACTTTTTCCACAAATACCATATCACCTTAGGTCATTCCACTGCATATTACCCCCAAGGTAATGGCCTAGTTGAATCCTCAAACAAAAGCCTTGTAAATATCATCAAAAAGTTACTTGAAGACAATAAAAATACTTGGAATAAGAATTTGGTCAATGCCTTATGGGAAGATAGACTTACTACTAAAAAATCCATTGGTACTTCCCCTTACCAATTAGTTTATGGAATGGATGTTTTTTTTCCATCCTCCCTAGGTGTAGCAGTGATGAAACTTATCCAAGAGTTACAAGTGGAAACAAATGACATTCAAAGAAGGACCAATCAAACTATTCACTTGCAACAAACAAGGGAAGAAGTTTATATCAAGTCTCAAGTCATTCAGGATAAAATCAAGAAATTTTTTGATAAAAAGAATAAAGAGGATGATTTCTACATGGGAGATAGTGTTAAAGTGGGATTCCAAAAGAGAAGATAAAGGAAAACGTGGAAAATTTGATTTTTTGTGGAAAGGACCTTATGTGATTTATGGATATAGAGGTAATAATGCTTTCTTCCAGAAACAAACGGATGGAACAGATTTGCAAGAAGGACCAGTAAATGGTGGAATGCTAAAGCACTACTACTCTCCTGAGTTAACAAATAGTTAGTTTTTATTCACTTTGATCACTGTACATATACATTGCAAAATTTAGATTGGATTGGATGTTTCCTTAACAAAGTTGAAGGCCGAAGAGAAATCCCTAAGCTTTGAGAGGTAAATATCATAAGTATGAATAAATTGCAGATATCAGAAGACATTTACATGGTTATCACAGTTAAATTCCAAACGCTACTAGTCTCAAAGTTCTTGATATTTCACCAGGAAATGTCATCCCCATGTGGAGCCACTGTTAAGGTCCTATAATAATAGGGTTCATAAATTTTGAATTCACTTTGGTAGTCCTGTAAATATGTACATACCTTGCTTTCTGCAAGTTTTTTTCCCATATTTTGAAAAAATGAAAAATAATAAAAATAAAAAAGAGGGTAAAAAGTCCTAAAAGAAAAATCAAAGGACTTAGAAAAATATAGACCCCAAAAGAAAAAAGAGAAAAAAAAATAAGACCTGAAAGTGAGCAAGTCCAAATGCCGCTACTTTTACTTTACTGCAAAGAATAATGATTATGTGCAAAGTTTCAACAAATGCCATAATCCATGATCAATTAAACAGTTTAATCTTAAATTTTCATGTTTCAATTTCATGTTTTAGATAGTGAATAAAGATTTGTCAAACAGTTTAAACTTGACAAATCAGTAGATAGGTAGAGAATCATGAGGAGCTCAACAGTTTAATATGAACCCTCGGATGAAATAAGGTAGATCTAAATATTTTTATGCTTTGAAAGAAAATGTTTTAAGGTTGCAAGTCTAAATGCACCTACAAAATGAAGAAAAAATGTTAGAAATAAAGTTGGGTAGGTAGAAAGCAGTTGGGAAATCATGTAATAAAGCATCAACAGGAAAAATCATTAATTTCCCCTCCCCTATAAGTATTCAGTATTCTAAGCTATCAGTAAAACAGGCTCAGAGCATTTCTCTGACTTTTGTTGGGACTGGACCCAAGGCTCGATGACTGACTAGTTAAAAATATTGAGTTCTTATGTTAAACCCACATTTATCATCATTTACCCTTCATTCCTACGTTAAAACCTCTTTTTTCCTATGTAAAGACACATTCTTACTTCGTAAAATTGCAACCCTAAAATAATTAACTTCATGCCTTCAAAAGCATTTATAAAACCCCAAAAATACATTTTGTCCTAAGTTAAAGTGTAAAAAAATTAAAAAAGACAACACTGCTTTGCTTTGTCTATCATATACACTTTACTTAGAGATAACATGTCTTTTATTTTACATTTCACTACCCTTTCATATTAAATTTTAATCTATTTTTATTAAATCCCTAAATTACACCTACCCGTAGATATTAATTCCCCTATATCTAAATAACCCCAAAAAAAACCCACTATTTTAATGTTTAGACCAAAAGTCTATTATCCCCACGTGCATAAATAAAAACCCCGACTATAAGCCCTTTGGTCTAAACTTATCATTATTTGAAATACCCCGACCCTATAGTTTTAAAACCATTCAAACAGTTAAAAACTATATAATTTAATAAATCGCATCCACATATGTTTTATTTGAAACATCTTTATAAATATTTTAAATATAAAACATTACCCCCGCCTAAATTCATATAATCATAAGTTTTTGAATTAAACAAATGTTTATTTATAAAGTTCAAGAACCATGGCCACCTATGCATAAAAGCCTGCACCAATATACATTGATTAAAACATAGTATATATGTTCAAACCTTATATCCCCCGCCACGTCTTAACCCATCAATGTGCATATAATCACCACAGTCCCACCCCTAATCCAGTGCAACTCTCAAACTAATCTCAGTCGTTCGCTCGTGAACGCCAAATCCGACAGCACAGATTTGATATCGCGTGAAAAAGATGCACTTTAACCCAACGACCAAACTCACACGAAATGGCTGGTTTCACAATTCTCTCTCTCCTCCAAGTACTATCCAATCATTGGATCACGTGGGTTAAGCCAAAAATAGCTTACCACCCAATAGTCATGCGATAACCACTCGCAGTTTTCATCCATTGAAGCTTCAAAACCACTCTCCTGCCTAATGCGACCTGCATTCAATGTCCGATTAAAACAACCGAAATTTTTAATAAAACCTTTGGAAAAGTATTTCATATCATTCTTGCCTGTTTTACTCTCTGCATTTGCCTCTCTCGACTGAAAGAAACCTTGTTAAAGTCATTTTCTCTGCCATTTTCAAGCCCGAGCCTGCATCAATTTCCCTTCAAACTTTTAAAGACTGTTGAGGAGATGCACATCACTTCAAACAATTCATTGAAGCCGTCAATTCAGTCAGAATCTTAGAAACCTTGCCAAAAATCCGATACCTACATTACAACAGGTATTCTTCTTAAAAACCAAACCTGCAATCAATTTAAAGACCTTTTTACAGAACAAAAAATTTCAGATTTAAAAAAAAAAAAAAAAAAAATTGATTGAAAACTGCCTAAATGTCCCAAAAACATGCCAAACTCTGGCAAATTTTTCTCAGAAACCCGTTTCTCTGATGTGCACCATTTCTGAAGAAATTTAAGAAGTTTACACAGTTTTCAAGCTCTGAGATAAGCCAAACAGCCTATGCAGGTACCCCAAACCCTCTGAGATCCTTTTTAAAAGCGTTTTTGGTCCTATTTCCATTAAAAATAGTCAAAAAACCCCTATTTTCTATTTTAAACCAATTCTAAAGCCTCCAAATCTCTTTGATAGGCCTAATTGAACAGAAAGCCTTAAGAAAAGTGTATGCTTTGCCAAAGTTGGCCAATTAAGCCTCTGATATAGTAAAATTGCCTCTGCAAACTGTCTAAACTTGCATAAGCATATCAAAATGCCTAAAAAACAGAGTGCAAGCAACCCTGAAGGTTCTAAAGCTCCTAAACCTACTCCTGCCATGACTCCAAATACTCCTATTGTTGTCAATCCATTGCAACCACCTGTTGTTGATATTGAACACATTCCCCTAGCTAATATTGATTACAAAATAGCAAATCCCATAGTTGAATTCAATCTGTTAGATATCCATAACTGGTTCTATGAGAAGTCTTTAGATGATCATGAAGAAGTTCATATTTGGGAATCCAATTTTCCCAAATATGTAGTCCCATTGACTCACCCTTGACAAGAGATTATTAGATTGTGTCAGCAGTACTATGTTCCTAAACAAAGAGCTATTGTGAATGCCAGTAAAGAAGAATTCCTATTTACCATAACTGCAGAGTCAATTAACCAAATTTTGCAACTTCAACTAGACCCCCAAGCAGTCCCTTTGTCTATTGAGGCCCTCACCAAGCTATACATTGGCCTAGATTTTCCTAAAAGGTTCATGATTTTTCAGAATTTTATGCCTCTACATGTAGAAATTCCAAAGTTAAATCCTCCCTATTCTACTGCTAAATTCCCTGAAGGATCAAGACATGTAATTTCCATGCTCTCTTTCATACTTGGATATTTCACTGATGAGCATACTGATGAATCCATCTTGGGATTCTTGTCCACCTTTCCCCAGGTCAACCACCTTCAGTCATACTTGATTATGCTAGTTTCATTGCTGATAACATCCATTATCAATTGACAAATTTTCCAATAGAGGGAGTGTTTAGATATACTTCCTACCGTTTCCACATGTTCTTATACTTCCAATCAGATAATTTTCCTATAACTCTTCAAAACTTGACATAGAGTCAAATCCTCAATCTGTCATTTTTTGGACATCATTGCTCAGAAAAGAAGGTACAGATTTTAGTTATTCAGAGTTTTCAGAGTTATTTTTTACATCTAGTGATCACCATTTTGACCAAGACAGAGCAGCCTAGAATAAGTGAAGAAATGAAGAAAATATTGCAGTTATCAGAGCAAAGTAAGGTTGGTGACTGGTATTTGTATGAGAAATTTACTAAAATCGGAGTCTTTGGGACAAAATTGTTACCTTACAAGTTACCCAAACATCCTTCAATGAGGATCTTTGCCTTAGAGTATATCAGACATATCCAAAATTCTGATTCAATCAACTTCATGGCAGCTAAGAAGAAGACCCAATTCAAACTTAAAAATCAAATTGAGCCATTCATATGCAATCACAGGGATGCAGAAAAGGAAGCAGCAAATCAACTATTGGAATATAAATTTGAAGAGAGTTTCCCTTGGAACTATGATCCACAAGGGATCTTGAGAAAACTAAGAGTAAAATGCAAATTAATACCCTTTATACATGAAGCTAAACCAGAAATAGAAAAGTTTTCCAATCAACTTGAATGGATTGAAAACACATTAATAGATGCAGTAAGCAAAGGTAATACTAGTCATACCTTAGAGACTGCAAATCAACTAGAGAAGTCCATCAAAAGAATAAGGGAATAAGGAGCCTATGTGGCTTAGACTACAATAGAAACAAAGTTCAAGATCATTTACAACAAAATGCCAAAATTAGATACAACAGGTAAAGGAAAAGTGAGAATAAATGTTGAAGAAACAGAGCCCTTAAATACCAACACAGGTTTGCCAGAGACAAATGTAGCTATTGCAATTATCAATGAGCCAAATCAGAATGAAGGACAACTCAATAATGAAGATACAGAAATTATGGAAAGACAAAAAAGTATGGAAGCTTCTTCCTCACATTCAGCTGAGGAAAAGGATTTGGATATTAAGGAGAAATATAAGCAAATCAAGTTGAAGAATGAGGAAATCAAAACTTAAATTTACTCTCAGTTCTTGAAACAAAAGCCAAGTAATCAAAATAGATTTCTCTCAACATTTGATTACTCAAGTAAAAAATTGATTATGTCAGTATTACAGCCCACAGTATCAATGCCAAAGACAGTTGCTGACTATAAGAAAGTTGATCTAGAAGTAGCTACAGACAAAATCCATGAATTAGATCAAATAGAGTTTCACAGGGAAAGCTTAGAGATGTTATATTCCACAGTTACAACAAAAGATATGAGTGCTCATAAGCTTCAAAATACCATATCTAACATGCAAGATCAAATGAAGATGGATAAAGCTTCATTATATGCCAAAGATCTAAGGATAAAAGCCTTAGAAGAATTATTATTGCAGGTAGGATATGATCCCACAAACATTAAAGCAGCAGAAGCATTGGTAAAAAAAAAATGAGGATATAGTAGCCTTGAGGAAACAGCTCAAACTTTCTCAAAGTGAGCATCCTTAGACAAAGGAAGTCTTACAGGAACAGAAGGAAAAAAATGAAATGATGAGTTTAATTCTTCAGCTGACAGCTCAGATTACAGAAATGGAAGTACATATGGACCAACTTGTCCAAGAAAAGGATATATTAAAAGAACCAATGATTCCTATAGTCATTCCAGTCATCACTGCAGCAGTGCCTTCAACTTTAGGAGAAAAGTTGGCACCCAAAAAAACACTAGCCACTGTAGTGCCAGTGACTTCTTCCACTACATCAGGCACTGAATCATCTACTACAGCAGTACAACCTACAGATGATGCCAATAAGATATTAAAATCAATGGAAGAGATGTCTTTGAAGACAAATGAAGTTAACAGGTTGACAAAGATGATTGAAAATCTTGAAAAATCAAATAAATTAGCTCAAGTAAATGCTAAGACACATGAACAAAATGCCAACAGATTGAGTGAATAGCTAAAGAAGTTGCAAAAAGAACTAACTCTAAAGGATCAAACATCATATATAAAAAATTACCTATGGAATAATGTTATTGAAGCCATCCATGATGTATGACCTTCAATTCAGGTAATTTTTTAGCAGAGAGAATTATTGCTAGCAGCCCAAGCAGAAATTCAAAAGACTCAAAACTGATTTGGTTGACAAACCAGAACAGGCTGTAAGGTTAATCAATTTCCTCAAAAACAAGAATAGACATGAATTGGAAGTGCTCAAAATAACAGACACAAATGCCACTATCCTAGAAATTAGGAAAGTCACAACAAAGAGAAATTTGATGAGGCAACTTGAAGAAAAATGTGAAGGTATGAATACTGTTATAACTAGGTTCATGGTTAAATTCACAAATTTGAGGCAAAAAGGACTTCCTGATATCATGTTCATTAATGATAAATTGATGCCTCAAAATGATTATGAAAATAAGATAAGAGAATATGCCAAGGAACAGGTAAATTATCCAACAGGTCAAGGCATCCCCACAGGAAAAGTGTTACTGAAGAGTTTTAAAGATTTATTTTACTTACAGTATGAGATCAAGCACTTGTTTGTCATCAAGCCCACATTTTCTAGATATACAGAAGCTAATGAGAATTTTAGGAAATTAAAGAATATTCAGATTCATAAAAATGAGGATTGGCAAGCTCTCACAGATTTACTGTGAAGGATAAAAACAAAAAAATGAAAAGAAGAAAGAAAATTGTTTTCTAAAATTCAGTCAAAACAGATTTTATTTTACAACAGTAAACAGTTTTGAATAAAGGTTAAAAGAGTATTAGTTAAATAGTATCCGAGAAAGAGTATCAATCAAGGCAAGTCATATTTCAAAAAATATCTAAAGACCAGCAATGAGGACACCAAGGCAACCACCTACTTTATCCTCAAAACTGTTTCTATTTCTTATGGATAAAATAGGACAGTGTTGTAGCCGCTACAACACCACCCAAAATTTTGGGTATATTTAAAATTTCGGGTTCCCCCTCTGTTCGCTTAGGCATTAAAGTCTTTCACCCGACCTGCAGTCCGTGACATCCCACTGACCTGTCCCCAACCCCTCATTAGCTTTCTCACCATCATGATCAGATGTTGTTGCTGCAATCACGCCAAATGTGGGAGGGATCATCCAGCATATGCCCGAACACTCTTACCGCAGTCACGCCATGTGTAATAAGATTTCCATGCATACATTTGAGGGGAAACCTTGTTGTGTTTTGATGATTAAAGGCCCCCTCGCCGTGGGTCATTAAGCACGTTGACTGAATACGTATTTTAAGCTCGTTAATCTTATATGTTTTATCTTGGGACACCATTATCAAAGAATAATTTTGATGTCGTAATGTTCCACACAGGTTGACCCCACAGGTGACAAACTTCGCAGTCGTGTCACGACATCAAGGGAAATGAAATTGAGCTCAACGACGAGGCCAAAGTGGCGAGACATGGGAGGAGGAGAAACAAGTGACCAATACTGTTAGAAGGAGATGCCATCTCACATAAACTAGAAGCGTTTGCTATGATCTAAGCCTACGTGAGGACCAGATGGAGTATTTTCTGAAGAAGTTTGAACATCCTGCACAATGTCAGCTCCATGTCGATGTTTGCACACAAAGAAATATATTTCACTACTTCGACAAGTCTAGCCTGAAGTATAGCCTGGTGAACAAAGTGGACTCAGAAGATTTCCCTAGAGAACGATGATCTCATTCAAGGCTTTTTCGTGCTGAGATGCAGTGTGAAAGCGCACATGCTGATGGTGGCAAGAAAATTGCACAATTAAAAGGGTTTCTTCTATCTTTCCGTAGTTGAAAGAAATGGTTCACAGGTTCAAAATGCGTCATGATAAGTGTGTGAAGGATCATCACTGTCAATTGGGTGATTAAGTTTGGATTTTTTTCTTTCAGTGCCTCATCATCCATCAAAGTACAGAGGTAGGTTTGTTGGTGAGATTTAGGCTTGATTGTTCAGGCAATTGGTGCATTAATAATGTTGGCACAATTTCGAATATCTAAACGTACCTTTGAAAAGCAATTTTTGTTAAACCCAAGCTACACGGTGGGTGCAAAATTTATGGTTCTATACAATTAAACCAAGGCAAAAATCATATGGTTTCAAAGCCATAAGAGATCGCGGAGCAAAACTATGTGAAGACATTATAAGTTGGTGCACATTCGATGGACCAAGGGTACGTTGCATTGTCAAGACAAGGTGCAAACAATGTAATCTCCAAACCATATAAAACAGCGGTCCAACTTTATGATTGAGACACGGATCATGAAACATATGAAGACACATTTAAACTTATGTTTAAATCATGGGGCGAAGTATATGACAAACTTATATTAACACGACTAGGCACAAAGGTTCTAAGGCATTTTCAAATTATGGTAAAAGTATGGAGCCAAACGTAAATGTTTATATCTATACGTGGCAATCAAACCTTTCAACTAAAGCGTGGAGAAGAACTACATGGACACGTTTCAAGTTGGTGCAAATAATTCTACGCCAGAGTTTTAATCTTGGGAAAAAGGCTTACTTATGATGGTTTATTCAATACAATAGGCTACATCTATTTTTTGGTTCTTAGTAGGAAAAAACAGGGAAGCCTGAGCGTCCTCTATACTACTAACTATTTGAGTTGTTGCTTGATACACACGCAGAGAGCATGCATTACATAACACATTAAGTGTAAGATGAACCTAATATTAAAAAAAAATACTGAACGACTGATAGACAAACTAGGCTTCATAAGCAGTTACAGAAAATGACCATCAAAGTTTCCATAGATAACATTGGTTGAATTTGCTTGTGGAGCTTGCAAAGGCTAGGGCCTTGGTGCTCTATGCCTGCTAAGAAGTCCATACCAGGTTGTTGCATGCAGGGGGAGGGGGCATAGTAGCCTTCAGATGTGTGCTTTCATCAGCTGCTGCTATGAGAATCGTGGGGCTTCAGCTCCTCTAGCTCCAGTCAGCAGTGAAGTTGTCGAATCTCCAATGGTGGGCGTGCTCCAGAAGGCTATAAGGCACTCAATGGGATTTCATGAGTTCCAGCATCTTGTTCTTGTTAAGCTCAGAATAGTATTCCGAATCTCCACTTTCATCAAGTTGTGCCTATGGGGTCATTCACTTCAAACTCCATTGCCTATCGAGTCGTTCATTCGATACTCCATCACCTCTTTACTATCCAACAAGCTTACATCTTTGGGCCCTAAGGTTAAGTGGTACATAAATAAATTTCACTACGAGATGAGAAAAATTTAACTACATGAATCATCATATTCATTTCAAATCCATATATGGTAGTCATGTTTTACGTTTGAAACATGGTGCAGAACTTAGTCATAGGACCTACACAGTTGCGTGCTGCAGTCTGATGAGCGATAAGTGGAGTATGTATACGTATTATTGAACACGAAGTCTAACGTTATTTGGAGGACCTGCATCTTCACCATGTAACTCATCGACTGTGAATCTAATTTTATCAGAGTGATGAGGGAACTCGGGGGTCTGGGGGACGCAATCGATGGAAATTGACATAAGCATACCAGGATTGTGGCAAGCATGACAAGATAGATGTCGAATGAATAATTTTCATTGATGAAAAGCGGCAACGTTGAAATAATTATGGTGTGTTGACAGTAAAAAAAACAAACCAGAGTTGCACAAGGCATGTTGGTCTATCACCTACGTTATTAACGGTGCAGAGTTACAGCGTCGATGGAGAAGGTCACGATATTGTTTAGGTCACTAGGTCGCAGAGATAGAACTTTGCCCAGGGCTGCGACTTAACGGTTTTTCCGACCCAGCGACCTCATCAACCCATGGTCACAAGTCGCATGTTTGCCAGGTCACAGGGTCGCAGAATGATCTGCCCATAAGAAGCTGCGACCCAAGGAATTTTCCAACCCTGCGACCCCATCAGAAAATGCGGATTCATGCTATAATCGGCTCCATGATGATCGTCCACATGTTTCATTCCCCGTCAAAGCTGCTGATGTGCTGCATTGCATGGATGGGCTGCCCATTGCATGCTGCCATGCACGAACGATAATTGTGTTGCTACGCGCAAACAAGGGAGCGGAAAACCATTAAGTCTTGGGAGAAGATATAATAAAAAAGCTGCATTTTAACGTGGATCCAGACCTTATAACAGATCTACGATGGAAATGTGATAACATTCATCGAGCAGTTATCATCCAAAGACATGCAAAACCATACCAAGACATTGCAAACGAGCGCGGTTTTCTACCAATGGTAAATGTTTGGAGCGGACGTATATATATATATATACATATCGGTCAAATCTCACCATTAAAATATTGGAGCAGAACTGCATATGGGCGCGAAGGCTTCTATGCATGGTGGTTGCATTTAATAATGAAAGATCTGGAGCATATATATTTAGTGGTCAAACGATGTTTGAAATATGAGCGGGAGGGTATATACTCCTGAAATCAAATCAATTTAAAACAACGTTATTCCTGGCTTCTACGTTTGGTTTGAGAGATGGTAAGCACGAAGGAAGCGCCCTCTACACTCCCTTGGAGTCCGCATTCTTCGATTCTAACAAGAGTAGCGCCTTCACATTGATGAATATCTCTCGCAATATTCGATCATTAATGGCAATGACAAGTTTTATCGAGGAGTGGCCAGTAAAATAATTTGCAACCTCCTCGGCATTAAGATATTGGATTGGAAAGAGAACTTTTTGCATGGGAAAGATTATGATCCTACCAGAGAAAGGGCACAGAAGAAAACCCACTTGATCCATTCTCCCTGATGACAAAATGGCGCAACATTTGACCACACAGGGGTCCAACTGATTTTAGCTGTGATAAATTATTGCATTTCTTGTGTTGATTCCCTGACATGCGTGTATAATTATATGTATGTATATGGCTAATGTAAATTCATTTATCTGCAGGTTATATGAGGAAAAAAGGGACTATGTTGATTGACTTTATTTTCTTGCAGGTAACATATCATTACATGCAAATTCCCTTAGCGCGGAAATGACACCACCGACAGATAGAAGCTGTTGTCTCACATGGCGAGGGCTAAGGCTGGCCTCCGGAGAACAAGGTTATGATATCTCTGAAAGAGAAATGCAGAAGATATGACCAAAGGTCTAAGGTCGCAAATTTTCTCAGGTCGTCGGCTCGCATAGTCGCAAATTCTTGTTAAAAGCCCGACGGCGCGACCCAGCAACTAGGTCGCAAGGTTGCATAGTCTGGGCAGGTCACAGGTCACACATTTACCTGGGTCGCGAGGTTGCAAATTCAAGGAGGTCACGAGGTCGCAAATCCAGGGAGGTCGCAGGTCGTATATTGCCCGAGGTCGTAAGTCGCTGATCTCCCCAAAGGTCACAAGTCACAGAGGTTTCCAGGTCGCTAAGTCGCATCCCCTATCAAATGCCCGACGGCACGACCCAGCGACCCAGTGACTAGGTCGCAAGGTCGCAAAACCCAGTCAGGTCGTAGGTCACAGAAAAAACTGGGTCACAGGCAGCCCAATGGTCAGGAAGATGAAAATTCAAGGAAGCCCAAAGGGCAGGTTTTGTATTATAAATACTCCTTCGGGAGTTTGTAAAAGGATCTTTGGTTTGGGACTCAAGATGAGTATATTTTATTACCAGAGGATTATACATTTAAGCAGGAATACAAGCATTTTGAAAGAATCCCTTTGTGGATCTGGTGTTTTCATATGTGTGAGCACTATTGAGTATTATGTTTTCAGTTTCTGAATGTCTTTAGATTAAGGGAACTGTATCTTTAATTCATATCACGATTGCATGACAGTTTGCTGAGTATGTTAATGGTGGTTGAGTTTATTTCACTTTCTTAACGAACGTTGATGGCTTTGTTTATTGGCATTTGTGTTATCATTTAAACTTTTAGGAAGTGAAAGGCGTTATTGCCATGAGGAATTGTTTCCTTTGTGGTCAGAACAGTTTACAAGTGTGACCCTAATGAAGTGTTGTTAACAACACTTCCTTCGGTCTTCATGCTTTATTATTTCCTCTTGCTACTCATAGTGTCGTATGCACATTTAATGCATCAATCATATGTCTTGTATCAGTTGATTAGGTGTGTATCCACTGTTTTATAGAGTTAAGCGAGACCCAAAGCAAAGGAGAAATCAATGGTAGCCGGACCCACACCCCGGATGGGATCCCTACTCCAAACGGTTCAAGGTCTAATTGGGACCTTTTACCGGGGAGATCCCTTGCTGTTGGCCAGACAGATTTTCCCGTCAACAGAATTGGCGCTAGAAGGAGGGCCAGATGACAAGATGAGCCCTGAGAGCCTGTAGTTAATCTCATAACTGTAATGGCTCGTTCCCAAATCACTCTCCCGAGATGTTTGTCAGAGTTTTATGAGCCTCAATACTTCATCCCCGATGAACTTATGTATCACTTGTCCCAGTTAAAATTTGATGGTGAAAATGAAGTGTCCATAACCCAACACCTTTTAGATTACTGTGACTTTGGTGAGTGCTATGAAATTGATGATGAAGGTTTGATTTGTTTTCTTTTTTTCCTCACTCTCGGAGGTCGCGCTAAGCAATGGTGTCGCACATTGCCTTAAGCTTCCATCCATTCGTTTGAACAATTTGCCAGTGAATTACAACAAGCTTTTCACAGGTACGATTTTCAAAATGTATTGATAAAGTTAAATGACATCAGAATGGAACCTCAGGAACCTCTTGATGAATTTTCTATCAGATTTGTTCATTATTGTTTTGAGTTCCCTGGAAAGGATGTCGATTGGAAGTTGTTAAGTGAACAGTTCAGCTATGTGATTCTCGTTTCCCTTGAACAATTTCAGTTAACAACCCAGCCTGAGCCTAGTGTTCCCTATGACGACCCGCAAACCAACGACTGTTCAGACTTTGAGTCTTTCACGCACCATGTCGAATCAGAGTTTGAAAACCACGGTGGCTCATTATCTCCCAGCATAACCGCGTCGAATTCACCCCACCCTGGCAAATCTAGAGAATTCGATACTTTGGGTTATCAATCTGTCAGTGCACAAACTTTTGACCGAATTGATACAAAACCCACTGACATTTTGCAACTCACCACAATCCATGATCACGTCTATTCACCTGTTGATCTCGCCAAACCGTCAAAATTGGGAAACCCCCTACTCGAAGGTCCGGAGTTTGTTCAAGATGGTGAGGAATTGCAGCCTCCACTAAAAGTGGATTCAAATCCTCATATCCTTGACAGATTCCAGGAGCAGCTTCGAACTAGGGTTTCCAAAATTAGGGTTTCTTCTCTCGGATATGCAATCATCCGTGACTCCCCTGGCACGCGCTCAGTGTTTCCATTCCATGAAATCAATTATCCCCACCACCACAATGAAGTTGCTGATTTGCTCGACCAACCCTATCCGGTGAATGTGCCTGCAAATAGGCAATGGCTTACCAACCGCCCATCAGACCTAGGATTATGCATGGATGGATGTGTGTCATTTGTAAATGTTGATTTTCAAGAACATATTGCTGTGTATCAAGATGAGAGTGGAATTCAACTTGCACAATCTATTCCAGGCATGTTCTTTGGTGAGTATCTATGATCTTCTTGCCATCGCACCTGCTCTTCAGGTAAGTTTTGTTGTTACTGCACTTTTTTGGATGTTGGCTCTGATTGCAAACATTGTTGTTCTGGCAGGTCGGGAAGTAATGCGGTGGCTGCATTGGAAAGCTGATTTCACATAACCCGACTGCATCATTGGTTAAGCTAGGGTTTTAGGTGTAGGCTAGATAGGACCTGTTAATAAAAATTTGTTAGCTCAAAGTTTTTGATTAGGTTACTTGCCAAATTTTTACTTTATGATTTAAAAGTGTGTTTTCTATCTTTGTTTACGATTAATATTTTAGGCATTATCATGTTACAAGTATTTTCCTTTCATTTCCTTTTCAGTTGCTTGTTGCTGCATAAATAATCACTACTTGTATTGCACCTACAACTGGTTGATCATTCTCGCACATGGCGTTGCATTGCATCTTGAGCCTCGCCTATTACATTGTGTCGTACGCTCTCTTCCTTACATCATTTTTGTCATATCGCCTGCCACTTCATGAGGCCTCATTACAACCCTATCACCTTGCGGTCTTGTTTTGCCTCGATTGTTGAAATTGTAACCCCATTGTTTGTGTGAGGTTGCGGTGGCTATCTCAAGAGGCAGCTTTCTCTCAGGATAAGTCATCGAAGTCGCATTTTCAACAAGATTCCTGTGAGTCTAAAATTATTTAGCTAGGGAAATACGAGCCGGTTGCTTGTGGGAGACCTAATACCCGTAGCCTAAGCCATGTGCCCAACGTCGTCTTGGACACCCTAAAATGATCTGTTTTGCATGCTTCGCCTATTGTGGTAAATGGGACGTGAAGGTTTGGCACAAGGGAAAACCCAAATCAGGATATCTTTTAGTTTCTGTAAAACAAGAAACAACCTCTCTTGCTCGTAAAATAAGTCAGGATCCCTCATCCGCCCATGAAAATAAGTGCCACGAGCACAGGAAAATAAGTGCCGCAAGAACATGAAACAATAAAGGTAAAGGATCGAGAAAGGCTTCCTGCGCAGAGAGGTAATGCAACGACTCCGCCGGGGTACTGACCAGGCTCGCTAGCAACGGAGCAACATTTGTGATTTCTCGAAGTGACTCCGCCGGGGTACTTTCCAGGCCTGCTGGAAGCGGAGCAACACCGGAAACTTACTTTAAAAAATCCTGAGAATAATAAACCCACTGCCTTGCTTTTCACATCATCAACAGCTATTGGTGTTTGTGAGATCTCTATTGATGCATTCTGATTAGTGATACCTAGCTGAGACACAAGGATTAGGCATACCTGTAAAGGGCCAGAGTAATTCAAAGGGTCCCCGCAGAACTTGTTCAATATTCCCTTGCATCACTATCTTGTCTCATAATTTTGTTGTGATAGTGACAGAGATGCTGGATTCTACCAGTGGTTTGCCATTTGTTGTAGCCGCTACAACACCACCCAAAATTTTGGGTATATTTAAAATTTCGGGTTCCCCCTCTGCTCGCTTAGGCGTTAAATTTTTTCACCCGACCTGCAGTCAGTGACATCCCACCGACCTGTCCCCAACCCCTCATGAGCTTTCTCACCATCATGATCAGATGTTGTTGCTGCAATCATGCCATATGTGGGAGGGATCATCCAGCATATGCCCGAACACTCTTACCGCAGTCACGCCATGTGTAATAAGATTTCCATGCATACATTTGAGGGGAAACCTTGTTGTGTTTTGATGATTAAAGGCCCCCTCGCCGTGGGTCATTAAGCATGTTGACTGAATACGTATTTTAAGCTCGTTAATCTTATATGTTTTATCTTGGGACACCATTATCAAATAATAATTGTGATGTCGTAATGTTCCACACAGGTCGACCCCACGAGTGACAAACTTCGCAGTCCTGTCACGACATCAAGGGAAATGAAATTGAGCTCAACGACAAGGCCAAAGTTGCAAGACAGGGGAGGAGGAGAAACAAGTGACCAGTACTATTAGAAGGAGATGCCATCTCGCATAAACCAGAAGTGTTTGCTATGATCTAAGCTTACGTGAGGACCGGATTGAGTCTTTTCTAAAGAATTTTTAGCATCATGCACAATGCCAGCTCCATGTTGATGTCTGCACACAAAGAAATATATTTCATTACTTCGACAAGTCTAGCCTGAAGTATAGCCTGGTGAAAAAAGTGGACTCAGAATATTTCCCTAGAGAACGACGATCTCATTCAAGGCTTTTTCATGCCGAGATGCAGTGCGAAAGCACACATGCTGATGGTGGCAAGACAATTTCACAACTAAAAGGGTTTCTTCTATTTTTCCGTAGTTGAAAGAAATGGTTCACAGGTTCAAAATGCGTCATGATAAGTGTGTGAAGGGTCATCACTGTCAATTGGGTGATTAAGTTTGGATTTGTTTCTTTCAGTGCCTCATCATCCATCAAAGTACAGAGGTAGGTTTGTTGGTGAGATTTAGGCTTGATTGTTCAGGCAATTGGTGCATTAATAATTTTGGCACAATTTCGAATATCTAAACGTACCTTTGAGAAGCAATTTTTGTTAAACCCAAGCTACATGGTGGGTGCAAAATTTATGGTTTTATACAATTAAACCAAGGAAAAAATCATATGGTTTCAAAGCCATAAGAGATCGTGGAGAAAAACTATGTGAATACATTGTAGTTGGTGCACGTTCGATGGACCAAGGGTATGTTGCATTGTCAAGACAAGGCGAAAACAATGTAATCTCCAAACCATATAAAACAGCGGTCCAAATTTATGATTGAGACACGGATCATGAAACATATGAAGACACATTTAAACTTATGTTTAAAGCATGGGGTGGATTATATGACAAACTTATATTAACATGACTAGGCGCAAAGGTTCAAAGGCATTTTCAAATTATGGTAAAAGTATGGAGCCAAACGTAAATGTTTATATGTATACGTGGCGGTCAAACCTTTCAACTAAAGCATGGAGAAGAACTACATGGACACGTTGCAAGTTGGTGCAAATGCTTCTATGCCAGAGTTTTAATCTTGGGAAAAAGGTTTACTTATGATGGTTTATTCAATACAAATAGGCTACATCTATTTTTTGGTTCTTAGTAGGAAAAAACAGGGAAGCCTGAGCGTCCTCTGTACTACTAACTATTTGAGTTGTTGCTTGATACACACGCAGAGAGCATGCATTACATAACACATTAAGTGTAAGATGAACCTAAACTAAAAAAAAATACTGAACGACTGATAGACAGACTAGGCTTCATAAGCAGTTACAAAAAATGACCATCAAAGTTGCCATAGATAACATTGGATGAATTTGCTTGTGGAGCTTGCAAAGGCCATGGCCTTGGTGCTCTATGCCCGCTAAGAATTCCATACCAGGTTGCTGCATGCAGGGGGAGGGGGCATAGTAGCCTTCAGATGTGCGCTTTCATCGGTTGCTGCTATGAGAATCGTGGGGCTTCAGCTCCTCTAGCTCCAGTCAGCAGTGAAGCTTTCGAATCTCCAACGGTGGGCGTGCTCCAGAAGGCTATAAGGCACTCAATGGGCTTTTAGGAGTTCCAGCATCTTGTTCTTATTAAGCTCAGAACAGTATTCCGAAACTCCACTTTCATCAAGTTGTGCCTATGGGGTCATTCACTTCAGACTCCATCGCCTATCGAGTCGTTCATTCGATACTCCATCACCTCTTTAATATCCAACAAGCTTACATATTTGGGCCCTAAGGTTAAGTGGTACATAATTAAATTTCACTACGAGATGAGCAACATTTAACTACATGAATCATCAGATTCATTTCAAATCCATATATGGTAGTCACATTTTACATTTGAAACATGGCGCAGAACTTAGTCATAGGACCTACACAGTTGCGTGCTGCAGTCTGACAAGCGATAAGTGGAGTATGTATACATATTATTGAATACGAAGTCTAACGTTAGTTGTAGGACCTGCATCTTCACCATGTAACTCATCGACTGTGAATCTAATTTTATCAGAGTGATGACGGAACTCGGGGGTCTGGGGGACGCAATCGGTGGAAATTGACATAAGCATACCAGGACTGTGGCAAGCATGACAAGATAGATGTCGAACGAATAATTTTCATTGATGAAAATCGGCAACGTTTAAATAATTATGGTGCGTTGACAGTCAAAAAAACAAACTAGAGTTGCACAAGGCACGCCGGTCTATCACCTACGTTATTAACGGTGCAGAGTTACAGCGTCGATGGAGAAGGTCACGATATTGTTTAGGTCGCCAGGTCGCAGAGATAGAACTTTGCCCAGGGCTGCGACTTAACGGTTTTTGCGACCCAGCAACCCCATCAACCCATGATCACAAGTCGCATGTTTTCCAGGTCGCAGGGTCGCAGAATGATCTGCCCATAAGAAGCTGCGACCCAAGGAATTTTCCAACCCTGCGACCCCATCAGAAAATGCGGATTTATGCTATAATCGGCTCCATGATGATCGTCCACGTGTTTCATTCCCCGTCAAAGCTGCTGATGTGCCGCATTACATGGACGGGCTACCCAATGCATGCTGCCATGCACGAGCGATAATTGTGCTGCTACGCGCAAACAAGGGAGCGGAAAATCATTAACACTTGGGAGCAGATATAATAAAAAAGCTATGTTTTAACGTGGAGCCAGACCTTATAACAGATCTACGATGGCAATGTGATAACAGTCATGGAGCGGTTATCATCCAAAGACATGCAGAACCATACGAAGACATTGCAAATGAGCGCGGTTTTCTACCAATGGTAAATGTTTGGAGCAGACGTATATATATATATATATCAGTCAAATCTCACCATTAAAATATTGGAGCAGAACTGCATATGGGCGTGAAGGCTTCTATGCATGGTGGTCGCATTTAATAATGAAAGATCTGGAGCATATATATTTAGTGGTCAAACGATGTTTGAAATACGAGCGGGAGGGTATATACTCCTGAAATCAAATCAATTTAAAACAACGTTATGCCTAGCTTCTACGTTCGGTTTGAGATATGGTAAGCACGAAGGAAGCACCCTCTACACTCCCTTGGAGTCCACATTCTTTGATTCTAACAAGAGTAGCACCTTTACATTGATGAATATCTCTTGCAATCTTCGATCATTAATGGCAATGACAAGTTTTATCGAGGAGTGGCCAGTAAAATAATTTGCAACCTCCTCAGCATTAAGATATTGGATCGGAAAGAGAACTTTGTGCATGGGAAATATTATGATCCTGCCAGAGAAAGGGCACAGAAGAAAACCCACTTGAGCCATTCTCCCTGATGACAAAATGGCGCAACATTTGACCACACAGGGGTCCAACTGATTTTAGCTATGATAAATTATTGCATTTCTTGTGTTGATTCCCTGACATGCGTGTATAATTATATGTATGTATATGGCTAATGCAAATTCATTTATCTGCAGGTTATATGAGGAAAAAAGGGACTATGTTGATTGATTTTGTTTTCTTGCAGGTAACATATCATTACATGCAAATTCCCTTAGCGCGGAAATGACACCACCGACAGATAGAAGTTGTTGTCTCACATGGCGAGGGCTAAGGCTGGCCTCCGAAGAACAAGGTTATGATATCTCTGAAAGAGAAATGCAGAAGAGATGACCGAAGGTCTAAGGTCGCAAATTTTCTCAGGTCGTCGGGTCGCATAGTCGCAAATCCTTGTTAAAAGCCCGATGGCACGACCCAGCGACCCAGCGACTAGGTCGCAAGGTTGCATAGTCTGGGCACGTCGCAGGTCACACATTTACCCGGGTCGTGAGGTCGCAAATTCAAGGAGGTCACGAGGTCGCAAATCCAGGGATGTCGCGGGTCGCATATTGCCCGAGGTCACAAGTCGTTGATCTCCCCAAAGGTCACAAGTCACAGAGGTTTCCAGGTCGCTAAGTCGCATCCCCTATCAAATGCCCGACGGCGCGACCCAGCGACCCAGCGACTAGGTCGCAAGGTCACAAAACCCAGTTAGGTCGCAGGTCGCAGAACAGACTGGGTCGCAAGGCAGCCCAACGGTCAGGAAGATGAAAAGTCAAGGAAGCCCAAAGGGCAGGTTTTGTATTATAAATACTCCTTCGGGAGCTTGTAAAAGGATCTTTGGTTTGGGACTCAAGCTGAGTATATTGTATTACCAGAGGATTATACATTTAAGCAAGAATACAAGAATTTTGAAAGAATCCCTTTGTGGATCTGGTGTTTTCATATGTGTGAGCACTATTGAGTATTATGTTTTCAGTTTCTAAATGTCTTTAGATTAAGGGAACTGTATCTTTAATTCATATCACGATTGCATGACAATTTGTTGAGTATGTTAATGGTGGTTGAGTTTATTTCACTTTCTTAACGAACTCTGATGGCTTTGTTTATTGGAATTTGTGTTATCATTTAAAATTTTAGGAAGTGAAAGGCGTTCTTTCCATGAGGAATTGTTTCCTTTGTGGTCGGAACGGTTTACAAGCGTGACCCTAATGAAGTGTTGTTAACAACACTTCCTTCGGTCTTCATGTTTTTGTTACACTAAAAGTTGTCATCCTGACATTCTACTATGTGTATGAGCTCATTATTACTCATACTTCTCCCTTTTTCAAGTCTAACATATCAGTTCCTCATGTCAAGCCTTCAAAATCAGAAAAAGTTCCTAAAAGTCTCCTAAACTTTGGTATCGCACTTTCTGGCTATCTTGCCTGCAGTCCTGCACCCAATGTTCAGCTTTCCTGCGTTTCTGAATGCACTTTATCTTTTTTATAGGTGCGGACCCCTGTAAGATTAAAAAGGCGCAAGTAAAATCCCAAAAAGCTCAATTAAAGTAAATTCTGGAAGCTTCTAGAATGGATTTTGTGGTGGCAGAATCGCTCTTGGAAGGTGCATGAATCCCTTACCTTATGGAGCTAACCCCTTGATGTGAGGAGCTTATCCCTTTGAAGGAGGATTCTATCCCTTCATGCTTGGAACAGAAAACCTCCTCTTGTCCACTATAAAAAGAGGCATTGGGTAGCCTCAAAGGGAGTTCAAGCTTTTAGAATATTTGAAGTTAAGTGTTGTTGAGATTTAGACTCAGTTAACTAAGACTTTTTGAGGAGAGATTACATACCTCTACTTTTCTTGGTTGGAGGAGTGAAAAACTTGTCAAAGTAAAGGAGACTCCTGCTTCGGACCCCGGAAAGTCCTGTGCAACATCAAGGCTCAGGTTGTAAGGATTTTCTACTTTTGAAATTAATACAAATATACTCATTTTTCTCAATAAGCTTTCAATCAATGGTTTATTTCATGGACTCCATGATCACTATGATAAGCATGGTTTATAATGATTTCTATACAGGTGCTATGTAATATTTTGCTTTTTTGTGACTGCAGGTTTACGAGGAAAACTCCTTTAAGCGCGCGAAGGACAACAACGACTTCAAACAAGCGTTGGACAAACGGTAAGTCTTTTACACCTCTATAGAGATTTTTGTAAACCTTACATGCTTAGAGAAAGATTAGTATGTTTAGCTATTTGTTGCTAGATACTTTTAGTACTAGGGAGATTGGTCTTGTCCGCAAGACGGATTAATCCATACAACAAATTGGCGACTCCACGGGGGAGCTGACTTGTTGTTTTTGGTTCTCTTTTATTTTGATTTGAGGAAATGTTTTCTTGGTTTTTGATCGATTGACATCTGCCTGGGTGGCTTAGGTTTTCTCTGTTTTTGAAAATTTTGAAATCCTTTAAGTTTTTCTCTAGTTTTTCCTGGGACCGCACTTTGCCTTGTTTTCACAGTGCAGGCAGTTTCACACTTTTTCTATGTAAACAGTGCGGGACCGCACCTGTGATATCTTTAAGCCTGCGGACCCTGTTAAGGTTTTAAAAAACTCCAGATTTCTTTCTTTAGTTTACCTCGATTTTTATTTTTCATTTTTTGTTTTCTTCCCAGATTGGTGATTGTTTCTGTCAAAAGCTTTCTGTTAATAAATCTCAGCAGTATTGGTGTTTTGATGAATTTCTAGAAGTTTTGCGTTTTGGATTGCGTTTCACTTGGTTTGTAGCGATTTGAAGCATTTTACATTTTGAAGTACCTCAGATTACCTTGGTCTTTTGGTCTTTTGTTGAATCTGACCTGATTGTGAAATCATCCTTTATTGAGAAATAGAGTTACATGTTTCTTTGCAAATCTTCGAAAAGAAACTTTGTTATTGGTTTTTGAATTTCATTTTTTAATAAAAACATAATTGAGTGTTTTTGATCTGTTTGTTATTCTGAACGAATAGATCCTTAGTTTTCTGAACAACTAAGGTAAAACATTCTTCAAAAAAAAATCTTAAAGCTTTTATTCATTTAGATTATTAAAGTTTGTAGTTTTAAGTGCTATTAAACTTTGTAGATCTTGAAATTAGTTTGTAGTCTTGAGTGCTTTTCAAATTTTTAGCTTTCTTTTGAAGGAAAATTGTGTTGTAGCTTCAAGTTTTTGGAAAGTGAAAGGATTTTCATTGTGAGCTTTGATAAATTGTTGGAAAAGACAAAAATAGTTTCTTTCAATTGTTCTTTATGTTTAAAGAAGGAATTGTTCATTAAAAGAATTGCATTCTCTAACTTTTCCTTAATTAGAATTTCATTGAAAGAAAACAATCTAATTATCATTTTCAGGTGCATTTTTAGTGTCTTTTGGAAATCAAGTCGTTTCACACCATCAGAGTTTCATTTCCGCACCCATCGACTTAAGAAACAGCTCTTAAAAGTAACGCTTAATTAAAATTCATCTAGCAATATTTTTATTTTCTAGGGCTCTTATCACCAACATAGCCTAGGCTAGTATCTTGGAGTAGGGAGTAATTAACTCTCCAAGGTAGTAAAAACAAACAAGTAGACAAATCTTGCAGTAGGAGATAAAATCCAATTGTAATTTGTATAATCTGGGAAGCTTCTCTTAAAGAAGTCAATCATGAGATCATATCCGAACCATTGAGACAATCAATTATGTTTCATTGGGGAAGATAGAAGATTTTGCGCGTATTACAAATGGTAAACCTCGGATTAACCATTGTCGAGGAGCCTGGGGTCACTTGTCGGTAAACCTCGGATTAACCATGTCGAGGAGCCTTCAAGGGGATTGAGCTTGCTACTCTGCCCTTGCGCGTGAAATCGGATCGTAGACTGTTCCCCCAGTTATATTTGTTACTGTTGGTAACCTTAGTGTCCATTATCTTAAGATTATTTCCTAAGGTGACGGTGAAGGAAAGATCTCACTGTACCTGGAGTAGACGTCGACTAGACTCACTTGGAATCTCTAGGGGGTTCTCTTCACACGAGATGGTTTTGTGAGGAAAATTGTGCCAGTCTGTTTCATTAAGCAGGTTGTCGAGGTAACTGTTCCAACCGCCCTTTCTGTGTTAAATTTCTACTAAGTTGGATTTCATCACCACCTAGTGTTTTTAGTACAGAAAGTTACTGTTTGTGTGTGGCTTGAACACTTAGATTTTTAAGTGTGTGATTCAGCTGTTTGTTTCTTTAGATACTTTAGGTGTTTTCATTGAAATTTTCTTTGTTTGCGTGTGATTAGTTAATATTTAATCGTGGCGGAATTGCCGAGACAATCCCAGAGACTACAAGGGAAACCCCCTGAATATTCACCGAGTCAGCTTGAAGGGCTTCGTGCTCTGGTATCATCCAGTAGTGGTAGGATTAGATCAATAGAAATTGGAGGTTCATCCATAATTTTCCATCTTGATCATCAAATACCTACAACATAATACATTCAAGAACTGATTTCAGTTTCTGAAGTTGCTGGTAGTATTTCTGCTTCCAGTGAATTGGCTGACGAACCTGAAATCTCTGAACCTGAAACTGAACCTTTTGTTTTAGAAACATCCTCGGGATTTATTTCACCAAATTCTAGCGATCTTGATTCACCTAGGGTAAGAAATATTGTCACTGATGATCTTCCAGCTGGTCTTATTTCCATTTAAGAACTTACTAATCTAGACGAAGATATATCTCTTCCCAACTCCCCTCAATCTTTAAATCTTAGGGAGCGTGAATCTATTTTCTACAGCCCTATTCGAACTAGTGCTTGGTATCTATCTTTAACAATTTTTTTAGAGAATCCGGGTCTTGCTTTTTCTCCACCTCAAGTTCCATTTCATCCTACACCCAGAGGTTACTATCCACCATCCATTATGGCCGGAGAGTCATCCGTGTTTTCTCAAACACCGGAATAATTTTTACATGGTGGTCCTTCTGTTCCTTCAGGATATCAGGCTTTGTCTGGTACTTTCTTGGGAGCAGCTCCTCAACCAATTTAACAAGTGTTGTCATCTGGTAATAGTGGTGTTAAAACTGAAACGTTGAACGCAGCACAAATTTATATGATGTCTGGTAATGTTCCGAATCCTCAACCTCAAGGCAGTCAGTTATCGCCTCGGGGTCCAACACAGGAAAATCCGTTACCGCCTGGGGGCAACCTTTAGGTAGTCAGTTGCCGCCTGGGGGGCAACCTTCAGGTAGTTAGTTACCGCCTGGGGGGCAACCTTCAGGAAGTCAGTTACCGCCTGGAGGGCAACCTCAAGGTAACTTTTTCCCAACACAAACTGTGGAATCATATTATTTTGGGGGACAACCCCAAGGACAATACACACCTCAAGGGTATCAACCTTCAGGATAGTACATGCCCCAAGGTCAACCCCAAACTCAATATGCTCCTCAGGGTCCTTATCAACCCCAGCTTCAGTACGTGCCTCAGGGTTATCAACCTCAAGGTTAGTACCCAATTCAAGGTTTCCAACAGCCTTCTGGTCAGCCATCTATTCAAGGAACCAGAAATGTACCACTCACCTATCAACCCTACGTTCAACCAGGTTATGGTCCTTACGTTCAGCCTTCTGCGAGGCAATACCCCAAAATGAATATGATGTGGGATCCATCCCAATATCAACAACCTATGCAGCCTAATGTGCAGTTGCCTTATCAACCTGGACAACCTTTAATTACTGGTCCAACTTAGCAACCTGTCCAGCCTACTATTCAAACTCCTTCACCTGGTCTTTTTCAGCAAGCCGGTCCTAGTTCACCTAAGACTCCGCCTCAAACTGCTGCAATAGCTGCTACGTCTGTTCAACCTGTAACACCTGCTTCTGGAGTATCTATAACCCAGAGTTCGTCTATCCCTGCCTCCGTGCAAATCCCTCAAGTCTTTGTACCCCAGCCAGGATCTTCGGTTCAGACTTCGGTTCAGATTCCTACGGGACAAGCCAGTACAAGTATAGTTGTCACAAGTCAACCGCAATTCACGTATCAACCATACCAGGGATAGCCGCAATTCGGTCCCTATACACAAAATCCAAACTATCAATATCAGCCATACCCTGGCTATACTTATCAACAACCTCAACAACCCCAGTGCGGTACGATTAATCCTGGTTTTCCAGGAGGTTATACAATTCCTAATGCTAATCCAATTCCCAGCTACCCTGGGTATCCACCTCCTGGAACTGCTTTGGCTACTCAAGGTTTTCGTGACCCTAACCATTAGTTACCCTTTATCGCAACTTTGGATTTACCTGATTTGACGCGCCTTACAAATGATCCAATTTTCTATTATCAGTACTAGCCATCGATGCCGCATAAGTTGCCCAGTGATATACCAAAATTCGAAGGTAAGCCAGGAGAGGATCCATCAAATCACGTCATGACTTATCACCTTTGGTGTGCATCTAATTCAATCATTGATGATTTGATTCGCTTACATCTTTTCCAAAGAACGCTTATTGGTCTTGCAGCCAAATGGTACATTGAGTTACCATGAGGCTCGTTTCATAATTTCAGTCAGTTAGCAACTGCCTTCTTGACTCATTTTCAGTTGCCGATCAGATACGACAATGGCACAGAATTATTAACTTCGCTGAAACAATCCACGTCTACGTATATTTCTGATCATATTCACGAATGGCGACGTAGGAGACGTTTGGTGAAATTTTACATTCCGGATCAAATTTTGGCGGAATGGTTTGTTAAATCATTGTTACCCAAAATTACTGAAGATGTTGCTAAGGCTGGTGTTGTTACTGAAGAGCAAGTAATTGCTCAAGCTCAGTACCTTGACCTCGTTTACACGCAGTCAGGTACTTTACATGAAAAAATCCTAGACCTTCCAAAACAAGGTCAAATAGTTGTTGCTCCTTCAGGGTATCATGCCGCTGATGGTATGATTGGTACAGTCAATACTAAAAGTAAGAAGAAATCTTCAACGAATTCTTCTCCAATTATAACTTTACTTGATTCCCCGAAAGGAGAATCTTCCCCCGAAGTTTCTGCCGATATTCATGTTGTGGAGACATCCACAGCTAAATCTAAATCTGGTAATAAAAATAAAGGGAAGAGTAAAAACAAAAAGAATTCGAAAGAAAAAACTGATAAAAATGAATCCAATGACGAAAAACGTAAACCACGTTATCTTTGTTACATTTGTGACGAAGATCATTTTACTAAGGAATTCCCACATCGGGCCAAGGTTGTGAAATTCGTCAAAGTTTCACAACCTACTGTCTTGAAGGATCCTTTTCCAACTCAAGATAGTAAGATGGTTGGTTCTACTTTGACTGCTTCAGAAGAGCCAATTTTGATGATGTCTCATGTAAGGATTGTGACGTGATCGAAAGATTATGGTACTAAGAATCCTGTTGATGATAAAGAAGCAAAATCTTCTAATGCAAATACATCAACTACACCTCCTCCTATTTCTGGTCCGCTACAGATCGAGAAACCAAATCCAGACTTAATAATCAAACCGCCTGCTAAAGGTGTTCTTCGTAAATCAGCTTTCAATCCACATGCGAGAGCTGCTCAGAATTACAACATTGTTGAAGACTTAGCTATTTATCCTTCAGCGATGTCGACTTTGGAAGTGCTGCAATCATGCCCAGCACAGCGTAAATTGATTTTTTATGCCATAGGAGCTGTTGATATTCACGATTCTAATCTTATAATCTTCGATCTAGAAAATAGTACACCTCATCTACCTCATCAGATGGCTTTCCAGATACCAGTGTATGTCAGAAACATACCGATCTATCGGACTGTGATTGATGAGGGAGCTTCAACGTGTATTATGTCGATTCAGTGTTGGAAATCAATGGGTTCTCCTACACTGAACCAATCTCCGACGATTCTTAAGGCTTTTGATGGTCGAGGTTTCCACCCTTTTGGTATTCTGCAGGATTTACCCATAGGGGTTGAAGGTAAAGTTGTAAATCTGGATGTGGAAGTGGTTGATGCCCCTCTAGATTACAACCTTCTTCTAGGTCGTAGTTGGTCTTATGCTATGACTGTTGTTGTCTCTTCAGTCTTCCGACTCATAAAATTTCCATATCAAGGAAGGATCATTACAATAGATCAGTTAACTTATTTTACTTCCGACCCAGCCTCTACAGAAACAATCCAGCACGTTGGTAAAACGACTATCCCTTATAAGGATGTTGGAGTAGGTTTGATTAAAGATTCTGGTTTGCTAGGAACTTTTTCCATTCCTCCTCCTGACGTACCACCTTCTATTGCAACTATTCATATGATTTTGTCAGACTCTGTTATGTTTGATGATCCTTGGAGCGTACCTTCCGAATCCGAGTTAGATTCAATTGATGGCATGATGCCTTTGAGTCCATTTGAACTTGCATATCAGGCCGTACAGTCATTTTCTGACCCCTCTTCAACCGATATTGATCCAGTGAATGGGATCCACGAGGAATCACTCTCAATATCTAGCTCAGCCACAACAGCATTTCCTGAACCTGTTCATTCTGATGAGCAGATTCATGAATTATTATCTATTGATGATTTACCATGGGAAGATCTACATCATCGATCTTCGTTTTTACCTGAACTAGATCATTTTGAAGATGATTTCACTTCAATATTTACCAGTGATTATGTCAAGGAACCACAGAATCCATTGAAAAATCCCGATTCTGAGTTAAATTTGGAAAACATTTCTCGAACAATTCCCATTGACATTTCAGTAAAACCTGGAATAATTGAAAACATTCACATAGGTGCTTCTTGTGCTGAAGAAGAAATTCAAACGTATAAAGCCCTATTTCAAGAGTTCCATGATGTGTTTGCCTGGTCCTACGAAGAAATGCCAGGAATTGATCCATCAATTGTCGTACATGAAATTAAGACTTACTCGGATGCCAAGCCTGTCCGTCAACGTTTACGTCAAATGCATCCTAGAAAAGCTGTTGCTATCAAAGCAGAGGTTGAAAAATTACTTCGTGCAGGTTTTATTTATCCAATTCCCTTAACGGATTGGGTATCTAATATAGTTCCTGTGACTAAAAAACAAGGAACCATACGAGTATGTATCGATTATAGGGATATTAATTGAGCTTGTCCTAAAGACAATTATCCAACTCCCTATATCGATCAAATAATCGATGATTGTGTCGGCAGTGAAATTTTTTCCTTTATGGACGGCTTTTCAAGGTATAATCAAATAAACATACTCCCTGCTGATCAGCCAAAAACAACTTTTATTTGTCCGTGGGGGACATTTGCTTACTGCAAACTACCCTTTGGATTGAAGAACGCTGGAGCAAATTTTCAAAGGGCAATGTCTTATGCGTTTCATGATGTTAAGCACATTGTGCAACCATATCTCGATGATTTACCTGCTCATTCATCGTGCAGGGCTGACCATCTCATACATTTACGTGCTACCTTTATGAGATGTCGACATTATCGAATTCGGCTAAATCCACACAAATTTGTTTTCTGTGTTGAGTTAGGTCGTTTACTGGGATTTGTTGTCTCGAAAGCAGGTATTCGCGTTGATCCATCAAAGGTCGAGGCTATTGTTAAATTACCTCCTCCTTCAACTTTACGCCAACTCCAAAATTTGCAGGGGAAAGAAAACTTTTTACGTCGATTTATTCCTAACTACGCTGAGCTTACAAAAGCTTTTACCCGGTTGCTGAAACAGAACATTCCATTCTTTTGGGATGAGATTGTTGATCGATCTTTTGATGCACTTAAACACGCGTTAACCCATGCACCGTTATTGCATCCTCCCAACTACAACCAGGATTACATTTTGTACCTCGCTGCTTCTCATTCCACCATTGGGATGGTGTTAGTTCAGGAAGATGAATCTCATACTGAACATGTGATTTACTATCTTAGTCGAAATTTGCATCCGACTTAGATTAAGTATACGCATGTGGAGAAATTGGCCTTGGCAGCTGTTCAAGTTGTCCAACGATTTAGACATTACATATTGTTACGCAAAACTACGGTAATTTCTGATTGCAACCCTATGATGTACATTTTGACCAAACAGTTGCTAGGGGGCAAGTATTCCAAATGGATAGTCATCCTGCAGGAATTCGACTTGGAATTTGAAAAATCCAAGGCGAAGAAATCCTTGGTTTTTGCAGAACTAATGTGTGATTTCCCCTCTATTGATACTGAAACTATGGCAGAGCAACCCATTGCGGATGAATCTCTGTTTCTTATCAGTACTTTTGATCCATGGTATGGAGATATTATCGTTTATCTCCAAACCCAATCTTTTCGGCCTGAAATTTCGCGATCTCAGCGGCAGAAAATACGTTTCCAATCCCAACAGTATAATATTATTGGTGATACGCTTTATCGTCGGGGAGCGGATTCTGTTTTCCGACGTCATCTTATTCATGAAGAAGCTGAAAAGGTTCTAAATGACTGCCATTCTGAAGCATGTGGCGGTCATATGTCTGGGTACGCTACAGCCCAAAAGATTTTGCGCGCTGGTTATTTCTGGCCATCGTTATTCAAAGATTGTAGTTATGCAGTCCCGAAATGCCACAATTGTCAATTGTTCGATCGTAAGATGTGTGCGCCACCCGCTCCTCTTCATCCCATAATTGCTGTTGGTCCTTTCACAAAATGGGGTATCGATTTTATTACATGTAACCCTCACTTGGCCGGGGGGCATGCCTATATTATCTTAGCAGTAGATTATTTTACTAAGTGGGCCGAGGCGATGCCTACATTTTCGGATGACAGCGAGACTGCTGCAAATTTCGTGTTTAATCACATAATTGCGAGGTTCGGTGTTCCTCAAGCGATTATTACTGATCATGGAAACCATTTTCGAAATGTCATGATGACTGAATTAACAGAACAGCTTGGCCTGCGTCACGATAGTTCCACTCCGTATTATCCGCAAGCCAATGGTCTAGTCGAAGCTATAAATAAAGTTTTAGTTACCATGATCAAACGAATTATCGGTATTCACAAAACGAATTGGCATTCCATGTTATTTTCATCACATTGGGCATATCGAACTTCAGTCAAAACATTAACTGGTTTCACTCCCTTTCAACTCGTTTACGGTTTGGAAGCTATGTTTCCGATTGAATGCGAAATTCCATCTTTGAAATTAGCCATAGAATTACTCCCAGCTACATCTGAAGAGGAGAAACATTTTTTATACTTGGCTCAATTAGATGAAAATCGGAGAAACGCTGCAATAGCAAACGAGGCTCACGTCAAAAGAGTTAAAGCTCAATATGATAGAAGTGTTATCCCTCGAAAGTTTTCAGAAGGAGACCTAGTTTTAGTTTATGATCAAGCCAACGATAAGCTAGGAGCTGGAAAATTCATGCCCATGTGGCATGGTCCTTTCATTGTTAAGCGAAAACTAGCAAAAGGGGCCTATGAGCTGATAGATTTTGATGGTATCCCTTTAGATAAACCCAGAAATGGGCTATATCTGAAGCGATATTATGCTTAAACTTGGTATGGAGATATTTTTAGGTTAGATTTCTTTACTACTGGTGTGTCTTAAATTAGAAAGGTGTGCCTAGTTTAGAAGTGTGTTTTATCACTATTCCTGCTTATCTGAGTTTTACTCTGGATATTGCAGATGTCGACGTCTCTTCAAACCTACATTGGTTTTGCTGATGGTGCTTGTCGTAGTACACGGAACATTTCTTCCGCAGCTTGGGTTATCTATTCACCCTCTGATGAGTTAGTTTCCATGCATGGGGTAAGCCTTGGTCAAACAACGAATAACATTGCTGAGTATAGTGCAGTGATTGAGTTATTGTCTGAGTCCATATCATTTGGGATTCGGATTTTGATTGTGAGGTTGGATTCTGAACTTGTTGTATTACAACTTAATAGAGTTTATGCCATTAGAAATCCAGTGCTGTTACGGTTATTTTTGAGAGTTCGTCTCTTGGAACGTGAATTTGACTACATTGAATATCAACATATTCCAAGACATTTAAATACATTAGTAGACGCAGTTGCTTCTAGTATGATAAATCGACATTTGCAGTAATCAAAACAATAAGACAAATAACGTCCATAACATGTATACAGATAGCCGGTAAAATAGTGATATATCATAGGATAAAAGTGTTTTCAAAAATATACATCGTCTTCGATCATAGGTTGGAAACACCTTATGATCGGAAAAATGATAACACAAAAAGTCAAAAATATGAGTCTACAACACGATCATACCATCACTGATGGTGATCACGATAAGAAACCACTGCCCGAGCCACCCTACACAGAAACCTCATAAAAGGTCCTGGAACACCAATCACGTATCTCTGCAATCTGAGTGGAATATCATCTATGTTTGTCTCCGGAATCTCTAGAGTCAAACGTTCTAGATGATGCTCTAAATCAGTCAGGATTTCTGCTGATTGGCCTGTAGGGGTTGGAGCGGTTGCAACTGGTTGTCTTCTTTCATAAGGTTGGAGATGGGCTGGTCGTCACGGGCCCACATCTGTATTTAACAAACTTTTTTATTATTATTTAACAAGACGATCAAAAATAAAATAAAAATTAGAAATTAGAATTCGTTGAAAATGATTTTACTTGAGTCATCCCACTGTTCCCCTGCTGGAAGAGTCATCTCCCGGTTGCCGCGGAAATCTATCTCAGCATACGAAAAATCCTCAATGACAAAAAGTTGGCGATCCAGCCAACGGAAATATGATGAAGGAAATCGAACAATCTCAGCGCCCTCAATATCGTGACGGGCCATCAGTGCGGACCAACAAACCATCCTAGGTTCTCTAGGTCGACCGGCATCAATAGGGATACTCTGTGGAGCTAGCATAGGAATCCTCTCTAGAGCAAAGGAGATGATGATGGATCCATATCCAAAGTTATTTAGTTTCCCATTTTTTGCTCTAATTAGCTGGCCTTTTACATTAGCCAACACAACGTCACACCAGTTGAAAATAGTGCCGCGAAAACAGTCCACAGCAATGTGCATCTAAGAACCGGTAGCTACATGCAATGCTGCACTCCCGTACAGCCTGGTAACAGTAAATTCAATAACTTTCAGCTCAGGACGAATGACAATTTTTATATCGATCCGTTTCTCTCTCGGATCTGCTTCATTATTACAGAATTCTTGTTGAATACTAGCGACAGTCTGGCCACCTGGCCTAGTCCCAAACAAGGAGATTTGTTCGCCCCTTTTGGATAAACTAGTCAGGAAATAAATGTCCTCCAGCTCGATTTCGAGCCGGTGGCCACCGATAATGAAACACTGGTCCTACACGTTCCACCTGTTTACCAGCCATGTTAGGAGCTCTACCTGTGCTCTCATGCCTTGGATGGCCCAGAATTTATATATACCGCATGCTCTTAATGCTTGCATTGTGGGAAAATGGAGCATTGCGGCGTCATCCACGTCCTCGTGTTCATGTTCTCTCCAAATCAACATCTTGTTAATCCTACAATGCATAAAAGATAGATTAGTACAATCTAATTTGAAAAGTTTTGGGCGGCAAAAGAGAAATTTGAGTTTAAATTTAAAACGCGCGGGGACCGCACCTAAACTTTGTAAACAGTGCGTAGGAACACACGCGTTCTTCAAAGAAAGTGCAGACCCATGACTTTTTTCCTTATAGGAAAAAGTCGGGGTCCGCAGGTGCCATGTGTGTCACCTGCAGACCCCCGCGGGCGATTTTTGAACCATATTTTTCCTTTTAAAATGAAATTTAAAGCCTAAAAACGAATTGTAAATGGATGAAATGCAAGATTAAGAGGTCATGGATTACCTGGGACTGACGGTTCTCGATTTCGATGGACGGATTTTCCAGAATCTTCACAGGAACTTTTTTACCCAAAAGCTTCTACTTTTCACTCCGAACTTGAACGATAAAAATGAAGTTGAAAAAGTCATTTTTATAAGTTTTTTCGAATAGATGAATTTTTAATTTATTTATTTTTCACTTTAAAAAGGGTATTTTTGAAGCATTTTTACTTATTTTAAACAGTATGTGTAATGTTTTAAGTTTTTGTGCAGAAAATGGAATTTTCAGGAGAATTGATCATTTTTCAACAAAGAGCATACTTTTATCACTTTTTTGGACTCTTTCAAAAATTCACGAAAAAGCGAAATATTGGAATCCTCTTTTAAGCCCTTTTTAGACTCTCTAAATATGAAAAGATCGCCGAGTACTTGATCGTTCGAACTCGTTAAAGTAAATGAATGATCGTCCCTTCAGTATAAGTTTACCCCTTTTACGGACTGAAATGGACTATTTACAAAAAAGGTATACGTTGACTAATTACGGTCAATAGAGTTCTCTCCCGCATTATTTTATCCTTTTTCGGGCCTGAGAGACTAAATTTACGAAAAAGTACACCCATGGAGTTTTCTTAAGTTTTTTCTTCTGACTCCCTAAAAATGAAAAACATCGATTTTCTCCTATACTGGACTCGTTAAAATTTAATAGTAAAAGACTTGTTTAATTTTCCACAGGAACGAACCACTCCTTCTTAGGGTTTGAATCTTAAACTAAGTTGGACTCATCTGAAGGATGAGCTTAAAAACAAGCAAATTTTATCCTCCTCAAGCTTGTCAAAAATAAAGAGGTACTTGCCAGAAATGGTGGGGGAAAAGAGAGGAAAATGGGCGTATTTGTTGTATTTTGATTCTTCGAAAATTCAGTCGACCACTCTTGAACACGACACTTTCATTCACCTGGGTTGGGAAATCCTTTTCCTAATAGTTAATCAAACCTCATTTGAAAGTCTTCATCCGGTTTCTGGGTATTAGCTTTGGGTCAATTGTTACCAAACCATCTGCAGTGTCGTTATGTGTTCAAGAGGACAGTTTAAATAAACCATTCATCTGCAAAATATCTGTCATCCATTTTGACCATCCCTGAGTCAGTCCCTGCCAATATATTTTCAAAACTTGATCTATGATTTCGTGTTGTGGGCTTGCCTACAATGGATCGCTTTCTATCGATGACAACTCATTATCTGGGAAGTTGATCTAGAAATCGTCAGTACCTTGAAATCTGCATGCCTTAATGGCAGGTTTCTCGCCTTCGACGACAGGTTGCATCATTGACCTTCGATCGAATGATTCCGTGACATGTTCGACTTCAACTCACTCATTCACATTTCATGGATTGTACTGGGTACTTTGAGAGCCATTGACATTACTGGTGGTTACTCTCACACTTGTTAACAGTTTACATCATTGACTGGTAATCAAGTGGTTTCTACCATGTTCGACTTCGACACATTCATTCGCATGGATAGAATCGTATTAGTTCGAGATGCGGAAATCAAGACCCTGGATCTAGTTTCTACCATCCAGGCTGCGAGGAATTTTGTTATCATTTATACAGTAGACTATTTATAAACAGATGGATACGTCCATACTGTGTCTACGCATGTCTATATTGTGATGTACTCAAAATCATTCCTATATCAGAGCAGTTGAATCAATTTTTAGTTAGTTTAATCTGAGTATGGGAATGCCTACCTCAGTGATGATACATATACATATATATTTTTCATTGAATGTTTTTACAGGTGTTGACTGGGGTGTCCACAGGATGATCCTTGAAATGATAAAGTACTGCACTCTTCATATATGACAGACTCCAGCATCATCTATTCCAGACTTTGCACTTTAGGGGGCAATCTGTTACACTGAAAATTTTCATCCTGACATTCTGCGTGTATGAGCTCATTATTACTCATACTTCTCCCTTTTGCAAGTCTAACATATCAGTTCCTCATGTCAAGCCTTCAAAATCAGAAAAAGTTCCTAAAAGTCTCCTAAACTTTGGTATCGCACTTTCTGGCTATCTTGCCTGCGGTCCCGCACCCAATGTTCAGCTTTCCTGCGTTCCTGAACGCACTTTATCTTTGTTATAGGTGCGGACCCCTGTAAGATTAAAAAGGTGCAAGTAAATCCCAAAAAGCTCAATAAAAGTGAATTCTGGAAGCTTCTAGAATGGATTTTGCGGTGGCAGAACCGCTCTTGTGAGGTGCATGAATCCCTTACCTTATGGAGCTAACCCCTTGATGTGAGGAGCTTATCCCTTTGAAGGAGGATTCTATCCCTACATACTTGGAACATAAAACCTCCTCTTTTCCACTATAAAAAGAGGCATTAGGTAGCCTCAAAGGGAGTTCAAGCTTTTAGAATATTTGAAGTTAAGTGCTGTTGAGATTTAGACTCAGTTAACTAAGACTTTTGTGAGGAGAGATTACATACCTCTATTTGTCTTGGTTGGAGGAGTGCAGAACTTGTCAAAGTAAAGGAGACTCCTGCTTCGGACCCCGGAAAGTCCTGTGCAACATCAAGGCTCAGGTTGTAAGGATTTTCTACTTTTGAAATTAACACAAATATACTCATTTTTCTCAATAAGCTTTCAATCAATGGTTTATTTCATGGACTCCTTGATCACTATGATAAGCATGGTTTATAATGATTTCTATACAGGTGCTATGTAATATTTTCCTTGTTTGTGACTGCAGGTTTACAAGGAAAACTCCTTTAAGCGTGCGAAGGACAACAACGACTTCAAACAAGCGCTGGACAAACGGTAAGTCTTTTACACCTCTATAGAGCTTTTTGTAAACCTTACATGCTTAGAGAAAGATTAGTATGTTTGGCTATTTTTTGCTAGATACTTTTAGTACTAGGGAGATCGGTCTTGTCCGCAAGATGGATTAATCCATACAACAGCTTTATTATTTCCTCTTGCTACTCATAGTGTCGTATGCACATTTAATGCATCAATCATATGTCTTGTATCAGTTGATTAGGTGTGTATCCACTGTTTTATAGAGTTAAGCGAGACCCAAAGCAAAGGAGAAATCAGTGGTAGCCGGACCCACACCCCGGACGGGATCCCTACTCCAAACGATTCAAGGTCTAATTGGGACCTTTTACCGGGGAGATCCCCTGCTATTGGCCGGACAGATTTTCCCGTCAACAGACAGATTTTTGATTTGTTAAGTAACTGTCTCTATTATTATTGTAAATATATTTTACTTTCCTAAGTTAATTCCTAGAAGTCATCTAGGATATTTTGTAAAACATTATGTATAAATACTTCATATTTAGAAGTATTTTGTGTGGAATAAAATTGTTGGGATCGTTATAGTCATTTCTTCTTGGACTTTAAAGCTTTTGTGTGTCAAAACTTCGAGTAGCAGGCTGGATCAAAGAAAATTGGCATCATACTTCAGGATTCCTGTGATGAGCTATTTGGAGTGAAGTATTTTCTTCACTTGTCATTGTTTCTTTTCTCTATTACATGCATCCATTTATGTTTATGCTAAATTTGAAAGTATAACTAGGAGTATTACTACATGATATGTTAATAGCACCCTGTTTTTAACTATTTATCATTTATATGTTTTCCTCTGATTTCCAGAGTAGGGAACCCTTAATTGCTCCCTCATTCGTTTGACCTCTCCTACTACTTCCCTTTTCCAGATTTAAGGATTCTTAAGTGCCCTTTATCCCGATCATACCACCTCAAAAAAACAAATTTCCAAGATCTCCAAGGGTTATCTATCTTTCCCTGAAGACATTTGACCTTTTTGCCTCTTGATCCTAGTCCTGTTAGCTTTATTTTGGCTCTATAGCCCAATGGACAAATAGATTTCCCACTATCCATCCTTTCAAGTGATTTTTCCCACCAAATCAAACAAAACCAAACCAAAACTGTACTTTCATAGCTAGCCTAATATTCACAAATTAAAACAAAGTTAAACTTTAAAGAGAGGGCCCTCTCTGAACCCTAGGAAGTCTAGATCCTAGAGTTTGAAGTAGGTTTGTGATTACCTCTAGAATTCTTTGACTAAAAACCAAAATTAAACAACTTAAGAATTATTAGAGTGATAACACTATGCTTTATGAAGAGCATGACTTTGACCTTATTTTCTTAGAGGCCCATGAAGAGCATGGAAACCTAGAAAGGATCATCAAGGACAAATATGCTCAAATCAAAGAACTTCAGAACAATTTGGCAACACGATGCATGTCATCTTGTACAAGATAACATACATTTTGCAACACAGAGAGAGTGAGCTACAACAAAACAACATCTTTCATCACTCCCTCATCAAAATTAGTGTCCTACATAATCTAGACCAACTAGGCATAGCTTGGGAGACATTCATGGAATTAGAGGTCTTTTAACCTTCTTTTAATCAACCTACTAGACCTACTTCATCATCAACACCACCTACACAAGAAAAAATCGGTTCATCTAGTAGGGCTACAGTGAAGAAGAAGAAAGGAGGGGATAAAGTGGTCAAAATTTATCAAAGATGGATCAGGCTTGTGTTTTCTCCACATATTGTGGGAGGTGCCAAGCCTACTTCACCAAAACAAGGGTCACCATCAATGCAGCATGACATATGCATGCATGAGGCTTCTGTGCATGATGAAGAGCAAGACTTTGACCTAGTTGACTTGGAGGCCCATGAAGAGCATGAAAACCTAGAAAGGATCATCAAGGAAAAATATTCTCAAATCAAAGAATAATGGAAAATTTGGCAAGGTCCAAATTCATCATTTCATTCCTTGAGCAGGAGAACAATCAACTCAAAGCAAGGCAACTAATTATGGAGGTAGAGGAACTTAAAGCTAAGAGGCAAGAATTGAAAGGAAAATCAGGGGTTGAGAATGATGAGTCTCAGAGCATGAAGAACAGATGGAAAGGAGAAGATCAAGAAAAACAGGCCTAAAAAGAGCATTGGAGCTAGAAAGACAACAAGAAGCACTTATTGTAGAGGAACTCACTTTTGAGGAGATGATTGCCCTGGAAATTAATGAAGATAGAGAAGTTTGGCTACAAAGGGTCGATACTCACTTAGAAAATCTCCTTGAAAAGGCCGACATAGATAACAAGATACATAAATGCATGGATTCCCACTACCAAACAAGGAATCAGATTGCACAAATCAAAATTAATAAATTGCAAGACAAGCTTAAGGAAACCCTAATCAACGAAAAGGAGAAGGGTAAACTTGATTTTCTTATTGATGCCTCCATGATTGCATCACATACCTCATCAGGACATCATACATCAATTTTGTGAATTTTTGGAGAATATTTTGGTAAATTTCATATTTTTGGTCAAATTAGGCAATTTTTAGCACAATCACCCTACAAAAAGCATAACATGGGCCACACTACGCTTTTTCTGGAGAGCTCAAAATGGCACAAAATCTACATGGTTGGCTAGATTAAGATTCCTACATCAACTTTGGACACCTCGAAGCCCAATTCATCAGCTTTTATAAGTTTAAAATGGTAAAAAACCACCTAAAAAAACACCTTTATGCGTTGTTTTTTATGCCACGTCGCACTTTTTTACCAGTCTTGGGAGAATGAGTTTTTGAAGGCCTTCCCATGGGTATTTTTCAAAAAATAAATATTTTCTGGAAACTAGACAGACAGGGCTATTTTACCATTCTCTCAGATTTTAGTTTTGACTTCGGGAAGGTGCCTGAAAATGGCCTCCAAAAGGGAGCTTCGAGTTTTGCAATTTTCTGTGATTTTAATTAAATTTTCATTGTGTAATTTTTGACAATTCCTAGTTTGTCTTTTGTAAAAGTAAAAAGGTGAATGTGGATGAATGTAAAATTCAAAATTTAAATGTAAATGGTGAAAATGGAATTGAATAGGTGTCTTATCCTCCATTTATTTCTTTGAGGATATGTCTCTTAATGGTTAGATAAAGGAGGAATTTGTTGTGTAACCTCCCCACTGTGTAGCAGACTTCAGATAGATGCATTCATTTGACTTTATTGTTGTAAATTCGACCTCAAAGGGAGGATTTCGAGCTTAGTGGATATATTAGGCCCATTGTAATCAGTTTCAAAGGTTGGATGTTGTGGAATTTTGCTTTGAACACTAGTGTACTTTGTGATTTGGCAGGAACTAATTTACAGAATTTGCAGCTATTGTTGTGGGATTCATGTGGTATGTGATTTAGAATTTTTTCTTCTTCTGTGATCATATGTTTGAATGTATTATACCTTCCAATTCCTTTTTCATGTCTTATGTGATTAATTTCGAAGTTTGATAAGCATAATTCATTGATTCACTGCTCTTTTTTGGAGAAGCTTTCACATTTATGTTCATTTTCTTTTGATATAAATGAATTCATGATGTTTATGCTCATTTTGAAACCATATAAATATACCATATTCACCAAGTTACCTCTAGAGTGATAAAGTGTGTGCCTACCTTGCCCCATTACATCTATGAAAATCTAATTTTCAGTGCCCTGACCTAGTTTTTCCTAGACTTAATTCACCATCCAGCACAAACCTTCAAAATCAAATCAAACCCTAATTTGCATACCTAGCCTAAAATATTTCATGATCCAATCAATTTGGTTGTGATTTCGTTGAGAGATCCCTCTCAGCCGAGTAGGGCTAGTTACTAGGTCAAACTGGTCTATGGTTACCTTTGTTGGTCTCTTTCTCAACCTTCGGAGAATTACTGGAGTGGTAACATAATGGAAACTAAAACCAATAACTTAAAATAATACATATTATAATTTCATATTATAACAATGCATATAACAAAAGATATTAAAATGGCATGAATATATTTAAAAAATGAGAATAACTCTTGCATCTTACTGTGCGCAAACCCAAAACAAAATTAATCTTTCATTTTTTGTATGTATTGAAAAAAGAACAAAAACATTGAGTGTTCTTATACAAATATGTAGCTCTTTAACCTCTCAAAAAATGAAACCTAGAAGCATGCATACATATATTTATAGAAATCTGGAATAACTGCCTAGTACTCAAGATTAAATGAATTAGATACAAATATAACAGTAGGAACACCATGGCATCAAACATGAAGAGGAGAAACAGACTTGCTCAAGAATGAGACACTCTATGGAGTTTACAATTGAACCCTAGATATAAATAATAAAATCATGAATATTCGATATTTTTAATGGCGGTGATAACCGAAAAACCCCAAATCCATTTAAACACATATGGAAACCCTATTGGGTATCTAGAATACCCAGAAATAAGAAGCATGGAATATGAGCAGTTAACTGTGAAAGGAACCCTAGAAAAAAATTGAAGAGGATGGAATTTGATAAAAATAGATTTTACCTTCAATAAAAAACAATAATAAATATTTAGTTAGGGTACTTTTGTGTGACTCGAGAAACCCTGTAGGGTTACAAAAAATTATACAACTAGAAGGCTCAATTTTACCTGAAGGATGGAAGCTTATTTCCATTCGAAGAACCTGGAAACAAACAACCCAAATATTTCTATCAAAATGTACTTGGATGGGAAGAGAATTGATTATTAAACGAGTTGGGCTTAGGTCGTTCCTACGCTCTCCTTTTGGAACATTCTCTAGCATTCGAAGAGTCAATTCCTCGAACTAGGTAGCCGACCCAAGAAATGACTATTAAAATGTAAATAACATATCAGAGGCAAAATGAGAATGATCATGATGTACACCAAATATAGTCCTAGGTAGCCAGGGAATCATACCTGAAGTGAAAAGGCTGAGCTCGACATCAGTTGCATGAGTACTGAGTCTCTTAAGGCGAATAAGAAGCCAACTTGCATAGAAAACCATGAATTCAGAGCAAGTGTGAATGGAGTTTCCGAAAAGGGTTTGGGGGAGGTAATACCCTGACCAATTCCCGAAATATCCATATCGTTGAATCATGGATAGATAAACGGTGTGTAATGATGCCATTTGTCCACCACTCAGGCAGCCAGTGGGAGTTTGAGAACCTTCGAAGCATATGAAAGGTTAACATAATTTTATAAATAAATAGGCATCATAGGCCCTACCTCGAAATATAACTATTGCAAAACATATGTCTTACCATATTATGTAAGGTGTAATGTCATATCACGACTCCAAATTCATATGTAGAGTTAAATTTTAGTGAAGGTAGGTGTTAGAACATACAATGGTGAATCTTGGATAGTAATTCATGTGGATGTTACCTTGCTTATGGTCTTCAGTTATTTAAATTAACTATATGATTATGTCATAAAGGAACTTGTATTAGTATGCTATGATCATTATATGGTGATTGAAATGGGTTAAAACTATAACTTCTACGATATGGGTATTTTTTTTGTGATGGGTGTTATAAGTTGTATCAAAGCACGATTTCAATACCATGGCCTTGTTGGCCACTGATAATATAGATGAATGTGTTGAATTGTGCACAGTGAAGAAAAGTAAGGAAAGGAACAAGCGGACAGTATAGTATGTGGAGAGGATCTGGAAGTCAGATTCCAACCAGATCAATTGTGGGAGAAAGTCCCATGCCAAATCCAGAAGAAAATCCATAAATGTGGGTGTAGCTAGGTGTAGAACAACAACATCAAACAAGGAGGTTTCTTGAGGAACAAAACACCAAACAAATATGCTACTTGAGACTGTACAACAATTGAAAGCTAAAATGGTTCAAGTAAGGATAGATAATGAAAGAATAATGTGTGAACAAGAAATAATTCTAAATATTCTTTCAGATAAGAAAAATCACGGAACTTATCAACCAAGTCCTAAGAATGGGACCCAAAATGAAGGAGAAAAACAACAACGTATTGAGGATCATCTAGAAGGAAGTCACATGCAAGGAAGGGATAGAAACAAAGCTAATAATGAGGAGGCTTCTGGTAATGTTTCAGACCAAAGAAAAGAAAATAAATAGAAGATGGAGCTGCAAGGGGAATTTCGAAAGATTAAACCCACATTTTTTATGGAGAAGCAGAAGAAGTTGTATAATACTAAATCATTAATATGAACAAATACTTGTAGTTTTATGAATACAACAGTAACCTCAGAGCCATGTTATACATCTATCAGTTTCAAGGAAAATCCACCTTCTGATGGGAAGAGTTCAAGATAGTACAAGGGATATAGGAACATAATGTAACCTGGGAGGAATTTCAAAGGCACTTCAAAAATAAGTACTTGACAGAATGATTTTATGACGAGAAGGCTAAAGAATTCCATGAATTAATATTGGGGAAAACTACTATGGATGAATATGTAACTAAATTTACCTCTTTATCAAGATATGTGCCTTATCTCTGGGAGGAGAAAGCTAAAGTACAATGTTTTCTGAGTAGTATTCTTGTGTTCATGAAGGAAAGAATAGAATTTGATAGTCCAAAAACCATGGACAAAAAAATCTGGAAGGCTCGAATGTGCTACCAACATACAAACGAGAAGGGAGACACCAGTAAAAATTGGTCTCAGAAGAATGGAGAAAATAATTTTCAGAACTTCAGAGGGACTAAACCTGAAAATTTTACAAACTCATAGAGGAATCCACTAAACAAACAGTCTGGGGAAAATCAGAAAAAACCCAAATGGCAAGCAAAATCTAGGCCTATCGAAGCATCCAACAAGTCAAAACCTAGTCATATGAAAAATCCTCCTTTACAGTGTTGGGGATGAGGGGAACCACACTACTGTTGGTCGCTTTAATTGTTTTCACAATTCAAGCTCCACATAAATTGTCAACCCGAGGAAGTCTGTTTATTCCAAAGACAATCACGCACTGGATATGCTCAATTTCAAAAGCAAAAACAATGTTGTAGTAAAAAGCGACACAATTACCAATCATAGAAATCTAATTATTCACACTCTGTTTAATCAAAGCTGAAGTCAATTATGTTATAGCAGAAGTAATTCCTAGGTTGTAGTTTAGAATCCAAATAAAGGGAAGTCAATCTGCAGGAAAGGAAACCAATCAACCATAACAGGAACAGGACCCTATTCCTTTAAATAGGAACTTCAGCACCTGCTGCCTGACACTAATCACTCTGTAGAAAAGATAACTCAAGAGACCAAGACCCTATTCCCATGAACATGAACCTTCAGCACTTGTCTCCTGTTTCTAATCACACTGCAGGAAAGGAAAGGTAATCAATGGAAACAAGACCCTATTCCCTTGTACAGGAACCTTCAGCACCTGCTTCCCAGCATCATACATTCAAACAATTAACAGAAATAGATCTCTCAACTTTTTAAGAATGAATGTACTAAACACATGCAGCGTTAAGGAAACAGAATATTCAATAAACTACAGAACTGTGTAACTGGTGTCTCAGCAACAGAATTAAAGTAAAGTGCAAACAGAATAAAGAAATTAAACAAACTACAGGGACAGAAGGGTGAATCTTGTGAGGAAGGCGGGCCCTTTCCCTCTCACAAGATTCCCCAGGGAAAGAATTAAATTGGAGCGCTCAAAAGGAAATTTTATTCATCTGTCAAAAGAAATGATACATTACAAGTGGAGCCTAGCTCCAGTCTCTCAAACACAATGTTCTCCTGTAGCTTTCAAACTCGAACTCCCCTATAATGATGATGTCTCCTCTTTTTAAAGAGGAGACATCTCTTACAATTACATGAGAGCAAATCTACGTTTATCCCGAATCTGTTCTTCTTTCTTAAAACAGGCTATTATGTTCTTCCATAAAAATATATTGTTACAACAGATACCAAAAGAGTACTATCTTCAGAATAATCCGTGTAACCACGTCTTCATGTTGTTGCCATTGTTCCAAAAAATACTCTTCCAGAATCGCAAATTACGGATAGTGACGGAATTTGCATGTCTACTGGCTGTTTTAGCAACAGAGTCGACTGTTTCAGCAATGGAGTCGACTGTTTCAGCAACGAAGTTTGACTGTTTCAGCAACGGCCGATTGTTCCAGCACAGCATATAACTTATCTGCAATCTTTTAGACTTATGTTAGCAACAATCTACTTCGATTAATGATAAAATATAAGAGTAATATGGAATTATATGTAAACAGATTAAACATATAATAAAGAAGAGGATTTTATATACCTTGGGATAAAGTAAACGAAAATGATGATGAAATCCTTTTTAAGCATGGTTATAAAGGTAAGGTGGTGTCAAAATATATAGTAAAAAATGATACATAGTGAGGTCCTAACATCCCCCCCAGCTTAAAGTGTTGCATGTCCTCATGCAAATCCTAGTCTGAGTCAGAGTCTGAGTACTGACTCTGTGCATGCAAGTTGCTCAAGCAGTAGCTGGAGAAGGGGGCTTCTGTCGGAGCTCGGAATCCTCTATTATTCTGCAATTGCTGCCATGCTACAGCTTCATCTCTGCCAGCCAATTGATAGTGACACTGATATTTCTCTGAAGGCATCCATAGAATTGGAAAATGAAAATGGTAACCAATCCAATTTTCTCCACAATGTCGAATGCATCTGATGTAATTAGGTACCCTGGAAAGTGCAGCTTGGAGATTATCAGGGCTAAAAGGGTGATAGTCTTGTCTTTCTTTACATGACTGCTGCCAAAACATAATGTTGGCCTTCAATGCAGCAGCCTCCTTTACTCTGATTTGCTGTTGACACTTCAAAAGTGTTGAAGCCTGTAGTTGTTGCATGTACCTATGCATTCCTGGCTTCTGTAAGAATTGGTGATATTGTGCTATAAACATGGCTGGACTTAAAGGTTCCGGTCTAATCCAAAGGAGCCTATTCTCCTCATTATGACTACTTGCAATAAACGCAGTTTTCCAGGTGAGCTGATTGGCCAAAAATGAAACAAATGCCCTTATTTGTATATCACCCGCAATTGGAATGAGATTGACTCTTCTATTCTCGGGAATGGCCTCATTATGGAGATAAAGTTCGCACAGCAAATGCTGGTCACTTTCAGGGGCCTCAGCAAAAGTCTCAACAAATTGTTCTGAAGTAAGCAATTCATGAGGTCTGCCATCCTTTATTGCCTTCAATTGAAAATAAACTAAACATTCAGAAAGGAAGAGAGAGTAATTTACAGAGGGTTTGTGGGTAGCCATCAACTTCTGCACTAATGAAAACATCAAAACCATCTTTTCCTTTGATTCCTTGACTTCCCTCTTGGAATCCCTGAGCTGTTGCAATGTCTGTTCCCAACTATCCCAGTTGGCATACATGTGATTCTGCCATGCTAACTTATGCTGCTGTAATATTGTATCTTGTTCTTCAGCATATTGTTTCTTCCATTTGTTCATCAGTTCTAATTGGTTCCATGGCAGGGTTTGTGTCCTGGCATTAGAAGTACTGGGTTGGGACATTGTTTGAGTGGATGCACTAACTAACTCAGGGCAAGATATTTGTGGTTGTGATACTGTCTGAGTGGCTGAGCTGACTAGCTCAGGACAAGATATCTGTGGTTGTGTTTCTGTCTGAGTGGCTGAGCTGACTAGCACAGGGTGAGATATCTGTGGTTTAGTTTCTTTTTCTAAATTTATTGAGAGCCCTACTGGTTCTTGTGGAGCAGTAGGGCATTCTTCTTTAATTGCAGCTGATGTAGATGCCTCAGATACCTGAATTTTGACTACTTTGTAGCCTGCCTGCTGGTAAATATTACCACACGCATGGCACATGTATTCTTTGCATGGCTCCCTATTTTGTGTTGATGCTGTGTGTGCTAGCATATAGAGATTCAATTCTCTATCAAAGGCTTCTCGTGCCATGATTAATTCATTCTTATAGACTTCTAGCTCAGACTTCAAAAACTCATTTTCTTCCAATAAAGATGCCATAGTATGTGAACCCTATGTGCTGGTTGATTCTACTGGAGTTGTCTGCTGATCCACAGCTGTAGCTGGTTCTTGTGGAGCAGCTACAGCTGGTTTCCCTGTATCATCATGCTTGGTGTATGATTTTTGTACCACAGTGGCTGGTTCTTGTGTTTCAGCCTCTAGGTAAGTGACTGGTTCTTGTGTGACAGTCACTGTTTGAGCCATAAACGATGTCGTATTATCCCGGGGCACTGGTTCTTGTGTGGCAGTGCCACCGGACGAGACGGGTTGGGGGATTTGAAATGGGGGTGAAGATTGAAGTTTTAACAGAATAGTGGCGGGGTCAGGGGAAATGGGAGTAACTCCTGTTTCAACAGTCATCTTCATTTTCATTTTTGGTAGGAAAGCAGAGAAGTCACTGTCTTTCCTCTTCTTTGTAGGGGAATATTCTTTTCTAGGGGAAGGGCTTTCGGAAGAAGTGAAAATTTGGAATTTGGCCCTTGTTCGTCGTTTTGAGACAGAGACTGTTGGGGTTCTTTTCTTCCTTTTATAAGTAGGTGGGGATGGGGGTGTTAGAGAGTCATCGCTAGGGATAGAAATAGTGGGAATGGTTGACTCTAATAAGTGGGATGAACTTGGGGTTGGGTCAACTGGCTCTGAGGATGGAATTACTGGGGAGTCTGGGATATCATCTAGTTGCCCTTCATAAGGAATCTCTGGAGTTTCTTGGGAACTTTCGGCTTGTTGGGGGATTTGGGCCTGCTGAGGAATTTCAGCCTGTTGGGGAATAAGGAGTGGAATATTCAGAGGGGGGTTTTGCTGAGCAAAACCCCTCTGAATTAACAATTGGCATAAACGATGATGGGTGAGGGATAAAAATGGGAATTTAGCCCGTCTGCAATAATAGGACATGTTTTTGATACAACCAAGCAGATAATAGGGAATATTAACTAATCGACCATTCCTTAAATGATTCATCAAAACGAAGTCGTGTTGATAGACTACCTGGTAACGCCCTTCGCATGTCAAGTAGTGCTTGATGAATTCTGCTACTGTTGGCCATGGTCGAGGAAGTGAATGTAGACTTACACCGCGGCCTTTAAGTTCAACTGGTTCATCTGGACGAAGAAAATCTTGCTGTGCATTTAAAATCACTTGCTTCCTACTGAACCAGCGAGTCCCAATAGCCGGCAAACCTGAAACTTGAACTATGTCCTCCTCTGTAACTGAAATGCGGACCCCTTGAACCACTGAGAAATTCCCCTGAAGGTTTTGTGCGAACTCTAAAACTTGTTCCTGATCAAATTCTCCCAACCTTTCAAAATATGCTGTCCATCCTGCTTGTTGGAAAATTTGATAGGCTTCCGGGAACATTTGAAGAAGATTTATCGTACCAGGCTCGTGTCTGATAGCCGACCCTCCCATGGCTACTAGCTTGAGTTACATGCAGAGGCGCGGAAGACAGAAACACAGGCTTTGGTCAAGCTAATTGTTGCAACAGAGGATGCGGAGTCTCTATGACGGCGGAGATGGAATGAAAAGTGACGGAGGATTGGTTAATGTGAAATGATTATTCAGTTTTCGAAATTCCCCCCCCTACGTATGGTGCAATGATGATTGGGCGTGTGGAGATTGCAACCATTATGAGCGAGATCCTCTCTTTAATATAATTTAACTGCATTACATTAAAAACACATACCTTACATTTTTACCTTTGGTTTAATAATTCGAAGTGTAGAGTGCTTCAGAATGGCTTAATATACATGGAAGAATCTGTAGATTTCTCTGAAATTTAGAACAGGAGTGTAACAGGATCTGCTCAGTACTGAATAATTTTCACCCAAAGGATCTGAAGCGTAAAAGTGGAGAGCTAAAAAGCTTGTATAGCGGCGGAAAGAAACGATGTTTTAATGATGACAGGTTGCTAAAACTGGTGTTTCAGCAACGGAAAAATGAACGACATGTTGCTGAAACTGGTGTTTCAGCAACGGGAAAAATCAGGAAAATGGGATAAATGACTTGGGTTTGAAACAAGTGGGGGAAGTATTTGATAAGGGATAATTTCAGTAGTAAGGGATGGGAAATACTAGCTGAAGGATGATATTTCAGGAATGGTAGAAGTGGGAAAAATGGGAAAAAGGGCAATAATGTAGAAATGGGGATGAAGGGATATTGCTAGGAAATGGGGTAAAATGAAGGGAACAAGCTTCTGTGATTGAAGCTTCATATCTTCTTATGATGAATCTGTCCTCCTTAATGAGCTTTTCCAGAATCTGCAAAATTCAATTGTAATATGCCAACCCTTGACAGGGATTATTAGTTCTAAATCTAATCTAATACTAAAAATACAGTGCAGAAAATTAAATGCTGTGAGGAGCAGAGGACTCCCCTAGAAAAAGATAATGAATATCAGTCATGCAAGCAGTCTTGAAATCCTCTTTAGAAACAGGGCGTTGATATAAACGAAGCCTATGACCATTGACTAGTAAAGGTGTTTTAGAATCATCAATTGTTAAAAGTCTTACCGTTCCATTAGAAAAAATAGCATCTACCTCATATGGTCCAAGCCAACGTGTACGTAGCTTACCCTGAAAATTTTCAAACCGAGAGTCATACAACAAGGCCCAATTACCTTTTTGGAACTGCTTGTGTTTGATAATTTTGTCATGCCACTTCATTCTCTGTTGTTGAATCATGGTTGTTTGGTGAATGGCATCTAATCTCTTTTCATCCAACTCAAGAAGTTGCTGCAACCTAGCTGTCTGCACATCAGTCAAATCAAGATTAACAGCTAAAGCAGTTCTTAGAGTTTTGATTTCAAATTCCACAGGAAAGACAGCATTTTTACCATAGACCAATTCATAGGGAGAGAAACCTGTAGTGTTTCTCCAAGTAGTTCTGTAAGCCCATAATGCTTCAGGCAGCCTTTGAGACCAATCCTTCCGGTTGTCCTTCACTGTTTTAGTTGGAATGGCTTCTAATACTTTGTTTGTGCTTTCCACCTGCCCATTGGCCTGGGGGTGGTATGGTGTAGTCATTCTATGATGAATATGATACTTCTGAAGGGTAGACTTAAAACCGTGAGAATTGAATGGAGGTCCTCCATCTGTGACTAGCTCTCTAGGAATTCCAAATCTAGTGAAGATTTCTTCAAATAAGAAAGCTAGGACAACCTCTTCATTGGCTCTAATAAGTGCTTTGGCCTCCACCCATTTAGTCATATAGTCTGTACAGACTAATATATAAGTTCTTTGGTTGGATGGAGGGTTAATGGGTCCTATGAAATCCAAGGTCCATCTTTCAAATGGTTCAGAAACTACCTGGGGGTTTAATGGCATTTGGTCTCTATGATTGGGTTGACCCATTCTCTGGCAGCTATCACAAGCCCTTACATATTTCTTTTCATCCTTGAATAATGAGGGCCAATAGTAACCCATCCTCAGAATTTTGTGTGTTGTTCTCTTATCAGCAAAATGCCCTCCACAAGGGCCATCATGACAAGCTTTCAATATGTCATACACTTCATCTTCTCTAATGCATCTTCGGATCTCCTGATCAAGCCCAGTGTAGAAAAGACACCCGCTTATCCAGCTGTACCTGGCACTTTGTTGAACAATTCTTCTCTTTTCTCTGTATGACCAGTGTGATGGTAATTTTCCTGCAACCAAATAATTAGCAATATCTGCATACCATGGAGAGTGAGCAGAAACTGCAAACAAATACTCATCAGGAAAAGAATCATCTACTGGAATATCATTGTCAGTTTTTAACCGTGAAAGGAAATCAACCACCACATTTTCTTTACCAGGCCGATCTACAATTGTGATATAAAATTCCTGCAGTAATAATAGCCATCTGGTAACTCTAGCATTTGTAACAGATTTGTTCATTAAATACTTGATAGCTGAGTGGTCAGTGTGCACAAAAGTAGAATAACCAGTGATATAATGTCGAAATTTATTAATGGCATAAATTACTGCAAGAAACTCCTTTTCGGTAACTGTATAATTAAGCTCAGCAGGGGTCATATTCTTACGAATAAAGTAGATAGCATAAGGAAGATTATTTTCCTCTTGTCCCAAGACAGCTCCAATTGCAGTGTCTGAAGCATCAGAAGATATATGAAAAGGGAGAGCCCAATCAGGCCCCCTCAAAATAGGAGCAGTAGACAACTGATGCTTGAGTTCTTCAAAAGCTTTCTGACAAGAATTAGTCCACTTAAATTCAACATTTTTCATAAGCAACACAAATAATGGAGAAGCTATCTTAGAAAAATCTTTAATAAATCTTCTGTAGTATCCAGCATGTCCTAGAAAACTTCTCACATCAGTTTGTGTTTTAGGAACAGAAAGATTCCGAATGACCAATATTTTAGATGGATCTACCTGAATACCTTGAGATGAAATAAAATGTCCAAGCACTACTCCTTCACTCATCATCATATGACATTTTTCAGTACTTAGGGAGAGGTGAGCTTGTATACATCGTTTAAGTACCTTTTCAAGATTTTGCAATGCATCTTCAAAAGACACACCATAAGGAGTAAAATCATCCATAAATATTTCCATAGAGTCATTCAGCATATCAGAAAAAATTCCTATGACAGCCCTCTGAAAAGTTGCTGGTGCATTACATAGCCCAAATGGAAGAACTCTATAAGCAAAAGTTCCCCAAGGGCTAGTGAAAGTGGTCTTGTCTTGGTCTTGGGGTGCAATTCTAATCTGATTATACCCACTGAATCCATCTAGAAAAGAAAAGAATTTCTTCCCTGCCAGACTATCCAACACCTGATCAATGAAGGGTAAAGGAAAGTGATCTTTTTGAGTAGCTTTGTTCAAGGCTCTGTAGTCAACACATACTCTCCATTTCCCGTTTTTCTTAGGGACAATTACCAATGGGGAAACCCATTCACTGTCAGATATAGGGTATATAAATCTTGCATTAAGCAATTTCTGAAGTTCTTCTTTAACAATTTCTCGTAAATTAGGGTTCATTCGTCTTTGGGGTTGACAAACTGGTCGGCATCCCTCTTTAATGTAAATTCGATGAGTACATAATTTAGAAGAAATACCTTTCATATCCGTGTAATCCCATGCAAATGCTTCCTTATATTCATGCAATAACTTCATTAACTGTTGTGTTTCATCAACTGTTAGATCAGGATTTATGTTTAATGTCTTGCCAGGTTCAATTTCAACTGTTATTCTTTTAGATGAGATGGTGGTTAATGTCTGAGATGAGTCCTCAGATTCAATCTTTTCTTGGGTATCAGTTTCAAAAATTGCAGTTAATTGTTTGTGTGTTTCAGCAATTATAGAAGAAGGTTCACAAATAAAATTATTAATTATCTCATCCTCTGTATTGTCTTTAAGAGTTAAAGCTTGTCCAATAGTTAGAATAGGCTGAACAGCATTATCATCATAATCCATCCACATAGAATCTTCATTATTAATTATGGGTGTAGCATGAGGATAAAGAGTAAGCTGTTTTGTTTCATAACCATTAAAAATTGTCATTGAACCAGATCTGCAACTGATAAAAGCATCAGTTGTGGCCAGCCATGGCCTTCCTAGAATTAAGGGATGTCCCCCCAGCTTTGTTTTAGTCTGCAATACAACAAAATCAGCTGGGTATTTCCAGGATTCAACTGAGATAAGTAGATCCTCAACAACTCCTTCAGGTTTAATTGTAGAACGATCAACCAACTCTAGAATGGTGGGTGTATCTCTGATTGTGTTATTCAGCTGTAACATTTGTGAAGTTTCAAGAGTCATTATGTTTATTGCAGCACCTAAATCTACCAGAACTTGAGGAATCATTGTTTTACCAATCTGAACTGTTACGGTAGGATGGCCGGGATCACCATATTTCACAGGAGGGGTTTTTCCGGACATTAATGCAAATAAGTCACCCATCACATGTAATGTAAGGGGATCTTTAGTTTTCCTACCAGGTTTCTTAACACAAATATCCCTTATTGTTCTCGCATAAATTGGTACATCTCTTAATGCTTGTAAAAGTGGAATTTTAACATACAAATTTTTCAATTCCCCTAAAATATTAAAGCAGGTGTTTCAGGCGTTCTGGTAAAAACCAAACGCTCGGGGAATGGTGGTTCTGTTATTTCAACACTCTTGTTAGAAGGTGGTTGTGCTTTCTTATGTTTCTCAGTTTCATCTTTATCAGAATCAGAAGAAGTTATGTCATCAATAATATGCTCTACTATTTTCCCAGATCTTAAATGAATATCATTACATTGCATAGTAGGAAATATAGACTGATTCCGAATATCAATGACTTGCACAACTTTATTATTGGGGTTAGGATTTGGTTGCACAGGTAGCTGGGGTCTCATTTGGTTATTTGGCGGAGCATTTGAGGGCAGAGGAAGTGGTTGTTGGAATTGAGGCAATTGATTTGGATACGGGAGTTGTTGGCTTCTCCAATTTGAATTCCAAGGGTTAAAAGAAGATGGCTGTTGTGGAGGCCAAGGAGTCCACATTGAAGGATCAACAAAGGGAGGGTTTGATTGCTACATGGGTGGGAAATTCATTTGATTGAAGGGTGGGTATTGCATTTGATTAAAGGGAGGGTAATTTGTTTGACCGAAAGCAGAATAATTATTCCAACGATTAAATGGCATACTAGAGTTCATACCTTGTCCTTTTGGTTGCCATTGTCTTCTTTGAGTTAGCAGGTAAACTGCTTCAGCTTCTTCTTCCGTTGGCTGCAATGCTGCCTTTATTCCTGGTAGAGATGGACATTGTTTTGTTTCATGGTCTTTCTCACAAAGGGTGCAAATTGGTATTTTGTTCATTGGGCATTCCCTTAGTGGATGTTTGTCTCTGCACTTCGGGCAAAAGACAGCCAGAGTTGCTTCTGCTTCAGCCTGCTTCTTCTTAACCTGCAAAGTGTCAATTTGTGAAGCAAAAGAACTTAACATCTCAGTTTTAAATTCTTCAAGTAAATTACCTATTTCAACTCTTGTTGCTCCTCCACTGGCTGATTTCTGCACTCTTGAATAGGTGGAATCTCTATTACTTACTCTGTTCCTTGCAGCTCCCCTTGAACATCTCTTAGAAAGTTCAACAATCTCATCATATGATTCCTTAGATATATCTCCCTTGCCAAGCATGTTTAACATATCTAAACAATCATCCCTTAAACCTCTAAGTAATATTGTTTTGCGAATTTCCTTACTTATATTCGGATGATCAGATCTCTGTAAATTGTACTGCAGCCTTTCTACATAGTCCTCCAGATTCTCGTCCGACTTTTGTGCCATATTGAATAGTTCATCCTTCTTTTCTCTCGTCCGGCAATAGTCTTGATATTTAAGCAGAAATTTCTATTTCATCTGCTCCCAAGTTGTGATTACTTGACTCCCAAGGCTCATGAACCATCTTAAAGCATTTCCTTTTAAGGTTGCCGGAAACAGTTTCAACTTTTGAGCATTAGTAACATAATCATAACTTCTGCATAATATATCAAATTCAAAAATAAATTCATCCGGATCTTCAGAGGATAAACCATGAAAGTTAGGTAAAGCTGACAGTGGAATGTTTTTCATAGGAGTTGTTCCTGCAGGGAGATCACTGATAGGAAATCCCAAGGTAGAGAGAGAATTTTCATCCCTTCCTTCTCCTTCAGGATCTACACGTCCTCCACCAAAGAAATCTTCATTGTTTCCTTCCATTGTCTGTTCTCCTACTGCACTTGCTCTATCGTCAAGATCCTCTACTGGCTCCTCAATGTTTTCCACTGGTCGTCCAACACTCTCTATTATTTCCTCAATGTGCTCTGTTGATTTACTAACACTTTCTTCTGACTCTCCAGCACTGACTGCTGGTTCTTTAATCACTAGCTCCTCTATATTTTCAGGACCCACAACTTCCTTTGTTTTGTAATCTGATTGAGGGGAGTGCTGAAGTTTTGGTCTTCGAGAACTTAATCTCTGTGATGATTCAGCCTTTGATACAATCTCGTCAATAAAAGTCTTTCTTCCTCCCCTTCCTTTGCCTTTGCCACCTGTGGGGTTATTTTTCTTCTGGTTTTCGCGTCCTCTCATACAATCTGCACATTTAAAAAGAAAATATTAATGCTTTTGAAATCTATAATTTCCTTCCCCGGCAACGGCGCCAAAATGTTGGTCTCTTTAATTGTTTTCACAATTCAAGCTCCACATAAATTGTCAACCCGAGGAAGTCTTTTTATTCCAAAGACAATCACGCACTGGATATGCTCAATTTCAAAAGCAAAAACAATGTTGTAGTAAAAAGCCACACAATTACCAATCATACAAATCTAATTATTCACACTCTGTTTTATCAAAGTTGAAGTCAATTATGTTATAGCAGAAGTAATTCCTAGGTTGCAGTTTAGAATCCAAATAAAGGGAAATCAATCTGCAGGAAAGGAAACCAATCAACCATAACAGGAACAGGACCCTATTTATTTAAATAGGAACTTCAGCACCTGTTGCCTGACACTAGTCACTCTGTAGAAAAGATAACTCAAGAGACCAAGACCCTATTCCCATGAACAGGAACCTTCAGCACTTGTCCCCTGTTCTAATCACACTGCAGGAAAAGAAAGGCAATTAGTGGGAGCAGGACCCTATTCCTTTGTACAGGAACCTTCAGCACCTGCTTCCCAGCGTCATACATTCAAACAATTAACAGAAATAGATCTCTCAACTTCTTAAGAATGAATGTACTAAACACATGCAGCGTTAAGGAAACAGAGTACTCAATGAACTACAGAACTGTGTAATTGGTGTTCAGCAAACAGAATCAAAGTGAAGTGCAAACAACATAAAGAAATTAAACAAACTACAGGGACAGAAGGGTGAATCTTGTGAGGAAGGCGGGCCCTTTCCCTCTCACAAGATTCCCCAGGGAAAGAATTAAATTGGAGCGCTCAAAAGGAAATTTTATTCATCTGTCAAAAGAAATGATACATTACAAGTGGAGCCTAGCTCCAGTCTCTCAAACACAATGTTCTCCTGTAGCTTTCAAACTCGAACTCCCTTATAATGATGATGTCTCATCTTTTTAAAGAGGAGACATCTCTTACAATTACATGAGAGAAAATCTGTGTTTATCCCAATTCTGTTCTTCTTCCTTAAAACAGGACTATTTTGTTCTTCCATAAAAAGATATTGTTACAACAGATACAAAAAGAATGCTGTCTTCAGAATAATCCGTGTAACCACGTCTTCATGTTGTTGCCATTGTTCCACAAAATGCTCTTCCAGAATCGCAAATTACGAACGGTGGCGGAATTTGCATGTCATTGGTATTTCGACAGCAATTCATTGTTTCGACAGTTGTTTTAAATAACGGCCGTTTGTTCCAGCACAGCATATAACTTATCTGCGATCTTTAGACTTATGTTAGCAACAATCCACTTCGATTAATGATAAAATATAAGAGTAATATGGAATTATATGTAAACAGATTAAACATATAATAAAGAAGAGGATTTTATATAGCTTGGGATAAAGTAAATGAAAATGATGATGGAATCCTTTTTAAACATGGTTATAAAAGTAAGGTGGTGTCAAAGTATATAGTAAAAATGATACATAGTGGAGTCCTAACAACTACTATAAAGTTTGTCCCAATCGTGCCAAAACTAAGCATGTTTCTAATATGCAAGAACCATCAACGGTTGGAGAGGTAGCAAGGATCATGCTCAGGATCAATCTAGCGTTGGAAGACCGTCAAGAGAATTATCAACCTACCATGATAGATTTAGAAGGTAAGATATTTTAACAATATGTATCTATTTTAGTAGATCCTGGTGCAAGCTTAAGTTACATCAGTCCCGAGATAGTAGAAAGATGTTTCCAAACCCAAAAATTTAAAAACCCCCGGTTAGTGAGATTAGCAACTGGAGTTAAGAGAAGGGTGAGTTCCATGGTACCAATCTTTATTGTTGAAGTAGGGGATCAATACATAAGGGCATAATTGAATATTTTTCCTTTGGGGTCTTATGATCTATTCCTTGGGATGGACTGGTTGGAGGGACATTGGTCCTTGGTGGGTTGTAAGAAGAAGTCTATTAGCTATGTTGTTGAAGACGATACTCGACAAGAGATCCAAGGGATCAACAAACCCATTAAATTATGCCCCATTACTGCTTCTCAATTGGGAAAATGGATCAGAAAAGTTGTATGATTTATTCGGTTCAAATTTGGTACTATATCCAAGGAAAATACCAATATGCTAGATAACATACAAATAATTCAAGAATTTTTTGATGTATTTCCTAAAAATATACCAGTGCTGCTTCCAAAACGTGATATTGATTTTACCTATAAAATTAATTCTTAGAGTAGCACCGATATCTAGATCCCCTAATCGCGTGAACAAGCCTAAGTTAACTGAGCTTAAAATGGAGCTTCAAGAATTACTTGATAAAGGATATATTCAACCCAACGTATCCCCTTGGGGAGTCCGGTGTTATTCGTAAGGATAGAATATGGTACCTTACGAATGTGCATTGATTACATGCAACTTAACAAATTAACCATTAAAAATAAGTATCATTTGCCTCAAATTGACAATATGTTTGACCAAGTTAAGGGTGCAACAGTTTTCTCTAAAATTTATTTACAATCAGGACATCATCAGATTCGAGTAAAGGACGAAGACATTTGTAAAATGACTTTCATACCTCATTATAGGCACTACGAGTTTTTGGTCTTACCTTTTAGGTTGACCAATGCACCCGCAACATTTATGAGCCTGATGCACAACATATTTCATCCTTTCTTGGATAGATTCATTTTGATTTTTATAGATGACATATTGATCTATTCAAAAAATTTAGAAGAACATAAGGAGCACCTATGCATAGTAGTGAAAGTGTTGCGCGATCATCATCTGTATGCAAAATTCAGTAAGTGTGATTTCTATAAAGACTGGATTATGTATTTATGGCATGCCATTTCAATGGAGGGAATAACATTCGATCTTGAGAAGATCCGGACCATTATGGAATGGCCAGTGCCCAAAAATGTAGTTGATATACGATATTTTATGGGCTTGGCAGGATACTATCAACGTTTCATTGAAGTATTCTCCTGAATTTCATACCCCATTACTTCCTTACAAAAAAAAGGAAGAAATTTTAATTGGACCAGCAACTGTCAACAGAGTTTTGAACAACTAAAACACTTATTAACCACTGCTCTTGTGATAAATACTGCTGACCCAAATAAGAGATATGTGGTCTACATGGATGCATGCCAGGAAGGAGTGGGGGAAATATTAACATAGAATGGGAAGGTCATTGCATATGAATCAAAAAATATGAAGGAGCATGAGCAGAGATACTCTACTTACGATTTGGAGTTAATTTTTGGGGTTCATGCACTAAAGGTATGGAGAAATTATCTTTTAGGAAAAAAATTTATGTTAATGACTGACCATAGTATTCTGACAAGTTATTCAAACATTCCAAATTAAATGTCTGTCAAGCAAGATGGAATGTTTTCCTAAGTGAATTTGAATTTTAAATTCAACATTTAAAAGACAAGGAAAATCATGTTGCAGATGCACTAAGTAGAGTAATTCATTGTGTCTATGAACTTTACATTCCATCGAAGTCCTTACATTGCTCATCCTAGATTTCATAAAATTATTTCATCAATTGAAAAATATTACTTTTAGCCCAGTATGTGTAGAAAAATTTCGGAATACTTAACAAAATGTATGGAATGCCAGCAGGTCAAAGCTAAACATCTACACCCTACTAGTCTTCTGCAACCCATACCTATACTGGAATGGAAGTGGGAAGTCATTACTCTTAATTTTATCACTGGATTACCCAAATCTAAGAAGCATAATGACTCAATAATGGTAGTATTAGATAAACTCAGTAAGACAAATCATTTTATTCTAGTACAATCTACTTATAAGAAAATTCAAGTTGTTGATATTTTCATGAAGGAAGCATTTTGATTGAATAGTATTCCTAACGTAGTCATCTCAGACAAAGATGTAACTTTTACTTCTTCTTTCTAGAAACATTTGTTTACAGGCTTGGGAACTTATATTTAGTTCAGCTCTACATACCATCCACAAATATATGGGAAAATGGAACGTGTGAATCAAATCCTACAGGATATGTTACGAATGTATGTTATGCAACAACCCAATAATTGAGAGGAATATTTGCATTTGGTGGAATTTGCATACAATAATGGATATCATGAATCCCCGAAGATGAGTCCCTTCGAGGTGTTATGTGGGAGGAAATGTAGAACACCCGCTAATTGGAGTAGTCCTAAAAATAAACTAATGTTAGGACCTGAGATGTTAGAGGAGATGGAATGAGAAGTGAAGAATATATGAAAAAATTTAAAGGCATCCCAAGAAAGGAAAAAAGCTTATGTTGATCAGAAAAGAATCTATCGAGAATTCGAAGTTGGGGATCATGTATATGTAAGGATCAAGCCTAAGACAAGCACTATGAGATGGAATAGATGTGAAAAAATAGCCCTTTTATTTTGTGGTCCTTTCTATATATTGGAAAAAATTGGACCAGTAGCTTACCTGTTAGCCTTGCCTAGTCACATAAGAGTTCACAATGTGTTTCATGTATCATTACTAAAATGATATGTGTATGATCCTAGACATGAGATTCATTGGAAAACATTTGAGGTAATCTCGTAGTTACGTTCTTTAATCTAAGTATAAATATTATATGAATTAATTTCTTTGTATGTTGACTATAAGAGGTCGAGCCAAATGGAGAGTTCTTGGTAGAACCTAAGTGCATTCTTGAATGGAGAGAAATAACACTACGGAGGTAAGCCATCACCCAGGTTAAAGTTCTATATAAGTACTTTAGCATGGAAGAGGCTACTTGGGAAGATGAATAATTCATGAGATAATCATATCCAGAACTATTTCAGAGATATGGAGTAAACACCGAGGACAACGTATTGTGTAAGGGGGGGTGAGATGTAACACCACAATACAATGAATATTCCTCATTTAATATGTTCCTTTTGGATAATTATCTAGTTTTGAGACTTTAATACTTAAGCTTAAATAAAAGTGGTTGAGGTTAAAATACTTAGTAAATTATTCAATAATACATATATACATATATTTTTTCATTTAGAATGCATTTACACATGTTGGTAATTAGTGACAATGATTGGGGAACTCAAAGAAGATACCCTAACTAAAATATCTAAATACCAGATAATTAATTGGTTATGGTTCTTCACTTCCTTTCTTGGAGATAAAGGGATCTCAGTGGAAAGGGAGGGGGTTCTGACATTTTTGAAAAAATACTCTAAAAGAGGAAACTAAACCAAGAAACTGCAATTGGTTTCTGCGGGTGGAAGGAATTCTTGATATGGGTTGAACCCAATGGAATACTTCACAGTCAGGCTTGGGACTGGACCTAGAGAGAGGTTTTGAGGTATGCAACAGGACCAAACTGGTCATTGTCACCACAGTGCTAGTAGTTGGAAGCTCGGGGGGAGATTCAAAGATGATCGTTGATCTCATTGGAAGGTTGGAGGGTACTATTCTATTTCGATTCTCTGATCAAATTTCTAGTTGCAAAATAACAAATAAGTAACCCTATAATGTGTAATATACTAATCCTGTGATTATTTTATTGAACTCTGTATTTAAATTATTTAAATTGTACATGCAATATAATATGAGGTACAAGAATAATAAGTTTTTTTAGCATTGTAGATGTGGAGTCAAAACAATTTAATTGTACAGTGCAGGAATAACAATAGGTTACAATATAGTTAGAGCGAAACTATAAAATAAACTGGAGTATACATGATTTTTGAAGTTAAAGAAAACAAACAGGAAAGATCCAAGTTGTTGGAGAAATCGGTTAAGTTTGGACTTGGGGTGACCCTAGTCAGACATGAATAAATATTTGAATAAACTTTGAGTGAATAGAAAAGCAGACTGAATTTTAGTTTCAAAACTCTCATTGGAAGAGGATACCCAATCTCAATGATAACTTAATTTAAAGGTAAGTCGACCTTAAATGCTTTCAAATAAATATTATACAGGTATAGGGGTTTAGAGAAGGTAAGTAACTCCTTCATACCTTACTATTCATAAGAAATAAGTTTCGACTAGAAAATAATCCAAAAGAAATAGAGAACGGATTCAAATATTTTCTCTACGCTATAACCATGCCATGAGAATAATTCACATTTAAGTATAGAAGCTTGTAATGGCTCAAGGCCCTAAGCTACTAGCTGTAACAACCAAACCCTTCCACTAGAGTTACGACTAGAGTAGTGATAAAAGTATTGGTACAATGGAAACTAAAACGAATAACTTAAACTACTACAGAGTATAATTTCATATTATAACAGTGCATATAAAAAAAGCTATCAAAATGGCATAAATAGTTAAAAACACTGAGAATAACTCTTGCACCTTACTGCATGTAGACCCAAACAAAATTAATCTTTCATTTGTTGTATGTATTTCCAAAATAATAAAAAGGTCGAGAGTTCTTATACAATTCGGTATCTCTTTAATCATTCAAAAAATGAAACCCAGAAGCATTCATACATATATACATAAGTATGACATAAGTTCCTAGTACCCAAGATTAAACGAATTATATACAAATATAACACTAGGAACACCACCACCTCAAACATGAAGAGGATAAACAGGCTGCCTCGAGACTAAGTAACTCTATGGAGCTTAAAACTAAATCCTAGCTATAAATAAGAACATAATGACTATTTGATAGTCTTAATGGCACCAAGAAATGAAAAACCCCTAATCCATTTAACCATAACAAGAAACACTATTGGCTATACAGAATTACTGTATATATGAAGCATGGAAGATGTGAAGTTAACTGTTGGACGGACCCTGGAAAAAAAATTGAAGAGGAAAAAATTTGAAAAAACTAGACTATACATGCAATCAAAAACACCAATAAATATTTAGTCAGGGTACCATTGTGTGACTGGAGAAACCCTGTAGGGTTAAAAAATATTCTATAGCTAGAAGGATCAAATTTACCTGAAGGATGGAATCTTCTTTCCATTCGAAGTGTTAGAAAATTATATATTATAGAGAAATGGAACACATAAAATATGTGGAAATGCAAACACATAAAAAATATAAAACAAGAGAGACACATATATATGTGGTTCACCCAACTTGGGCTACATCCACAGAAACAGCCAGTCCTTCCTTTATATTACCCAGCAAAAATGAAGATCCACGACCTATAGTAGCTCTGTTATAATATTCTCTTCTATCTTAAACAATCCCCCTTGCTATTTCTCGCTTAGAGTATACATATCATACACAGACGCAATACAAATACCCTCATAAAATAGAGGGGGTTGCCTTCTAGGGAAAAAAACCTTAAATTAAACATATTTTCTACCATCAAATCATCCACCTAATGAAAGACCAAGTTTGACTACAAAATTACAATATTTTACAAGGAAATTTTACATCTGTTTTTAGCTTCAGGGGTGCTGCTTGAAAATCCCCGGTCGGGGGGGGGGGGGGGGTGGCACCAAAAGGTCATTGCCATCCCCCTGGACCCCTTGATGGTGATCAAATGATGAGCGGTGTTTCCTCCCCATTAATAACGGGGGTCCAACTTGGTGATACATCTAAATAAGGAATATAATCAGGCTCCACACCCGACAATCTCCCACTTGGAGACTGATTGTAGCAACTCCACTATTGCTTCATTCTCCAAAAAAATACTCCACTTTGGACCTGATTGTTTCTCATATTCATCATCATACTTGAAGACCAATTGAAACTTTTGTTAGCATATTTCAGGATTCTCGCTTGTGTGTATCCTTTCCAGCTTCAAGTGTCCATCTTCCAACATTGGCCGTATGGAATGGTACTTGAGATGTATGTGTTTAGCATTGGAATGAAATGTTGAGTTATTTGTAAGATGAATGGCACATTGGCTATCACTTTATAACCTACCCATCTCATGCTTCTTACCCAATTCATCCATAAAACTATAATATTCCCAATTAGCCATGAGCTAGTTGGAATATTAAATTTTGTTTTACTACTTTGTTTAAAGAATAAAAGGGCAAAGGAGGTCCAAAATTCTCCTTAATAATGAATAAATCAATGCCAAATGTGAAAGAGAAAAATCTTGGTAGCTTAATTAAAGCACCCTTGGTGTGAAAAGGGCTATATCACTTTAACTTGGTCAACCTTAACCAAATCAACAACGTTGTCATGGAGGAGTGGTCATCAATGAGGGACAGCGCAGTTTTAGATGGAGATGCTTTGTGTGAATGTAGTGATATTTTTGGATGGGGCTTAGGGTTTTCAAGCACATATTCTATTTAAGGAAGAGGATGGCAGCCATATTCATTATGTATGTTGATATATGATTTTCTGAATATATGGTCTATTTAGACATATATCTTTCTCTTGTTGTTTAGCTGAGATAGAGTGTTGTTTAGCACAGGGTGTTCCTAATCGGGAATCCCACCTCTTCCATTAAGGAGCTATTGGAGGAGTCTTGTACTACATTATCCACTATCAGGCTTAAGTCCAAGCTTTATCATTCTTTTACAGTGCAAATCCTGTTGAGGGTTTGGTTATTTTTGTAGGTTGCAGCAAGTGGTGATTAGATCTCTAGATCTAGGCCATCTCATTGCTTATTTTTAGTGGAGGAGGTTTCCTTTCCATTGGGAGGACATTATTGAAGGCCTTTGAGCTTATTTTCATATCTTGGCAACAGGCCAACCATATTTTGATCCCTACAACGCAGTTTACTTCCATATTTGCGTTATTTCTGTAGGAGGAGTTGCAAGGTGGTTTGGCACACCATTTGGAGAGCTGATTTTATATTGAAGGGGATCTGCCTTTCACTTTGAGGATATATTGGAGGAGACTATTTTATTGATCATATCATATCAGCCAAACTTTCCAAATCAATATTTTTCAGTGGATCTGTAGTCTTAGATCTCAGATCTACAACTTGTACTTGGTGTTTTGTTGAAAACCCTTGAGGGGTTCTTTAGAGGAGCTTGTATAGTGCTCATATATGATATAGATTTATCTTTTGAGGCACATATCAGCCCTAGATCTGATGTATAATCAACTATTGTAGCAGAGCTAATAAATAATGATGTAAGGGTCTTCCAGCTTTTCTAAATAGTTGCAGCACCTCATATTGAGGAATTTCATCAATTGGAGGCTTGTATTTCTTGTTATGCATATTATGGCCCATTTCTTATGTATATTTTTCTGTTGTAATAACATATGAAAGGTCTCCATATTGGCCTCTTTCTTTATTATAATGATCTGCATTATTGTTCTAGCATTTTGCACTATATTCATGCTTTTCCCATTTGGGAATATTACAGTGGTATCGGAACATAATCTTGGCACGGCTTGTGAATTCTAAAAGTGAATATGTCATCTGAAGAAGGAGAACCTATTCTTGATAGAGAGAGGAGGTATCAAAGAAGAAGCCACAAAAAAAAAAATTATACAAATGACAAAGAAGACAAGGTTAAAACCCCTTTATTTGGAGGTGAAGATGAAGAGAAGGAGTTCCCTACGATCCTTCTTAGAGCCATGCAAGACATTGCTAGAGAGATCAAGGAGATGAGAATGGATATATTCAAGGAATCCCCTAAAGGATTTCATCATGGTGAAGGCTCTGGCAGGTCTCATCACTGGAATGATCAAACAATGCATCAACCACAAGTTTCTCAACGCTCTACTATGCCTACATTTTTGGTTGTGGGAAATGAAGGGTTTCAAGAGCAAGATTCCCTTGACGACTATTTTATGGAGTATGAATCTCAAACTCAGAGGTTTAAGGACCACTTGAGTTTTCAATATTTTTGTCAAATCAAGGACAATATAAGACCAAGGCATCATCATAGAGGTGGTGAATTAATTCAGAACCATGATTGACACCACAATATGGGCAGATTATTTTTACCCAACTTTGATGGGTCATCCAAGTGCACTACCAAACCTAGGGTAGAAAAACTTGACATCTACTTTCAGTTTAAAAAAGTTCCAGAAATGGAGGCCATTAAGATTGCAGCGATGCACCTTGAGGGTGAAGCACATGAATGGTGGTTCCATGGCTTGTCTAAATTGGGTCATGCCAATGTAACTCCATATTAAGAGTTCACTAGAAGGCTGGTGGAAATATTTGATAGAAGATATCCTGAAGCACCATTCATGGGGCTTGCAAAGTTAAAACAATCAGGTAATGCAGAAACTTACATCTATGAATTTTTAAGACTTTCTGTTATGGTTCCTGATTTATCTGCATCAAGAAGGGTGTACATGTTCATTGATGGATTATATGAACATCTTCATGGGTTGGTTAATTCTACCAAGCCCACTACCCTACAATATGCCATTGAAATGGCTAGAGACCTTCAAGATGCCTTTCCAAAAGCAAAGGAAACATTTCAGCATAAGCCCTCTTTTCCATCTAAAGGAAAAGAACAGAAGGCTCCTCCTTCCAAGGAGAGTCAATATAAGAAACCTCTTAATGATGATGTCTGGAATGATCTAAGGAGAAGGAATATTTGCTTCAGATGCCAAGAAGCTTGGGCACCTGGACATAGATGTGCAGCTGGAAAGGCACATTACATAGATGTGCAGTTGGAAAGGCACATTAAATACTAGAAAGGAATATTACACCACTTAGGCTCTTGAATTTTTGATAGGAGTACCTAAGTACTCGACCTTAAGAGTTCAAGGTTCCATCTTGAATCAAAGGGCTTCTGTTTTGGTTGATAGTGGGGGGCTACCCACAATTTTATTGATGGCCAACTAGTGCAAAGGAGGGCAATACCCACTGATAATTTTGAGGGATTTTATGTTTTGGTCCCAAGAGATAAAAATATGCAATGCATGCATTATGTTCCACCATTATCAGTCACCATGGGAACCTATACATTGATTTATCACTTCTTTGTGGTTGACATGCCTGACACTAATGTGATATTGGGTGTTTAATGGTTGATCACTTTGGGGAAAGTCACCACTGATTGGGAGACTTTGCAGATGGAATGGGTGGATATAAAGAGTGGTAAAACTAAAATGATCAAAGGCATGCATACTTATCCCTCATATACAACTTCCACATAGAAATCAGAGATGGATTTGCGCAGTGGAATCAAGGACCTTACAGTCCCATCTATTATGCTTATGAGATTGCTACATGGGACACTATTATTTAGTGGCAAACCACCTGGGAGGCCACCCGATTCAGATTTGGTGAGAGATATCTCACAAAATTATGCTCCAAGAATAGATCCAGGAGGGATGGGAGCATTAGAATACCATGCTACAATGCTGAGATTCTTGGGTAGGCTTAAGGAGAAGGAAGACAATCTCCCAACATCATCCTTACCCACTCTCATTTTAGATTCTGCGCTGTGGGAGGAGAAGCATGGAAGGAATGGCATTCCAACATGTACCTTTGTCTTGGGATATTTCAAGGAGGAGAGAAGCCATATGACAGATATTATATGTTATAGATCATCATTTTTTTCACTATGGGAGATTGATCCATATTGGAAATCCCAACTGTTGGTGGAATATTCCAAGGATCTTCACACATGCATGATAATTGATGACCAGCTACATGAAGAGGGCTATTCAATCCAAGAAGGAGTCATCTATTGTCATGGTAGGATATTCTTATCTAGAGCCTCCAAGCTCAAGGAGAAGTTACTACAAAGAGCTTATGAAGATTTCTTTTTCAGCCATACTTATTCCATGAAGGCCTACAACATTATCATGAGAAGCTACACTGGGAAGGGCTTTAAAGAAGAACTATATCAACATTTTCAAATATGCATGAACCATGTGGATTTGGGAGAGAAACATAACTCTATGGAGGAGTTAATTCATCCACCTATTTCCTCTTTTGGAATGAGAGGTGATAGATCTATGCACCACTCCATTTGTTTGAGGATAAATTTTGGTGAAGAACATGCTTGTGTAACTAATGTTTCATTTGATTATTATTTGCATTCAATCACCATGTATATGAAGGCCATAGCTCTAATAAGGAGCACTATACCATATAAACTTCATGGCCAACTTTGGGCCACAAAATTTTATAAACATGGCCACTCCCTTGGAGATCAAAGGGAGATTTTGTATCATTGTGGGTGAATTCCTAAGGCACCAAACATATCTCACACTTTCATCCATGGTGAGATGGCTTGGGAAGCAAGTAAGTGGTGGGGAAACCAATTACCATATCAATATCTAATGCAGTCAGGAGATTTATTGCACTGGTTCCACATGTGGGACTATGAACCACCTCCATATGCACAAATTTATGTTTTTATGTACTTAATTTTGATCCCATACATTGATGATGTACTTATAATTTTTATGGGAATGTTTGGAGGGAGGATGGGAGGTATGTATGTGCCCTATGGGAGAGATATTCTCCATGTTCATTATGCTACATGTTTCAAGGAGAACATTGGGCAAACCATGTTTGTTTCATTTGAACTATTGTCTCCTTATGGGATGGATTATTTGCATCTCATGAGAACTTTGGAGGAGCAATTCATGGAGGGATGGATTGGTGAACACTTAGCTTATGAGGGAAGCTTATCACATGTGGTGTCACCAATGGAGGAGGAGAAGAGTTGCAGCACTCAACTTGTTAGTTGCTTGAGGACAAGCAACATTTGGGAAGGGAGGGCTATAATATTCCCAATTAGCCATGAGCTAGTTGGAATATTAAATTTTGTTTTACTACTTTGTTTAAAGAATAAAAGGGAAAAGGAGGTCCAAAATTTTCCTTAATAATGAATAAATCAATGCCAAATGTGAAAGAGACAAATCTTGGAAGCTTAATTAAAGCACCCTTGGTGTGAAAAGGGTTGGATCACTTTAACTGGGTCAACCTTGACCAAATCAACATTGTTGTCATGGAGGAGTGGTCATCAATGAGGGACATCGCAGTTTTAGATGGAGATGCTTTGTGTGAATGTAGTGATATTTTTGGATGGGGATTTGGGTTTACAAGCACATATTCTATTCAAGGAAGAGGTTGGCAGCCATATTCATTATGTATTTTGATATATGATTTTATAAATATATGGTCTGTTTAGACATATATCTTTCTCTTGTTGTTTAGCTGAGATGGAGTGTTGTTTAGCACATGGTGTTCCTGATCGAGAATCCCACCTCTTCCATTGAGGAGCTCTTGGAGGAGTCTTGTACTACATTGTACACTATCAGGCTTAAGGCCAAGCTTTATCTTTCTTTTACAGCGCAAATCCTATTGAGGGTTTGGTTTTTTTTGTTGATTACAGCATGTGGTGATTATATCTCTAGATATAGGCCACCTCATTGCTTATTTTCGATGGAGGAGGTTTCCTTTCCATGGGGAGGAAAATATTGAAGGCCATTGAGCTTGTTTTCAGATCTTGGCATCAGGCCAACCATATTTTGATCCTTACAGCATAGTTTACTTCTAGATATACATTATTTCGGTAGGAGGAGTTGTAGGGTGGTTTGGCACACCATTTGGAGAGATGATTTTCTAGCAAGGCATGACTGTATTTAGCACTTAGACACATTTTTCTAAGGGATCCAGGTCCTGGTTTCAATTCCTGTAGCAGCCATTAATGGAAAATGCGTTTTCCAGTCATGCCTTGCTAGCTGTTCCAGATTTGGAATATTACAGTGGTATTAGAGCAAGATCTTTGGCTCAACCTGTGGGCTTCAAGCCAAAGTGCTATAAAGAGAAGTAGCAGAGAACAAAATGATGGAGAGGATGAGATTTCTCTCATCAATTTTCATATCTAAGAATAAATAAGAAGAAAGAAATGAAACTCCTAGAGGGTTTCAAGAGGAAGAAAGCTGCAGTGAGACCTCTAGAAGGTTTCAAGAGAAAGAAGAAGATCCATGCATTTCCTGTTCTCATAGAGGAAATGGAGGGAAAGAATACCACTTAGAACATGAGATCCTGAGTGGGTATTTGGCAGAATACAAGTGCCAACCTAGGGCTTTCAAAGAGACCCTATATTTTCCTCAGTTTGTTCAACTGAGAGAAGAAAGAAGACCATGCAGTGAAAGAATGATAAGAGGCAACAAATTTCTGTTGTCTACATTTGATGGTCACTCAAGTGTGCAGCAGAGACTTGGGTGATGAAACTAGAAGCCATTTTCTTACTACATCCAGTAGTGGAAAAAGAGGCTGTGGAGATCACAATGCTGCACTTGGAGGGCAAGGCAATCTCTTGGTGGTTCAGCCATGGAACTCATGCAAGAGTACCCACTTTTTCTGATTTCACTCATCAAATAGTCAGGAGATTTAGCAGTAGAAGATCAGAGGAGGAGTCCTCTTCTCCATTTTAGGAGCCTTATACCAGCGTTTTCACAATCATGGAGGGGCACCCAATTCATTCCTTTGCACCCTATTTGAGTTGCATGGAGCACGAGGAGTTAGGGTGCAAGATGGTGGGAGGTGTGGTGAGTGTTGTGCCACTTTATGTTGGTTTGTGGCCTTCAGCACACTTGGATTATTTTGGATCCAAGAGGATCATTGATGAAGAGTCTTCTTCTCAAAAAGAAAACCTGAAGAATCCTCTTTCAAAGGTATACCAAGGTCTAAGGTCTCCTATTGAGGATGATGCATTTTCTACCTTTGAAGAAAAGGCTAGGGTGACAACGCAGTTATGACAGAGGCATCTCTAGCATTTCATGTAGAAGAAGAAGGAGTAGCTACTCCAAGAAAAGAAGCTCTTGCATTCTTGCAAAGAGTTTCAAAGAGTCTCACATATAGAGATTATGGCACCATCCATGAGCAGCATGTGCCATCATTATCATATTTTGAGATCCTGTATACTGCAGAAAATGAAGAGGAGGGAAAGCTTCATTGGGACAGAAACATTTACCCCTCTTTATTTCAAAATATTGATGTACTAAGAAGGCATGGAGATCTATGCAAGACAAACCAGGACACATCAGCCCATACATCTTTCTATTATGATCTATGCCTTGATTTCTCCTTACTTGGAAGAAGCCCTCTAGGGCAACTCCTTGATGGAAATATCAAAGTGTTCTCTCAACCTTGTACAGTGATACATTTAACCAAGAGAGGAACTATTACAGTGCTGGAGACTTTGGGTAAGAAGCATGCTTATGTCAATCACATTCTATTTTTTTATTGCATGCATTATTTTACTTTACATGTGCAGGCTATGACTCCTAAGAGGAGTGTCATACCCTATAAAATTCATGGCCAACTATGGGCCAGAACTATTCTCAAGTATGGCCACTCCCTTGATGGGCTAAGGGAGGTTCTGTAGCATGATGGGTGCTTCCCTAAAGCACCAAATATACATTTCACCTTCAGCCTTGGCGGAATAATGAGGGAAGAAACTAAGTGGCATGTAAACCACTTACCACATCCAGATCTAAAGCAGGGAGGAGATGACCTGCGTTGGGTTCTATTGGGTGAGTGTGGGTACCACCCAAATTTTTTTATTTTCTTGTCTCATGCCTTATATCTCAAGGAAAGAATGCATAAGAAGGAGGCATGGTTTCTTTGGTTGACAAGAAGCAAGTATGGACACCCCATGATGAATTCCATGTCCATACATTTACTTATGTTTATTATGTATGTACATGTACTTCTGTTTAGATTGAATATCATAATCATGTATGTACTTTGGGTTGGGAGAAATTGTGACCTTCTCATGAGGTGGCATGAGGGAGCTTTTTTATATCATGATGTTAATAATGCTCCAATATTTTTGATGAACATGAGAGGAGGAATGACACATTGTGTGGATGTGTCCATTGGGAATGCAATCTCCCATATTTACTTGTACTTTAAGAGGAGGATAGAACATTGTGTGGCTTCTACATTATATCATTTGTTTTCTTATGCTAGAAGCCATATGTTGGGCTTATGTCATTGGAATAAGTCTCTCACTTGGGAGAATTTGCAGCAAGACATGTGTTGTTTGAATCATATTCAGCCAACACCTATGATCCTCTACTATTTCCAAGCTTTGAATAAGCTTTTTGCAGCACGAAGATGGTGGGATGGCCACTTATTGTACTATGAGTTGAGGCAGCAAGATGAAGGACAACGCTGGTCTCAAGGGAGGGACTATTGTCACCATCCAATATTTCATATGACACTTAGTCCATGTTTCTTTTGGAGCACATATGGTGAAGATCTTCTATTCACTATATGCATGAAATATTGGGCAAGGAGGCTCACTAGAATCCATGAAGGGAATCATGAAGTTCCAAGTTTATTTTGGCTTCATGACGACTATATTACTGCAGCCCAGGATCATCAGCTCCATATTTATCATAAATGGAGGGAGAGACAGCATGAATTGAGAATTCTTATCTCTCATTTCCAGCCATGGAGACCCTACACATTACATATGGTGGGGATTGGAGACTATTTCTTTGAGCTATCAAGGATGGCTCACTTTGTTTGGTTGATAGCATGGAGAATGAAGCTTCTCATGGGGGTTTAAATGCCCAATATTTACTATCTCTCACACCTTGAAGAGACCAATGGACAACATATGATTCTTCTTTGTATCTCCCACTACTTCATGATGATAGCTATTTGGTTCATCCACCAAAAGCAGACCTGCATTCTTGGGAGGAGATAACTCCACTGGAGATTTTGTAAAGTCCTTGAGAGTTTCTTGAGGACAAGCAACATTTTGGAGGGGAGGACTGTAATATTCCTATTTTAATAGGAATATTCAGTTTCATTTTGTTTTCTTTGCTCAAAGAATAATAATGTAAAGGAGGGTCAAAAACTCCTAATAAAAAGAATAAATAGATGCCCAATGTGAACAAGGGTAAATCTGGGCCACTTTAATAAACACACTTGAGTGTGAAAAGAACAAATCCACTTGACTGGGTCAATTTTAACCATATCAACAGTGTCGTATTGGAGGAGTGCTCATCAATAAGACACAACGCAATTCTAGAAGGAGGTCTCTTGTGTGAAAGGGATAAGTTGATAAAGGTGATTTAGGGTTTTGGAAAGCTCTCATCTTATAAAAGGAAGAGGAAGGCAACATTTGGAGGTTGTTCATGATTTGATTTCTGAATTTCTATCTGTTTAGACAAATAGCTTTCTTGGCTGCTTAGCCTAGATTGCATTGGAATTTCCTGTTTAGGAGTTCCATCTCTTCCCATTGAGGAGCTCTTGGGAGAGCTTGTATTGCTTTTCCACTATCAGGTTGAAGACCAATCTTCTACTTCCAACTGCAACATAGATCTAGTGAGGGTTTGCTTGTTTTTGTAAGCTACAACAAGTGGAGAACTAGATCTATTTAGATCTAGCTTGTATAGGAGCCTCTTCTCAGTGAGTGTATCTTTTAACCTCCTGGAAGAGTGCATCCATTGTTTGAGCTTCAGTTTTTCATCTTGGCATCAGGCCAACTTATTTAATCAAGATGCTGCACAGTCTCCCTTGAGGGACTGCGTTATTTTCATGGAGATCAGATCTCTTCAGATCTAAGTCATTTCAGTGCTCTATTTCAGTGGAGGAGGCCTCTGCTCTATTGGAGGAAGTGTATTGGAGTGCATGAGCCTCAGTTTCTGATCTTGGCATGTGGCCATCAGTTTTCTAACCCCTACAGCATAGTTTCTGCTCTAGATCTACATTATTCCTGTAGGAGGTGTTGCAGGGAGTTGGGTGCATCATTTGGTGAGCTAGTTTCTGAGTGTTGGGGATCTACCCTTCACTTTGAAGACCTGTTGGATGAGATCTACACATTGTACTTTTCAGATCTGATCTGCATAATCTGAATGCTTCAGCAATCTTGAATATTTATGCAGATCTGCTTTCTTAGATCTCAGATCTACTGCTTATGCTTGGTGCAAACCCCGAAATTCCAAGGGGATCTGAAAGAGGAGCTCTTCTAGTGCATGGATCTGATATAGATCTAAATTTTTATGCACATATATGCTCTAGATCTGATATGTAACATACAGTAGTGCAGCTTAATAAGAATAACGCTGTCAAGGCATCTTTCTGTGAACATATGGTTGCAACCCTCTTTTGAGGGGATTTCTTCTGTCTTTGCCTTGTATTTTCAGCCATGTACTTAATAAACTCAATTGTATGACTTACTTGCTGCCGTAAATACATTTGAAGAATATTTCATGAGCCTCCTTTCACTGCTCTGCAGAAACTGCATTATTTCCTTAGCAGAATTATTTTCTATTGCTGTAGTCTCTCTTTGAGGCATTTCTAAAGAAAACTAAGTGTGGGAGAACAGTTTAACCCACCTAGGAGGATTCTTTTTTATGCCCTCTTGGATTTAGGACTTAGATACTCAGATCTAAGGGATCCAAGTGTTGGTTTTCATTTCTGTAGTAGCCATTACTGGAAAATGCGTTTTCCAATCATGCCTTGCTAGTTGTTCTAGATTTTGAATATTACAGAGAATCTGTCTATTCAGAAAAAGGATATCAAGAAATTATAGGATCAATTCAAAGTGGTGCAAGATCATAGATCAAGGAATGAAGCCTCACATTCATCAGAAACACAAAGCTCAGAAACTAATAGAGAGACTACAGAAATCAAAGAGAGAATCATCCATTGGAAAAACCTTGGCCCAAGCCAAGGAAATCATCTGGGTAGATATCATGAATTCCATTAATGAAATCTGGCCTTGCATCCAGATTATTTTTGAACAAAAGGAGTTTATTAAGAAAGCCAATGATAGTATCATAAATATGAAAGAGGAGCACGGGTATATGCCTACTACAACAAACAACATTATCAAGTTCTTGAACTCCAAGAATAGATACGAGTTAGATGACTTGGGAGTAGATGATAGAACATATACCATATTAGAAGTGAAGAGGATTCTTACCAAGATGAATATGGTCGTTCAGTTAGAAGATAAATTCCATGGCTTGGAGATAGCAGTGAACAGTTTTTTCAATGGGATAGAGACTTTCACACATAAGGGTATGCCTTCTATGTTTGTTATTAATGATAAGTTAATAGCTCAGGAAGACTATGTGAAGAAATTAAAATAAATTTCCAAGGATGGCACCAAATTCTCCAGCATTAAAGGTAGTATGACAGGAAAAGAATTTCTAGAGGAAATCAGTAATGACTTTTTCATTCAACACGAGGTAAATCACATCTTCGTGGTAAAGCCCACCTTTTCCAGATATACTAAAGTTGATGAGATTTATCGAAATGTAACCAAATTTACTATCCCAAATGAAGATCGATGGGATAAACTATGTGACCTACAGGAGTAAAGTGTAATTGATAATATTCGCTACATCCAGGACATCAGCCAGCACAACCCAGAAATAGGTCCACTCAGCAATTGTTTCCTCTAAAATAGTGCTAGTGTTCCAGATCATCTCCACCGAGCCTATTTTTTGTCACAATTAGAGTTTATTGTTCAATTTTTTGCTAATAATACACTATCAGTTGAGATAGCGTTAATGTAATCAATTTTGTAAAATTTAGTATAAATAATTCATTGTTCGAAGTATTATAGTTTGATTTATGAGTATATTTTTCCTAATGAGCATTGTAATTTTCAAGTTTGTTAGAGCATCAATAATACAAGGACTTATTACAAGATTCATGTGGTGTTTTAACTAGTGAAGTTTTTCTTTTGTAATTTTGTTATTTCACTGTTTTTCCTTTCTCTGTAAATCTGAAAAATCTTAATTGTTAAACTAAAACTGTGATGAATAAGATATTTTAATTAGAACACCTTATTCTGGTTGTTTTAAAATTTATATGTTTTCCACTGAAGTCAGCTTGAAGAATACTTAATTGCTTTTCAATCTCTACTGAATTTCACTTTTCTTCCACCTCCATAATTCATTTAAAAACTTAAAGGATTCAGTTAATGAAACCTAACTTTCCCTATGATAACTCTTGTAAATATTGATGCAAAAATAGTTATATTTTTTACTCCATAGCCCAATGGGAATATACTCATTAATCAACCAAACAATAAAAATCAAACAACAATCAAGCACAATCATAACAAGCCTAAAATTTATTAAAAACAAAGTTAAATTTTACAGAGATATCCCTCTCTGAAGTTGGCAGGGCTAGATCCCAGCTTCCAAAGAGGTTTTTATGTTGTCCTCTGTGTTTATTCTCACAATCTCGTAAATTATAGAATGATAACAGGCATCACAGCTTCTTTCCCATAAACTAACCTGAAGTGTGTATGACCTGTCAACTTCTTACATGTGGTTCTATAAGCCCATAACACAGCTAGAATTCTAAGGTTTGATCCATGTCTATTCACATTGCATACGTTAGTAAGTGCATTCTCCAAAATATTATTAAATGATTCCATTTTTCCATTGGCCTGAGGGTGATAAGGGGTACTCTTTTAATAATATACTCGGAACTTCTCAGACAATTCTTCAATAGTCTTATTCAGAAAGTGTAAGCCTTGGTCGCTCATCAAGATCTTCGGACATCTAAATATATACAATATATATTCAAAAATAAACTTTGTTACAGTCCCTTACTGGTTGTGCTTCTGCCCATCTTTTCAGGTAATCATTCATTGTAATTATGTACCTTGCACCAGTCCTCTTTGTAGATGGGTTGATGGGTCCAACAAAATAAATGGCCCAAGTATCAAAGGCCTGCAATGTAACTTGTGATACTAATGGCTTCTCATCCCTCCTAGAAGGCTTCCCTATTCTTTGACACATATCACATGCTCTACAGTAGTCCTTTGCATCTTTATGTATTGTAGGCCACCACAATCCCACTCTCAAAATATTTTGCGCAATAGCCTTACCTTCATAATGTCCACCAGTTGCACCCTCATGATCTTATGCTAGAATCATATGTCTTTCATGTTCAAGAACATATCTACGCAGTATCTCATATGGTCCCATATTATATAATTATCATGTTGTTAATGAAAATTCAACTACCTTAACCACTAATTCTTTCTTCTTCTACATAGTATACTTTGATGGAGCCATCCCTATACTCAAAAATTGAATCATATCTACAAAGTGGTCATATGCCTCTCTGATTGCAAATAACTACATGTCGGGGAGATTATATTCTATGTTGGTTGGTTCTTCCCTTGTTTCCAATCTTAGCAGATGGTTAGGTCATGCATTCAGTTTTCCTGGATTAACAATGATCTCAAAATCATATTCCAAGAATAAAAATAACCATTTGAAAATATTTCCTCCTAAGACAGGCTAATTAACCAAATACTTTTGTTATGTAGGTAAATCCTCTCTGCGGATAGAGACGATCCCTCTAGCCCTAGAGTGGGTCTATTAACAAAGGGACAAGCTAGAGTGAAGGTTCCTAATTAATGAATGAAAAATATGAGGTAAATCAACCTACCTGGAGTCCAATGTTGTTGTCGTGGTGGTGGCCTCTTGATTCCTGTCTCGGCAAGTCACGATCCTTCTGCAACAATGCTTGGATACCTACACGAAGATCAGCAAAAAAGAGCAGCATACGAAACAATGATATAATTCATAATTAATATCCATTCAAGAAGGGTTAAGCATATTGCATCAAATAAAACACATTACCGCAATATGGGAACCAGACAATAGTCATGTATATGTATTAATAGAAGAAAGAGTTACAACTGAAGCCTTGATGTCGCAGCCTCCTTCAGTGGGGTTCAGTCGAAGCACGTCTCGATGAATTTTTGGGGAATTCGGACGGGATGAAGACACAAGTCTAAGCTCTCTCAATGAGGGTCTCTTCTGTTCTATCTTTTCTAACAAAATGTACAAAAATCTCTTCAGCGTTCCAGCTATAATATGTTCAGTTCAGCTAGCACATCAATGGAAGATGGTTGTATTTATAGAGGGAAAGGAGGAGGTTAGGATCCCTATAATAGTGGAAGGGAAGCCTTATCCCTTGGGAGGTTTCCCCAAAAGGTGGAAACAAGAGGCCAAAGGAGGGATGCTGTGGTTATTCAGTCGAACCACTCCAGATGACTCGCCCATGAAGTTTGTTATGATGGAAACTTCACCTCTATTTTTAAAAAACATTCCATAAATAGGTTGGCGTGGGTAGCTCACTGGGATAGAGCGCCAATGGGCATGAGGCCCAGTATTAATTTCTCGATCGGCGCGAGGGCATAACGGTCTACTAGCGAAAAGGAAAAAAAAGGTGTTTATAATGGTTTGTTCAGGAAATTGTCAACAAAAGGAATGTTGTGCTTATGGAAAGGGATGTAATGATGGTCTTTACAAGGCATGACACTTTATTTTGGTCACAGAAATGAGCCTCCAATGTACGGGATGGGGATTGCAGGGACAGTGACAAAATTTTGTGTAATAGATGCCCCTTAAAGCATGAGGTACGAGAGAGAGGAAGGGGTGAAATGCTTTACGAGAACGCGTTCGAACCAAACACCATCGTCGAAAAACCTAAAATTACAAATACAACTGATATCTATAATACATAAACATATGGCATGGGTGCAGCCATCCATAATAGAGTACATATATAAACTGAGATCTGAGGTATGGACGTAGCCATCTAGCAGTAAGGATCAACAAATAGACTCAGGTATGGTCGCAGCCATCCAATCAAAAGAGTCATGCAATAAGTCATGATAAACCATAATATCCTGCAGCCTGGATCTTATCAGACAAAATCCAAGGTCTTGTGCTCCATCTCGACTCGAACAAGTACAAATTCAAGCATGTGAATATGTGAGCTAAAGTCGAACATGCAAGAAAGTCACTTGATTACCAGCCAATGGTGAAAGTTGTTAACAAGCACGAGAGAAACCACCAATAATGACAATGGCTCTCAAGGTACAACAGGTACAATCCACGGAATGTGAACAGTGAGCTAGCATCGAACACCCACAGAATCACTCGATCGAAGGCCAATGATGTGGACATGTCGTCAAATGCAAAGAACTTTCCATTGAGGCATGCAAAATCCAAGGTACCGATAGGGAGTCTGTAGATCAGCTTCCTCGACAATGAGTTGAAGTCGACAGCAAGTGGCCCAATCGAAGGAGGGCCATAATGTTTCTCACATCATCAACACAAGATAGAGGAACATAATGATAATGAATCAGGACCAACAGAGAATCATAGGGAGGTTGAACTTCTCTTGAACATATCAACAACACGACTCTATATTTGGCAGTATTTGACATCAAAGGGATATGAGGTCGTGATGACTAGGCAAAGAGAATATGAGAGGTCAAAATAGATTACCCAAACCCATGGAGGCAAAAAATGACGAAATGAGATGTCCCCAACCCGACACGAATGCAGACGAGTGTCATGTTCAAGAGCAACATAATGCCAACACAACTAAATACTGGTTCCATTTTCCCCCGCCATTTATCGCGAGTAACCCAATTATTTTTGAAAACATGCTTGAAGGGGATATCATATGCTTGTGCTATAGGTTTTTCCTTCAGAAAAATCCATCCTAGTACATTTTACGAGCCCTAGGAAGGAGGAAATTGGTGAACGTCATGGTGACGATGTCCAATGTCATTAGAGTTTAACGAGTCTGACAAAGGAAGAACTCGGTATCTTTTCATGTTTAGAGAGTTTGAAAAGAAGCAGAAAATAAAAATCCAGTAAGTCTCCTTTCGTAAATAGCCTCTCGAATCCGAAAAGGTAGAAAACAATATCTGGGAGAACCTCTTAGTTGCGATAGGCTAAGGTATTCCCTTTTTGTAAATAATCTATCCCAACCCGAAAAGGGGTTAAACGTATACTGGGTAGATATCGTTTTGCAGCCATTTAACGAGTTCAAAATGACAAGAGTCTCGGCAATCTTTTCAATTTTAGAGAGTCAGAAAAGAGCTAAAAGATGACTCCACCAGTGACTTTTTCGTGGTTTTACCGAGTCCGAAAAAGTATAAAATACAACTTGTTACTTCATCGCTATCTCATCAAAGACCTTTCGCAACACAAGAAACAAACGTAAAACCCATTTCTCGAAATAACATAATGTAATAATCGAAAAACATGTCTTAAAACCTAATTATGGTTCTGAAAAGTTATAAAATGCCAAAAATGGTAAAAAACAATTACTTTTCACTTTTACCTCTTGTGGAGCAATAGTTACCCATTTTATACTGTGATTTTGCAGTGATGATAGCGGGCAATCTGGTAGACCAATCTCGAATCAGTCAGTTTCAGGTAAGAGCTGACATCCTTCCCCGCATTTTAAGTCTTATTTCATTACTTTCAACCTTCATTTTTTTATTTTTGAGGGAGAAATTGTGAAAAGTAGGGCACGGCGGTTGGCGCGAGTTTCGGGCACGGACTCGCGCCAATCACCCAATTTTTTGAACTGGGGCGCGCCAACCACGCAGAACTTTTAAAAATCACAATGCAAGTAAGTAAGCCTAAATTTCAAAAATATTAGCTTTTAATTTGGCTAATAATGTCCATATGAACAAGTTTGTAGGTGTAAAGTGTCAAAATGGTGATCGAGTGGAAGGAAAGGGAACACAGTGAAGAAGACGAGCTTGCCATGGATAATGAAATATGCATGGAAGCTCTCAGAGACTGTGGACTGAAAAATTTCTTCATTACACCATGCCTTAGAGCTCAACCGAAGTTTCTACAATACTTGATCAGTATCTGGGATTGTTATATTCCAAATCTGGAATGCTCGACAAAACGGGCCTGAAAAATGCATTTTTTAGGGATGTGTGCTTCAAAAACCAAGACCAGCCCTTGGATACCTTATATCAGAGTATCGAAGACCAAAATCCAATAGGAGGCCCAAAATAAATCACTCTATGTGGGTTAAACAGATCTCCCACACCCAGTTATCTTCAGAAAATTGCCCAATGAAGGGTTGCAATAGTATAAAAACATAATATTGGAGTATCAGCGAGCTAATAACTCTGAAATGTGTTTCGAAACACCTCAGAAGCAATTTTATGTACAGCATCAAGACGTAATATTAATTCTACTGACAAAGTATGGGGAAAAGCGGTGATTTATGCCCTAAAATGAGTGTATTCAGCAATATGCATAAAAATAAGGAAAATGGCGGTAGGTTATTTTATCTTAGGTCATTTAGGAATCCCATGTGAAATTTCAGGTCAAAAAAATGATCCTAGCTATATTAAACAGTTGCTCCAATCCTGACTAGGCTTAAAAACCCTGATTCCCCATGACTTGAAGTATGCAGAATTTCACTGAAGCATGGATAGCGTAATTTCTGAAGGTGGAAGTTGTAATAGAGTGTGAGAAATAGGAAATATCATCTATGTTATGTCTTATGCAATATACAAGAGAAATACAGGCATTTACATGAAATACAAGCCTCAAATAGGTGTTGCAACAGAGTATTGAACCAGGAAATATTATCAGCGTAAATTTTAGGAGGATGAAGCTTATTTTTATAACATTTCAGATCTATAAATAATATCCATACAAAATGGTAGATCTATTTCAGATCTGTATACAAAAGGGACTTTAGAATACACTCCCCTTGGGGATCTCAGCAAATGATCAACAACGGTGAGTAGATCTGAGATCTAAGTCATAGTTCTGCAGCAGTATTCAGAAATTATGCAGTAAATACATCAGAAAATAAATCATATCTGAAGGGTACATGGATTGGTTGGCCAATCCATGGATCACCACAGTGAAAGGAAGGATCCTTTCCACTAGAGATCTCTCCTCCAGGAGAACACCAAAACCTCTGCAACTCTGCTCTTTAAGATTTACGCAGATCAGGGAGAGAAACTACATATTTGATGATAGTATACACTTTGTCCTGATGCCAAGATCTGAAACTGGAGCTCAACCGATGGATGCACTCTTCCAGGAGGTTAAAATACACACTCACTCACTCACTGAGAAGAGGTTCCAATATAAGCTAGATCTGAACAGATACAGTGTTCCACTTGCTGCAGCTCACTTAGACAATGAAACCATCACTGGATTTATGCTGCCAAAGAGAGATGGAGCTTGGCCATATGCCAGATAATGGAGAAGAAGCACAAAACCCTCCAAGAGCTACTCAATGGAAGGATGGAAAACCCCCAACAGGAGATCCTCACTAGTCTCTTGCTAAAAAGCCCAGAGAACTAGAATTTGTCTACGAAAACATAATTCTCCAAAATAATAATACATTCAACAACCTTCTCTTGAGCCTTATCCTTCCTTTTATAAGATGAGGAAGTGCAAAACCCTAAACCACCTTGAATCACTTAACCCCTTTCACATGAGGTCCTCCTTCTAAAACTGTGTTGATCATCTAAGAGGTTCAATGCACCTAGACTATGTTGTGATTTGGTCCTGTTGACCCGGTCAAATAGCTCAATCCGGTTCCACATGAAAGTGGATTTTATGTAAATGGCTCAGATATAGATTTGTTTACATTGAGCATTGATTTATTCACTGATCTAAGGAGTTTTACATGTCCTCCCTTAGTCATTTATTCATAAGTGGAAAATAAAACAAAATTTAAATATTCTTATTAGCTTGGGCTAATTAGGAATATTACATTCCTCCCCTCCAAAAGTGTTGCTTTCCCTCAAGCAACTGACAAGGTGAATGCTACAAAATCTCCCCTCCTTCTTGGGGTCTCCATGCTATCATCCACATGAAATGAATCACCTCCCAGCTTGGTAATTCATAGAAAGACTCCTCTCCAATATTAGTGAGAGGCATATCCCAGCTCATATGGCTTGCCTCTTGAAGAAACAAAGGTGTGAATGTGGCAGCCATATCATCTCTCATTCTCCCTTTAGAGCATGCACTGCAAAAAGTATGGGGATTCTCTCCCCCAAGGGACACACCCAACCAATGTGTCTCTCTCCCACACATGCTCCTCTTGACAATAGGAACACTAGCAGCATAAGGAGCCAAAATGAGAATCATGTTGGTTGCCCTATGTAGCAAATGTGAAGGACAATGGTCCCTCATGTGTAACAAATGCATCTTGACTCTCCGCTGCAACAGAGACTGAAAAAAATGTGTGGTCTCTCAACCACTTGCTTGTTGCCCCAATCTCCTCATAAGTTTGGAGGAAGTGAATGATGGATGAGGCAATGTGAGTATGTCCTCCAAAACAAAATTCCTCCCCAAGTCCTCCTAGGGAGTGGTCACCAACAATGCTTATGGCCTCAAGTAGACCATGCATCCTCAAAGAAATAATGCTCCTCCTTGGAGCAACATCCTGCACATATATGGTTAAGGGATGCATACATACATTAGATAAATCAAAATAATCAATGCCCTTACCATAAGTTTTTCTCATGCAAAGGGAGTAGCTCATAGATGAGTCCCCTTCCATCCTTGTAGAGAATAGAGGTGATTGTATTAACTCTTCCAAAGAGTTATGTGCATAGACAGCCTCCATGCCAAATGTGTGAGTGGGAAGGCTGCTATCCTTCCCTTGCTTCTCCTGCCACAACCCAGAAACTGAAATGAGAGTGGGTGTGGATGATGTTGAGAGAATGCTTCTCTCCTCCTTGATCATACCCAAAAATCTCAGCGTTGTATCAAGACCTTCCAAGGTCTCCACTCTTATGAAATCAATGATTGGTGCCTCAATAGGTGAAGCACTCATCCTCCTTTGCTGATCTAGTGGTCTCCTTGGTGCAATGCCTCCATGCAATGAGACATCCTCAACATGAGATGACTGAATATATGAATGGAAAAAACTTTCCATGCTTCCACTGCGCAATCCAATCACCTTCTTAGGTGCATCAACCTTCTGCAATGAATAGGAATGAGGTTGGTTCTCTTTCCTATCTCCTCCTTGTGCCTTCATGGTTCTACACCTTCTCATTGATGGCACATGTAGATCATGAAATGTGCCTTGATCTCCATACATGAGATCTTGGGGATTTCCTTGCCATGCCACAAGGATCCCTCTTGTTGGAGCAAAAACTCCTCCTTCCTCTGCTTGAGGCGCTAGATCAAGTCTATATTTGACAGCGTTGTTGCCCTTTATCTCTACAACAAAATTGGGCAACCTCCTATTGATAGGATCCACCTTTGAAGAAGAGATCTCTCTTTTATTTTGTTCAAAGGTGTGGGAGGGAAATCTTGCCTCTAACAAGGCATGATGCAAGTTTTCAGCCTCTTCCATGGGCCTCTAAAATGGATTTGCGTTTTTATGAAGGGATTTTATTTGAATCTTCTCATTTAACTTCACCATAGGTGTCCCATGAACTCTCTTATCAAAAATTTTAACTAATGCCTTAGTGAAACTTATGTAAGATGAAGTATTTACATTTCTGAAAGGAAGGAACTCAAATTTCCACCAAGCATAGGCCTTACCTTTCAAGTGAAGTGCTGCAACTCTGATGGCTTATTCTTTAGGGACTTGGTGCAGCTGCAGGAAGCTGTCTAGCTCTTCAACCCATTATTTGGCTGATCTTGTAGGTGATACTTCAAAGGTAGATAGAGTAAATCTATCACTCTACTTTCTTCTCTTCACCTTGGCCTTGCAATACTCTAAAAAACAGAACTGATTTCTGAGTTTCAGGGCTTGGGACTCTTCTTCTTTCAAGAAATCACTAAGATTTTTCCTCCTAGTCATTTCTTCTTTCTCCCCCATCTTCCTCATGGCAGATCTGAGCTTCTGGCTGCGCTATACATCACAGTGTGTGGCTGCATGCTCACACTCACTGTGTGAAAATCTAGATTTTGATGCATCTTCAAACTCATTTGGAGATTCTCTATACATCTCCCTCCTAATCTTCTTGATATCTTCACTGATGTTCTTTTCAGATCTAGGAAGAAGCTTTGAGAGCCTCTCCTCCTACTTTCCTCCAAAATATGGAGTATTTCTCCTGCTTCTTTCTTTGTCTCCTTGATGAGAATAGGAAGTGCAGGGGCCTTCCTCTTCTATCTGCTCATCCTCCTTGGGGAGGTCCTTCATGGATCTGAAACATGATGAGGCAAAGCTCATATTCTCCAGCTTTCTAATCTCTGATTTCTGGAGCTCACTACATCTTTCTTCTCTTTGAAACCCTCTTGGAGTTCCCTTGCATCTTTCTTCCTCCATCTGTTCAAGATCTTCTTCAATGCCTTTCATAGTTTGAAAGAGAAGTAAGGAGATCTCTTCTTCCGTAATTCTGACCATCCTGATCTCTGGTTCTTCTCTTTATTCTTCTAATAGTTTGATCTCATAGGCAGCGCCAGAGATCATGCTTTGATACCACTGTAATATTCCAAATCTGGACTGCTCAGCAAAACGAACCTGAAAAAAGAATTTTTCAGGGATGTGTGCTTCAAAAACCAATACCATCCCTTGGATACCTTATATCATAGTATTTAAGACCGAAATCCAATATTAGGCCCAAAATAAATCACTCTAGGTGGGTTAAACAGATCTCCCACACCTAGTTATCTTCAGAAAATTGCCCAATGAAGGGCTGCAGTAGTATAAAAACACAATACTAGAGTATCAGTGAGCTAATAAATCTAAAATTTGTTTATAAACACCTCAGCAGAAATTTTATGTACAGCAGCAAGAATTAAGATTAATTCTACTGACAAAGGATGGGGAAAAGCGGTGATTTATGCCATAAAATGAGTGTATTCAGCAATCTACATAAAAATAAGGAAAATGGCGATAGGTTATTTTAGCTTAGGTCATTTAGGACTCCCATGTCAAATTTTAGGTCAAGCAAATGAACCTAGCTATATTAAACATTTCCTCCAATCCCGACTAGGCTTAAAAACCCTGATTCCCCATGACTTGAAGTATGCAGAATTTTACTGAAGCATGGATAGCATAATTTATGAATTCGGAAGTTGTAATAGAGTGTGAGCAACAGAAATCTCATCTATGCTATGGCTTATGCAATATACAAGATAAATACATGCATTTACATGAAATACAATCCTCAAATAGGTGCTGCAACAGAGTATTGAACCGGGAAAGCTTATCAGCGTAAATTTCAGGAGGATGAAGCTTATTTTTATTAAATTTCATATCTATAACATATCTGCATACAAAATGGTAGATCTATTGCAGATTTGTATACAAAAGGGACTTTAGAATACACTCCCCTTGGGGATCTCAGCAAATGATCAACAACAGTGATTAGATCTGAGATCTAAGTCACAGTTCTGTAGCAGTATTTAGAAATTATACAGTAAATACATCAACAAATAAATTAGATCTAAATGGTACATGGATTGGTTGGCCATGTTAGCCACTAATAAAATTTGTTATATCAAATGGTGGCTAAAACTTTTTTTGGAGCCTTCAAGGAACAGTTTTTATTGCTAAAAATATGTTATCTCTTGAAGAATCTTGAAGACATCATGTCCATTGTTTCAATCGTCACTACTGTTTCCATTTCAAATTTTGCAGATTCCATAAGAAAAATACTGCTGCAAAAGGCCATTTTTCCCTTCCCTCCACCACAAAACTAACCTCATTTTTTACCCCTTTCAATCTCATGAAACTCTTCTATTTTTCATTTTCCCTTATTCCCGTTTCATGAAATCCCCTTTACAGAGTTTAAAACTCCTTTTTGAACTCTGCCAAAACCCCCAAATCCATCAGAAAATCCTCAAAAACTCATAAAAATACACTTTGGTATTATAGGATTAAGCCCCCTTGGGCTAAGTCTTAAACCACTTCCGCACATACGCCATAGTGCTGGAGCCAGGCGCTAAGCCATTTAAACACTTATCGCATCGCAAAAATCCCAGCACACAAGTCGATTTTCCATCTTAAAACTTCTGATGCGATTAAGCCCTTTGTTTCATAAATCTCGATCCTATAGCCGCTTCATATAACCTTTGGCCCGCAATTGGGCATTATAACATTATAAATTTCCATCTCTAATTAATATTTTCCTTTGTTAAGTTATAAACCCACTTTTTCCAAAGTTTTGGTCTAACGCGCCGGAGTTATGCTTTTTAATGAAAAATGGGTAGATTGAAAGACCCACATCGTTTCTTCGATGTGATTGAGCCCCTTTACATAAACTCCGCCCTCCACTTTCTTCATATAACTCATGCCCGGGACCAAAGATTAAAATTCCCAAAGCGCTTAATCGCATCACAAATTCCAAATGGTTAGATTGAAAAGATAAGGCCCGACCTTCCAATCCCAATTGGCCCTCATATATATAAGCCCCGGGCCTATTATCCTTCATATAATCCATGGCCCCGCAAACGGGCGCCAATCCACATATATATAAACCCACCCCTGAAGCCAAAAACCTTTGTATTATATTAAAACTTTTGTTTTCATGTATATTAACATTTTTCTGTTGTTGTATGATGTGAAACCATATCCGTCGTTGATCACCAGACTAAATCAATGGACTGCGCCAAATTGCATTGGCACTTTTCATCGGGCGTATTTTATTTCCTCCCCCGATTGGCATTCCCCGATCCATTCTCCGTCGTCAATCTGATCTGTAGATCGATGGCTCACAATCAATCGCATCGGCACTTTTCATCGGGCGTATTTTATTTCCTCCCCTGATTGACATTCCCCGATCCATTCTCCACCGTCGATCTGATCTGCAGATTGACGGCTCACAATCAATTGCATTGTCGCACTCCATATTTTTTTCCCCGCCGATCACCGAGCCCCGATTGCATTTGGGTCATCCACGTGTCCAGATCGGACGGTCCAAAATGCATCTCCCAACTTTGGTTATATTTTATGCACCTCGCGTTATAATTTTCTTGGCCAATTCACAGCCGTTGATCTCTGTAGATCAACGGTCCTCATTAACCCGTTCTTCGCCTTCGTGTTTTTTCATTTATGCCCCAGATCGAATCCTGACCATTGATCTTGTACATCCAATGACTTGTATTGATCCCGACAAGCCTACCCCAAGTGGGTCCTGCCTTCCTCCAGAACTAATCTCCACCGTCGATCCTCTGATCCGAAGGTCCATACTAAAACCGCCATGCCTTTTATCCCTCGCACATCTAGTCAGTTTCGCTCTTGCTCTCCACCGTTAGATCCAAGGGCCTAGATCTGATGACCCACATGGATTTTCGCGCAACTTTTAGTGCGGAGGTTAATTTTCAAAAGTTACACGATATAGGATGTTTTCAAAATACACGTGTCGCCTTCCAAGGCATATCGCGTTCAAAAAGGTGAAACCACCTTTCTCCCATTTCGCCACGCAATACTGCCTGTTTTGCTCTATGAAACCACTTTCCCCTATTTTATTGTGTTTTATCGCATGGTGTTTCCCGTCATTGATCTCTGCAGATCAACGGCTTAGATTTAATCTAGCCATATGCTATCGAACTTCGCCTTTCCTAAAGGGTTTCTCAGAGTGATCTCCACCATTGATTTCGTGGGCGGATCTGATCCAACGGTCCATGATCATCCCGAAACCCCAAATTTCCTTTTCATGTTTTTATCTTCGCCAAACGGAAATTCCTCATTTCTGTTGTATTTCTTATTTTTTTATCAAAAAGTGGCCCTGCTTCATTATGTCTCCCCGGTCACTCCCCACCGTCGATCTTTACAAAATCAATGGCTTTGATATAAATTTCCACCGCTTATCCATCAACCGCCCCTTTTAATCTTCGCACGCAATCTCCACCGTTGGATGCTGTCATCCAACGGCCATGCTCCAAGCCGAAACCTCCAAAGCATTTTTTACCAAATATGCAGGATTTCTTAATTTTTTTTGTATTTTGCAGGATTTAAAAGGGTTTTCAAATGTTTCAAAAAGAAAATGAAAGTCGAGGGTGACGATCCTCCAGACTTTCATTCATTAAAGGAAAGCCATATACAGGGTTAAATTTCATGTTTCATCAATGACTCATGGGCATTGATGCCATATGGACCTTGTACATACCTACACATCAACAAGACACAAAGAATTAAATCAAATCAAAGAGTATCAGTGTCGAAGACCCAAACACGGCAGAAAAGAAGGATTAAACATGGATTATACAGTTTAATGAATTACGGCTAAAGTCGATTATCAAAGGCCTTATCCATTGAATTAAACACAGATAAAGACAAATCAAGGATATTTATCAGACAGAGGATGCCTCCATCGCCACATCAAGGGAAAATTGATTTCTCTCAGCTACCATATTGCCACCTGTGACTGCACAGCATTCAAACAAAGGTTGAGTAACGACCAGAACAGAGCATATCTGCCCCTTACAACTGAATATTTATTTCAAATCAAAGAAGCTAATATAAACTATCAATAGAGTTATTGTAAAAGATGACACAGAGCCTTAAAGTCAACATAAGCTTCTAGAAAAGCTTAAATATTTAATGTAAACCAATTAAGGCAGGAAATATCTGTAAACTTCTCCCTTGAGCCCCTCAAAGGCCTAGAAGCATTAACTATATTAATTGAACTTAGAAGATCTTTTCTCTATTTCGAACTCCTCATTCCTCTATAAAAACTAGTTGAGGAGTCCATTGTAAATGTTGGTTGGTTGTTTGATTACTAGTTGTAATACTGAAACTCTCTAAAATAAATACATAGTTTGTTGAAGTTGAAGAAGAAATTGAAGTCTTGGAAGCCCTTATGATGTTGTTGCATGCTTGTTCCTGAGAAGGCTCTATCATTGGATCCATGAGCTTGGCTGTTGGTGAAGTATTCTGAATTGTTTAATGTTTTCCCTTGTTTTCATTTTTTTCCATAAATTCTTACTACAATAGGACGAAATTTTTAGGCTAAGAAATGACTCTTGGAGGCACCTTAGACCTATTTATCCTTCATTGTTTTATGTTTTCTTCTGCTGAAGTATTTCAGAGTCTTTAATCTCTCTCTTTAGTCTTCATGCTTGTTTATTTCCTTAATAGTTTGAAATAGTTGGTTTCAGCACGATTTATGGTTCTCCCTGCTTGTCTGTTGCCACTTAAAGGTTGTTATTGAAGTCTCCCTTTGAAGTTCCTTTGTTTACAGTGAGCCAAGGAGATCTATTATGATCTTGCCCCTTGTCCTTGCTTGAACAGTTGGCTTAAAGGTCGTTATAGTTGTGATCATAGATGCGTTTAGGTGTTCCCTCTTCTATGACCATAACTATCAGTGAATATTTTATGTTTTCTAAGTCATTTGAAATAAAATCTTTGAGGAAATAGGGTGTTCTCCAAATCTTAGATTTCATTTTCAAATTTGTTTTGAAGTCATTATTTGCTTAAAGTGTGATTTGTAGAATTCATGGTTAACCCTGTCTATCAAATAGCTCTTTATTGTTCAAAGTTTTATTTTCAAATTCCCTTTGTTGAGAATTAAAATTCTCTTTCCAAATCATTGATGTCCATCTCATTCCAAAACCAAAGGATCCTGCGGCCAAGTTAGATTTTCCCTTTGATATCCCATATCCATTGATAAGTTTTTCATGACCTTATTTTGACTCCATTGCCCAATGAAGCTGGCATTTCCCCTTTCTATCTATCTTTCCTAGACCTTTTAGGTTCTGCTGTATCAATTCCAACCAAACAAACAAACAAACACTTACACTTAATAACTAGTCTAAAATCTATACTCAAAACACACAAGATAAACCTTTGCAAAACAAATAATTTGAGAGATCCCTCTTTGAGAGCAGGAGGACTAGATCCTATAACTCTAAAGATTGGTTCTGATGTTGCCTTGTCTTTTGATTTTCCAAACTATCAAAACACGGGACTCCAACAGGCCAATCCATGGATCACCACAGTGAAAGGAAGGATCCTTTCCACTAGAGATCTCTCCTCTAGGAGAACTCCAAAACCTCTGCAACTCTGCTCTTCAAGATTTACGCAGATCAGGGAGAGAAACTGTGCAGTTGATGATAGTATACACTTTGGCCTGATGCCAAGATCTGAAACCGGAGCTCAATCGATGGATGCACTCTTCCAGAAGGTTAAAAGACACACTCACTGAGAAGAGGTTCCAATATAAGCTAGATCTGAACAAATCTAGTGTTCCACTTGTTGCAGCTCACTTAGACAATGAAACCATCACTGGATTTACGCTACCAAAGAGAGATGGAGCTTGGCGATATGCCATATAGTGGAGAAGAAGCAAAAAACCCTCCAAGAGCTACTCAATGGAAGGATGGAGAACCCCCAACATGAGATCCTCACTAGTCTCTTGCTAAAAATCCCAGAGAACTAGAATTTGTCTAAGCAGACATAATTCTCCAAAATCATAATAAATTCAACAACCTTCTCTTGAGCCTTCTCCTTCATTTTATAAGATGAGGATGTGCAAAACCCTAAATCACCTTGAATCACTTAACCCCTTTCACATGAGATCTTCCTTCTAAAACTATGTTGATCATCTAGGAGGTTCAATGCACCTAGACTGTGTTGTGATTTGGTCATGTTGACCCGGTCAAATAGCTCAATCTAGTTTCACATGCAAGTGGATTTTATGTAAATGGCTCAGATATAGCTTTGTTTACATTGAGCATTGATTTATTCACTGATCTAAGGATTTTTACATGTCCTCCCTTAGTCATTTATTCATAAATGGAAAATAAAACAAAATTTAAATATTCCTATTAGCTTGGGCTAATTAGGAATATTACAAGGATGAGGATCAGGAAAATTCATTCTTTGGGATCAGGAACTCAAGATTGATGTCTCAGATTTTTACTTCATAACAAGACTGTCACGGAGGGGGGCAACACCAGTCTTGACCGGCACCCGGCCCACCATGGAGAACATGACCATGGTGATCGACAGGGTATGTTGAGGGGCACGAAAAGGATCAAGAAGCGGGAAAGTGGATATCAAAACTATCCCGGAATTGGCACTAAAATTAGTTCTACACACCATCACGCGAGCTACGGGATCACAAGCACCACACGAAACAACAAAAACACAGCTCCTTCTTGCAGTAAACTGTCTAACACCAACCCTCTACAACTGGGCAGAGGTAGTGACGATCAATATGAAACTTCAACTGATGAAATGCAAGAAGGGAAAACTAAAACAGTTCAGATATGGATCCATCCTGGTATCGTTCTTCCTGGAACGACTACCAATTTTCTAGTGACAGGAAATGATATTCCCAAAACCACCAGCACAGGAGCCACGGATGGCCCATTGGGTAGCACTAATGCTAAGGTTAGGGGGCGGCCAACAGATGTCCTGGAGACCATAGTTCTTTGATTGGATCTGCCAAAAGCTAATTTTCATGGAGGAATGGCCCTACGCTGGCACAGATTTCACTGGTCATCCAGACCTCCCACTCCCAGAAGGAGAGGATTGGGATGAAGCACTTGGTAAGACTCATTTTTATTTTTATGAGTATTATGATTTTTTTTGTTTTTGATGTATGCTCTAACATTAAATCCATTTTTTATGCAGATGTTGGACCAGAAAGACCTGCAGGCATGTCTCCAATAGCAAGTCGATTCCCTCACGACTTTGATATTGCCCCTCATGGTAAGGGAGGCGAGGAGGAGGAAATCATGTGCAACCTGGAGGGAATCTCTCGTGGAGTCCCGAACTATGCGCGATTTGACGATGTTCCTCGTGCATACCAGAGAAACATTGTAGGGGTATCATACCAAGTTCACCGCTTTCTAAGGTGGCTTGTACGGGTAGTGACATGCTATCATGATCATCACACTGATTAGACACCTAGGATTTACTTTTGCATATTTTTGAGAGACATGATGTCTCAGAAAGTAACAGAAACACGCATATTTTTTGAAACTTATGGTGCACACTGATGCAAACTTTTGATATATATATATATATATACATCTATCTTCCTATTTGATATGATTCTTTCATGTGATGATGATTTTACAGATTATGCAACTTTCTATCTAATACAATGTTAGCCACTATATCAGTTAATGCATTCATTTGTCTAGGAATATGTTGAATGTGATATAATCAAAATGTCTTTCCAGCAAAATAACACGTAAATACAACCATAAAATGTGAGGGTTTCTAACTGAATAGTGCCCATTAAGTTGAAGAAGAACAAGCTGTGAGTCTAGATTTACAACCAATGCACTAATGCCGAGGGTAATTGCCTTGGTTAACAGTTCAATAACAGCGCTACATTCAGCGACATTGTTTGTAGCTCATCCTAAACAAATACCTTGCAGATCTATCAACTCACCAGTAGGATCATAAATCACCTAGGTTGTTGAAGACAAGTTTCTGGTATTGCAGGAAGCACCATTCGCGAAACCGACATAAGGGGTAATAGACATCTGCACAATAAGCAACGACCCAATAAGCAGGAAGATGCTCACAAAACACACCAAGCCAAAAAATGTACGAAAATGAAAAGAACACCTATGTACACAAAACATGCACGAATGATTCATGCATAATATTTTTTGAGATACAACCCATTTCTAGGCTGATCTAATGGATGACATTCATAATCAATGAGCTCATAGGCCCCATTCTTCAAAACGCATTTAATAATGTCAGGCCTATGCCACATGGGTTGAAATTTTCCTGCCCCTAGCTTATCATGAGCTTGGTCATATAGGAGGACGAGGTCTCCTTCTATAAAGGAGATAGCGGAAACTGACTGGTCAAAATAAGCTTTGACCTGCTTCTTATGTGCCTCTATGACTAAAGCAGCAAAGTGGCGAGTTTCATCCAGCCTTTCTAAGTAGAGAAGATGCTCTTCTTCAGGTGAAGTTTTGGGCAGTAATTCAACAGCCAACTTGAGCGAAGGTATTTCACACTCAATCGGAAGGGTAGCTTCCATACCATAAACAAGCTGGAATGGAGTGAATCCGGTCGCATCCTTGACTGAGGCTCTGTATGCCCAGAGAGCCAAAAATAACATGAGATTCCAATTGGATTTGTGCATCCCAATCGTACGTTGAAGCATGGTGACAAGAACATTGTTCGCACCTTCAACCTAGACATTAGCATGAGGATAGTATGGCGTTGAGCTGTCGTGACGCAAGCCCAACCTGGAAGTCAACTCCGCCACTATATAATGCCGAAAATGGGAACCATTATTGATAACGAAGGCTTAAGGGACACCAAATCTAGAAATTATTTGATTGAATATGAACTGATCTGATGTCTTACCGTCGGTGGCAAGTGTAGGCATTGCTCCGGCCCATTTGGTTAAGTAGTCAATGGCTATGATCATATAAGCATGCCCCCCGGCCGAGTGAGGGTTACACGTCATAAAATTGATGCCCCAATTTGCAAAGGGACCAATGGTAAAGATAGGGTGGAGATGTGCAGGAGGCACGCGCATCTTGCACTGATAGATCTGGCAATCATGATATTTACGGACAGCGAAAATGCAGTCCTTGAAGATAAAGGGCCAGAAATACCCAGCACGAAGAATCTTCTGTGCAGTGGCATAACCATACATGTGACCGCCACAGGCGCCACTGTGACAATCATTCAGGGCTTTCTTAGCCTCCTCGAGAGTCAAACCCTAGCGGAGAATGGAATCTACTTCGATGCGGTAGAGTGTATCTCCGACTATATGATAAGGTTGAGATTGATGGAAGATTTTTCGGCAAGCATCCTTCATCAACTCAGATCTAAAAGTGGAAGTCTACAGATATACGATGATATCACCATACCAAGGATCGAGGGTGCTAATCAGAAAAAGTGAATCGTCTAGAATGCATTCTTCAGAATCAGACGGAGTGGAGTCAGAGCGGAGGGAACATATCAGATCGGAAAAGACTAGTGATTTCTTCGACTTGGCAGTAGTAAACTCCAAATTGAACACTTGGAGGATAACAATCCATTTTGAGTATTTTCCCCCCAAAAATTGTCGAGACAATATATAATTCATGGGGTTGCATTCAGAAATCACAGTCACAGTACGCAACATAATATAATGACGAAAATTTTGAACCGCTTGAACCGCAGCTAACGCTAACTTCTAAACATGGTCATAGCATGTTTCAGTATCAAGAAGGTTATGAGAGAGGTAGTAGATAACATGCTCGTTACCGTCATCATCGTCTTGCACTAGAACCATGGCAATCGTGTTGAAAGCGGCGGCTAAATAGAGGGAAAAATCACGATTATATTTCAGAGGATGCAACAGAGGAGCGTTGACAAGCAACGTCTTCAGAGCATCAAAAGACTTCTCAGTGATCTCATCCCAAAGGAAAGGGACACTCTGCTTTAGTAATCGCATGAATCCTTTAGCCACTTCGGCATAGTTAGGTATAAAACGGTGTAAAAAATTAGCCTTCCCCTGTAGACTCTACAGCTGATATAATGAATATGGAGAGGGGAGATTAATGATAGCCTCGAATTTGAGTGGATCAAGGCAAATCCCATCTTTGGACACGACAAAACCCAAGAGACTACCAGAATCGACACAGAATACGCATTTGTGCATATTAAGCCAAATTTTATAGTGTCGACAATGAATAAATATCTGAAGAAGATGGTCAGGATGGTCCTTACACTTAGCTGAATGAGTCGGAAGGTCATCCAGATAAGGTTGAACGATGTGCTAGATATCGTGAAAATATTATGACATCACTCGCTGAAATGTGTCCCCAGCATTTTTCAAGCTGAAAGGGAGCTTCTCATACATAAAAGTACCCCAGGGACAGATGAAGGCAGCCTTATGTTGATCAGTCGGGAGAATTTTAATCTAGTTATAGCCAGAAAAGTTGTCCATGAGGAAAAAGATCTCACTCCTAGCACAGTCATCAATGATCTAATCGATAAAGGGAGTAGGATAATTATCCTTAGGATAGACCTGATTGATGTCAAGATAATCAACACAAACCCAAATGGTACCCTGTTTCTTATCTACAGGGAAAATTTTGGAGACCCATTCTGTCAAGGGAATCGAGTAGATGAAACCAGTGTTGAGAATTTTTTCAACTTCACTTTTAATGGCGGCAGCTTTTCGAGGGTGCACAGGATGAAGGCGCTGACAAACAGGCTTCAAACCAGGGTAGGTAGGAATCTCATGCACTACTATACTGGGATCAATGCCAGACATTTCTTCATAGGACCATGCAAAGACGTCATGAAACTCGCAGAAAAGGATATTATAAACCTGGACTTCATCAGAAGAACAGGTGACCCCGATATGGATGTTCTTGACGATTCCTGGTTTCACAGAAATGTCGATAGGCATCATTTTCATAATGTTACTCAAGTTACCCTCTCTAAAATCTTCATGTGTCAGAATAGGCATTTGAAGTGGAGGAGAAGGAACCTGAGATGAAAACCTCTCAAGACACGTAGACATGGCCCCAAGGCCAAGCATGAACAAGGATCGATGATGACTATCATCCCATAGAAGATCCTCGAGAGACATAGTTTCCACGATGGCTTCATCGGAAGGAAATGTCTCTTTCAAGGGATTGGGCGAATTTGAATTGTCGAGCCAAGGATATTGAGAATAAGTGTCAAGATACATGCTCAAAGGAGCATGATCAGAAGACGGAAGTTCTAAAGCCGCAATGAGTTCACAATAGTTAATCTCGATCAGACTCAACGGCATCGAATCTCTGAAAGAATCGATCTATTCAGGCGAAGGGATGATCCATGGGTCGTCAGACCGAGAGATCATATTGATCTGAATAGTGTTGGGTGGAGGAAGGGGAAAAATACCCATGAGGGAAGGATCTTTGAAGAGACCCAGCCCAACACTCTCATAGGGAGTAGGAATCTGATCCACATACGGAACGTTGTTCTCAGAAGAAGAGGTGAAAAAAGACAATTGATCAATAGTAACAATCTTTCCTTCATGCGGGAACTTCAGGACATGAAAGAGAGTGGATGGAACGCATAGCATGGTGTGAGTCCAACTACGACCGAGGAGAATATTGTAATTGAGCTCGGAGTCAACTACTTCTACCTCAACATTGATTGTCTTCCCTTTTAAGGTAATCGGTAAACTAGCGAGAACACCTAAAGGTTTTGATTCCCTTCCATCAAATGCTTCAAGGGCATTTGGCGATGAATTCAAGGCTGGAGAACCAATGGCTTTCCAGCAAGAGGATGACATGACGCACGTAGATGCACCCTCGTCCACAAATACTCGATGGATATTAAGACCATTAAAACCAACCTGTATAATGAGCGCAATTTGGTGTGGGAGTCATGGAATGAAATTCTCTAAATTGAAAGCGAGAAGGCTAGTATCAGCAGGATCAACCCCGCCAATCGTAGATATAAAATCTTTCTGTTGAGATGGACAATTCTAAAGTACTTCTAATGTGGACATTGTAGATGGCGCCTGAGACAAATCCTCAACAACACTATAATGTTGAGCAGCACGGACATTTGGATTGTAAGAAGACTTACGGAGTACACCTTTGGAGGGTGGCCGTACAATGGGCTCAGTACTGGGCCTTTCAATCTGTAAAGGGCCAGAAGCAGGTGGAGGAGGAGGACCATCAGCGATCTCCTTCCCCGCTGCCTGACACGAATCAGTATAATCTTTCAACCGAGTAGAAATAGACACTGACGCAGAACCATTCATCATGAACACCTGAGAGCCAAATGGGGCAGAGTACTGAGGTTTCTCTACCATCTAGGTCTACTGAGATGAAAAAGGTTCTTTAATAACAGTCGTAGTTCCCTGGGTGCCTTTGAGAAATATACTTACTTCGGCACGTCGAGGACAATCCTTGGGGTAGTGCTCTTCGTCACAAATCAAACAAGGGTACTTCAGCTTACATTGTGAACCATCATTAGCTTGAGATTTAGACGGATCTGGTTTTGGGGTATCATCTTTGGCCTTACCTTTACCCTTTTTTTCCCTTTGGAAGTTTTATCTGCCGGATTGGCCTGAACGACATTGACTTCCGCGGTTTTACCAGAATTAGGGGTGGGCTGAGAAGTAGCATCATTGGAAGGATTAGACTTTTTCTTCCCGGGATTTGAAGGAAAATACTTCCGAGAAGTCTGAGACACGGAACCAATAATACCATCAACAGATGGGTTCGTTGGTGCTTTAGAAGTTCCAGGTGGAGGGGCATCAGGAAAGATATCATACAATGTGCCAGACTGAGAGTACACAAGATCAAGGTATTGGGCACAAGCAATGGCCTGTTCTTCAGTTACACATGCCCCTGTAGCTATGTCTTTAGCGATTTGATTGACAAAGGAGGTAGTGAACCAATCAGTTAGAAGCTGATCAGGAATATCAAACTTAATCAAGCGACGACAATGCCTCCATTCATGAATATGATCTGAGATGTGAGTAGCTCGGTCCTGTTTCAAGGATGTGAGGAGGTGTGTCCGGGTCTCATAGCAAACCGATAACTAAAAATGGGTAAGAAATTCCATGGCCAAAGAGTTGAAATATTCGAAAATTCCACAAGAGAATTTGATGTACCACTTTGCAGCGGCACCCGTAAGAGTTTGTTGGAAAAGACGGAGTCGAACGGAATCGTCAACCTAAGATTTATAGGAACACCACAAGTGGTAAGTCATAACATGCGCTTAGGGGTATTCTCTGGACTTTCCCTCAAACTTAGGACAATCACCAGGAATCTTAGTCGGAATAGGAGGCCAATATAGGTTATGAAGAATCGGATCGTTCGTTAACTTTAACACATCAGGCAGTTCCAACATAGCGAGAAATGGTAATTGAGGATTAAAAGACATTGGAGGTCTTTGATAAGGACCTGTGTTAACATTCCACCCAGTCTAAGAGAAATTTTTCCCCCATATGTTTTATCCCAGAGGATTCTGACTATAGGGGTTATATGCCTGATAATTCGGCCCATACTGGGGTTGAGGACTAGGATATTGATTTTGAGTGTACCAATGAGGTCCTTACTGAGCAACGTATGAATTCTATTGTGGAATGTAAGCATTGCCTTGAGGTTTATTATACACCAACTAGAATTGATTTTGAGGGTAATAAGTGAAACCTTGAGGCACAATATATACTGGCTGATATTGAGTTTGAGGAGGGTAATAAGCGCCTTGAGGTTGAGCAGGCAGACTCTACTGAGTAGGAGGGCCCTACTGAGCAGGTGGACATTGTTGAGCAGACAGACCCTACTGAGCAGGAAAACCTTGCTGAGTAGGATGAACAGGTTAAATCAGCTATTGAGCAGGTGGAGCAAGCTGCTGAATAGATGGAGCAGGCTGAATTAGCTACTGGGGTTGGGCAGGCAGCCCCTGCAGAGCAGGTTAGCCTAGATACTGAGGGCCACCAGGCTACCCTTGTGGAAGAGGTTGGCCCGATGGTTGTGATGGACCAAGTTGTCCCTAATGACTAGGTTGACCCGAAGCAGGACTGTAGTTTTGTCCTTGTTGTACAAATTTTTGGCCATACTGAACATACGGCTGCTGCTGTTGTGCAAGAGGTTGTCCCTATGATGGATAGATTTCCCCCCCAGGAACGTAAGACGTTCCTAGTTTATATTAATACTGAGGTTGACCGGAAGGACCCTAAGGTTACTGGACCGAAGATTGACCCTGTAAGGGTTTCCCTTGCGAACCATAAGGTTGTCCCTACTAGATCAAAGGTTGTCCCGGAAGGGGTTGTCCTTGTATCACCAGCCCTTAATGAGGGATGCTCCGATAAGGATCAGTCGGAGGCAGATAAGCAACCTGGTTTGGATCAACAGGAGGTAAATAAACGGGGTTTCCGTATACATCATAGTGATGTGGAGAATTGATAGGAGCTTGGGGATGTTGATAACCCTGAGAGTTCTGCTGCTGATCGTCCAGAGAGGGAGCATACTGTCAGTGAATATCCAACATGTGTTCATCGAAAGTATAAGTGGAAACCATGGGTGTAGAAGTAGATTGGGTTTCCACTGCGCGAATTTGTGATCCACTCACGGCAGGCCTAACCCAGAACGTAGGATTAATGGAGATGGACCTATGAACAGCAGAAGATCTGGACGAATGATTCGTAACAACCGGTGTAGACGAAGCCACACAAATGGTAGGTTGGACTGGGACAGACATAATAACGACCGACGAACTAGGTGTCGACGATGACATTCCTAATGAAGGAAGGACCGAACTCCTTGGAGGAGTCAAAGTACTAGAGGATGCTATAGACGCAACACCAGAAATAATCTGACTCAAAGTCTGATAACCAGGTGGGAGTGACACCGATGGAGGGGAATATTGATGAGAGACATATGGGAGATCTTCAGGGAAAAGTTGATATTCTCCTATGGACACAGGCATTTCTTAACTGCCATTAGGACTCGAAGAATCCATGTCTAATGAACCCATAAGATCTTCGAAAATACTACGAGGGCAAGGAGGTAAAGAAGCAGTTAAAAATTGTGATCCCGAATTGAGAGGAGGGAATTATCCTTCATCACCAAAACCAGACCAAGCACCTAGAGGAGGCCAATTGAACTCAACTGACTCTTCAGGTGGAGATCGGGTAGCAAGAGGCAATATAGTCGGGAGGATAGGCTGCGAAAACTCAGCAGGCCTAGTGGACTGAGGGGTTTCAAAAGAAACGTCAGGAAAATAACTACCACTAGGTGGCAGTGAAGAAGACAACGAAACTGGTGGTTCTACCACTCTGATATTATTTCAACACAGGAAGGAAAATGAGGTAACCAATCGAGGGCTTCAAGATCAAAGTCTAAAGAAAAACAAAAACAATCCGAGTAACAAAATTTTAATGGGCATGTGATTGTGGGTAATTAATTTTACGGCATTGAAACCGAACTTTGTTGTTTCATGTTTTAAGAGTCGAGAAACAGACAAAAGATGACTCTAGTCACTTTCAGTTTTAAACGAGCGTGAAAGGACAAGTGCTCGATGATCTCTTGTATTTTTAATGAGTCGCGAAAAGATCGAAATGACTACTCAGGTAATCTAAGAAAGAGGGTGTACCAAGTTTCTGTGAACTTCCATATACAACTTGGTGATCAAATGAAAGAGAAACGACCAAGGACTTAACGTACGTGCAGGTAGTCTCCCCAAATGTTGTGTTCGGTGTATCAAGGTTACAGGGCAGCAGACCCGGCTTCCTATGGATAAAGGATTTGAACCTAATGGGGTCTCCCTTTATATACTCGACGGTACGGGGAGCACAAGTCCATACTAGCACCGTCTAAAGCTAGATGGCGAATGACAGCTACTAGGTTTAAAGACGCCGGAACACGTCTCTAGCCTAGACCACTAAAAAAATTTGCATTAGGTTCCAATGCTTCCTTAGGTTAATTCAATTGATTTTAAAGTTGATCTTGAATTAGCGTTTCAGTTTCAAGGCCCTACCGAATTGTGATCATGAATTTCCAAAATGCAAGCTATATGCAATAGAACACCATTTTCTATTCGATGAATGCTAACTACGAAAACGATAGAGATCATTCAAAAAGAAGAAAACATGCAAAACACACGAATAAGTCTCCTAATGCATCTAATACAATCAAAAAGAGAAATGAAAATTCTTTCCTAGATGCAAGCGCTAGTTATGAGAAAGACTTCTTCATTTCCGATGCAAACGAAAGGATGCAATTTTTTTATTTTTTCAATGAGATGAAGCACACAATGCACTAATTACATTAAAAAACAAATCAAACACTAGTTCTGAGTATTTCTAATGTAGAGAGCTAAACTAAATGATTCAACCAAAGAAATACAAACACAAAAAATCACTCAAACCAATGATGCACTCTTTCAAGCAAAGTGAAAGCCTTCTAAATGACCCAAAACAAACAATGTAATCTATGCTTGAAAACGAAGAGATGGAGAGTCAAACAAACACAAAATTAATCGTTCAACAAACCAAAACTCAAAGGATCAAGAAAGACTTAGGCAACTGATCAAGGAATTGAATTGACAATAACCAAAAGACTCAACCTTCAACCAGAAGGCTCAATGAGCGAAAGACACCTAGAACCCTAGGGCTATGAACTGCACTGATAAGAAAATAGACAAACATTTGAGAAGAGAAAGCTTAAAGCAGTCAAAACGACTCGAAAAAGACCAACTACAAACCAAGAACAAACCAGAGTCAAGCACAACCGACCAAAAACTCAACAAGGAGGTCAAACCAAACCCTACAGGGTTTGGCGCGACAGTAAGGTAATAATCCGCGCCAAACAGGGGTTGGCGCTACTGCAACAAAAGTAACAAGCACCAATTGGCGGGACTGTTCAAACAAAAAACGCGCCAAGCTGGATATCTATGGGAGAATGGGAAAACCAGTGAGCAGAGGTCAATCTTAACACTCTACAGCTAAACAAGATGATTCTAGACACTCAAGAAAGTCAGAAAATATATACAAGCAAGAAAACGACCGAAGTCAACTTGACAAGGGAAAAACGACAAACTCACATTGTTCCCCAGCGGAGTTGCCAATTTGTTATGCAGGTAAATCCTCTGTGCAGACAGAGACGATCCCTCTAGCCCTAGAGTGGGTCTAGTAACAAAGGGACAATCTAGAGTTAAGGTTCCTAATTAATGAATGAAAAAGATGAGGTATATCAACCTACCTGGGGTCCAACGTTGTTGTCATGGTGGTGGCCTCTTGATTCCTATCTCAGCGGGTCACGATCCTTCTGCAACGATGCTTGGATACTTGCATGGAGATCAGAAAATAAGAGTAGCATATGAAACAATGATCTCATTCATAATTACTAACCAGTCAAGGAGGGTTAAGCATATTGCATCAAATAAAACACATTAACGCAAGATGGGAACCAGACAATAGTCATGTATATGTATTAATAGAAGAAAGAGTTACAACCAGAGTCTTGACATCACAGTCTCTTTCAGCAGGGTTCAGTCGAAGCGCGTCTCAATGAATTTTTTGGGAATTCGGACGGGATGAAGACACAAGTCTAAGCTCTCTCAATGAGGGTCTCTTCCGTTCTATCTTTTCTAACAAAATGTACAGAAATATATTTATCGTTTCAGCTATAATATGTTCAGTTCAGCTAGCACATCAATGGAATATGGTTGTATTTATAAAGGGAAAGGAGGAGGTTAGGATCCCTACAATAGTGGAATGGAGGCCTTATCCCTTGGAAGCCTTATCCCTTGGGAGGTTTCCCCAAAAGGTGGAAACAAGAGGCCAAAGGATGGAGGTTGTGGTTATCCAGTCGAACCACTCCAGATGACTCGCCCACAAATTTTGTTATGATGGAAACTCCACCTCAATTTTAAAAAAACATTCCATAAACAGGTTGGCACGGGTAGCTCACTGGGACAGAGCACCAATGGGTGCGGGGCCCAATGTTAATTTCCCATTCGACGCGAGGGCATAACGGTCTACTAGCACCAAGGAAAAAACAGGTGTTTATGATGGTCTATTCAGGAAATTGTCAACAAAAGGAATGTTGTGCTCATGGAAAGGGATGCAATGATGGTCTTTGCAAGGCATGACACTTTATTTTGGTCACAAAAATGAGCATCCAATGTACGGGATGGGGATTGCAGGGACGGTGACAAAATTTTATGTAACAACTTCAGTGTAGAATGATCTTTAAATATTTTAAAGTGTGACCCCAGTAAATAGTGTCTAAACTTCTGCAAAGAATAAACCATGGCCAGCCCTTCCCTTTCTGTAGTGGTGTAATTATTCACAATTTTAGATAAATTTATACTTGCAAACACTATAGGATGATCAATATCTCCTACACCAAGTTGTGCCAGTACCACTCCCAAAGTTATGCAATAGGCATCCACATGCACATGAAACTCATTATTCCAATCAGGGAACACTAGTATAGGTGAAACTACCATATTTTCTTTCAATATGTCGAGGATCTTCTAGAATTCTTCATCCCATTGAAAATTTACATCCTTCTTCAATAATTTCTCCATAGGCATTTTGATTTGTGCATATCCTTTCATGAACTTCCTGTAATACCCTGTATGTCCCAACATAGTATGAAGTTGTCTTATTGTCTTAGGTGGAGGCAATTTCACAATGATATCAATCTTAGCAGGGTCCACCATTATTCCTTACTTACAAACAATATGTCCCAACAATATGCCAAAAAGTACACAAAATACGCACTTATTTAGGTTCAAAGAAATATGATATTGTCTACATGTGTCTGGCATAAGCCTTAAACTCTCAACCTGTTTTCTCAATAGTCCAAATACTATCTAATCATCAAAGTATACCTCCAAAAACTTTTGGATGTACTTCTTAAAATTTGCGACCACCACTCTAGAAAATATAGCAAGGGGGTTTTTTAATCCAAAAGGCATCACTATTTATTGATATGATCCCCATTATGTATGAATTGTGTTCTTATGCCAATCTTCAGGTGCAATCCTAATCTGATGATAACCTGAGAATCCATCTGTAAATGAGTAGGCTTCCTGACCTCCTACATTGTCTAACACTTCATTTGTGAAAGGGGTATGGAAAGGATCATGTAGATATGCATTATTCAACTTTATTAGATCAACACAGATCATGATTTCTCCTTGAATATTATTTTCTTGCACCACCATAGGACTCACCCACTCTGATTCTTCTACAGGTTCTATAATTCATGTTACTATCATCTTATCAAGTTCTACTTTCACTTTCTCCTTATACTTTGGGTTTGGTCTATAAGGCATTTTTTTTACTAGCTTTGCATCAGGATTAAGGGGAATATTCATAGCTCCTAGATCTCGTATTATACCCTTCATTTATGAAAACTTGGTGGGAAACAATTCTTGATATTCATGAAGTAGCTCTATAACTTTACTGATTGTCTTCACATCCCAGTAATCTCCTATTTTTGCAAACTTGGGTTCCTTCTGATCCTATGTTTACCTTCTTGGTATTTGGTGGCTTTGTTGTGTCTAGTATATTTATCTCAAGCCCATTTACTTCGCAGTATCCTTTTTATTTTGTTATGCCAATGTTGCAAGGACATTCTTCTTCATCTATAGTAATGTTATAGCAATCTAATGCATTTTCTATCTGTGCAACCTAATCAGGTTGTTGCCATGCAATTGAGGTTACATTCTCAAATATATTCTTCTTGACTATCAGAAGGGCCAAATTTATGTATAGGAAATCGTCCTCGAAGCTGAATTTCATTATGAAGCCATCCACCATGTTTTCCCAATTCATGTACCATGTCAAAGCTCTCTTTCTAGGTACCAGTTCTTTTTAATTGTCTCCAATGTATGAATGAATCCATGTACCCATTCTTGTTGTGGAATCTCCTTCCATGTTGTAGTGCATAGTTGGATATGCACCCTAGGAATAGTTTGACCATCATATTTTATCTCCATCTCTATTTCTATATGTCCAAACCTTATCCACATCAATCTTCGACATTCCTTCCATCCTTCTAAATTATTCTTGTGTGCATTCCACCATCTAGTAGGAGTAGCTTTAAGGGCTATATCCAAGGAAACCAACATTTTATTTTCTATAACTTGCTCCTCATAATCATTAAGAAAATAATTTATATCACCTATACCATCATAATAAGGTAGGTTACATACCTCAGACATTATACAGTGAAGTGATTTGTTCATTCTTGCCAACTACCTTGTGGTCACTTCATGTAGCCTATTCTACCAGTTCTCTAACTCTTCTTCTGAGTTTGAGGTACAAGAAATAGTATGCTCCCAACTCAACTTTCCCTCTGCAGTAGGGTTAACACAATCCTTTTCCTTTGATGTTATTTGATAGATTTGATCTATGTCAGTTGTGTATTACTCTTCTTTGATTGGTTCTATGTATCTTACTCCTTTTGATGGATCTAAGGGCACAATTACCCTTATATTTTTTCCTTCGAATATCATATGTCTCTTCTTCAGATTAATTATGGAAAAATTATCAAATGCCCAGTCAAGTCCAAGAAATGAAAAATAAGGGTTATTTTCATCGACAATCTCTATTACTTCAAAATCAGCAATGGTGCGAACTCCTTCAATATCTACTGTGACATCTGGTTATCTTCCCATAAGGAAGATCTTTTGTTGATTTTCCATCCTTAACTGAATAGATGACCACTATAAATTCATCTTATCCATCGATTCCCATGTATGTTTTTTCATAAAATTAGCATCAGATCCGAGATCCGGAATAACTTGATCCATCTCATATTCTCCTATCTGCGCACTAAGCCTCATTTCTCTTCCAGTTCTCTTTGGTTGATGCAAATTATTAATTGTGCGCATCTCACTTTGCGGTGTTTCTTTTAATGTGAAGGATATTATCAAAAACTAAATCCCTTCTACGGCCTTTTGATCTCTTAACAATTTCATACAAGTCTGCAGAAAAGACTTTAAAATACTTACTTGATTTGTTGACTCTTGGTCTTGCATCGAAGCTTGATCCTGTGTTGGAGCTTAACTCTGCAACGGAGCTGATGACACATCGCAGTTACTAGGCTCTGGTTGTATACTAGAGGTTGAAGCTCCATCATCCTTATTTTTATTTCTTTATATCAAAAATGGGAGCTTTCTTAGCAATATTTCTGATCCATGCATTTCCAAATTCTTTATTTTCATATGCTTTATCACTACCAATTGCAGCTCCACTTCAAGTAACAATAATAATTTGAGGTTTATTAGACCTCCTTTCAGTAGTCATCATTTGAATATTCTGTGTTGTTTGTTGATTCCTCTTTTCTTGTATCTTCACCAAAAGTACATGACATTATTCAATTAAATGATCAAAGGATTTACAGTGCTTAAATGTCATTGTGGGGTTCTGATAATCTCTGAAAAAGTGACCTGGCTGGTTGCATTTATAGAAAATGATTTATCCATGTCCTCGAACAGCCCCACCACCTCGACCTCTTCCTTGGTAACCTCCTTGACCACCGTATTTTCCATTTTCCTCATGCCCATGCTCTTCTGCTTTCATTCTATAAGCATCAGTACTACGCTCCATCATTATTTCATAAGCCCAAAAATTATTTACATCATGTCCTACCAATTTATAGAATTTGCAAAATAGATTCCTTGGAGTCTATACATATTTCTGTAACAAGTAACAGTCTTTTGAACGATGTTGGCCTCTAGTCTTGCATATTTCACACCACAGGTTAGATCCTGCGTTCAATTGATTTGGTGCCCCACTAGCCATTTAATCCCTAAATATAGGGCACTTCTCTTTAGAAAGGCCCTCTTATCTGCACTTTTTA